>OY728156.1:83503139-84703139 GCA_963277665.1 Viscum album | reverse complement strand
AATCATTAGATATATCACATTAGCCAATGCATAGAAGTGCTATATAATAATTTTCTCACATGTCATATCATATCATTTATATTGTACTGTGAAATTCCCAGCTCACCTATCGCATTATAAAATTTACATTGTAATTCATGTCACATAGATTGTATATCAATAATGGATAAAAAATAACCCTCGTAAAGTAATGGGTTTAATTTAATAAATCTTACATTATAAAACATTGGGTCTCTAAAAGAAATATGGAATAATATATTTGATATATGAATGATAAACCATGACTGGATAAGAAACAATATAATGTTGTTAAATCTGTGTTTTTTGAATGAAAATTTCATGTGGAAAACATTATGTATTCCATAATTTCAATTAGAAAACATTTATATCCTAGAAATGGTATGATAATTCTGAAGAAATTATATTTATGTAATATATGTACCAAAAATTTCTATAACGCATGAAAACCCAATGAATGATAAATAGGTTTGAGAATTTCCCTTTATATTAATTTTCAGAATGATTAAATCACATTAATATCCAATATAAAAAAACATTTATCTATTTAATAAAAAATCAAGATGATTTTTTTAAAATAATTTTATTCATTATGGTTTCACTAAGATGATTTTTTATCTTTTTTATGAGTTAAATTATCTAATTTCATCATTCGAGGACATTCATTCTCATTGTTATGACGATTGGTTCACTTGTATAGATGAATGGATGTTTGTGTAAATTGAGGATAAATTTTAAAAAAAAATTATTATATGTTTTTAATTATCATCCAAAAATATATATTCTCTCATAAATAATTTGGATATTTTTTATGAGGATGAATCATTATATAAAATTAAATGATTATTGTTTTAGGATAATTTTGGTCATTTCCTGATCAGAACCATCACATTCAGTTTTATCATCTAGTATTATTTATAAATGTTAATAACATAACATAAAGTTTACTGTAACATACACATTAAAAAATGTTTTCAACAATTTAATTATTTTATTAACATACTTGAAGGCATTAATGGAAAATGAATGTGCATCACCCATGATGTCTGTTCATTGACACATCATGGGCAGTGATTCATTTTTTTTAAATAAAAGTGATAAAGAATAATGTTTTATGATGAATAATTAATTAACCTTATTTAATGATAGTAGATAAAACATAATTTAGTTATTATATAATTTATATAAGATAATGTTATGAGAATATAATAAATTAAGTGAAATTGAAATAAAATAAAAGATAAAAGGATTTTACCTCTTAAATCTATCCTCCTTGAGAACCTCCTTATGAAAAATATTTTTTTTTTAATTTTAATAAGACCAATATAACTTGTATGTTTGAAATGGTTTTTGGGATAGGTTTTGGTTGAAATTTGGAAGTTCTCCAAGTTTTTGAGGTGTGAGTGGAAGAGGGGTGATGTGTGGTATTTATAGTGGAGGATATGGGTATTTTCTCATGATTTAATTCATTAGATTAATAATTTTTCCCAGAAAATAAATATTGTTTCTTTTTGAAAATAAATACAGTAATTAGATCAGTTAATTCGGATAAATTGTACTTATATAACCCATGACTCATGTAACAGTGCATTTAATATATAATATATTATACATTAAAATATTATATTTTACTTTCCATAAAAAATCATGTATTTTAGAGAAATAAAAAAAGTTCACCTTAACAATTTTTCAATGTATAGAATTCAAAAATAATCTATATTTTAGGAAAATAATTTTCTATATATGAGTAATTTAATTTATAATTTAAATCACCATTTACATGAAAAATACATATTTTAAAATTATAACTAATTTTATAACATTTTTAAAAATTACTTAAGTAATCATAATAATATCATAAAATAATAAGACATAAAAATAAAAATTTAAGAATTGATTAAGTAAAAATAAATATTCTTATAATTTATTAAATTAATCATTAAATTATTATTTAATATTTATAACATACATAAATTCCGACACTTAATTAATAGTTTGTAAAAATTTATTTACTTACTTTGTGATATACATTAATTATATTATCAAATATAAGATGGAAAATAATAATTATATTTTCATTTGATGAGGATAATATTCATTTTTTAGCTTTACTATTCATAGTGGTCACTTTACTATTCTAATGGTCAAGTTACTATTATATCGATATAGGTTCCTTAAGTTTTTTAAATGCCTTTTATTTATTTCTTTCAGAATTTTATAATGTTTTATTGTTTTATTAATACTGTTTCATTTGATTATAACATATAAAATAATTATAAAAATTTAATTTCATTGATTAATGTTTTTTTGACAATATATAATTTCCCTTCCTCTCCTGATAGGGTTTCACAAATCCTATAATCTCATTCTTGAAGAATCAAATATCCAATTGTAGGATCAAGTTCTAGTTGGTAGGTAATTTCATCCCCACTTGAATTCTTCTCTCTCCAACTCCCTTTTCAAGATTAATAGGATATATTTTTTCTCTATTGGAAATGGTTTTGATGTTCATTTTCGCCCATTTTATTAGATTAATATTGTTTTCAAGTTTTGGTTGTAGGGATTCACTAATATTATGATCTTGAACATTCATCATCAATTAGGGGGATTCACATTAGTTAACTTCCCTCAATGAAAATGAGGATGGTGTTCCAATTTTCAATTCATATAACCTTGACCTTGATTTCATGTATGTGTGGTGGAATTTTAATTTCATCATTTCAAAATTGTATTCGAAATTGAATTAATTAATAGTTCAATAATATATTCTGATTATAGAATTGATGGAACAATAGTGTTATCGAAATGGAAAATTAAAGGGTGTATGATTTTTTTTATTTATTGTGATTATGAATTTTTTGATAATATTTATTAAGATATAATTTTATTAACCTTTACGTTTTAATGGATTATTTTATTCGATGTTGATAAATGGTTTCATGGTAAAGTGTTCTAATTAATTATTTTGAATTAGTATGCTGATTTGTGATTTTATGATAAATTGTAATGGTACATGATGTTGAGACTATTTAATAACATTTTCAATCAGGATTAACAAAAATAATCATTATATATGTCATAAATGTGATAATTTTTTATTTTTGATAACTAGTGTGGTACAAGGAATAATGATCCAAATACAGATTCTCGATAATATGTGTCAGACAAGGTTTGATGCTTCAAATACCCATAAAATAAATCATTGATGTCCGGTATAATTTATGAAGTTAAAAATACCCATGGTGTACTATACATGATTTCATAGCCCATGATATTTTAATTAAAATTGTGTTCCATGTAGTCATGTTATAAAATTTTATTTTAACAATTAATGATGGGCCATATTATATTGAATTTTGATTCCCTATTTATTTGGTTTAGACACCGGGATAGGTTGAAGGAAGTACAGATGGTTGGGTTCCACTGTGTATCGAGGGGATTTTTATAGTTAATATAAGAATAATTATATGTGGAAATAATTAATTTAATTTACATGTACAGTATTACTTACATAACTTAATAACTTGTAATATACTTGATAATTTTGTCAGAATAGTAGGCGGTGGCCCACATAGTTGTTCTCACACATTACTCTATATTTCTATTTGGTATCCAAATTGACTTCATTATTTCATGATACAATAAAGAAAATATTCCTTTATTTGATGGTTGAGTTGGGATGGATCATTGATGAAGGAACACTACATAGTATTAGGAACCACTTACGAGTTTTTAGTGTCATTTGTTTTAATTTTAATTTTTACTCACGACATATATATCTAATGACATATAAACTATTGTTATTTGTATATATTTTTTTCCATATTTATGTTTACAATGAGATACTAGTATGTCTTGATTATGATATTATAATAGTAACTAGTTAATACAAATTTTTACCATTAATTTTTATCTTTTTTGTTTTTTTACTTTGATATAGAGGTTATAGTCTCCCCTTGTATATGTAACACCTCGAGCTTCCACGATACGCTTCTCATTCAATAATGCAATAGCGTGTGTTGTATGCAACCTTCAGCTCTAACACACACCACAACTAATTAAACTTGCCATTGTGAATAGTAATACCTACTTTTTGAAATTTTATAAATTTTATTTATCAAAATGGACTTCATTTTTGGATTCGGAATATTGAAATTATCCTATGTTGAATTTTTGGTATTTTTCTGAGAACTAAAAATTTTTTATGAATAGTGAAAAATACATAAAAACAACTTTTTTAATAAAAATAATTTATAGTGGTAAATTTTACTATTTAGTGGTTTTAAAGTATAATTAGAATATATTTTTACCATTTTATCCAATGGTGGTCATTAGAATTAATTTAACATTGAAATTGGACATAAACAATTGTCAATCTTTTGATATAAATTGTTTCATAAAAACACGCTATTGTTGTGACAGCGGGAATTAATTATAAAATTAATTAATGCAACTTATATGTTTATAATTTTTTAAAAAATAAATCATTTTTGAATTTGGAATATCAATTATAGCTTAGAGTGGAATTTTGGCATTGTTCTAAAAAACTTCAATTTTTGATTAATAGTGAAACCACTAAGTGGTAGTTAAATAACTGATTTTTCGTTTAAATGAAATATTACCACTTCTGTGATTTGATTTTCAAAAATCCGACATACATGGTTGTCATTAAGAAGTAAAATGTGGTTCAATGAGATTAAAATAATTTTTTGGTGAATAGTAACTTTTAAGTTCTTAATCGCGATTAGAGGTAATTAGTGTAGTTAAAGGTAAAAATAATGTTTTAATAATATGAGATGAGATTGAAACTTGTCCTACTCCTATTGTATGAGTCATGGCCGACCAAGACAACTCATGGGTCAACTTGGGGACACCATGGAGCCACTTTGGTTGGAAAATGACATTAATATATATTTATTTAATGTTAAAGTAAAAAATGACACAAACCTGAAATGTTCTACTAAGACGATTTTTATATGGGGTTATACAAGTCATATTTTTTACTATAAATATTCATTGGAAAGATAAACAGATTTCCTACATCATAGTATTTTTTTATAATTTTTTGACATTAAATAAATTAAATTATTTACGACATCATTATGATGCAGCGATGACCTCATTATTTAACGATTTTAATAAAATTAAAAGATAATGTACAATACAAATCTTAAACATATACAAAAACTATTGTATGGGTATATTTCGAACCCTTATCACCTTAGCAACGAATTATATAAGTTTGGGACCTTTAGAATCCGAAAATCATTGTATAATAATGTAAAATTTCCTTACTTTCCAAGAGTGCCCCTCCTCTCCTCTTATAAAAGGCCCCCACCTCTACCACCTCATTCAAACATTTAAGCCATTTAGCTCGGCCAACCTCTGCCCAAATACTCTCCCAACTTCCCCTCTTACTCCTAGAAGCCTCACTTTGGGCAGAACTCTTCCCAAGGAAGCCTATGGCTCAAATCAAAAAGAGTTACCCGATTTTGAGGTAATGTCTTCTCTAATGTTGTTTTGTTTCATTTTTTTCTCTAACCTCCTAAACTCTTTTTATTAATTTCTTTTGTAAAAACACCAGTATCCTCAATATACTAGGATGTTGTTATAAGAAGAATTCTAGCTACACATACACACACCTACATCTAATGGTTAAAGAACATACGGTTTCTGTGGATGGTGAATTCCTGCCTCACGAAACGATGATTGTTCAACACTCATATAACACCTGCAAAGGTGGCCATTAAGATGTCACTATATTTATATATGATATATAATTTGTTTATGTTTTACTTATTCTTCTGTATTTCTCATTTATGGCATACTTTATGATTTCCATTATGGGTAAAACGCGATAATTTCATTTTAGGAAGTGCGGACTACCGCCCCCTCAAAGTGATTTGAATCGTTAATGCCATATGTGGGATGTATAAAGGATGGAGTAAATGGTATTATACACTATATTATACTGGAATTATACTATACATTTATATCATTATGATTTCATTCCATTAAATACGAAATAGAAATGAAAGTAGCGTTCATGCGTACGTACGACTTACCGTCTCCATGAACGGTGCATTTCATTTCTTACCTCTAAATGTTACGTAATATTATAAATGAATGTATATACTGGATATATATGATATATATGACATCTAAATGATGAATATAATTCTGGAGATAATGGATATTCTACCACATAAACAACTTGTAATTATAAGAAGTTTATTGTTGACTCAAGTACCAAAGATAGACAAAACGACCGTTATTAACTTAAATAATTACATAATGCTCATAACATTGTAATAAGTGATATAAAAAGGATAATGAAATTAAAAATATTTCTTAATAAGGTATATATTAACTCTAGTTTATTATTCAGGAGGTTAAAGAACGGTTGAGTCAAGTCAGACACAAGGTAAGGGAATTTCATAACCCAACTTCCATTCTTTGGGTTAATCTCCTACTTTCAAATTATGTCATGATATTATTATGTCTTATATTGTATTTATAAATTCTTTATTTTTACATATAGTGAATACAGATAATATATATATTTTATTTAAAAATGATCTTTTTAAGGGACTTCGTCTCAATCTCCATTCATTGAGGCATATTTTGTTTTATACACAAATTTCTTTTATACAGTGTATAAACCCCTTTGACTTTTATGTTTATTCAAAAGGAATATTTTTTATACGAAGAGTTTTACTAAACGACAAAAGGGAATGTTTTTCTTTCCGTACATATGTGGCGACATAGACTTCTCCACCGCCGTGACCATTATTTGAGTTTCGGCTTCCTCTACAAGCCATCAATTTTTTTAAATGAAAAATAAATACAAAGTTTTATCTTTCTTTTATTTTGGTATTGAAAATGGTTTTGAAAGCGTTTTTATTATATTAATGTGTTGTATTGATATCTTGTTATTGAAATGTGGAAATGTTATGTTTCCTTTATCCATGTTCTATATGATACGATTATGTTATGGTTTATGATATGTTTAAACCTATTCATATGAGGAATGTATTGGACTTAATAAGTGACGGGTGGAGCCCGCTATAGCTCCTCGATGCATCGGTAGGTCTCATGAGACAACTAGACGTGGAATTGGCCGAGGCCCTTTCCCAATTTGATTTATGGTTTTGGCCGAGGCCTTAATCATTTTAGACGTCTTGGTCGAGGCCTTGACAAAATGTTTCAGAATGTCTGGCATTATACATTCCCTCATTATGAAAGTGGTTATTGATATTGCATGTGGTTATTCGACTAGTAGAATATCCATGTGAGTAAGTAAATGGAATCATTTAATTTTATTTTTCCATATTATGCTGAAGTTCAAGTTTAAAAAGGCTTTTGTTTTAGTTATACATTGCCTTAAATGTTAATGTTTATTTACGAAAGCTTCCGCAATATTGTTATCCATACTGAGCATCTGAGCTCACCCGTTTCAATGTTTTAATATTTTCTAGGATGTGAATAAGTATTTTATGAATGACCTGCAGGGATTGTCAGAAGAGGATATGAGTGTGGACTATGGAGACATTGTTATTTTAGTTTTTTACTTTATGATGTAATGTAACGTTTACGAATGTATCTAGTGTTTCCAAGACTACTAAACTAATCAGCCTTTCGAGACTTCATCTTTTGTGATCATGCCAATGTTACGAAGTAATGCACCGACTCTCGGTAGCTGGGGTTGGGGCATTACAGTTTGTATCAAAGGCAGTTTAGTACTAACCTTGGAAGCTAGATTTAGATAAACTCTGATTAGAGCACATAGCCCAAAGATAGACTTTGAGGATTAGTATAGAAGAACTTCCTAGAATTTTGTTATTGTAGAGATTTTGTGAGTTTTCCGAGAAATACATCGTTGTATGGATACGAGCAGGTAGAGGTGGCTCTGGAACAGATGTACCTAGGGGTAAAACCTGAAAACACCGCTTTGAGCTATACTCGAACGGGAACTGGTGCACGACAACGGGCCTTGCTGCACTCTTGGTTACGACACTCTCGGGGGATATGCTTAGGATAATTCCCATTTTCTTTAAAAACCACTATGAACGGTTATGAGTATATAAATCCTCAAATAAAACCTTTTTATGATTATGGATTATATCCATAAATAGTTCAATTTATTTTAAGTATTTTACAAGTATGGAATTATGTATCTTGATTCATAAACTAATCTATTTTATGCCATTGTTTAGAAATGGCGCCTAGTGGAAGGAATGGAAACCGTCTCAATGCACGCACACCGTGTAGGGATTTCCCTCCTGCTCAAGATAATTATTCTGGATCTGGAGATACAACTGGTGCTGATCAACTTATTACCATACTGGGACAACTCACTCAAGTTATGAATAATAACCTTACTCGTATGGATCACCCTGATCCACAACGTGGAGGATCAATGTTAGACCGCTTCATGAGGCAACAACCACCAACATTTAATGGGGGTACAAATCTGTTAGTAGCTGAGCAATGGATAAAATCCTTAGAGAAAATATTCCATGCCTTGGGGAGTATCGAAAGGGAGAAGGTTGTCATGGCAGTTTACCGCCTCACTGGAGATGTCGATTAGTGGTGGTCGCTGATTCAAAACACAAAGGAAGATGATGACGTATCGAATATGGAATGGAGGGATTTCAAAGAGATTTTCTTAGAAAAATACTTTCCTCCTGACCATCGAGCAGATATGGAAAGGCAATTTCTGAGTCTGAGGCAGAAGGAGGATGAGAATGTCACAATATAACGCCCCGACCCCAGCTACCCAGATTCGGTGCATTAGTTCGTAACATTTCCATGATCACAAAATATCATGTCTCGAAAGACCGATTAGTTTAGTATCCTTGGAAACACTAGATACCTTCATAAACGTTACATTACATCATAAAGTGAAAAACTAATAAAAAAGTCTTCATAGTCCACACTCATATCCTCTTCTGACTATCCCTGCAGGTCATTCATAAAATACTTCTTCACATCCTGGAAAATATTAAAACATTGAAAGGGGTGAGCTCATATGCTCAGTAAGGATAACAATATTGCGGAAGCTTTCATAAATAAACATAAAAATTTAAGGAAATGTATAACTAAAAAAAGCCTTTTAAACTTGAACATCAACATAATATGGAAAAAGTAAAATGAGATAATTCCATTCACTTCTTCACATGGATATTCTACTGGTCGAATAATCACATGAAATAACAATAACCACTTTCATAATGATTGAATGCATAATTCCAGACTATCATAACCACGTAGCCAAGGCCTCGTGTCAAGACCACAAATAAGATTTTGTCAAGGCCTCGTGCCAAGACACTATTTTGTCTCATGAGACCTGCCGATGCATCGAGGAGCTATAGCGGGCTCCACCCGTCACTTATTAAGTCCAATGAATTCCTCATATGAATAGGTTTAAACATATCATAAACCATAACATAGTCGTATCACATAAAACATGCATAAAGGAAACATAAAATTTCCACATTTCAATCACAAGATAACAATACAACACATTGATATAATAAAAACGCTTTAAAAACCATTTTCAATACCAAAATAAAAGAAAGTTACAACATTGTATTTATTTTTCATTAAAAAATGATGGCTTGTAGAGGAAGCCAAAACTCAAATAATGGTCATGGCGACAGAGTAGTCATTGTCGCCGCATATGTACGGAAAGAAAAACATTCTCTTTTTTTAGTTTAGTAAAATGCTTCGTATAAAAAATATTCCTTTTGAATAAACGTAAAAGTCAAAGGGGTTTATACACCGTATAAAAGAAAGTGGTGTATAAAACCAAATATTCCTCAATGAAAAGTGATTGAGATGAAGTCCTTAAAAAGATCATTTTTAAAATAGAATAGATCTATTATGTGTATTCAATATAAGTTCACACATAAGAAAGTACAAATACAAGATAGGACATAATAATATCATGACATAATTTGAAAGTAGGAGATTAACCCAAAGAATGGAAATTGGGTTAAGAAGTTCCCTTACCTCGTGTCTGACTTGACTCAACCGTTCTTTAACCTCCTGAATAATAAACTAGAGTTAATATATACCTTATTAAGAACCATTTTCAATTTCATTATCCTTATTATATCACTTATTACAATGATATGAACATTATGTAATTATTTAAGTTAATAACGGTCGTTTTGTCGATCTTTGGTACTTGAGTCAACAATAAACTTCTTATAATTACAAGTTGTTTATGTGGTAGAATATCCATTATCTACAGAATTATATTCATGATTTAGATTTCATATATATCTTATATATCCAGTATATACATTCATTTATAATATTACGTAACATTTAGAGGTAAGAAATGAAATGCACCGTTCATAGAGACGGTAAGTCGTACGTACGCATGAATGATACTTTCATTTCAATTTCATATTTAATGGAAAGAAATCATAATGATATAAATGTATAATATAATTCCAGTATAATATAGTGTATAATACCATTTACTCCATCCTTTATACATCCCACATATGGCATTAACTATTCAAATCACTTTGAGGGGGCGGTAGTCTGCACTTCCTAAAATGAAATTATCGCGTTTTACCCATAATGGAAATCATAATGTATGCTATAAATGAGAAATACAGAAGCATAAGTAAAACATAAACATATTATATATCATATATAAAAATAGTTACATCTTAATGGCCACTTTTGAAGGTGTTATATGAGTGTTGAACAATCATCGTTTCGTGAGGCAGAAATTCGCCAACCACAGAAACTGTATGTTCTTTAACCATTAGATGTAGGTGTGTGTAAGTGTATCTCTAATCCATATTATAACAACATCCTAGTATATTTAGGATACTGGTGTTGTTACAAAATAAATGAATAAAAAGAGTTTAGGGGGTTGGAGAAGAAAAACAAAACAAAACAACATTAGAGAAGACATTACCTCAAAATCAGGTAACTCTTTTTGATTTGAGCCAAGGCTTCCTTGGGAAGAGTTCTGCCCAAAGTGAGGCTTCTCGGAGTAATGGAGGGAAGTTGGGAGAGTATTTGGGAAGATTTTGGCTGAGCCAAATGGCTTGAAAGTGTGAATGAGGTGGGAGAGGTGGGGGCCTTTTATAAGAGGAGAGGAGGGGCGCTTTTGGAAAGACTGAAATGTTACATTATTATACAATGCTTTTCGGATTCTAAAGGTCCCACACTTATATAATTCGTGGATAAGGTGATAAGGGTTCGAAATATCCTCATCCAATATTCTTTTGAGAAGTGTACGCCTTGGAATTTGCATTATCTTTTCATTTTATTTAAATCGTTAAATAATGAGGTCATCGCTGCATCATAATGATGTCAAAAATAATTTACTTTATTTAATCTCTAAAAATTATAAAACAAATACTATTACGTAGGAAATCGTTTTAGCTTTCTAATGAATATTTATAGTCAAAATTTGGACTTGTGTAACCCCACTTAAAAACTGTTTTAGTAAAACAACTCATGTTTGTGTCAATTTAATTTTAACATTAAATAAATATATATTAATGTCATTTTCCAACTAAAGTGGTCCATTGGGTCCCCAAGTTGACCCATGGGTTGTCTTGGTCGTCCATGACTCATCCAATAGGAGTAGGACAAGTTTCATGCTCATCTCATATTATTAAAACATTATTTTTACCTTAAACTACACTAATTACCTCTAATCGCGATTAAGAACTTAAAAGTTACTATTCACCAAAAAATTATTTTAATCTCATTGAACAACATTTTTCTTCTTAATGACAACCATGTATGTCGTATTTTTGAAAATCAAATCACAGAAGTGGTAATATTTCATTTTAACCAAAAATCAGTTTTTAACAACCACTTAGTGGTTTCACTATTCATCAAAAATTGAAGTTTTTCAGAATAAGGCCAAAATTTCACCCTAAGCTATAATTGATATTCTGAATTCAAAAATGATTTCTATTTTACAAAATTCCGAACATATAAGTTTCATTAATTAATTTTATAATTAATTCCCGCTGTCACAACAAATAGCGTGTTTTTAAGAAACAATTTATATCAAAAGATTGGCAATTGTTTATGTCCAATTTCAATGTTAAATTAATTCTAATGACAACCATTGGATAAAATGGTAAAAATATATTATAATTATACTTTAAAACCACGAAATAGTATAATTTATAACTATAAATTATTTTCATTAAAAACTTGTTTTAATGTATTTTTCACTATTCATAAAAAATGGATGTTCTCAGAAAATTACAAAAAATTTAACTTAGGATAATTTTGATATTACGAATACAAAAATGAAGTCCATTTTAAAATATAACATTTCTATAATTTTTAAAAAGTGTTTATTACTATTCATAACGGCTACTTTGATTAGTCGCTGTGTTTTAGAACTCGAAGTTGCGTACAATGCAAGCTATTGCATTATTGAATGAGAAGCGTAATGTGGAAGTTCGGGGTGTTACATTCTCCCCTCCTTCAATAAATTGCGTCCTTGCAATTTGAAGTATTTCTTTGAAAATAAAAGGTTGAAAAGAGAAAATACCTTTGAGGAAAACCCACATCGGAAATAAGGTTAATAAATATATAACATTAAAAGAAAGCAAGATAAGTACAAAGGTCACCCGATATAGCCCATTCTAGGATTCTATGAAAATATTGATATGGAGGAGAAAGAAACCATCAAGGTCCGATGGAGATTTATAGAAAACAGGATTAGGAGAAAGTTTAACCACAAGAAAATCACAAACTTGTGATTGGTTAAACGGTCATTGAATCCCCAGTTGGAAAATTTAACCGACAACATTTTTGTTTTAAGTTACCTTTTATAATGTTGAGGAATTTATTTAGGAGATTTACTAAGAACGTAAGGGAATATACATACTTGTTATGTATACTTTCATTCATTAATAAATTTTTACCACAAACCCATCTTTTACTCCAAATGGTAACGGAACTCAAAAATATTCTATTTATCCTAATCGTATAAGGTTCCAAATGTTAACACATACCATTTAGATTAGTAAAACTATTTTGTAATAACCAGGGACTTCCTGTAGGCTAGTGGTCGGAAATAAAGGCTTGTCGCACAATGGTTGTGGGTTCGATTCCTGCAGCTTTGTCCGACGCGACGGGTTATTCCCCACCCTGCAGGTTGTCCTTTTCCTAAAACTATAGTATCATAATATTCCAAAAATAATCTTCATAAATTTTTTAACCTTAAACAATACTATCCAAAGATCAACTTAATCCACTCCAACCATTATAGTTATCCAAAATACCCCTTTCCAGACTTTCTCAAAAAGGTCTCTTAATTCCAAAATCAATTTATCAGATTCCCCAAAAAAAGAAAAGTTTCTCTTATTGTCACATACTAAAAATATGATTACCTTAATCATATTACCTTAATAAAAAAGTACTGCAGTACAATCTTTATATATATCACATTATTCTTATAATCCTTGAGTCCAAAAGCACCAATACATTAATTATTCCGCTTCAACTGTAGTCACAGCATAAGATTGGCCTTGATCCCTTGGCCTTTTCTGAGGTAAGTTTCCTTGACGCTTAGGAAATTCATTTGCATAATGCCCCATTTCCCTACAATTGTAGCATTCAACTTTGATAGCCTCTTTCTTTCCCTTGCAATCACGAGCCTGGTGACCATTTTCTCCACATTTATAACAAACTCCCATTCCTTTTTGACAAGTACCAGGGTGATTCTTCCCACAATTATCACATAACGGAAAATCCTTCTTTCCCTTTTTCCCTTTATCTGTCTCTTGTTCCACCGTTATCTTCTTCTCTTGCTTTACTTTGTTGTCATAAGACTTAGAGAATTCCTTTTCTGTCTTGATAGCACACGAGACAATATCTTCGTATGATAAGAAGGATTGTTATACTAAAGATCGACAGAGAAATGGTTTTAACCCATCAATGAAACGATCAATCTTACTCCTTGGGTTACGTATATAATCGGAAGCATGCCTCGCTAACCTTGTAAAGTTAGCCTCATACTTTGCAACATTCTCATCCTCCTTCTGCCTCAGACTCAGAAATTGCCTTTCCATATCTGCTCGATGGTCACGAGGAAAGTATTTTTCTAAGAAAAGCTCTTTGAACTCCCTCCATTCCATATTCGATACATCATCATCTTCCTTTGTGTTTTGAATCAGCGACCACCACTGATCGGCATCTCCAGTGAGGCAGTAAACTACCATGACAACCTTCTCCCTTTCACTACTCCCCAAGGCATTGAATATTTTTTCTATGGAATTTATCCATTGCTCAGCTACTATAGGATTTGTACTCTCATTGAAGGTTGGTGGTTGTTGCCTCATGAAGCGGTCTAACATTGATCCTCCACATTGCGGATCAGGGTGCTCCATACGAGTAAGGTTATTATTCATAACCTGAGTGAGTTGTCCTAGTATGGTGATAAGTTGATCAGCAGCAGTTGTATCTCCAGCTCCACAATAATTATCTTAAGAAGGAGGGAAATCCCTACACAGAGTGTGTGCATTGACACAGTTTCCATTCCTTCCACTAGGCGCCATTTTTAAACAATGGCATAAACTATATTAGTTTATAAATCAAAATAAATAATCCCATACTTATAAAACACTTAACATAAATTGAACAATTTATGGATATAATCCATAATCATAAAAATGTTTTTTTTTGAGGAAGTATATACTCACAAACCCTTCATAATGATTTGTAAAGAAAATGAGATTTATCCTAAGCATATCCCCCGAGAGTGTCGTAACCAAGAGTGCAGCAAGGCCCGTTGTCGTGCACCAGTTCCCGTTCGAGTCTAGCTCAAAGCGGTGTTTTCGGGTTTTACCCCTAGGTACATCTGTGCCAGAGCCACCTCTACCCGCTCGTATCCAGACAGGGATGTATTTCTCGGAAAACTCACAAAATCTCTACAATACCAAAATTCTAGGAAGTTCTTCTATACTAAACCTCAAAGTCTATCTTTAGCCTATGTGCTCTAATCAGAGTTTATCTGAATCTAGCTTCCAAGGTTAGTACTAAACTTCCTCTGATACCAACTATAACGCCCCGACCCCAGCTACCCAGAGTCGGTGCATTAGTTCGTAACATTTCCATGATCACAAAAGATCAAGTCTCGAAAGACCGATTATTTTAGTAGCCTTGGAAACACTAGATATATTCGTAAACGTTACATTACATCATAATGTGAAAAACTAATAACAAAGTCTTCATAGTCCACACTCATATCCTCTTCTGACTATCCCTGAAGGTCATTCATAAAATACTTCTTCACATCCTGGAAAATATTAATACATTGAAAGGGGTGAGCTCAGATGCTCAGTTTGGATAACAATATTGCGGAAGCTTTCATAAATAAACATAAAAATTTAAGGAAATGTATAACTAAAACAAAAGCCTTTTAAACTTGAACATCAACATAATATGGCAAAAGTAAAATGAGATAATGCCATTCACTTCTTCACATGGATATTCTACTAGTCGAATAATCACATGAAATAACAATAACCACTTTCATAATGATGGAATGCATAATGCCAGACTATCATAACCACGTAGCCAAGGCCTCGTGCCCAGACCAAAAATAAGATTTTTTCAAGGCCTCATGCCAAGACACTATTTTGTCTCATGAGACCTGCCGATGCATCGAGGAGCTATAGCGGGCTCCACCCATCACTTATTAAGTCCAATGCATTCCTCATATTAATAGGTTTAAACATATCATAAACCATAACATAGTCGTACCACATAAAACATGCATAAAGGAAACATAAAATTTCCACATTTCAATCACAAGATAACAATACAACACATTGATATAATAAAAACGCTTTCAAAACCATTTTCAATACCAAAATAAAATAAAGTTAAAACATTGTATTTATTTTTCATTAAAAAAATGATGGCTTGTAGAGGAATCCAAAACTCAAATAATGGTCACAGCGACAGAGAAGTCATTGTCGCCGCATATGTACGGAAAGAAAAACATTCCCTTTTTTTCGTTTAGTAAAACGCTTTGTATAAAAATGATTCCTTTTGAATAAATGTAAATGTCAAAGGGGTTTATACACCGTATAAATGAAAGTGGTGTATAAAACCAAATATGCCTCAATGAAAAGTGATCGAGACGAAGTCCTTAAAAAGATCATTTTTAAAATAGAATAGATCTATTATGTGTATTCAATATAAGTACACACATAAGAAAGTAAAAATACAAGATAGGACATAATAATATCATGACATAATTTGAAAGTAGGAGATTAACCCAAAGAATGGAAATTGGGTTACGAAGTTCCCTTACCTCGTGTCTGACTTGACTCAACAGTTCTTTAACCTCTTTAATAATAAACTAGAGTTAATATATACCTTATTAAGAACAATTTTCAATTTCATTATCCTTATTATATCACTTATTACAATGATATGAACATTATGTAATTATTTAAGTTAATAACGGTCGTTTTGTCGATCTTTGGTACTTGAGTCAACAATAAACTTCTTATAATTACAAGTTGTTTATGTGGTAGAATATCCATTATCTCCAGAATTATATTCATGATTTAGATGTCATATATATCTTATATATCCAGTATATACATTCATTTATAACATTACGTAACATTTAGAGGTAAGAAATGAAATGCACCGTTCATGAAGACGGTAAGCCGTACGTACGCATGAACGCTACTTTCATTTAAATTTCATATTTAATGGAACGAAATCATAATGATATAAATGTCTAATATAATTCCAGTATAATATAGTGTATAATACCATTTACTCCATCCTTTATACATCCCACATATGGCATTAACGATTCAAATCACTTTGAGGGGGCGGTAGTCCGTACTTCCTAAAATGAAATTATCGCGTTTTACCCATAATGGAAATCATAAAGTATGCTATAAATGAGAAATACAGAAGAATAAGTAAAACATAAACATATTATATATCATATATAAAAATAGTGACATCTTAATGGCCACCTTTGAAGGTGTTATATGAGTGTTGAACAATCATCGTTTCGTGAGGCAGAAATTAGCCATCCACAGAAACCGTATGTTCTTTAACCATTAGATGTAGGTGTGTGTAAGTGTAGCTCGAATCAATATTATAACAACATCATAGTATATTGAGGATACTGGTGTTGTTACAAAAGAAATGAATAAAAAGAGTTTAGGGGGTTGGAGAAGAAAAACAAAACAAAACAACATTAGAGAAGACATTACCTCAAAATCGGGTAACTCTTTTTGATTTCAGCCAAAGGATTCCTTGGGAAGAGTTATGCACAATGTGAGGCTTTTAGGAGTAAGGTAGGGAAGTTGGGAGAGTATTTGGGAAGAGGTTGGCTGAGCCAAATGTCTTGAAAGTGTGAATGAGGTGGGAGAGGTGGGGGCCTTTTATAAGAGGAGAGGAGGGGCTCTTTTGGAAAGATTGAAATGTTACATTATTATTCAATGCTTTTCGGATTCTAAAGGTCCCACACTTATATAATTCGTGGATAAGGTGATAAGGGTTCGAAATATCCTCATAAAATAGTCTTTGGACAAGTGTAAGCCTTGGATTTTGCATTATCTTCTCATTTTATTTAAATCGTTAAATAATGAGGTCATCGCTGCATCATAATGATGTCATAAATAATTTAATTTATTTAAATTCTAAAAATTATAAAAAAATACTATGATGTAGGAAATCTTTTTATATTTATAATGAATATTTATAGTCAAAATTTGGACTTGTGTAACCCCACTTAAAAACTATTTTAGTAAAACAACTCATGTTTGTGTCAATTTAATTTTAACATTAAATAAATATATATTAATGTCATTTTCCAACTAAAGTGGCTCCATGGGATCCCCAAGTTGACCCATGGGTTGTCTTGGTCGGCCATGACTCATCCAATAGGAGTAGGACAAGTGTCATGCTCATCTCATATTATTAAAACATTATTTTTACCTTAAACTACACTAATTACCTCTAATCGCGATTAAGAACTTAAAAGTTACTATTCACCAAAAAATTATTTTAATCTCATTGAACCACATTTTGCTTCTTAATGACAACCATGTATGTCGGATTTTTGAAAATCAAATCACAGAAGTGGTAATATTTCATTTTAACGAAAAATCAGTTTTTAACAACCACTTAGTGGTTTCACTATTCATCAAAAATTGAAGTTTTTCAGAATAAGGCCAAAATTTCACCCTAAGCTATAATTGATATTCCGAATTCAAAAATGATGTCTATTTTAAAAAATTCCAAAAATATAAGTTGCATTAATTAATTTTATAATTAATTTCCGCTGTCAAAACAAATAGCGTGTTTTTAAGAAACAATTTATATCAAAAGATTGGCAATTGTTTATGTCCAATTTCAATGTTAAATTAATTCTAATGACCACCATTGGATAAAATGGTAAAAATATATTCTAATTATACTTTAAAACCACTAAATAGTATAATTTATCACTATAAATTATTTTCATTAAAAAGTTGTTTTTAAGTATTTTTCACTATTCATAAAAAATGGAAGTTCTCAGAAAATTACAAAAAAATTAACTTAGGATAATTTCGATATTACGAATACAAAAATGAAGTCCATTTTGAAATATAACATTTCTATAATTTTTAAAAAGTGGTTATTACTATTCATAACGGCTACTTGGATTAGTCGTGGTGTTTTAGAACTCGAAGTTGCGTACAATGCAAGCTATTTCATTATTGAATGAGAAGCGTATCGTGGAAGCTCGGGGTGTTACACGCAAAGTATGAGGCTAACTTTACAAGGTTAGCGAGGCATGCTGCCAATTATATACGTAACCCAAGGAATAAGATTGATCGTTTCTTTGATGGGTTAAAACCATTTCTCCGTCGAACTTTAGTATCACAATCCTTCTCATCATACGAATATATTGTCTCGTGTGCTATCAAGACAGAAAAAGAATTATCTAAGTCTTATGACAACAAAGTAAAGCAAGAGAAGAAGAGAACGGTGGAACAAGAGACAGATAAAGGGAAAAAGGGAAAGAAGGATTTTCCATTATGTGATAATTGTGGGAAGAATCACCCTGGTAATTGCCTAAAAGAAATGGGAGTTTGTTATAAATGTGGGGAAAAGGTCACCAGGCACGTGATTGCAAGGGAAAGAAAGAGGCTATCAATGTTGAATGCTACAATTGTAGGGAAATGGGTCATTATGGAAATGAATGTCCTGAGCGTCAGGGAAACTTACCTCAGAAAAGGCCAAGGGATCAAGGACAATCTTTTGTTGTTACTACAGTTGAAGCAGAATAACTAATGTATTGGTGCTTTTGGACTCATGGATTATATTCTGGTTATTAGAATAATGTGATATATATATAAGGATTGTACTGCAGTACTTGTTGATTTCAGTAAGGTTTTAATATGATGAAGGTAATTATATTTTTAGTATGTGATAATAAGAGAAACTTTACTTTGTTTGGGGAATCTGATAAATTGATTTTGGAATTAAGAGACCTTTTAGAGAAAGTCTGGACAGAGGTATTTTGGATAACTATAATGGTTGGAGTGGATTAAGTTGATCTTTGGATAGTATTGTTTAAGATTAAAAAATTTATGAAGATTATTTTTGAATATTATAATACTATAGTTTTAGGAAAAGGACAACCTGCAGGGTGGGGCATAAACCGTCGCGTCGGACAATGTTGCAGGAATAGAACCCACAACCATAGTGCGACAGGCCTTTATTTCCTACCACTAGCCTATAAGAAGTCCCTGGTTGTTACAAAATAATTTTACTAATCTAAATGGTATGTGTTAACATTTGGAACCTCATACAATTAGGATAAGTATAATATTTTGGAGTTCTATTATCTTTTTGAGTGAAAGATGAGTTGAAAGATGAAACTCTAATTGTCAAGCATAAATATATATATACCTATCTCTTATTCAATGAATAAATTAATTCTTAAACTTTAGTAAAGGGATATTAAAACAAAAAAATGTTTTATCCTAATACCTTATGTCTTGTTGAACTGATGATATTTTAAATCAACATAGATTGAAGGCTTTAAGGCCCTCAATTTGACAGTTGATTGTGATTGATGACCTCAATCACTCCCTACAAATATTTATGTTTTTCCTCCAATTATATGTCTCTAATTGCCACCAATGTTCTCCTAATCAAGATCATAATTGGGTGGTGACTCTTTCATTTCCCTTTCCCTCTTATTAAGGATAAATTTTATTAATCTTATTTCCGATGTGGGTTTTCCACAAAGGTATTTTCTATTTTCATCCTTTTATTTTCAAAGAAAAAATTTCAAATTGCGAGGACGCAATTTATTGAAGTAGGGGAGAATGTAACACCCCGAGCTTCCACGATACGCTTCTCATTCAATAATGCAATAGCGTGTGTTCTGCGCAACCTCGAACTCTAACACACACCACAACTAATTAAACTAGCCGTTGTGAATATTAATACCTACTTTTTGAAATTTTATAAATTTTATTTATCAAAATGGACTTCATTTTTGGATTCGGAATATTGAAATTAGCCTATATTGAATTTTTAGTATTTTTCTGAGAACTGCTAATTTTTTATGAATAGTGAAAAATACTTAAAAACAACTTTTTTAATCAAAATAATTTATAGTGATAAATTTTACTATTTAGTGGTTTTAAAGTATAATTAGAATATATTTTTACCATTTTATCCAATGGTGGTCATTAGAATTAATTTAACATTGAAATTGGACATAAACAATTGCCAATCTTTTGATATAAATTGTTTCTTAAAAACACGCTATTGTTGTGACAGCGGGAATTAATTATAAAATTAATTAATGCAACTTATATGTTTGGAATTTTTTAAAATAGACATCATTTTTGAACTCGGAATATCAATTATATCTTAGGGTGAAATTTTGGCATTGTTCTGAAAAACTTCAATTTTTGATGAATAGTGAAACCACTAAGTGGTAGTTAAATAACTGAATTTTCGTTTAAATGAAATATTACCACTTCTGTGATTTGATTTTCAAAAATCCGACATACATGGTTTTCATTAAGAAGTAAAATGTGGTTTAATGAGATTAAAATAATTTTTTGGTGAATAGTAACTTTTAAGTTCTTAATCGCGATTAGAGGTAATTAGTGTAGTTTAAGGTAAAAATAATGTTTTAATAATATGCGATGAGCTTGAAACTTGTCCTACTCCTATTGTATGAGTCATGGCCGACCAAGACAACCCATGGGTCAACTTGGGGACCCCATGGAGCCACTTTGGTTGGAAAATGACATTAATATATATTTATTTAATGTTAAAGTAAAAAATGACACAAACCTGAAATGTTCTACTAAAATAATTTTTATATGGGGTTATACAAGTCATATTTTTTACTATAAATAGTAATTGGAAAGTTAAAAAGATTTACTACATCATAGTATTTTTTATATAATTTTTCGACATTAAAGAAATTAAATTATTTACGACATCATTATGATGCAACGATGACCTCATTATTTAAAGATATTAATAAAATGAAAAGATAATGTACAATCCAAGGCTTAAACTTGTCCAAAGACTATTGGATGGGTAGATTTAGAACCCTTATCACCTTATCCACGAATTATATAAGTGTGAGACCTTTACAATCCGAAATGCATTGTATAATAATGTAAAATTTCCTTACTTTCCAAGAGTGCCCCTCCTCTCCTCTTATAAAAGGCCCCCACCTCTACCACCTCATTCACACTTTCAAGCCATTTGGCTCGGCCAACCTCTGTCCAAATAGTCTCCCAACTTCCTCCTCTTACTCCTAGAAGCCTCACATTGGGCAGAACTCTTCCCAAGGAAGCCTTTGGTTCAAATCAAAAAGAGTTACCCGATTTTGAGGTAATGTCTTCTCTAATGTTGTTTTGTTTCATTTTTCTTCTCCAACCCCATAAACTCTTTTTCATCATTTCTTTTGTAACAAAACCAGTATCATAAATATACTAGGGTGTTGTTATAATAAGTATTCGAGCTACACTTACACACACCTACATCTAATGGTTAAAGAACATACGGTTTCTGTGGATGGCGAATTTCTTCCTCACGAAACGATGATTGTTCAACACTCATATAACACCTTCAAAGGTGGCCATTAAGATGTCACTATATTTATATATGATATATAATATGTTTATGTTTTACTTATGCTTCTGTATTTCTCATTTATGGAATACTTTATGATTTCCATTATGGGTAAAACGCGATAATTTCATTTTAGGAAGTGCGGACTACCGCCCCCTCAAAGTGATTTGAATCGTTAATACCATATGTGGGATGTATAAAGGATGGAGTAAATGGTATTATACACTATATTATACTGGAATTATATTATACATTTATATCATTATGATTTCATTCCATTAAATACTAAATATAAATGAAAGTATCATTCATGCGTACGTACGGCTTACCGTCTCCATGAACGGTGCATTTCATTTCTTACCTCTAAATGTTACGTAATATTATAAATGAATGTATATACTGGATATATATGATATATATGACATCTAAATCATGAATATAATTATGGAGATAATGTATATTCTACCACAAAAACAACTTGTAATTATAAGATGTTTATTTTTGACTCAAGTACCAAAGATCGACAAAACGACCGTTATTAACTTAAATAATTACATAATGTTCATAACATTGTAATAAGTGATATAAAAAGGATAATGAAATTAAAAATGGTTCTTAATAAGGTATATATTAACTCTAGTTTATTATTCAGGAGGTTAAAGAACGGTTGAGTCAAGTCAGACACGAGGTAAGGGAATTTCATAACCCAACTTCCATTCTTTAGGTTAATCTCATACTTTCAAATTATGTCATGATATTATTATGTCATATATTGTATTTATACTTTCTTTATTTGTACATATAGTGAATACACATAATATATATATTTTATTTAAAAATGATCTTTTTAAGGGACTTCGTCTCAATCTCCATTCATTGAGGCATATTTTGTTTTATACACAAATTTCTTTTATACAGTGTATAAACCCCTTTGACTTTTACGTTTATTCAAAAGGAATATTTTTTATACGAAGCGTTTTACTAAATGAAAAAAGGGAATATTTTTCTTTCCGTACATATGCGGCGACAACGACTTCTCCGCCGCCGTGACCATTATTTGAGTTTCGGCTTCCTCTACAAGACATCACTTTTTTTTAATGAAAAATAAATACAAAGTTTTATCTTTCTTTTATTTTGGTATTGAAAATGGTTTTTAAAGAGTTTTTATTATATCAATGTGTTGTATTGATATCTTGTGATTGAAATGTGGAAATGTTATGTTTCCTTTATGCATGTTCTATGTGATACGATTATGTTATGGTTTATGATATGTTTAAACCTATTCATTTGAGGAATGTATTGGACTTAATAAGTGATTGGTGGAGCCCGCTATAGCTCCTCGATGCATCGGTAGGTCTCATGAGACAACTAGATGTGGAATTGGCCGAGGCCCTTTCCCAATTTGATTTATGGTTTTGGCCGAGGCCTATATCATTTTAGACATCTTGGCCGAGGCCATGACAAAATGTTTCAGAATGTCTGGAATTATACATTCCCTCATTATGAAAGTGGTTATTGATATTGCATGTGATTATTGGACTAGTATAATATCCATGTGAGTAAGTAAATGGCATCATTTAATTTTATTTTGCCATATTATGCTGATTTTCAAGTTTAAAAAGGCTTTTGTTTTAGTTATACATTGCCTTAAATGTTAATGTTTATTTATGAAAGCTTCTGAAATATTGTTATCCTTACTGAGAATCTGAGCTCACCCCTTTCAATGTTTTAATATTTTTCCAAGATGTGAAAAAGTATTTTATGAATGACCTGCAGGGATTTTCAGAAGAGGATATGAGTGTGGACTATAGAGACTTTGTTATTGTAGTTTTTCACTTTATGATGTAATGTAACGTTTACGAATGTATCTAGTGTTTCCAAGGCTACTAAACTAATCGGTCTTTCGAGACTTGATCTTTTGTGATCATGACAATGTTATGAAGTAATGCGCTGACTCTGGGTAGCTGGGGTCGGGGCGTTACATTATACCTTTCCCCGTAACTAATATTAATAAGCCTCTAATATACATAGAGGCATGCCAATAGTCTTGTGTCTAATAAGTTTGGGGCACTGGTTTTTGGCACTCAGTTAGATATGTTACAAAGTGGTATAAAAGGTTTTTTTTTATTTTTTACTTACTATTCATGAAAGATGGATATGATACTACTGGTTTTCCAGCCTTGGATATGATACCATACATAGGAGTATATAACCCATGTATGGGGTAAAACCGAATTACCCATGGTTGTATTTCTATTTTTAATGTTTGATCTTACAGTTTAATGTTATTTCACGATAGGTGATGCCCAGGTGTTGTGATTTTATTATTTCTATTTGATTTTAAAAAATTTCCATATAATGGCTTAAGTGTTGTGTTATAATTTTTCAATTGATGTATTCAAGAACTATTTTGACTTACATCATTTTTTTTGGATCTCAAGGAAAATTATTGTTTTGATGAGTTGTTTTCATAAAGATTGCTTTCTCTCATGGGTATTTAAAACTGTAGAGGTTACTTATATGGAATTAAAGAATGTAAATGATGCAAAAATAGAAAATGAAATGGATAAATTGGTTTATAATAAGGATATTGAATTTGGAAAGTGTATTATTATATTTGAGCCACGTCCCAGGTGAGAGAGAGTGTAGGGTAGTGATAGTATCTCAATTTTGACCATGTGGTAGGCTTTGAGGGATGACTTGTTATGTATTTATATGAATAACTACCATGTAAATTTTATAATTTGGTGAACTGAGTCCTAATAAGTGTGTTAGTAATTGTATATATATTCCTCTATAATGATTATTATTGATAGGATGAATTTAAAATACGGCTAGGAATGATTCTCTAGTTGTAAAATGTATGTCCCAATTAGTTTCAGTTTAAGGGTCATTATTGAAGTTATGAAATAAAATTTATGGTTTAATGAAGATTATGGAATGATAATATGAGAATGTTTTTATGATTATTATGACATGAAATAGGATTTTAAGCTGCATAACTTTCCAAATATCACTATAGATGCATTCCCTAAGGTATTTATGATCCTGATTGATTCTATCAAAATGTTCCTTGACAACTTGTAGATTATTTCCTAGAATAAATTTAAACAATATTCTTATAAATTATGTTTCCATGAATAGAGTTAGTGGTACATATAGGCATAGGTGTGCAAATATATGGAATATGGTGTGTAAGGACTTTCAGAAGATGTACTTTGATAACTATTACACTGACACACTCAGGTATGAGAGGGTGGCATATATCCTGAGAATAAACAATTGGAGTGTGTCATTGATGAAATATTGTGGTTGATTTACTATTTTGATGTTCTTTTTTCATGAATATGAATTACATGAGGTAACTATAGAGAAATGGATTCACAATGGTATTAAGTGTGAAATTATGTAACATGCTAAAATTTTTAGGCTCAATAATTACTCTGATGTGGTGAATTTGTATCTCATTTCAATAGAAACTAGAAGAATGCTTCTGGGGGGAATGTTTCTTTTACTAGATGGACAACATGTCATCTTCTAATAATAGTAATCATAATTTCAATAATATCAACTTGGGGGTAGTAGGATGATTTTCCATCAGTAAGGGTTTTTTTAGGCATAAAATCACATAGGTTAACTACCACCAGTGCAGTATGACAGTTCAACATGATAGAATATTCCCATGACCACAAGTAGAGGGAAATGTATTCTATTGTATGAGACATCTGTAATGGTTCTACAAGAACTCAAAATATGTCAGTAATTGCAGAGGATACATAATTAATCAATGTGTTATATGGGGTACTTCTACCCCATATCAGTCTTGAAGATGGAGTTCACTAGCTGAGGAAGTGGACATATTAAATCAAGTCATGTGAAACTATATCAGCTACGTAGAGAATCATTGAGTTATTAGACTGTAGTACATGGATTACGGATATGGCAATTGAATGTAGTTTAATATGTAATGGTGGATAGTGAGGCTGGATCATCAACAATTTGTAGAATTATTCTTGTAGCTTCATCTCATTCTGCTACCATATTTGATATCAGTACCTCTATTTCCCATATATCATCGGACATTTTCAATGGTATTATTCTAATAGTGGAGGGTGTGATTCCAAGATATTCTTTCTTAGGTATTGGGTTGTTCTCTTGAGGTTGGTGAGTATCATTTCAGTTAGGATATTTATATCTCTAATATTTCAAGCAACAACATGATTTTATTTAGGTATTGGGTAGTTTCATACCATACCAGTTTATATTGTTACATCAAGATAGTGACTTTTACATATAATGAGGGTTGGAATTATGTTCACCATGGAGATTGAAAAATCTATGGGGATATAGATGGGAAGTTCATCAACAATTTGGGGATCTCATGCCTTGGGATTGAAGAATTTCATTGGATGATATGGGGTGTGAATCATGATTTCTTTCCACCATTATTTCACGTGTTCCCAAATGTTTTTCCTAAGGGATTCCTAGGGATTCCTCCAATAAGTGATGTGAAGTTTAAAATTGAGGTAATTCATATGGCTAACTTTATTTTTATTACACCATATATAATGACACTGATCGAGAATGAATATCTTATGGCTCATTTAGAAGAGATAACGGATAATGAATTTATCCATTCATGTACATTAGAAGGGTGTCATCATGTTTTATTTTATAAGGAGCATAATGGGATTTTTTGTCATGTTTTTATTAACCAATGTTAAACCTAATGATTGTGAAAAACATTCTACCTCTTCCATATATTTATTATAGCTTTGAACTGTTTATTGGATCATACATGTTCACCAAGATTTCATTATGTTAGAAGTATAATTTGTTGAGTCTCTGAACATCAGATTTTATATGGAATGATTTAATAAGTATTTTTTCCGTGTATGATTTCATCTTGATATGGTTGGGACTGACTAACATGACATGTGTGTTCATGGATTTGATGAACTAATTATCCAACAAATACCTCGATCATTTTCTTATTGTTTGGTATATTTTTTTTTTTGAAATGCACATATAACGATAATCATTGACAACATCATAAGAATTTCCTAGGTACATTATGAGAGAAACTACTATATTCTAAAATATATATGTCTCTATTTTGGATAGAATTGATACATTTCATAGGTCACATGATCTTTAATGAAGGAATGTTATTGGACCTAGCGAATGATTGGGAAGAGGTTTCTTTTGTGAAGCCTCAGAATTATTTTTATATATACAGTTTTATTTTTTTGATAAGTTATTGTTATAAGAGAAGCAATTAATTTATCTGCACGGAAGAATAAATTTTTGGATTAACCTTAATTAGAGTTAATTTGTAATGGTCTAGATCATATGGGATTGTTTTCTAGGAAATGGTAGAGTATCTAAATATTATATCAATCTTGATCTTAGTAGAGACGTGTGAGGAGAATAGGATATTTCATGACATTTTAGAAATATAACATGATGAAATTTTGATCCCATGAGATCGATTTCAAATGTATGGGTCCCAGTAGTTGTGTCTACTAGAACATAATAACCCTACACACAACCTCGTGTAATCTATAGGGGTATATTCCTTGAAGATTAAGAAAAATTATTTGATAGCATAAAATTTTACTTTGTATAATGATTACATAACAATATAATATGAATATTATAAAAAATATTGGAGTCCCCAGTAGAAGAACTGTGTTAATATTATGAAGTATTTTTATTTTGGATAAAATATATTCCCTAGTTTATGAAATAATGTAACTGATGATTTGAGTATAAAATCAATGAATTGGGAAGCTCAAGAGACTAGTTTTGAGTGAATGATGAAACATTTTCTTGAGGGTATTTATGCTTATTATTCAGATGTCCTAGAGAATATGACACTCTGATTAGTATCCCTTGTATCTTCGCATTTGACCTAGATCTGGGAGAGATAGTTTGAGGATATGGAGTGTCTAGATGTGAAGAAAAAACCATGAATCTATAGAGTCACCTTCTGATAGGACCATTGATGAGGATGTGATCATTATTGTATGGAATCTGTTTTTCTCATAAATGTATATCAGATGATATAATTTGTTTATTTCATGGATCGATGAGTATAGTGCATCCGAGACTAACCAAAAAGTACCACGGCCTTCATCCATAATATTGGTGGTTGGGCATGAAAATAGAGTCTATAGGGTTCGATAAAAAATGTTAAACCTATAAAAATGTAGAGGTTTGGCATCATTGACTTAATAGTTTACGATATTCATTTCATATTCTATAATGTAAATCAAATGAAGTTACCATGAATTTAGTGGTGGGTCTCCTTAGGGAACCACGGAAGAAAAATTTTATTTGGGTGATTAATGACTTACTCAAAAAAGTATCATATTTCTTATCTATCTGAGAGTCAATCGTAGTAGATTAGTTCGAGGAAATAAAATTTTGTGGGATTTTCCATATGCACAAGGTTTCATGGACTATATTTATATATCGTGACTAATGTTTTAATTTTATCTTATTAGAAGGACTAAAAAAGATTCTAGGCATGCTTGTATACCTTAGGTCTCTTTTCAACTAGTAAATTGTTGGTATCTCAGAGCATTATAGACTAATAATGGAGGATACTATATTGGTATAAGTCTTAAACATTTTTTAGTATTGTGAGAGAAACATAGCACTTGTTCCGTTCACATATAACAATAGTTCTCAGGAAAATATTAAAATGGAATCATATACACCACTTTATCGCTTTACATGCAGATCACCTCTATACTTGATGGATATAGATGATTCAGAGTTGATGGAATAAATAATAATGATATAAATTTTAGAACATGTTTAGTTTATTTAGAAATTCATTGCTATTAATCATATTCATAAGAATTCATTTGATGATCGTCGTCAAAAAACCCATATTCTGTAGTAGTTAATCATGAATTCCTTCATCTGTCACACAGGTGAAGTCACCATGCAATTAAAAGATAGTCATGTTTGTAGCCAATCATTTTGGACCCTTTGAGATTGTGGATGGAATCAGGTTTTTGTTTTACATATTGGATCTTCCCCATAGGTATAGTTCAATTATTTAGGATTTTCATGTGTCCCCGCATTGGTCGAATCACCACAAAATTTCTATTTTGATTGATTTTTATGATGTGGAGCTACAGATCAGCGAATCCTTTGTGGAGAATCTAATATTAGTTATAGATTACTATGAGGAATTGTTTCATGGATTGATAATTTTGACAATTCATGTATCATGGAAACAAGGTCAGGTTTAGAAGTTAGCTTATGGGAGAGAAGAATATATGTAATCTCTCTAACTCTATCTTTTTACCTCGTAATATTAGAGATTAACAGGCGTACAACTTGGGGATAATATATTGTATAATGTATAGATTATAAGATACCAATCTTTTTGGAGATGTATTGTTCTCATTTTCACAAACTCACTTAACCTTGATTGGAGTATATCTTAGTAGGGGTTTTAGGGTCTTTTTAGGATTTTTGGGAATATTTTTGTTGTATTAGGGAGAAAAAATGATCAATTCATGTTTTTCACATATTTTTCTTAAATTGTGCACTGACCATAGAAAATAATCTGTTCCTAAACACATATAAATCACCTGGTTTGTTCACGGTGTTTTAAAACATTCCCCCTATTATTAGATATTTTGGACACATAAGTATATGTGTTGGATGATGGTGCATGATTTGGGAAAAAATAATCCTCTACCATTGATATAGTGTGTGTGGGATTTAATTCCCCAAAAAATTTATGACAAATTCTTAAACATTGTGGTATTAACCACTAATCACCCCAAATTAGGCCTAGCATTTTAATATGAATTTTCAAGCTATGGAGAGGGTTAAATTGATCCATGATCATTGTAGATTATGAGTAAAATATCCAATGGAGGGATAAAATTCTCATTGTTATGTAATTTTTTAACTATTTGGATTCCTTCCTCTCCCTCTACCTTCTATAGATGAATATGAATTATTATTCCCTATAGTGTTGATGGTTTATATCTTCGTTTTCATTAATCATATTTTTTTGGTCTTATTTTGGGAATTCTTCGTATTTATTTCTCAATATTTCCATATTGATTATTCCACTTCAATGTGGGGATTTTTTTATGGTGAACCTCCATCAACGAGCAGATGTTTGGTGGTCTACTTGTAAATTCTTTTTAAAATGATTATCATTGAGTGTAAGTGTTGTGAAATTTCAATTTCAATGTTTTGAAATAACTACTTTAATTGAATTAATTAATAATATAATTAATTAATTTTATAATTTAATTGGAGGAATAATTTTATTATGGAAATGCAGTATTAGTGGGTTTATGAAATTTATTAATTATTGGGTTTACGAATGGGTTAATAAGGAGAAGTAAGGTATGTTTGCCTTAATATTGATGAATTAATGAATTATATGAATTGTGGTTCATAAATGGTTCAATACTGAATTTTTTATATTATTACATGTGAAATAATTTGATGAACATTAAATGTTCATTAAATTTAAATGTTATACTATTTTTTTGAAAATGTTTGATAAAAAGGTTAAAGTTTATTAACATTGATTAATATTGATATTTGTAATAATGTGATATTTTATATATGTATGATAATGAGTGTGGTACATGGATTGATACATGAAATACCCATATTTTTTAATGAGTTTAGAACATGAAGTGATGCTCAAAATACCCATATGTTAAAACACTGAGGTTTCATATAGGTAATTATGATCAAAATAACAATGATTTTCGAAACATGATGTTCTTGGACAGTGATATATGAATGGAATTTTAATTCACTATAATCTTGTCATAAAAATGAATTAAAATGAATAATTAATGATTATATAATAATGAATTGTAATTCCCTATGTTATTTGGTTAAGAAATCTCCATGGGATAAAGAATTTATTGATTGTTTAGGTGTCATCTTCAACCATGCAATTTTTTTGTCTAATTATGGAATATTTTTTTATGGATACTATTTATATATTTACATGAAGTTTATTATTTATAAATATTTATACCCAATTATAGATGAGATATTATATTAGAAGATGTTGGAGGGGGCTACAGATTTGTACTTAGACCCAACTTAAGCTTCCTAATTGGTATATGAATACACATTTTTTATAGGACTGGATAATGGGAAGAATCAGTTGATAGGTAGATTAGCTAGGATAAATAATGGATAAGAGAAATATTCATTGTGTTGGGAACTTTTTAAGAGTATTCATTGTATCTATTATTATATTTTCATTTGATAGTTGACACATATATCGAAAGACTTATTTATTACATCTGTATAAATATTGTTTTTTGATGATCATGAGATATTGGTCTATATTGGTTATGGTATTGTTTTGTTTATTAGTTATATCAATTATTTATTGTTAATTTATTTCTACTATTGTTATTCTTTGGTAATGATGATATTTTCTTCCCATGTTATATAATTATCCCTCACTATTAGTCAGCAACCTTTTGTGTATGGGGATGTGCACATGAGGCTACATGACCAGCCAGTTTGATTCATAGGTATGTGGAACCCAAGTTAGGATTTTACATTTCCATTACTATCAATATAATTAAAATTAAATCCTCATCTAATATATTTTATTATGTCATATATCCCACTAAGAAATAATATAAATCATACTATTGTTTTATACAATATCATAAAAATTAATAATATCGTAACCCTTGAAAAGAAATGGGTTTCAAAAAAATTTAATTATATCAAAACTTTTCTAAAAGAGATAGATTTCATAATAATTTCATAATTTCATTATATAAACCCTCATGGATAAAGTGGATATCATATGTTTTTTTTGAAGTATAACATGTCTAAGTGGAAAAGAATTTATAAATATCTTATCATTATAAACATAAATAATCATGACAAAAAATAAAAAATTTATCCTTGTATCAAATTCCTAGTAAACCATAAGAAATATCAATGTATATATTATTATATGGAATATAAATTTGTATTATAAATTTGATGATTTCATGAGGGAAGTAACACTTTAATGAAAATAATATTTTTAATCATAAAACTAAACAATACTTGGGAATCTCTTTTGTTGAATATATCATTTAAAACCTATAATAGATGCTTTAAAATTCATTTAATATTTTTCCAGAGGAAAATATCCTTTTGGAATTGAGAAACTATTTTTAAAACATAACTCATTTTGAAATTAATTTTTTTAAAAAATATAATTAAAAAACAATAATTTAATTATATAATTAAAATAATGGTCATGATGATGGGAAATTCCATTAATATTGTACACTTTAAAATAATGTATCCTTTCACATTTTCAATCAAATAAGAATAGAAATAATTTAGAAAATGACATGAAGATTCATTTGAAAATGTTTTTTTAAGTAAAACATTGCTAAAATTTTCTTTCAAATATATATTTACAAATGTATGAAAAATTGAACATATTTTTGGGAAACATGTGTTTCAAAAAAAGTGTTTTCCATTACTTAGGGTAAATATAATTTTTCTTAAATATTTTAATTATAGATATTGAGTAAATAATGAATTTAAGTTTAACGGTATTAATTTATTCATAATAAATAATAAAAGGAGAAGAAAATTAATAATTATTATGATATATTGATCACAATATTCATCATTAGAAGCATATTGATAAGGAATATTGATAAATGATAAGATTGAAAAATAAAAATCATACCACTTATGTAAAAATTAATTGTAATCGCCATGAAAGGATAACATTAAAAATATATAATATCCTGATAATAAGTATACTGATGTTTTTAAATATAAAAATTTTAGTATATACACTGCAGAAATTAAGATAGATTCAAAACATAATATATGTCCAAAAGAAGACCTATTGAGAAAAAATATTATATCATTTTAGTAAATTTTGAAAACTAAACTATTATAATGATAGATAAAAAATGGATATGTATGTCCCCATATGTTTAAAGATAAAAATAATAAATTTAATTCATTGTTTTTATATACATCACATAAATGAAAAATATGGTTTATATGGCATGTATCTCAAAGAAAATAAAAGTGAGTCGCAAATCTTGGAAGATACGACTCAGCGTCATTCTACATAGAATGTCTAGTATAACAACTATAGGTTTAGTATACATATATTGTATATCCTCATAAAAATAGAAACACATATGTAAATATTTATTTAATAAATTATATGATATACTTATTTCCATTTATGTCCTATTTATTAATTTTTTCTTGTTAAATTCATGTATTTAGAAATATGTGGATTTTCCATGACTGTATTGACTTTTTTATTTAGGTTTCTCAAACATTGATCATGGTCCCAAAAATCTCAGGAATTGTAAACATGATATTAATATCATATATATATATATTCCTTGTACATTTATTTTAAGATATCAATAACAATTAATGATAAAAAATGAAATACATTGTTCATGGAGATGGTAGGTTATATGTACTCATGAATGTCATTTCAATTTAAAAAAAAGGAAGAAAAAAGAAACTCAAATAATAAATTACAATTAATGAAAAATTATTATGTAATATATATCACTTATTTTCAATATACCCATCATTATTACAATTTATTTGAATAGTGAATTAATAATATTGATTCTAGAGGTGTTAGTCCACTATAAAAACAAAAGATGTTATAATCTTCCCACTGAATGGAAATTTAGAAATCACATGTGATTTAATGATTAAATAAGAACAATAATATAATAAATATCATATATAAACAATAAATTCATCATAACGTCTATTCGTATTAGGTGGCGGTGGAAAATAAATAATATTGGTTCGCGAGGCTTTAATCTACCAGACATGTGAATATTTATTTCTTAACCCATTTGATTGAAGAGAATAATGATTTTATGATTTTCCATTAATATATAAAAAATAAATTTAGTTATGATATTTTGGTAATTATATATTATGGTTTTTATAATAATTTAAGGTGTAATATGATAAAATAATATACAATCCTTGGGTATGGATATTACCTCTTCTTCAAACTACTTCTTTTGAATTTCACCAGATGGCCACTTACATTGAATTATTGACATTCGTATGTATTATAAGATTATATTATGGTTTTATGGATTTTATTTGGGTATCTAATTTCTTATCCAATAAATTTTTCATCTATTTATCGAAGATGATAGTGGTTGTCCTTTTATAATAGACATGAGTATCACACTTTCCATTTTTGTGAAGAAAAAGGTGTACCCATAATTTTACACACCATAATAAAACTATGTTTAAAATAATCTATCCTATAAGAGTTTTATATATAGAAAAAAAATTGGTTAATGGAATGGTTAATATTAAACATTTTACATTTTAGTTTAACACCATGGTAATGCCATTTTTACCTTTACTACAATTAGTACTTTTGGGTTTTTAACCATTCATTTTGGTTGGAGTTTTTGTATAACAAATTATATAATATATATTTCTCTAATTCCAAATATTAAATCTATTCATCAAAATTCTATTCACATAATTTTGAAATTTTTTATTAAATTTATTCTCATAGATGCATTGAGAATGCGAATTTATAAAGAAAAAATGTTCAAATGTTTAAAATGTTTTTATATCAAAATTGAATATAATTTTTTTCAAAATTATTAAAATTATATTGAGATACATATAATTCAAATAAATATACTATGAAATATATATTAAAAATATTTTGTTTTTGAATGCTTTAAAATTAATTATAAATCTTAATAAAACCCATTATTTTTCAATATTCATTGAAATTTTAACATGTCAGATTATTCTAAATAATTATCACAAGGATAATATTGAAATTATTCTTCAAAAAATGAAATATTATTTTTCTATATAAATGTATATAATTTGTAAAAATTAATATTAAACCAATTTCACAAAAGGAGTTAAAACAGTTTTTTAGAAAAATATAGTTTTTATGTGTAAAAATGGTATTATTGTTTTTTCTTATCTCAAAAACACATAAGTTGAATGTTAACGAAATTTATGGTATATATATTATTTAAATTTCATTCAAATAATTCAAAAAAATGAATTAATTCAATTTATTCATGATAAATAAATTTTAAATGAATAATTTTTTTTCTAAAAAATTGATTTCATTTGTTTAAAAATTGTATTTATGTTTATTTATAATTAATTTTACTGAAATGTGTAAATTTTATTTAACTTTTTAAAACATATATGTTCATAATTTACCTAAAATTGTTCATATAAACCATTGTAAGGATTTGTAAAAAATATAATATTATAAAATAATATTTAATATGTATGCCAAGATTTATTTATACTCGGTATTGCGTGTAATGAATGATACAATCACAGTTACATGTAATAAAATAAAAACATAATAATGATTATATTTCTAGATAAGTATAGTTTTGTGTGTAACAAAAAATGAAAAAAAATTATTAAACTTTATTTGAAAAAAAAACAATTCACAAAATCATGTAGTGTTACACTGTATCCCCATTAAATAAATTTCATAATCTCAGTTTGAACTTGGGCACCAAAAACAAGGGTTTAAAATTTTAAAATATCTTTTTATGAAATCAATTACATGTAAGGATAAATAAAAAATCTCATTCAAATGATATAAATGGATGTGTGGATGTAATAAAAAATAAAACATAACACGGTTTCCATGTACAATTACATTGGTCGAAGTGAAAACATGGACATATAAGAGGAAATAAATTCCCAATCTCTGATAGAGAGTGATTGATAACATGGTTGTGATAAATTTAACGAACAGAAATCCATAATTCTATGATTTTTGAAAATTAAATAAAATAATCAAAAAATGAAAGAGAATGTATAAAATTTTCATTCATGATAGTTTTTTCTATTTTTTTAAAAAAATTTCACGATAAGATGTACTAACATGACTTAATTCTATTTAAAAAGAACAATAAAATTATTTCATTTCTCCTGAAAAAATATCCATATCATCTATTTGTGTAAGGGTTGATTTTTTTTCATGAAGAACTAATGGATGATAAGATCCATAAAAGGCTGATAATTTATTCCTCCTATATCATGATTTCTAAAATAATAAAAGGATATAAGCAGTTATCCATTACGAATTGATATTCATATAGTGAATTGATACATGAAAATTAAAATCCTAATCAAATATTTTTATTAAAACATTCTACATATATATTTGACATTATGTGCCTTCTATAATTCAAGATTAATAAATAAGAACAATAAATTCCCAAAATCAACATAGAAGTGATCCCCAAAATATCAAATAGTAGCTATTAATTCATACATAAAAATAAGTGAGTAACTTTTAAATATATTACTTTTAATAATTCTAATAACTAAAATTAGAATAATACATGATTTAAAAAATAAATTATTTTAAAAATTAACTCATTCCTCATGAATTCATTGATTATTGAATATATTCCATGAAAAAATATATTATTAACTCTATCAATTATAACATATAACCAAATTCCAACATATCATTAATTATTTTTGTGGTCATCCATACAATAAATTTTACATTATCCATATCAATCATATCTTTACAAAATCTAAATTTATTTTTTCAGCATCAGGAACATTTTACAGTTAATCATCCTTTAATGACCTGTTTTACATAAAATTTAACATTTCTAATAAATAAAATTTCTAGTTCATCAACACCATTTAACATATCCAATAAATTAAATTTTGAAAAACTTCTACAAATTAATCCTTATATATCTAAATACCATAATAACATAATTCTTAATTCCATTACAAAAAAAAATCTATCATTCCACATTCTTCGTGCACAATTGACTACTTTTCATCATACTATTCCTTAACAATTCATTCCATTCATATTTCATATGTAATTTTATTCTCAATAAAAATATAACCATTTCATGGAAAAAAAAGATTGATTCTTTCAAGTTATTTTCAATAAAGATGTAAATTTTCATGATTAAAATAAATTAATCATTTGGAAAATTCACCCATGGCTAATATCCTTGAGAGACAATTATTCTCATACATTTCTCTAACTAGTCATTTCAATTCTCCTCCACAGTTACATTCTTTGACCCCTTAATTTACATAGTCAAAAAATTATTTTTTTTGTTAAATTACCTAGATTTACTCTTCTGAAATTCATGAAATATATGAAACTAAATCATTATTTCTCTATTTCCTCCACCACCTAAAAACTCAATAAAAACTATCCTTATCTTCATTGGTGAGGAGGACAGTTGGTAAATGGTATATTTTTTTATTCATATATCTTGATAAATAATTTTCAATAATAACTATACCCTTCCCTCCTATTATAATTCCATTTGGTTTGTTATCAACTCATTGACTATAAATTTTATCTTTGATTTCATTGCTTCTAGTTCAACCTATTTACTAATGCCAAAACAATAGTATGAGAATAAAAATTATTATTTAAAAACCACATAATCAAGGAAATCTGTTATAATATTGCAAAATCAAGCCATATTATTTTAAAAATGTGACACCATAGGTTTATCATGGTACATTTATAATCCTAATATTTTCAAAATATTATTGATTTTGATAAAACTTGATTCTAGATTTATAAGGAATATACACAAGGATTTTCCGAACAATAGTGTACTAGGCCCCATTTTTATACACCATGTGATGACCGTGTCTAGATCAATAATCCCTTGTTATAGGAATTATCCATAAGTATCTATGTTACTGAGGTGTATCCACTTTTAGTATCCCAAATGTGCAGAATTTTTTTAAAACACCATTATATAATTTAATACATTTCTATGTCAATTTTCTATACATTGACTCTTCCATAAACTTTTTCAAAAAATATACATTAGATTATAACTAATATTTTTCTTATCATATCCTATAATGGTTTACTAAACATATCCTCTAATACCAACTATGAAAACATATGTTTTTCATAAAAGGATATTTAATATTTTAGATGAATATTAGTTATGTTGCACAAAAACACACCCAAGGACTATAATGGTTTACTACCTTTAGAAACTAAGTACACAATCTCCTTATTTAGAAAATGTTTAATAATTTTTCTATTAGTGAACTTTAATTTATTTAACTTTATATAAAATCCATAATTAAATCCTTTATTCCTATCACGGGGAAATGAAATATATGAAAGGGTGATATCAGACTCTTAGTAAGTGTAAACAAGGGAAAATAAGAAAGCATAATGTTAGCATAAGGGTATGATAATGTGAATATAAAATTTGAAAAAAATACACTACATATCAAAGATCATAATATTGAGTCCAGGAATAATGATTGGTAGTTCCTAAGTAATGATTCAGAATAAAATCAGTGTATATGTGATATTTCAGTGTAAAATTGAGATAATCCATATAATTACAAAATAGACTTAAACAAAGAAAAAAATTTCCATTATATTCAATGATACCATACAAGGATTTCATAGTGTAATGGTTTTACACCAAAATCTTAATAGTGGTTATGGATTCATCCCAAGAACATTATATGGGAACAAGTCCCTTATTGAACTAGGTTGACTTAAAATTATTTTCTTCTATATCTTCTTAGTTATTAACATATACCCAATGGATTGGAGAGAGATATAGGTCCCACCAATAACATAATAAAAATCATATAAATATATGTGTTCTAAAACATAATACAAAATTCATCATATCATAACCCATGAAATGAAATGGGATTCCTAAAAGTTTAACCATATTATAATATGTTGTAATGAGAGAGGTGTCCTTATTGTTTCATCATTTGATCCTATCATAACCCATGAAAAAAAGTGGGTTTTAGAATCATTATATCATTCTATGAAATTTGGTGTAGAAATAGGTTTCATAATCCTAATTTCATCTTAAAATTAATCCTTACAGAGAATGTACATGGATAGTACCATGGATTATATCCTCAGTAAATAATAATAAGTACAAAATTACAATCACATAGATTGAATATAATTATGATATAACTACTTGAAATTTTATATATTAAATTAAATACTTTTTGAAATTCACATTTTATAACATAAAATTTAAAAAATATTTCAAAAATAATTTTGTTTGAAAATATCTTTTTGAACATATAATGTATTATTTAAATAACATATAATGTCTTTGAGAAAAAATACCAGTTCACTTTGAATTTTTTTTAAAAACTAATCATTTTGAAAATAATTTTCTTAGAAAGAAAACATGAAAACTTATTATGTAATATTTATTGAAAATAATGGTAATAATGGTGGGGAATTACATTAATTTTATACATGACAATTTAAAAATCCCTTTCCCATTTTCGGTACAAATGAATGAACATTTTTTGGAAAATGATATTATTTCCCCTATCAGAACCTTTTGTTAATAGTTAATAATTGGTTAAACTATGAAAAAAAATTCAAGAATTCAAAGAAAGTGCTTGGAATAAATTTTTAGAATACATTAATTTAAAACAAAAATGGTTTTCTCCTAGAGAAGGAAATTTGGAATATTTTTTATAAAAACATTATTTAGGATTGATGAATACATAAAGATATTAATATGATGGTAAATCATCTATTATTATGAAATAAAGAGAGTATAAGAATCATAATGGTTTTCCAAAGAGTTATATCTGAAACGTCCCGGTTCCGGAAGGCAGCGAGAGGCGCCCCGTACCCGGTTGGTCACACGGCCTCAAGCGCATTTCCCCAAATGCCAGAGGTTGTCGACTACCAGTGAGGGCCTTGGGTGTAATAGTGGGGTATCTACGCCCTCATTGGAAGAGTATACAGCGGATGTTAACAAAACATGCAATAGCGAAAGTAGTAAATATTCAAAAACAATGCAAAAGTAAACAACGAAAGACTAAAACAGTGAACCACTGGAACACATATTTTTATATGAAATGATGCCAAATACATATTTAAGAATACAACCAAATAGGTCACAATTCTAGAAATACAAAAATTAACAAAACAAGTACAAAAGAAAAGATAAATAGGTCCTCAATATCGCAAGCCTATGCTTGGTCCCATTCTCTCCTACTCTAAGGCAGTCAAGTACCATATGTCGAAGGGTGCTTTCCGTTGTCTATACCTATAAAAACATAGTCTATTTGGGCATTAAAGCATAATCCAAACAATGTGTGATACTAAATCCCAGTAGGAAACCTCCTAAAGATCTATGCCTCATAGTCAGTGAGAAAATGGCAGGTAATAGTAAAGTAAGCGGTAAATAGTAACAGTAAACAGCAGGCAGTAATCAGTAAGAAGTAACAGGATGATATACTACTGTAATCATGCCACAGAACAATGAGAAGCAGTGAAGCAAACAGCTAACCACAACAGTGATGACTTAGAAAAGTACTCACAGCCAACCCCTCTAGTCCTATCCAAGATGTACCCACAACCCTATGGGCAGTGCAATCAGCCTAACCCCTCTAGTTTGGTCGTACGAAATTATAACACTCTCTGGGGAAGATCCCTCGGTCAATTCCCCGTATAGTCTAGGGTAGTTAGGGACTCTCTGAGGAAGATCACAGGGTCTAACCCTCTTTTATCCCCAAGGTCTATAAACTATCTGAGGAAGCTCACTCGATGAATTCCTCCTATAGTCTTAGGTCTACCATAGACTCTTTAAGGAAGATCACTTATTCAATTCCTTCTCTAGCCTAGAAAGCTTTTAAATAAATTCAAACAATTAAAGAATCTCGGAGGAAACTCACTCGTTCCACCCTCCTATAGTCTATAATATCCACGATTCTCTAGTAAGGTCACTTAGTCTATTCCCTATAGGCTATAATAACTAAGACTCTCTGAGGAATCTCACTCGTTCTACCCTCCAGTAGTTTATAATTTTCAAGACACTCTGGGAAGCTCACTCTATCTATCCCTTATAGTATATAGCACCAGGTTCTCACGGTCCCGTGCCAATTAGTGCATAATAATTCTATAAGGCCAAAGTACACCAAAGAGCTACTTGGCTATCCATTCTACAACATTACAAGCATGTAAAGAATATCATTCCATCCTACGGTCACAAGGCATGGAAAACAGGTATAACAACCAAAGGCTAACAAATCCCAAAAGTCATAGCAAGAATACGACATTGGAAAAACATATAGGAATAGCAATTATCCACAAACAAGATCATATTACCTCTACCCAATAATACATGAAAGACAGGAAAGCAACAGGGGAAAACGTTAAATACGCAATACCCCGTTCATGGGTATTAGTGGGAATTTACACATAAAACTAAAAGACTTTGAAAGGTAAGGCACAAACCACCTACATTGGTGTTAGGATATCAATATAAATGAACCAAGAGGCTTGATTCTCCTTATAACAGCATAGATCTATGAAAATTCACAAAATTTTCAACCAACGATATCTCGAGAAGGAGGTAAAATCATGAAATGAAATTAAAGAAGAAGGAAGATCTCATTGCTGCTATTCCAACACAATCAACGGTAGTTGATTAAAAAAATAGATGGATCCTCGATGTCTTGAAGGATGTTCGCGGTCGTATGGATTCTCCTGGTCGAAGAACCTCGAGAAGAAGGTGTTTATGTTGATTAGGTGCGACAGCTGTCCATTTAATGAAAAAAAGAAAGTACATGGCATTTACTTCTGGAGTACACGCCATGTAATAGGATTTTTAGTACTCTACTTTAAGCGGCCTCCACATCTCCCCTACACACCGTGCGTGTGGCCCAGAAATGGATAGCACACAGCCTTACGAAACATCAATGTACACAGCATGTACTTATAAAGTACATGGCATGTACTCTGGAAATTTCCATATTTTCCTCTTTTTCTAAAAAATGACCAGAAAAGGAAAACAATACCTGAAATGAAGATCTGTGTTCTTAAAAACTTCCCCCCTTAAAGAAATTCTTCCCAGAATTTCCCATGCGAGGCATAGAATAAGAAACACCGAACATCTCCTACCACTGTGATCGTATATTGGCCTCTCTCTCCCAGGTCTCGTCCTATACTCGCCTGTACTGCCATATCACCCGTACCAGAGGAACATACCGCCCACGGAGAACCTTCGTACTACGATTGACAATATGGATAGGATTCTCCTCAAACAATACATCCACTTCGAGCTCAACCCCCTTAGATTGAAAGACATGAGATGGGTCTGAAATGTAACGTCTGAGCTGAGAAATGCGGAAGACGTCATGCATAACCCGATACCTCTGAGGTAACTGCAACCGATAGGCAACCAGACCAACTCACTCCAACACCTCAAATGGCCCGATACCTGACCGCGAACTCCAGAAAACCTGAATACTCTTGTGTCCTAACCTCAGTGTGACATTCAAGAAAACCTGATCCCTGAACGCGAACTCAAGAGGTCATCTCTGATGATCAGCATAAGATTTCGGTCGAGACGGTGCTATAGCCATTCTCTTATGAGTCAACTCTATCTGCTCTGAGATCTGATGAACAAGACGAGGTCCCAGCATGGATTCCTATCTTGCCTCCAGGAAGCAGAAAGGTGATCGGCATGGCATTCCGTACAAAGCCTTTTAAGGTGCCATCTGAATAGTCGCCCGAAACCTGTTGTTATAAGAAATCTCCACAAGAGGAACATTCTTCTCCCAAGAACCTCCATAGTTTAGAATGAAATCTCATAGCATATCCTCAAGCACCTGGATTGTATGCTTGGACTATCCATCTATCTCGGTATGGTATGTTGTACTCAAAAGTACCGGTGTACCCAAAGCATTCTGTAGCCCCTTCCAGAACAGATAAGTAAAAAGTGCATCCCTGTCTGAAACAATGGAGTGTGGAACTCCTGAAGACATAAAATATCTATGATTTACATCCATACTAGCTCATCAACATTGATGGTCTCGTTGATCGGAATGAAAAGAGAAAACTTCATAAGCATGTCAACGACAACCCAAACAGCATCATTCCCTCGTGGTGACCTCAGTAACCTGGTCTCGAAGTCCATCGCAAAATCGTTCCACATCCACTCTGGAATGGTTAACTGCTATAAAAGTCATGATGGTTGCTAATGCTCCACATTCAACTACTAAAAAGTAGAACATCTCTTGACAAACCCAAAAACATCTCTTTTCATACCTGGCCACCAGTACTGGCAGTGTACATCACGATACATCTTGGGGACGCCAGGATGAACTTCCCAAAATGAAGAATGAAAAATTCCACATCATTTCTTCACGTATGTCTAATAAAACCCATACGCATCCCTGGAAACGCAAGATCTCATCCTATCCTACTGCCCATCCAAGAAGATGGTCCTCTCCTGACACACTCTCCCATAAGACCAAGCCTTCTGAGTCTGATAGATTCCTTATCCGTACCCGATCAAGAAGGGTAGAGGTAATAGCTACAGAAGATAGAAAATTCTTCCCCTGTTTATCATGCACCTCCAAATGCATCTCAAAGAAAAAGGCCATAATATTCCCCTCTATATTGTCCTCCTAAAATACTTGAATATGATTTCTCTGGCTCAACTCATCAGCCACTGTGTTGCCCTTTCTCTGCGTATAGGCAAGTTCAAAGTTGAAGGACTGAAGATACTCAACCCACCGATTATGTCTCAGGTTCATATCGTGCTGAGTGAAGATGTATTTGATACTCTTGTGGTAAGTGAAAACCACAATGTGATCCCTCAGAATATAGTGTCTCCAACAGCTTAAGGCATGAACAGCAGCTGCTAACTTCAGATCGTGTGTTGGGTAGTTCTTCTCATGTGGCCTCAAATACCGAGACCCGTACACAACAACACCATATCCCAGCATAAGGACAGATTCCAGGATGATACTTGAAGCATCACAGTAAATGGTGTAGTTCTTACACGGCTCTGGAAAGACTAGTATTGGTGCGGACGTCAACCTCTCTTTTAACTCTTGAAAGGATAACTCACAAAAATCCGACCATATGTACTTCACCCCTTTCTTGGTTAGACCATTCAACGGTGATTCAAGTCATAAAAATTCCTATATGAAACACATTTAGTATCCATCCTGCCTTAGTAAACTCTGCACCTCAAAGACATTCTTCAACTACTCCTAGAAAACTACATCTCTCACTTTTTCTAGGTCTACTGATACTCCTGCATATGAGATAACATAGCACAATAAGTGAATTTGATCCATCCAAAAGTGGAATTCCGAGATCTTACCATATATCTGATTCTCTCTCAGTGTACTCAAAATGATCTCAAGATGGGTAGCATGGTTGTATCGAGTGTGAGAGTACACCATGATATCGTCTGTGAAGACCACCATGAAAGATTCCATGTACGGATGGAACAATCGGTTCATTAGAGTCATAATAGATGTTGGCGCATTCGTGAGTCCGAATGGCATGACCGTATACTCGTATATACCATACCGACTCCCCAAGGCTGTAAGATGTATATCTGATGGTCTAACATGCAACCGATGATAACCGGATCTCAAGTCAATATTCAAGAGCACTCTGGCTCCTCGAGGCTAATCAAAGAGGTCATCGATCCTAGGAAAGGGATAATAGTTCTTGGCGGTCAACTTTTTCAACTTATGATAACCCAAACAATGCCTAAGGGTACCGTCTACCTTCTTCGCAAAAAGGATAGGCGAACCCCAGGGAGAAGTACTGGGTCAGATGAATCCATTTGACTGCAACTCCTCTAACTGCTTATTGAGATCCTGAAACTCATGTTTAGCCATCCTATAAGGAGGAACAGACACGGGTTCCGCTCCTAGCATGAGCTCAATAGAAAATTCAACCTCACACTCTTGAGTGAAACCTGAAATGTCCTCTAGAAAGACATCCTTGAAATGATCCACCACTGGAGGAAAGTCTAACTGTGAAGTTCCCTGGTCATCCAGATAAAGACTGTCAATCTAGTCTGTAACTCATCCTAGACCAACATGCTCTGGTCTAGCTCTACCCACTTGGACATCCCACTCGCCTATATTGAAAAAAGATTTTCCCTCTGGTGATACGAAACTCACCCTACGGCGATAGAAATCAAGGACTGTCTAGAAGGGAACTAACCAGTCCAAACCGAGAATGAAATCATATCATGTCATCTCTATGACATAGAGGTCTCATAAGAAGTGACACCCTGGAACCTCAAGAGGACGCTATCTGCATTGATGTATGCTATATGTCCTCGTTCCCAACGGTGTATCAAGAGTCGGCATGTTGGAAGACGAAAATATATAGAGCCTAAGGCTCTCCACAACAGCACCAGAGATAAATCTATGCGAAGCACCAGTATCGAAAAGAGTTGAAGATAAAACCGAGCCCACTAAGATCGTACCTCAAACTGTAGAATGGTTGGGATCCGGATCCTAATGGCTCTGCACCACGGTTAATGTCTATCCTGTCTCACGGCCCTGCGCCCCTGGCTGACCACTCTGAGCTTATCCACTCTATTGTCACTGGTAACCTGGTGACTAACCACCATGTCCACGACCTACAAATCGGCCCAAATGGCTGTAAAAACTCCAGTTTCCAGACTGGTGAGAAACTGGCGATACATCTCCTGTACATAGGGTCATAAAAGAACCCATACCACCAGTTGAGGGTGAGAATATATGACTGAAATGTTGAATATGGCCCATATTATTGCACGATTGGCATTCCATCGGGTCTCTCTGACACTGAGACCTAGTTTTCCCGCTCCTACCACACTTGTAGGATGCAACATGTCTTCTCGAAGATACATCACTCCGACTATGATCTCCTCAAGATAGCTCCCTGTGGCGCTTCTTGCTATCAGAAGGAGGAACACTAGCTTTGGAGGTCGAACCGCCCTACCTCACTACTCCAGAATCTCTCAGATTGCACTCAGTGATCCAGGCTTGGTTGGAGATCGAGGATATCAATGTCAACATGAACATATTAACCTAGGAATGGATATCCTGCCTGAGGCCTTCCTCAAACTTCCTAGCAAGTAACAACTCATCACCTGCTGGAATTGGCATGAAGCGCTGCAGCTCGATAAAATGAGGTGAGTACTCTATAACAGAAAGATTACCATGCTAGAGACTCATAAACTCCAAGGTTCAGTCGGACCTCAAGGTCTATGGATAGAAGTAATCATAGAAGATTCACCGAAACTCATCCCATGTCATACTCTGCTGGCACCCTGACTGTGAGATCACCTCCCACCACATCTTGGCGGTGTCTCGACATATAAGTATCCATATTTACCCTTTTTTCTTGAGGTATCTCCTGATGCTCGATGGTCATTATCATGGCCTCGAGCCACAACTCTGCAATTGGGGTTCCTCCATCCCCTGAGAATGTTGGAGGATACTGATGCTGGAAAACACATGTCAACTCATCCATTGATGTGGCAGGAGGCGACGCTCTTTGGAAGGTCTTCATCAGTCTTAGAATGTCCTCCATGAACTACGCATCGACACCTACAACGGGTATAACTGCTTCTGCTAAGGCTAGCACCACAGGAGGATCTTTAGGAGGTCCTTGATCGGCCATATCTGGTGTCTGATCACCGTCTGACAGTTGACGTACGACCAGAGGACGTCTCAGAGGCATAGCTCTGAAAGGTCAAAAGCACACCATAGATCAGGATTATCAAGGACAGAGAAATGAAAATCACAAAAAGTGAATAGGAGGAATAAACACTCATATTTCACTAAACATGACTACACATCATGTATAAAACTACACGACAAGCTCCTTAAGGCCATTCACGTGGGCATGTACTTCTGCAACCTTTGGTCGTGTAACACCCCAAACTACATGGCATGTTGTCCACACACACGACGTGTAATTCATCACCATTCCCTTGCCCAAGTCCCTTTACACGGCTAACTCACACGGTCCACATAACCCTAGACTACACAATGTGTTCACTAAGAACACGACATGTACTAGATAAGGTTTCGGTGACCCGTGTTGTTAGTTACATGGTCGTCTACAAAGATGACTTTTACACAGCATGTTCCAAAGAAAAACGGCATGTATAGGATAGATAACAGCGTTTTGTGTTGTTCGTGACACGGTCGGGTACCTAGAACAAGACTACACGGTGTGTTCGTACCTAAAACAGCGTGTAACACATGATCTTCCCTGACCCTTATTGTTATTGTCATGGCCAGGTATATGGATAACAACTACACAACGTGTAATAACTGTACATAGCATGTTTTTCCAAACTTTTTCACCACCCCATGTTTCTTCTCACACAGTCAGTGACACAATTTAAAACTACACGGCGTGTAGTCAAGTACACGTCATATATTCTGGGTTTTTTTTCGGCAGTACCTCAGAAACTGCACCGAAGCCCAGAAAGCACTGAAATACAAACATGATGGTGCCAAATTCAAATCCATGAGGTCTCATACTCCCCTCAAACCAAATCTTGGCATCTCTTACATATCATATATAATAGGAAAAATTCAATGATCCACCATGTTCCAATTCATGAGGGCCATAAAACCTCAAGAACCAAAATTTAGAATTCATTTAAGCAAGGTAAAATACAAAAAATTCCACTATCAAAGTGCAGGGATTATATCAAAGAACATATCACAACAACATGCATAATCTACACAACGTCTATCACAAAAACATGAAATATCTAATGCACACTAGATGGCATTGCAAGAATTCATGGCATGTGATTTCTAACAAGTGCATATATGATGCATGAGATGACATACCCTCATCTCATTGGGATACAATAGAAATAGAATCGTAGTAGCACAATAATAAAAACACAAGGCATGTGATTCACTCTTGGCGAAATCATATCAATCATAAAATCTCAAACCAGAAAACTGCAATAATGAGGTAGTTTGGATTTTCCCTATACACAGGTCATCTACTCCCAGGAACAGATTATTACCAAGTATAGGATCCATCCTATCCCTGGAAAATGCTCTAAATAGTAAATCAAGTGAAAATAATTCCTCTGATACCACTTTGTAATGTCCCGGTTTTGGAATCCACCTAGAGGCGCCCCATACCCAGTTGGTCACATGACCTCATGCCCATTTTTCAAAACACCAGAGGCTACCGACTAGAAGCTATGGCCTTGGTTGTGATAGTGGGGAAACTATGACCTCATTAGCAGAGTATACAGTGGATGTAAACAAAACATGCAATAGAGGAAGTAGTAAATATCCAACAACAATGAACAGGTAAAGAGTGTATGACTAAAACAATGAACCACTAAAGCACATATGTATATTTTAAATGATTCCTGATACATATCTAGGAAAACATCCAAACCGGTCACAATGATGGAAATAAAAAAATCACCAAAACAAGTACAAAAGAAAAGATAAACAGCTCCTCAGCATCGCAAGCCCAATCTTGGTCTCATGCACTCCTTCTCCAAAGAAATCAAGTGCCAGAAGTCGAAGGGTGCTTACCCTTGTCTATACCTGCAACAACATAGTCTGGTTGGGCCCAACAGCATGACCCAACTAGGGTGTGAGACTAAGTCCAAGTAGGAAACCACCTGATGATCTGTGCCTCACAGTCAGTAAGCATATGGAAGGTAATAGTACATTAAGCGGAAAACAGTAATAATAAACAGCAGGCAGTAATCAGAAAGCAGTAACAGGATGATATAAAACAGTAATAAATCTATATAACAATGAAAATTAGTGAAGCAAATAGCTAACCACAATATAAAACCATCTTGGAAGTACTCATAGCCAACCCCTATGGTCCTATCCAAGAAGTACCAACAACCCTCTAGGTAGTGCACTCAACCTAACCCCTCGGGTTTGGTCATACAAAATTATAAGACTCTCTGGGGAAGCTCGCTCGGTCAATTCCCCTTATATTATAGGTTAGTCAGGGACCCTCTGAGGAAGATCACGCTGTCTAACCCTCTTATATCCCCAAGGTCTAGAAACTCTCCAAGGAAGATCACTCGGTCAATTCCTTCTCTAGCCTGGAAAGGTTTTAAAGAAATTCAAATGAGTAATGACTCTCTAAGGAAGCTCACTCGGTCCACCCTCTTTTAGTCGTTAATATCCAAGACTCTCTGGGAATCTCACTCGGTCTGAACCCTGTAGTCTATAATAACCAAGACTCTTTGAGGAAGCTCACTTGGTCTACCCTCCCGTATTCTATAATTTTCAATACTCTTTTGGAAGCTCACTCGGTCTATCCCTTATAGTCTACAGCACTAGGTTCTCACGGTCCTATTCCAATCAGTGCATAATAATGCTATAAGGCCAAAGTACACCTAAGAACTACTTGGATAAACATTCTACTACATTACAAGCATGTTTAGAATATAATTCCATCCTATGGTCACAAGGTATGGAAAACAGGTATAACAGACAAAGGTTAACAAAACCCAAAGGTCCTAACAAGAACACGGTATGGGAAAAACGTCCAAGAATAGAAATTTTCCACAAACATGATCAAATTACCTCTACACAAGCTTACAATCAAGGAATAAAAACAACAGGGGAAAATAATAAACACGCAATACCCCGTTCGCGGTTATTGGTGGGAATTTTCACATAAAACTCAAATACATTGAATGTTAAGGAACAAACCACCTACCATGGTTCTATGAGATCAATATACTTGAACCACAAGGATTGATTCACCATATAATGGTGTAGATATACCAAAACGCACAAAACATTCAACCGACGATAGCTCGAGAAAGAGGGAAAATCATGGAATGATACTCAAGAATAAAGAAGAGCTCACCGTTGCAGTTCCAGCGCAATCGACGGTGGTCGATTTGGAAATTAGACAGAGGATCGGGGGCTCAGAGGATGTTCACGATCGTAGGAACTCTCCCGGTCGAAGAACATGGAGAAGAAGGTGTTTCTATCGATTAGGCATGACCCTAGTCTGTTTAATGAAAAAAAAAGTACATGGTCTGTACATGTGCACTACAAGGTGTGTAGTAGGATTTTCCGTACTCCGAATTAAGCAGCCTCCACATTTCCCCTACACACCGTTGTTGTGGTTCAGACATGGACAACACACGGACTTACACATCATCAAAGTACATGGTGTGTACTTATAATGTACACAGCGTGTACTCTGCAAATTTATACATTTTCCTCTTTTTCTAATAAATGACCAAAAAAGAAAAAAATACCTGAAATGAAGATCCATTTTCTTAAAATATCTTAATATTTTATCAATGAAATCATAATCATATGTAATCCCCTTTAATAATATGACTGGGACATAAATCTCTTGCAAATATTGTAAAATTTTATCATAATCCCCATTAAATAACAAAATTATAAAAACATGTGATATTAAAAAATATTATATATTCATGATATACCATGTCAATGTGGAAATAAATAAACCCCATAAATAAATTTAAAATTATAACATATTGTATGTCCCAACGAATAAAAATGAGATAAAAACCCATACTATTTTGCAAACAGTTCAACCATAAACAACATGAATGAAATATCCTAAAATTTATATGTAATTAGGTATAATTATTTCAATTAATATCCCAATATACATTCATGGTCAATATACACACACCAATAGTGAAACATCAGGTAACTCTCACATGTGTCTCATAAAAAAAGAAATGTCTGGTTGAAATCCCAGGCCATAACTCATGACATAGTTCATACGAATTATAAAATCATTTGTAATAAATAATATATTATTATAATTATACTACCGAACCTCATATATATATATATATATATATATATATCAAACCATATATGTTTACTAATGACCTTTTATTTTATGTTTATTAAAAATTCCATGTTAATGACATGCTTTGGGAAGAAATTGGTGTTTTGTGTGTATGTTTTGATTTTTTACTTTTGGTCTTATTATATTGATCATGATAAAATTATATACATTATATTAATCATGAAAAAATTCATATATATTTATTATTCATGTATTTTGAGTAATCCATACTAGTAAGAGATATAAAATGAAAAAACTCTTCATGGAGAAGGAATTCTATATGTTCACATGAATATTTTTAGAATTTTAACATTATAAATAAAGAAATAATGGTAAATAATATATTACAATTGATGAATAATTTTAATTTATTATATATACTTTATTATTTTTAATCACATTCTTATTACTCTCCATGTAATTCTTGATCTAATAAAATCACATTGTAATGTGGTATTCTTGTGTACACATTAATGAAATTATCGTATTTCAACATAATAGACAATAAAAAGGATCATGAAATATCATTATTCTGTGTGAATAATTTTAAAGACTTTTTTTAGATGGAATATTTGATGCATTTCTATAAATAATTCTAGATCAAGGTGCTAAAACGGCATGTGATTCTGAGGTAGAGAGTTCCCATAAATAATTTTCAAAAAATACTAAATATATATTAAATCACACACACATGATTAAATAAATAATACTTGATAACTCATAAAATGGTCGATAGGAGTAGAAATATGAGCCCATAGTTGGGGATGAAATATTTTTTCATACACGATAAATTATATAAAATGGTATTTCATGAGACGTTCTGACCCCTCACTCATTAGCAGAATGTTGAAGAGTATTAAATAAATAAATTAATTAAATTAAATATAATTTAACTAAATTTTATATTTATAAATATATCATTATGTATTTTAATCGAGGGTTTTTGTCTCAAAATTCTCCCGCCACTTGCAGCACTCTCATTCCTCCCCCTTTAGTGAATCAATGAATAGCCTTTAATGGATCACAATAACGTTTCCTATATTAGCATGTCGAAGCCTAGTAAACGCATTGTTCATTGGCAGGAATGTTCATCAATGAAGAAAAGATTATACATATATATGTCTCTTTATTTAAGATACGTTATGCCTAATTAAAAATCTTGAATTATAAAATTTATTCATTTTTAAATTTCATCATTCTTGAACATCAACATTGACGCCCAATGTAACAACGAAAAAGATCGTTCTATACATGGATACACAACCTCATTTATCTATCCTTCTTCTTTATAAAGAGAACTGACACATGTGACGGTGATGCACTAGGGAATATAAACCCTTTGTCAAAATACTCCTACATCTTCTTTTTTAACTCCTCTTGTTCTATAGGATCCAACACATAAGAAAAAATTGATATTGTAGTAGCACAGGGTATGAGTTCTATTGATAACACTTCCTCCGGATCTAGGGGAAGTTTGAGTAACTCTTCTAAAAAGACTTGAATTTCATCCATCATAATGGTAATTTCGACAAGGATGATAACCTCCTTTGGATGGTCCATTTGAGTGAGATATTCTTATTCAAAGTGAATCAACACAAACACCATTAAAAACATTAAAAAGTACATTCAATATATTTCATTCATTTTTAGGGGAGCATCAGATGATTCAAAATTGAAAAAGTTTTCCCTTTTCCCGATGTTTGATATTTCTTCTATATAATGAGATCCAATACATCCCCAGTATTGTGCCAAATTATACCAAGGTAATTACTATGATATTCTTGGAATGAATCTTCCCACATATACCAATAGGATAAAATTCTAACACATGGGCCGTAAGGATTTTATAATTCTGTTTTTTTTATAAATAATTATACTTCATAATTTTAGGGATTTGATTCAATTTTTTTTGTTATATTTCAAAATATAATAGAATGAAAAAAACTAAAATTAAATATTATTTTTTCCATTCATGAGTGAATTGGATGTTTACCTTGTATAGATTTTTTTATTTCTTCACTTCAACAGGAGTGATTGAATAATATGTTCCTTCCTCCATTATCTTTGGTGGTTGATGATGTTGAATACCCTTTTGGACCTTTGTTTCATTCTCCTGGATTTCATAGTATCCTAGATCCGTATAGTTATAGCATTGGACAACTGGTGATTCTATCTTTTCCTTTACCACATTTTCATGCTTTCTAATTTATTTCCAACATTAATGTGCTTGGTGTAAATCACTCCCATACTTGAATAATATAACTATCCCTTTGAGGAAGTTCCCATGATTATACATAACAAAATTTTGGCATGTGGGTGGTTGATTTTTCTTTCATCCATATTCATGTGTTCCTCCAACTTAAATCATCATAATTCTTTTATTATAACCATATTTCTAAAACCATTATACAAACTCAAGATCCACTTTGAGATATTAATGAAAAACAACATCATAACTCCGAAATTCTCATATTTCATGCGCCTTTCGAAGACAGGGTTTAATAAAATAATGAATCTTTCAATTTTTTTGTTATGGTTGAAAAAACCCAGAGTGTACCTTTCATTACCTATGAAATGTTTTTCAAAGGACATGAACATTTCTATTTCCTTTTGGTGTAGCTCTATGAATTCTCTCTCTCTCTCTCTCTCTTTACATATAGTTTGAGGGAAATACATGTTATGAAAAAAAATTTATAGTATTCCCACTTTTCTCTTTAATTTTATTCTTCATCTTGGCTTCCTTAATCAAATCCCACAATTGATCAGCTGCTCTATCTATAACATAATCAATGATATTTACCTTCTCTATCTCAGAAAAGTGATGAACAAAAAATATCTTCAACATCTTGTTTCCTCGATGTTCTACAACTAGTGGATCAGAAGATCCCTTAAATGATGGTGAAAATTTCAACATAAAACTTTTGATAGTATGTTTTCCCACTTATATAAATGTCAAAATTCTAAATTATTACGGTTATTATTCATAATCATAGACAACTTGTAATGAACCTCCATGAAATTTTGAACCCCACAACCCTAATCGTTGGGAATTTCATTCTAGTAGTCACTACATTGTCCATCATAAGGGTTGTTGGACTAATTTCTTATGGGTACAACCATTTTTGAAAATATAAAATGTTATAAACAAACATAAGTTATCAAATCATGAATAATAAATTCCTTCATCCATTTATGTGTAAAATAATATCTTCTTGGATCCCTGTGTTTAGAATTTTGTAAAAAATATATTCTTGGGTGGTAACATATTCATTGTCTTATACTAATAGATTTCACAACATTTTTATAATCCAAATTTACAAATTAACTAAATTGTTCCTCTAATAAATTTTAAAGTGTCTCTATTTTTCCTTCCATTATTATTTAATCTTTATAAAACAACACAAAATCATTAAAAATGAGGATATAATGGTTTAGTGAGTTGGAAAAATTATATCCACGCATAACATTTAAAAATTAAAATAGAAATATTTATTTAATTCATTATTCTCTAGCTTCTATTTATCCATTGAATTTCTCTATTTTATATTATGTCACCTGAGGATATAAATCCAAAAGGGGTGATATAAAACATAGTAAGAGGATATATAATAACATGATACAATATAAAATTGTATAATCATAATGATTATCATCATTAAATTGGTATTGGATCTTAAAAATGAGAGGATGGATTGATAAAGTCATTGAATGTGACAATGCATAAAAATTAACCATAAATCATTAGTAGTCAACTACCAAATATAGTTTTTATCAAATAAAAAAACATGATAATTAATATTTCAATTTATATCATGAGTTTTTTCACATTAACCATTTCCTTTTTTGTTCTATATGATTATTGGATCAAATATCACATTATATCATTTTCATTATGGTATCTAATTCTGGGTGCACCTATCACATCACAACATTTAAATTATCATGAATGCCACATAGAACATATATCAACATTTAACATGTAATATCCCATGTAAATTTATATGTTTCATTTTATATGAATAAATTTATAAACATTGCATTCCCAAATAAATGAGGGAGTAACATACATGATATATGAATAATCCACCTTGAGTGAAGAAGAAACAATCTTGAGAAGTAAATGGTGTGTTTTTTTCGAAAGAAGATATCTTATGGGAAAAATTATTTTTATCATAAAATCATGTATAGAACATTAATATCCTAGAAACATTAATAGATTTATTTATAAATAATATTTTTAGAATATCCTTACTGAAATTTTTGTAAATGTGGGAAACCCCAATGAAAGGGAATTGGGTTATAGAAATCACATTACCTTTGGTATGAAATTTTTATCCCGTTTCATATCATATATAATCTTATAAGATTCATTAATTAATTAATAAATATGATTTTATACATTTGTTTGATTCATTATGGTTTTATAATCTTAATATATAGCCTTTATATGAGTTTTTTAGTTTAATTTCATCGTTCGATAGAATTTACTTTCATGGGTTTCTTAATTAGTTTTTTTTGTACACATGAATAGATGTTTGTATAAAATGTGGATAAATATTTGGATGTTTTATTATATGTTCTTAATTAAATTAAATATTTTTAATGTATATTATAAATTATATGGTTATATTCCATTATGATTAATCATTAGATAAAAATTAATGATGATCATTTAAGATTTAATTTTGTTATTTTTTTATCACGGTGAACTCGTTTTGTTTTATCATTTATTATTACATATATAAGATTCTTATATAAAATAAAATAAGGAATAAAATAAAATTTAATATATTTTCCATGAATTATAATGGTTTTATAATCATCCATTTAGACGTTAATGTAAAATGATTGTGCATCACTCTTGATGTTGGTAGATTGACACATGACGAGCGACAATTTTATTGAACAAAAGAAAGATATAAGAGATTGATAAAAAATATTAATTTATAATTAATTATTTATAGTATATAAATAATAATATATTTTTTATGGATTTTTGATAACATAATCTATGTATAATAGAAGATATGAAATGAAATTGAAACTAATTAGAAGAAGAAGGTTGAGTATTTTACCTCTAAAATATCTCATCCTTGAGAACCTCCTTAAAGAAATGATTTTGGACTTATGAAGTGGAAAAGAACTCATATACATGGGATTGGGTCTTGGGGAGTGGTTTGTGAAGAATTTGGACTAGGATCAGTGCTTGAGAGGTGTGAGGATAAGTGTGTGTGAGGGGTGGTATTTATAGTTGAAGAGATGATGGTTTTCACAATATTTAAGCCATTATTTTAGTATTTTTCTCATGAAAAGGAAATGAGTTGATTATTAAGAATAAATATATTAATTAGATCATGTGATTTCTATACAATGGTACTCACTTATGTGATGGCTGAATGAATAATTTTTTAACTTATAATGTATTTATCCCTAAATTATCATATTCAAAAATTCAGAAATAACATCTATTTTGAGAAATATCCCAAAAAATAATCATAACCATTTTTCAATATGTAGAATTTAAATTCGAAATCCATTTTCCAAAATTAAATTTCTAAATATTAATAATTTAATATTTTATTAAAATCATCATTTTCATGGAAAATATAGATTTAAAAATTATAATTGATTTTATAACACATTGAAATTTTTTTTAAGGTCACATTAAATTATATTTTAATCTTAGGATATCATTATATTATAATTTGAATAGATTTTATGAAAACAAATCTTCATTTAAATTATTAAATTAATCCTAAAAAATTAATTAAATATATATAACTTAAAAAACTACCAACACATTATTAATTTTTATTAATATATTTACTTACATTTACTATGATATAAGAATATCATACATTTACTTATAAGATTCCTAAATTTAATTTACTCTTACATTGGTTAGGATGGTATTCATTTGGTTGGTCTAATATTCATTAGTTTCATGATATCGTTCTAAAGTTCAAGTTACTATTTAATTGCTATTTGTTCCTAAACATGTAGAAATAATTCTTATTTAATTTAATAATTTTCTATAAATATTTTATTATGTAACTAATATGATTTTTAGTGATATAACAATATAAAAAACTTATGAGAAGGTAATTTCATTGATAAATATTTGGGGTCATTACATTATCCTTATTGAGAATTTGATCTCAAACATTATTATGTTTTAATGATCCCTTGTTTGGGATGAATTATTTGATGTATTTTTTGTATATGAATTTTAATTAGATATAAGAATATTCTGAGATATTTTAAAGGAATTTCATGATGTATGTTAATTATATATCTATACTCCAAATAAAATTTTCTTTTTTAGATATATACAATGTGTTAATGTGTTATTTAAAACTATCGATGATAAAATGATTGAAAATGTATTTATTTTCTACTCAACAAACCATTGTTTGTATCAATGTAGTGTTTAGATATTTATAATGGTTAGGGATATAAAATATCAGTGAAAAACCTATTGAAATGTCTATTTATATGATAATTTTAAATTTTTTTTTATAAATAGAAATGTGTGATATTCTATGAAATTAATTCCTTTTCTGGATACTATCATGTTGATGGTGTTCATGCACCTATGCACGTACTGTAGGAGCGGTAGAATCGTAGCAGTGGAAGAACTGTAGCAGCAACAACACTATAATACTGGAGGCACAATATCATGGACTGTAGTGATGGTTGTAATGTAGTGCGTACTGTAGAAGTACTATTCAATGAGGGGTCCTTTGGGCCAAAAAATGGGCTTTAAAGCCATGTATTCAGTCTACTTGGACTTGTTTCTATGGGTTAGGTAATGGGTAACCCTCTACCCACACTAAAGAGGTATTTTCTTGAATAATAAATTAAGGCTTCAGCCCCAACCTTTAAAAAACAGTCATGTATTGACACTCCTCTAGTATAATCTAATGTGAATTCACAAATTTCCTACAAGCCAATATTATAGGATTCAAAGTTAGGTTAGTGAATGATTACCATGGATAAATAGGGTTGAACCTTTGCTATTAATGACTGAATGTATGATTTCATGAATATAATATATTATGATTTTTTTGTCATGATTTAATATTTTCTTAATATTATAGTTATTTCTCAAAATATATTTTTTGTATTTATGGGTAGGACTAAAATTAGTGTTCTTTAGAAAACAATGTGATATGAAAAAAATGACAGAATTCAATGGAAACCCAATAAGATATGGGTCAGAATGATTTATTCTATTAAAATCTTCCCTCAAACTTCTCAACCAACTGGTTATAATGAGAACCATTTTAACCACCACTAAGTTATTTATGAAACAATATAAACATTCCATTTATGGGGTTTCTGATCCACTTATTTCCAAGAAATGGATTATTACAGTGGAAAATATATTTTAAAACCTCTATTACACAGAGTATGAGAAGGTTGTTTTATCTATTTACTAATTTAAAGGGCTGAATATTAATAATGATATATCACCATGTACACAATCATATATAATGAAATAGACTCCATGATATATGAATATTTAATGTAGGAATTTCCCATTAAATATTTTCAACAAAATATTTTTCATAATATTGTTATTGGTATTTTCTAGATAAGGAAAAGGTTATTGAATCCATTAATACAAATGAAATTTTTTTATAATCCATGAAATGTTTTATTTTATATTATCCTTAAATCTTCAGAAAAAATTTTATATATTATTTCATGGTTTCAAACCTTGTATTTAGAAATATTTTGATATCTCAGATGATAATATGTATGAATAAATACATTGATTCTTAGTAAATGGATATATGGATATTGGAATGTTATTTTTAATTTATAAATTTTTTAAATTTATTTAATGTTTGATTTTAGAAGACAATTTAATAGAAAACCCATAGAGGAGAAAAGGTTACCATTCAAAGTGTCATAAACTTTGTAATAAATATTTGGAAAAATTTATTATAATTCCTATAAAATTATTCACATATGTTAAAGAGAGTAATCATTTACATTAAATCTCATAAAATATTAAGATACTAATAACTGAAAAAATTGAGTGAAAATTAAACCCATTTAACCCAACCACCTCTAATATTATTATTTCATTGTGTGTGTACATTATTCTAAAATTTCCAAGAATTAGATGCTGAATGATGAAAAATTTCATCCTAAACCCCTTAAACAATTAAAATAAGGAAAATTTCATGTGGTAATGTCTGTTAAATTTGATACTGAGAATAATGTGTTGAATAGTACACATATCATCCAATTTGGAATTTAGAATTTCTTATTTTATTATAGCACTACCCACTCTATAATAAAAAAAATATTATATTATAGTACCACCTATATGATTAGATGCTGAATTATCCTAACATACTAATAATTGATGAATTATTTTATATTATTTTTATATTTCTTTATCAATTGTTTTTTTTGGTAAATTACTTTCTCAAAATCATGATATTCATCGCCTTGTTGAATTTGATGTTATTATTGTCATGGATGTGCTCTCTAAATTTAGATCTCATGTTATGATCATAGGAAGGGAAGTTAAAAATTATATTCCAAATTAACCTATGGGTTTCTATTATTCTTACAATGAAATTAAACATCCAATATTGGTTAATTCTATTATTTTGGGTCTTAATAACTATTCACGAGGGGTAGTTAACACAAATGGTGATGGAGAAACTGAACATAGAAAATATACCTAGTTTTATGGAATATGATGATTTATTGAACTTAGAAATGTATGTTAATCCTCCAAGTAGTGATTTAGTGTTTCTAAGAGAAAACATAAATTCTTCAATACCTATTTCAACTACTCATTATAGAATTTACCCGATTGAGTTTTATAAATTAAAGAAGATACTCTAGTACATTCTATATATGGGATTAATTATTCATTACAATTCATCATGTGTTGAACCTATTTTTATTTTACAAATAATAACATGTAAATTCATCTAAGAATTTATGGCCATATACTTATCTAGATCACTATTATATAAATTTATAATATACCCTCTATCTATGATCTTTATAATTTATTATTTTGAGATTAATAATATGATAATAAATTGATATCATTGAGACCATTTACGGATTCATATAAACTCCATGAGGAGGGAAAATATATTTTCCAATTTTAGCATATGAATATTTTGACTATATAAATTCATATTATAGGGTAATATAATATCTAGTGATTATATATTTGCGGAACCCAAAAAATATCAATTATTGAATAGTCACCCAGACCGACAATAGTAATTGAGGTTCATAGTATTATAGGTTTGGATGCATACTAGCTAAGAGTTATTAATTTTTTTCAATTCCATAAAATATACTATGCAGTCTGATATGTAAGGCATACAATTTATTATAGATAAATATATTATTATAAAATTTCATAGAGTTTAAATCTAGATTATTTTTGAAACTATTCCTAAACTACCCTAGGGTGGATAAGAGTTTGGGATATTTTGTGTTACATTGAAGAATGTGTAGTGATTATTTATTTTGAAAAATTACATAGTTATAGAATATAAATCTCTCTAATTTATTAATCATGATCATAATTACCTAACCTGTGATATAAAAATTGCAACATTTATTTTATCTTTAAACATTTAGAGCCACTGATAATATAGTGAAATGTAGAATCTATATTTTGATCATAAAATAATTAATTATATACATGATTATCCACTAAATGAGGCTAATATTCATTGTTAATAGATATAATATTAATGTGATTTACTATTCTCAAACACCATTTTAGTGTATTTTACACTTTGATCATCATTTTCTCATTACGATTGTAATTCCTTCTTAAAATGAACTATTATGTGGTAAATTTTTTAACATAATTTAAAGTACCCAATGATTCATCTGACTATAAGGAATGTAATTATCCATATTTTAATTTGATATTTTTGGAAATTTATCTAAACTTTAATATGAACATTTTTTATTTAGGGATCAATGGAGGATTCATAAAGGATGATGGAGATATTTGGAGATGAATGGAAGAAATTCTAGAGAAGGCCGATTAGACACCAGCCCACAGATGAGAATGTGGGACCCACCTTACAAACCCAATGAATCCCAAATTTCATGGGATTCTATATGATGTATATAGGAACAAATCATTTTTCATAAGAGAGTGTTAATTCGGCCTCCATTGTGGTTATTTAGGCAGCCCATGTTAGAGATAAAATTCTGGGCCAGATTCTACGGCCCAAAAAACAACCCACAAATCAACTCATATCTCCTAATCCAAAACTCCAAATGGGCCCAACATTTATAGGTAGTTATGTGACATCCGGGGATCCATTTTATTCGTTTATGGCCCACTATAATTCATCCATCTAGAAGGTCTTCCAAGAGCGTCTGTTCGGTGGATGAAAGATGGATGCCTCCTCGGGTCAAGGGTGGAAAAATCAACTCTCCCTCCACTGTACATCCACCTATGGCCTACCAAAATTAATTTAGATTCTTTTTATTATTGGGGGATCGACCCAAGGCACCCAAAATTCATATTTAAGGCAGTTTGTGTAGGAGTTGATCATCTTTTGAGCTTTCATTCATTGTAATGTTACACTGCGATTTTGTTGTCTCATGTCTGCCTTTCACATGTAAGTTGTTAAATTAACTTTAGTTTCTTATAATAAATTCTTCTTCTCCACTTATTCTAGTGTAATTCATATCACATTGATACCGTTGGATAATGGTGTGAATTTATTCACACAAAACCTTGTGACATTATCACACAACGGTGGAGTGATCCTTATTTTTTTGTGTTTTTTTACTTCTCCATTTCCTCCCTCATTAGTCTACTTTCCACTTCCATTGAAACCATAGAATAAATGGAGGGCTAACACACTTATGGGTTGATACGAGGGATTATAAAGGGTCTGGGTTTGATGTTATTTATCAACCTATTAATGTCTAATCACTTCTTTAATTTATATTTTTATTTGATGATTTTTAAACTCCATCGTCCTTGTTGAATTTAAGGCCACACACTTCAAGTGATAATAGGAACCATTACCTTGAAGTTCTTAATACATTGATCCTTAAAGTGTATAGGTGATTAGAATTATTATGTGTTGGTATAAAATCAGTATGTTATGAAGTTATTTAATATTCTTAAATGAACTCAAATCAAATATAAGAAATTGAAATAATTGAAAAGGGAATACGTCCAATCCACCCCAAGTTATAACATAGGATCAACTCATTATTTTAAACTGAATTCACTTAAGTCTCTTATAGTTCCTTTAAACCCATCTAAAATCAACCCATGTTGGCCACTTCATACCCAAAAATAATTTTTAAAATATACGTGTCTATAGGTTTCTTCTTAGGTCTCTTAGGATTCGACAACCCAAGCAAAACTACAATGACCGTCCTACCTTCTTCTCTTGGGAAAATTTTAGCATGAATCAAATTTTTTGCATCGTTTGCAGGGACCCATGTAAGTCATCTAAACACCCATTTTATTCTCCACCATTTCTCTTTTTCTCATCCAAATTCTATTATCTTGTCCCTTTCTCACCTTTTTTTTCTTTTGGTGCATGACCGCATATACCCTTGATCAATAAAACCGTCTAGTTAGGGTGGATAGTCCTGGGGTTTGGGAGTCAAGTACTCCAAGGGAACTCTTTCCATTAGATCCTAATCTTATTAATACTCTAGAGTCAAAAAATTATCCTATTTCAATGGAAAGTCTTCAAATAAACCAACTCATAAACCCGGGTGGGAAACAAAATGGAAACCCAAGTGAGGCAGCCCCAAACATGGAGAATGTAATTAATCAAACCATGAATGACTACCTCACACCTTCCTGGAATAATGCCCCCTCATGCATTAGAAAAAATTCCCTAGAGATTCCAACTACATCTTTAAACCTCATGTTCTAAACCACCTTCCCAAATTCCATGGATTGGAGTCCAAGATTCCCTACCTTCACATTAAAGAGTTCAATGACATTGTAGAAACCATGTGTCCCCCACATCAACTAGAATTCACTAATATGAGGCTATTTATTTTTTATTTAATGTATCATGATAAAAATTGGATAAAAAATTTGATACCATCATCCATAAACTCATGGGACAACCTACAAAGATAAATCTACATAAAACACTTTCCCCACCACAAAAAAATTGCTCATAAAAAGAGCATCCAAAACTTTTTTGAAAAAGAGGGAGATTCATTCTATGAAACATGGGAGAGGTTCAAGGACACTCTAAACATGGTTCCACACCATGTTTTTTATATTCTTGAACAAGTGAGAATTTTATATGATGGTTTGGGTCCAAGGAACAAACAATTCATTGACATGATGTGTAATGGAACCTTTAGAAACAAATACCCAAATGATGCTTAAGAGTATCTAGAAAGCCTTTCTCAACAAAACCAACCATGGGGAACTTAACCATATTATGAAGATACACAAAAAACTACTTGAATTCATACACTTAGAGAAGAGGAAATCCTTAGGGATAAAATCGCAGCACTCTCTATAAAGGTTGAAGAGGCAGACCTTAGGAAAGTCCATGAAATCCAAAATGTTGACCCCTTTTGCACCATTTGTGACAAACATGACCATAAGATAGACAACAGCCCAACCATTCCATACATCAAGTTTGTTCTTTTAGGAGGACTCACAACCAAAGTCAATGACTTGAACTTTCAAAATCCTCAATACCAAAACAACTTCAACCCAAGTTATAATGACCACCCAGGATTCCGCTGGAAAGATAACCAACAACCTAGCCAGCCATAGATAAAAATCCTTACCCCCATCAGAACTACCAAACACATAACCAGTTTCAAACCCAGCCTATCTAATACCAAAACCCACCAGTCCATTTTCAACAAACCATCCAACCTCCAAAAGTTTCCCCTGGGATAAACCAATCATCTTAAACACCAACACAAACTGTTCCACAAATCCTACTAGAACAACTGTGAAAAAATAGAGAGGATGAACTTGGATGTTTCTTCCCTAAAACAAGAACTTCAAACCATCAAAACTGGAAAGTCATCCATGCCTACTCAGGCGGTACCATCCTCAAATTCATGGGGAGAGTCAAGTTCCACTCAAACAACTCATGAATAACTTAAGGTTGTGAATGTTTTAAGAAGAAGAAATCATTTGAGAAACCTGATCAACTAATTCAGAACCCACCTGAATATTCAAAGTTGGATGAAAATTCAAATGAACAAAATGATAAAACTGAAAAACATGATAACATTTTTAAAGAAACAACTCTTCAATAAACAACCCTACAACCGACACCATTTCTTCAACGCATGAGGGGGAAACCAAGCCTGAATTGGGTGAAACGTTGAGGGAAATCTTCTCACAAGTAATTTTGAGCATTACCCTTCTCGATGCAATCCAAACCATCCCTACCTACTCAAAGTACCTTATGGACTTGTGCACTTTTAAAATAAAATTTTCTCATAAAAAACAAGTCCTCTTGGCTTCTAATGTGAGTACCACCATTCAAGGGACCATTCCTCCTAAGTTCAATGACCTGGGATGCCATTACATCAAGGTTAAACTATGATAGAGTAAATTTTTCAAGGCCATGTGTGACCTAGGTTCTAGTTTCAATCTCATTACCTATACTGTGTACTGCTAGTTAGTCCTAGAAGAACTCCAACCCACTTATATCAGACTTCAACTTGCTGATCGTATCATTATGATTCCAAAGGGTATTTTAAAGGAAATTCTGGTAATGGTTTAAAACATAATCTACCCTGCTAACTTCATTTTCCTTGATAACCATCCAAACATATGAAATAAGGAAAAAAGCCCAATTATCCTTGGTCGTACCTTCCTTGAAACAATCAACTCTGTTAACCGAGTTTGAAATGGGAACATGACCATCACATTTGGGAACATGAGTCGAGGCATGATCATCTATAATGAATGCTCACAAATAAGGGATGATGAGGACATTCATGAAGTAAACATGATAGGAAGAATTGATAATGAATCCATATAACATCAAGGAATATTTGATGGATGTTTATGTCAGAATGAAATTGATTTCCATTGTTCACATGAATTAAGTCTATCTCCTTAGCTTGATTCATTTTCAAATTTCTCTTATGATGATGTCTTAGGTCCAACAATTAGTGAATCCTTTCATGAAACCACTTTCATGGAGACCACTCCAACTTCCATCCCTTAATCAGATCAAGCCAATCTAGTAGTTGAACCTTATACACATGGATAATAAATCCTATCTGAAACTCTAAGAAAGAGAAATTTATATTGATCAGATGTCCCAATATTCTTCTGAAATTCTGACCCAACCTAATCTTGAATTGAAGGAACTTCCTGCCGCACTCATGTAATCCTTCCTTGGGGACAATCAATCACATCCTATTGTCATTTATTCTTCTCTTGAATCCAATAATGAGAGGATATTTCAAGATGTCCTTAAGAAACATAAGAAATACATTGGTTGGACCCTATCTGATATTCTTGGGATTATCCCTCTTATCGATACTAATAGGATTGTTCTGGAATTTGATTCAAAGCCATGTCGTCAACCTCAACAGCGACTCAATCCAAATCTCATGGAAGTAGTGAGGAAGGAACATATAAAAGTGTTAAAATATGGTATCATCTATCCCATAGTTGAGAGTGAGTGGGTGATCCCAATACAAGTGGTTCCCAAAAAGGAAGGAATAACATTTATAACCAATAATAATGTAGATATTCTTCCAACTAGGGTGAGTAGTGGATGGAGGGTCTACATTGACTATAGGAAGCTAAACTCATTCACCAAGAAGGACCATTTCCCCTTATCATTCATTGACCAAGTCCTTGAGAGAGTGGCATGTCATGCCATCTACTATTTCTTAGATGGGTTTTCAGGGTACAATCAGATTGAGGTATCCCTAGAGGATCAATGGAAGACTACATTCACCTATCCATTCAGCACCTCTGCCTTCAAACGCATGCACTTTGGTTTATGAAATTCCCTTGGAGCCTTCCCGCGGTGCATGATGGGATTCTTCTCATACATGGTAGTGGATTTTCTAGAGGTCTTCATGGATGACTTCTCTGTGTTTGAGGACACATTTGAGGGATGTATACAGAATTTGGAGAGTCTTGTCAAGATGTGAAGAAAATAATCTGGTCCTAAACTGGGAAAAAATCCATTTCATGGTTAAAGAGGGTCTAATTCTAGGACATCTAATATCAGGAATGGGGATTGAAGTTGATAAAGAAAAGGTTGACATCATTCATCACCTTCAATCACCCAAAACAGTCAAGGAAGTGAGTTCCTTCTTAGGACATGCTGGTTTCTATCAAAGATTCATCAAGGACTTTAGTTTAATCTCATGTCCCCTTTGTGCTCTCATAGTAAAGGATGCTCCATTTTTTGGATAGAAAGCTGTTAGGATTCATTCTCATCCCTCAAATCCTCTCTCACCTCTCCTCCCATTATGAAATCTCCAAATTGGAACCTTTCTTTCGAACATATGTGTGATGCCAGTGACTTTGTTGTTGGATCTGTTTTAGGAAAACGTTGGGATAAAACTTTTTATGTCATTGTTTATGTAAGAAAATACTTAAATTATTCCCAAATCAACTAAACCACCACTGAAAAGAATTTAGTTTCTATTGTGTTTGCCTTAGATAATTTTAGGTCCTACCTCTTAGGATCCCCCATTACTGTGTTCACTGACCATTCTGCACTAAAATACATCTTCCAAAAACAAGATGCCAAGGAAAGACTGATTAAGTGCGTCCTTCTCTTACAATAAGTTTACCTCACAATCAAAGACAAAAAGGGTGTTGAAAATTTTGTAGATTATCACCTCTCTATGATGGAATTCAAAGACAACTCAAATCACATTTCTGTGTCTGATTCATTTCCTGGTGAACACCTATACTCTGTGAGTGACTGCCCTTGGTATGCTGACATAGCAAACATCTTAGTTACCTGAGTAATTCCAAAATTCATAGGAACTCAAGATCGAATGAAATTTCTTTCTTATGTTATGAATTATGTGTTTGATGACCCATACCTCTATAAGTGCTGCTCTAACCTAGTCATTAGGAGGTGTGTCCCAGAATCTGAACAAGAGTCCATCCTTAAATTCTGTCATAGTAATGCATGTGGAGGTCACTTTTCCTCTAAGAAAACATCATCTAAGATTCTCGTGTGTGGTATCTTCTAGTCCACCCTCTCAAGGTACTCCTACAAATTTTTTCAATGCTGTCCTAGGTGTCAAAAAGTAGGCTCCATCACAAAAATGTACCAAATTTCACTCACTCTCATCTTGGTGTCTGAAATATTTGACTATTGAGGAATTAATTTCATGTGTCACTTCTCGAACTCTGGGTGATATCTTTACATTCTCTTAGCTATTTATTATGTATAAAAATGGGTTGAGGCCATTCCCACAAAATCCAATTGTCATCAAACTATGATTAGATTCTTAAAAGAAAACATCTTATCTAGATTTGGAATTCCTAGGGCTATCATTAATGATATTGAAACTCATTTTTGCAATCATCCATTCTCATCACTCCTGGAAAAGTATGGAATTTCTCACAAAGTGTCCACTGCGTACCATCCACATACCAACGGTCAAGCTGGGTTAGCCAATCGAGAAATCAAACAAATTATTTAGAAAACTGGAAATCCTTCTAGAAAATATTGGTCCTAGAAACTCTTGGATGCTCTTTGGGAATATCATACAGCATAAAAAACCATCCTAGAAATGTCAACATATAGGTTGGTTCATGGAAAATTATTCTATTTACCTGTTCAAATTGAGCATATGGGCTTTTGGGAAATTTATAAAATGGATCATGACCTCTCATTGCTTGGAAGAAAAAGGAAATTAGATCTCAATGAACTGGGGGAACTAAGGATGGAGGCTTATGAAGATTCAAGTATCAATAAAGGTAAAGTAAAAGCCTACCAATCTCAAAATCTTTAAACCAAAAACATTGAATTGGGTAAACCTATTCTTTTGTATAGTTATAAACTTCATTTAAACCCAAGAAAGTTGAGGTCTAGACGGTCAGGTCCATACATAGTGCATATGGTGTACCCCCATGGGGCTGTTAAAATTCATGATCCCACTAATGGTAAATCAATTAAATATAATGGTCATAGAGTCAAACCATTCATAGATCCATTCCAAAAACATGAAGTTGATGAATAATCGTGTGAACCTACCATAGATGATGAAAATAATTAATCAATTAGGGGTCCCTGTCAGGCTAATGACGTTAAAGAAAGCACTACATGGGAGGAAAACCGTGGTTTTCATGTCATGTTTATTTTTCAAATAAGATTAATTTATAATTTTGATATTTAAAAAGAAGAAAAATAGACTATTGACATGTTCCTCTATTATGAGTATTGATGGGTCTGAAAGGGGAACACCATATTCATCTGTGTCACGTGGTGTGATCCTTGAGTAATACCTTACCCAGAAATTTAAAAAGAAGATAATGTTTCATCAGTTAATTTTATTTTTATGTTTTTGTAGGTTAAAATAAAAATAAGAAAAAAGAATCTAATAATAATGAAAAATTCCACATCGTAGGTCATACAGAAAACCCCGTCATAACCGGCGAAGCCGCGGGGACTCGAACCCGGGACCGAAGGGAGACAGGGGCGCACTCTTACCACTGACCTATATCTTTTTGTGCTTCCTTATTATATAATTTTATTCCATATGCTTATATTATAATTTCTATATTATATATATATATATATAGTTTTTTTTCACCAGGGAATTCTCAGAGTGATATCGATATCAAAGGACTAAATTGGAGCAACAAAAACTTCAACTTCAGCCACCATGTGAATTCATTCCATGATCCTCATATTTCAATTTCCTTTTTCAAATTTCCATACCTACCTCTACTCCTTCTAAATTTTTTTTTCTTCAAAAACTGGGGGCAGTGTTATTTCAAGTTGGGGGGAGATAAAATTAAAAAATGCTTTTGTGTCAAAGAAATAAATTATTTTAAAAAAATTTATGTAAATGGAAGGAAACTTCCGTTAACTTTGAACATGATATTACACATTGAAAACATTGAAACTAAAAATCAAATAATTTTTCATTCCATGATTATGATTTTAATCCTTGTATAATTTCAAGATCATAGATTTTGGAAAGTGTGGTTGTCCAATGTGATATTTTATTGTTTATATGTTCATCCAAAAAAAAGATCACAATGCACGTCCTTTAGATAGTGGGTATTAGTTTTAGATCATGGGGTCCCCCAAATAAATAGAATAGGTTTGGTGATCATTTTATTTTTAATATGAGTAGTCAAAAAAATTAAAAAAAACCATAAATTTTCATGTAGGGAAATTAAATGACCTAAAGTGTGGCTTTCAGCACTTGGGGATCGTGACTCCATAGTTGTCTGGCCCAGAGTTAGTAATTTTGTCTCTACTTTTTGTAATTTGAATTCGTTTTTGATTGAGTTCACTCGAGATGATTCCCATGTATGTGGTCTTCTCTTGGTGTCCTATGGCCTTTGAGCCTAGGAGTCATCGGCAAAGTCTCACTACAGTGGTTGACTCTTTTGAGTGAAATTTCAATTACCATGGAAAAATTGCAAAAAAAAAAGTAAAAAATAATATAATATAAAAAAATTGGATTGATAATCTTAATATTGAAATGTGATTCCACCTAGCGCTTCCTTCAATTCCCCCTTGAATAAAGATGAACCCCCCATCTCTATTGTGATACACAATACATCCTCACACTTAATTTATATTGGATGAAATATGGAAATGAATTTGATCAAAAGAATGGGATTGGGATTGGGATATTCTTATGAAACTATCTTGTATTAAAATATTTTTATGGGTTTCATTATTTTTTGGTATAAGGGTTTTTGGTGATCATTGTGTATTAAAATGTTTTCAGAAAAGGGAATTCGATTTAAATTGTTGAGATACATTTTGCTCGGGACTAGCAAAACTGAAGTTGGGGGTGCGATTATCCTCTAAATGAGGATAATATTCATTTTTATTATATATAAAATTAATGTGGTTTATTATTGATAATCACCATTTTAGTGCAGTTTACACTTTGAACATCATTTCACATTATGATTGTAATTCCTTCTTAAAATTCACTATTATGTGGTAGATTTTTGAAGATCATTTAATGTACCCAATGATTAATCTGATTTTAAGGAAATTAATTATCAATATTTTAATTTTATGCTTTGGGAAATTTATCTTCACTTCAATATGAACATTTTTCATTTAAGGATCAATGGAGTATTCATAAAGGATGATGGAGATATTTGGAGATTAATGGAAGAAATTCTAGAGAAGGATGATTGGACACCAGCCCATTGATAAGAATGTCGGACCCACATTACAAATAAAATTAAGCCCAAATTTTGTGGGATGATAGAAGAAATATAGAGTAACAAATAATTCTTCATAATATAGTGCTAATTCGGCCTCAATTTTGGATATTTAGCCGACCCAAGTTAGAGATAAAATTTCGGGCCAGATTCTGCGGCCCAGAAAACCATCCCTCTAATCTACTCATATATTCTAATCCACATCCCCAAATGGGACCAAAGATTATAGGAGGTTAGTATATATCTAGGGATCCATTTCCTTCATTTGTGGCCCACTATAATTCGGCCATCTAGAAGGTCTTCCAAGTGCGTCTGTTCGGTGGATGAAAGTTGGATGCCTCCTCTGGTCAAGGGTGGAAAAATCAACTCTCCCTCAACTTTCCACCCACCTATGGCCTACAAAAAATGTAAGATGCTTTGTACTGTTGTAGTCTCGACCCAAGGCTCCCTTAATTTCTATGTAAGGCAGTATTGGTGGAGGATCTAATCATCTTTTGAGCATTCTTTCATTGTAATGTTATGCTGCGATTTTGTTGTCTCAAGTTTTCCTTTCTCATGTAAGTTGTTCAATTCACATTCGTTTGTTAATAAAAGTTCTTCTTATCATCTTATTCTGTTGTTCTGCATATCACTTTGATACCGTGGGATCAATGTGTTAATTTATTCACACCAAACCTTGTGAAATTATCACACAACGGTGGAGTGATTGTTATTTTATTGTGTTTTTTACTTCACTATTTCCTCCCTCATGAGCATATTTTCTGCTTCCATTGAAACCATAGAATCAATGGAGGGATAACTCATTTATGGGTTGATCTAATTGAGTATCAAGGGGTTGTATTGGATGTTATTTAACACCCCATTAATATCTAATCACTTATATAATGGATATGTTTATTTGATGATTTTTAAACTCCATCGTCCTTGTTGAATTTATGGCCACGCACTTCAAGTGCTAATATGAACCTTTACCTTGAAGTGATCCAAACATTGATCCGTAAAGTGTATATGTGATTAGTATTATGTTGTGTTGGTATAAAATCAGTAAGTGATGAAATTTTTTTACCTTCTTAAATAAACTCAACTCAAATATAAGAAATTGAAATAATTGAAAAGGGAATACGTCCAATCAAACCCAAGTGGTAACCTTGGATAAAATCATTCATTTAAATTGAATTCACTTAAATCTCTTAGAGTTCCTTTAAAACCATCTAAAATCAACCCATACTGGACACTTCATAGCCAAAAATAGTCCATAGAATGTACGTGCCTATAGGTTTCTTCTTAGGTCTCTGAGGATTCGACAACCCAGGCTAAACTAAAAGGATCGTCCTACCTTCTTCTCTTGGGTAAATTTGAGCTTGAATCATTAATAATAAGGAAATTATTGAATATATGTTAAAAGTTATTTTTAGAGTTGGGTAAATATTTTTACCATAAAAATAAACCCACAAAAGGAAGGAAATAAAATCGGTTGATGCTCTGAGTCGAAAGGACTGTGATATTCTAATTATGAAGAGGTTTAAAAGAGATCACATATTTATTTACCTAATGAATAGTTATCATTAAAATATAATTAATATTTAAATATTGTATCATCCAAATATGAATTCTATGATATACATCCATATATGGATTAATGTGGCATATAAAGATGATGTGTACATATAGAAAAAATTGAGAAATTTTTCAATGTTCATCAAATATTATGATTGAATGATAAGGTTTAGGAAATTTTTATGGTTACCAAAAATAATATACATGAAAAATAGTTATTAGATGAATCACAAAGTAAATAATTATCTATTCAACATGTATTAAAATTTTTAAAATAAATCTATTAGTGTATTTTAGGTTAGAAAACAAGTGGAGTTATATTGAAGTGTATATATCTGTATTCCCTGTATATCAGTAATTTATGTTTGAGAGATATAGGTCTTATGGATTACATATCATCTACCAAAAAATGGAAATGGGACAACATCGACAAGGATTTTATCATCAGACTCAATAAAACATCAAAATACAATAATTCTATTTGGTTTTTGGTTTTTTAACATAAAAAGTTAATAACATTAATTTCTATAAAATTGTATTTCTCTCTATATCTTCTTTTTTATTTTATACACATTAATTATTTTTTATTATTTCAAATATTACTACATTTTATAGCTTCAAATCGAGATATAAGGTTCACATCTATGTTCATGGGAATTCATTAGAATTTTGTACTATGTTGTTGATCATTATTACTTCATAAAATACAAAAAATTATTATTATTCTAAGAGTAATATTCAAACCCACTATGATATATTGAGAGCATGTTCAATGTATTTCATAATATTTTAGGTTCAATGGATTATTTTTGGTAGAATTTTAATACAAAAATGCAATTCAATAAAGAATTAATATAACATTAAATAATGTTATCTATGGTATTATATTAAAAACATCAATATTTTAGGATTAAGATTAATAATGAAAGATATTGGAACCTAATAATTTTCATGAAATGAAATATAATATTAGATAAATTAAAAAAAATCATGGAAACCACTAGAGCATAAAAATTTATGATGATAGTCATATGTTAAATATAGAGTTTATTGTATTCCTATTAATATCTTCATGAAATGAATATATGTCATTTGCGAAGAATGGAATGATGATATTAAGATATATCTATCCATTAACAATTATTTATTGTATCAGGATGGTTTATGGTTGCATGACACTCTACTAAATCCAACTCTAGGTCATGATATATTCCTTGTATCTTCCGTTTTGGAATATATATCATCTTATAGTAAGAAATGAAATTAACACATATATTTATCAATTTATTAAATTACAATTCATAATATAAAATGATGATATGTGAAAAAAATAATATATGTCTAGTATTTATTGAATCATCAACTGATGAAATAAATTAATTAAAATTGAACTACCACATCTCCCACTAGGTTCCTAATAATTAGAACCATTATGGAAAAATTACATATAATACCCTTTTTTATAACATATTGAAAAAAATAAAGGGTTAGATAAGATACCCAACAAGGTTAAAGAATGCTTATTTCATAGTAATACGTGAGTAAGTGTATACGAACATTAGAATAGATTTAAACACCATAACTGATATATCATGTATCATAAAATCGTGTCATCTAATAAATAAAACATGTTTATAAGACATGAATCCAAATGTAATAAAAGAACATGATCTATGATAACATAAATTTTAATAAGACATTTATTTATTGAAAAAAATATGAATAAAAATATTATGTCATGGATACCCACCAATATATTCAAAATATGTTATTCTTGGGATAACCGCTCTTATACCTTCTTCGGGATTATGATAACCACCATTGTACCCCATTTTTGGGAATGGGTTAACCTATCATGAACCCCCTTATATCATTCATAGTAATATTTCCAATTTACCCACATTTAATGATGGGATAACCTCCAATATACCAACTCTTGTTAATTGGAAGAAATATTGTGTACCGTTTGAGATCCTGTAACATTAATAGATTTCCAATGAATTGGAAGGGGATATAGGTCCTAAAAATCACATAATCATTATTTTATTTTTCTATTAGATAATAAATCATTCATCATATCATTATATGTTAAATTGAGAAGGGTTTCACAAACATTTCTTCGTAGAATAACTCTTGAGAATGAAACAGTATAACAAAATTTTTAATTCATGATAATAAATATTTTATAAAAAATAAAGATGAAATCATTGGATTATATACTTAATAAAGATTTTTTAACTTTTAAATATTTCATATTATATGGGAAAATATTTTTGGTAGATTGGTTGGAACATTTTATTTGGAGAATATTCTATTCATTATACAAAATCCTGATTAAAATCTAATAATTTCCCAAATATCTATTAAAAAAATTTCCTTGAAAATAGACATGGAAGAATATAATGTATCATTAAATAACATATCATTCATGTAGTCTAAAAATGTTTTTTCGTTATGTATATGATAAATAATATTTTTATTTCACGTTTTTTTTAAATTTTTGAAAAGATATTTATTGATAAATAACTTGAATATTGATTTTAATTTAAAAACATTTGTTTATATGTAATCATTTAATTAAAATTTAAAGGTTTATTTTTTTATTCCTTTTATATTTTTTAGAAAATCATGTCATGGAATGATAAAGATTATTAATAGAAGAGATAAATAAGTTCAATTATTTGTAAAAAAATTATTTAGGTATCTTGACTACTTAAATAGGATATAATGAATGGGAAAAATATATTATTAAGAATTAAAAAAATAATAGGTAATGTGATGATTTTACCAATAGATATAAGTAATATTTTATTTCAGAAGTGTAATCATTATCAATCCCAATATATAATGATATTGAAACATATAACATTTAGTACTTTATTAATAATTAATAAAAATTCCCATGAAAGAAAAAATTTAATTAATATTTTTACATAAACATAATTTTCATAACAATAATATTATATTAAATTCATTGTAGAAATATAAACCATTAAAAATGAATAATCAGTAAATATGGAATGTGTCCCATGGAAATAAATGTGAGACAAAAATCTTCATACCTCTTTCAAAACATTTGGATTGTAGTCCACATTAATGAGTAAAATAAAAGGTAATGTTAAATATAAATAAAATTTAAAGAATATTGTTTTAAAATATCCAATGGTTACTATATATTCCACATAAATTAACTGGTTGTTTAATAAGTCACATATCTTCTAAAAATATAAGAGAGACTATAATTTCATTACAGCATTTATTAAATTGCATTGAACATGTTAAAACCTCCTCTATAGTAAATATTGATTGACTATAATTTTATCCCAGAACTATAATAATATATATCATACAATAAATATCTTCATTATGGCATTATATTACACATTTATTAATGATTTCCATGTAAAAATAATGTTTCGAATAATTAGTTCTTCATTTTTCATATATGTCTGGTTTGCTGTATTCAGTCCATTGAGCTTGATAATGTTTCCATAAACTCCAAAATATTAAACATTATAAAAATATCATATATATATATATATATATATTTATTAATTATATATTTATTAATTTTAATCGATAAAATTAAGAGATAGAAAATGAATTCTACTGTTATTGGAGATAGTATAACATATATATCATAAAAAGTAGTTTCCTTTTTCTCTAAAAACATTATGTAATAAAGGTAAATATTAAATCACCTTTATAAAATAATTTTATATCATATATATAATATATATTATTTCAATATAACCTCCTTATCATATCACTTATGATTAAATTTAAAAAGATTTAATTGCTTCCACGAAGTGGTAGGACACACGTATGCACAAGGGAAAATATCATTTTTCAATGAATTTGATTTTTAAAAGGTAGAAATAATATTATAATTCCAAAATTAAAAATTAATTATGTATATAATAAAAATATATTTAGTAAATAATTATGTTATTCTATGAAATGTGGTGATGGGAAAAAATTTACATCAATTGGTGAGGTGGTACTCCGTCGTAAAAAAGATCGACAATTTTTTTCAATGTTATATACAATGATATATATGTATGTTATTTCATTTTCATAATATATTTTATGTATATAATATATCATTAAGATTTTTTATCATCATATTTTCAGAATATTTTAAATACATGGATGATGAAAAATATGAACACTAAAGAACGATACCTCTTCTTCAAAAACCCCCCATTAAGTTTTAACAGGAAGCTTTTGTAGGAGGGGTTCTAAAAAATGACAATTATATATGATATGTTTTTTATGTAACAGATTAAATTAATTCACATATTATAAAAATTTATTATTAACTTAGTATATTATAGTACAGGATGTGTAGATATACAGGTGGCAAAATGAGACCATTTAGAAACTACTCATATATTTCCCTAATGAATCACATATGATAATGTAATTACAATGAAAAATTCTTCTAAAATAATAAATTTATAAAATTTGAATATGATAATGCTGATATATTTCCTCCATAAGATTTTAGATATGTTTTACTAGAAAAAAATACCCTGATCATTTTTTAACCCCCATTGGATCAGTTTTAAAATTAACAGTTATAATAAAATTTTAAATTCTTATTATTTAGTATATAAATAATTATTGTAGAACTATTAATGTACATCAATAATTATGCTTCTAATTATTTAATCCATTTTTCAAAATTCAATTCGAATATGTTTTGGAATTAAATTTAATAATATACCCACTAATGTAATGAAACAAATGGTTTTGAATAAAAAAATAATTGAAAAGTATAAAAATGTTTATATAAAAATTTAACATGAAAATAATTAATATTACCTAATTTGGAATAAAAATAATTGAATTTAAATAATATTACGTTCATTCATTTTGAAAAAATATTTGTCTTTTTCCATTATTTTAACGAGAACGAATTTTTTACTCAAAATCAGTATTTTTTACTATTCATCAATAAAATGATATTTTTGTAAATTCTAAAAGGTTCACCATAATATTTTGATGAAATTTTATATTCCAAAAATTTATGAAAAACCTGTTAAATTTATTATACAATTTATTAAATAATTATTTATTTTTTTAAAAAAATCAACAAAAGGTTTTTTTTGAATTGTATTTTTATATAATATAATGACTAAGACACAATTTATTACATATTTATCAATATATTTATATTGATAAACAATTATATATAAAATTTTCAAATTCCGAGTATTCCATTTCATACAATGAATATTAATATCTTGGTTATAGTGGTTTTCATTAAATAATATTAATAAAAAAATATAATTTTTCATTAATACTTGATGCCTCATGTAACACAATATATTGATGAAATTGAATTTATTTGAATGAAAATATTTCATAAAATATCACATTGTTAAATTATATCCCCCCAAAAAATAAATTTCCCCCCAATATTTGTGCGGTTTGATACAAGTAAATGAGGATTCTTCATACACACCATAACTTTGGGATACCAAGTATCTTCCTCGATTTGGATGTTTTTTCATTAAACCATCACCATGTGTGTGATTTTGTTTATTACTAATTTTTCTCTATGATCGAAAATCTTTATTGATTTATCTTCATAGGAAATATCAAAATAAAATTATATAGCTTCTGAGTTTAGTATATGTAATGCATTATGTATGTAATTTATAATGAGTGATACATGGAATAAATCATGGACTTAAGATAGGATCAGTGGAAGCACCGAGAGAAAAAATACGATCTATTATCTGTAAAGAATATCAAAATTGTAAATATACCTATGGATCAAAATTACATCCCTTTTTAATAAAATAACCTTCTAAAAAGTACAGACTAGTAGAAATATATTCCCCCAACCTTGAAAATCTATGTCACTCTCAAAATTAGTATCATTAATTTTTTTATCAACTATGTACTTCCATGATGTTATTTTTAAGGGATCTAGTTGTCTTTTACATTTACTTATCCAAATAATTTCCCTAAATATTTATTTAGTTATTTACACAAAATCATTTTGGAGTTCTATACATCTTTAAAGTGAGGTATTCTTATGGAGCATTCAGAATTCTAAAGTGAATTCTATTACATTAATATCAATAAACTAGTGGAAGGTGTTTACCCTGACCTCCTTTTAAATACATATAAAAATATCTCAATATATCATTGATGTATTTATTTTCCTCTCAAATAGAAAGTCTATAAATGATGTATATGTTATATTAAAATATATCTCTATATGAGGGTCCTATTAAAGACATCTACAGAACATCAAGATGAAGAATAGATCCAGAACAGATAAAGAAGTATGTAGTATTCCATGAAACCATACAAATTATTTAATTTTTATTCTAAATAATTACCAAGATAAAAGTCTTATCTGATATAGAGGAATTTTCCTGACATCATATGGTGCCTGACTAAACCCAACTATTATTTTTTCATTAGTTGTTTTGAGGATTTAAATGAAAAACTAAGTTTTCATGTTTCCCATTTTGATTATCTTATATGTAATGAATGTAATATCCCCTTATACTATTTTATTATGCCTTAACTTTTTAGCATTCCTTGAACCTAAATACAAACTATCAGCTAATTTCCATTTTTCCATGTTACAATAAATACTCTTTCAGATCTGTATATATCATTGTGATTCCATGATTAATAGATAGAAAAGAAATATTTGATTCCACTAGAATAAAATTAATCAAATCTAGTATAGATAGATCATTAAAAGGTTCCAGAAAAGAAACATTCCTTCATAATAAATGATAAAATCGAAATCATTCCTATCCATATTTTATATCTCCACATTATTATTATATACCGCTTTAAGGATCACATATTTTGATGGTTGAGCAGTAGTATTATATTTATAATATATCCACTCTTACAAAACAATAGTGCAGAATCATCAAAGTAAAAAGAGGAAATATTGTATTTTTTTTGATATGGAACATATATAAGATATCAAGGTCCTTTCAAAACCTGGAAGCAGCCACAATGTCAGCTTTCTATGTGTGGTAATATACTAAGCCTACCCTAATATGTAGTCATATACAACAATCAACTCTAGTGTATTTTATACTCAATATCTATGAATATATAATTTTATTTATTTATGATAAGTATATATGTCACAAATTTTTCCATAAATATGAAACATCCATAACATTAATTAAATAAATAACTTAGGTAACTCTAAATCATGAGATATGTTATTTTATTCACGAACCTTTAAATTTGAAATGGCATAATTTATACCCATTTCATTTTTAATGAGAACACACCCTAAAAAATTATTTTGTGCAACAATATAGATTCAAAACCATTATCCCTTATATGGTAATGTATGAATAGTACCACTAACTAACCATAATATTAGTTCTATGAAATTTTCTATACATTAATATGTCTAATGGAACTTCTCTCCCTTCTTAAGATAACATGGTTATTGGATTAGATGTTTGTGTGAAATTATCCAAAAACCATTAATATTATAAGTCCCTAGCCTTAAACAATAGATAATCTTGATATAGTCAATAATTCATATTGAGAATATTTTCAGGTTTAGAGATTTAGAGAATTAGGATGAAACTATTAAATGAAATCTCAAGAATTATAAGGTAGACACTTCTACTCTATCCAAATTTATTCAAAATATTAAAACTGCTTAAATAAAAATAGTGTTCGTTTATTCATATAAATATTCTTGAATACTTCATTTCCCTTCCCCTTCCTTATACCCTCTGAAAAACATTTCAAAAACATGGGATGAGCATAAAATGATCACTAAGGGTTATAAAATAATGAAAGAAAACATTATCCTATCAATACATACAAAACATAATCCCTTTAACATACCTCATGAAATAATAAGGTTTTTTTAATAAAACATATAAATCATAAATCATAAAGGTAACTTGTGGGATCCCTATCATACATATATTATACCTTTCACAGCAACATATGGTGTTATGTTTGGAATACACATCATATTATATTCTCTAAATATCATAGGATAAACATTAATGTTTACCTATGTCATGTTAACCAATGAATTGGAGTAATATCTCAGGCTCCCCTACCCTAGGATTTTCACAGAACCACCTGTATACATAACAAATGACCATACATCATAACATAATGATTACACATGAACAAGAATAAAGTAAAGATAAAATTTCTACATTACAATCAAAATATACAAGTTCAATATATTGACATAATCAATCTATTTTCAAAATTATTTTCAATACCACTTTATGTAAAAGGGTATATGGTATTTATTTTCCGTTTAAAAACACTTTGTCTTGTTAAGGAATCCATATATCAAATAATTCACGGATTGGTGGAAAAGATATTATCACAGTATACGTTAAAAAGAAACATTCCTTTTTTCATTTGGTAAAATGACTTGTATAAAAAGTATTCCATTTGAATGAAATTAAAAGTCCATGTAGTTTATTCACCATTTAAAAAAAGTCATGTATAAATCCAGATATGCCTCAATGAAAGGATATTGAGATAAGGTCCTTTACATAGAATATATCAATGATGTTAGAATTTATAAATAGGGTGGTTATGTGTAGCCATAGTATATACACACAAACAGAAGTGGAAATTAAAAAATAAATAAAAAATTTATTCCACAAATAATCTTGTCATAATATAATGAACAAAGTATGCACAAAACCCAATAATAGATAATTGAGTTTAGAAATTCCCTTATAAAAAATTTAGTAGCCTAACAGTGTCACTTAAAAATTCATAAAAAGAGTTGATGAGATAAAAATGGGTCTCTCAAAATTTGAACATAAAATTTATATAAATATGGACTTATATTAATATACCCTAAAATAATAAAATGGAAAGTAAAAGACATAACATTAAATAAGTCTTTGACTTCAACATGAAGGTGAAGGGTTCCCTTACTTTGTGCCCGACATGTCTTGTTCATTATTCAACTCCATAAATAAAAAAATTATATAATTATAATTTTTTTATAACCTTTTTCAAGTTTATTATTACTCTAATATCACATATTACCTTGATATAACAATCATATAATTGTCCGTGTTCATATCAGTCTTTTTGTGGATGTTTGATACATAAGTCAAAAATAAACATATTATATTTAAAAATATCAATGTGGAAAAATTTCATTTATCTCTAGAAATTTACACAGGATTTAAATATCATATATATCCCATATATATTTATTTATAATAGTAAATAATATTTGGATATATGAAAATTAATTTCACCATTAATGAAGATAGTAAGTCGTACGTACACATGAATTCTACATTCATTTTTTCATTTTTATAGAATTGATAACTAAATGATACATAGGTATATTATAATTCTAGTATAATATATATGTTATATATGTTACATAATTTTATTAATTCCATTATTTATACATTCCATGTATAGCATGAACAAGTCATAACTCTTTGAGGGGGAGGTAGTCTTCACTTCCTCAAAAGAAAATATTATATTTACACATCAGGGAAAACATAATGGTATGATTTAAATGAAAATAAAGAATCATAGTGACAAAATAAATATAATATATATATAAATAGTTTCATATTATTGGACATTATGAGACATGCTAGGGAAAAATTGAACAACCATCGTTTCGTGAGGTAATAGTTCGTTGTACAGAGAATCAATGGGTTTGTATCAATTAGATGGAGGTCTGTATAGGTGTAGTTAAAATCCTTATTATAATAAATCCTAGTATATTTAATACACTATTTTTATAAAATAATGGATAAATGAGATTTTATTGGGGTGTGAAAGGAAAATTTAAAAAATAAATTTAGAGAAGACGTTACCTCTAAATTGGGTATCCACCATTGATTTGAGCCAAAAGGCATTAACAAATTCCCTTTTGACTAAGGTATGTACTCTAGGAGTAATAGAGGGATGTTGGAAGCATATTTTGGTAGATGTTGGACGATCCAAGGGGGCTTGATTGGTGTTAGTAAGAGTTAGAGTTGGTGTTCTTTTATAAAAGTGAGGATGGGCACTTAAGGAATATCTTGAAATATTATTTTTTTATAAATTCTTTTTTGATTATAAATGAGTTAAAATTCATTTATATCTAATATAATATTAAAATAAGTCGTAAAAAAATCATCAAATAATAATTATAATGGTCTTGTATACTTTTTATCCTTATCTTTAATACTTAACTATTTTCACTCTTACCGTTTTATCAAGCATTTAACACATTGACAATAAAAATAGTTACCAAAACAAGAAAAATGTCAAATTAAATAGTCAACAATATAGTTTTAGACTTATGATATATATTTTTCTAAATATTCAATTTTTTTTTTTTATAATATTTAATCAAATAATTGATATTTTAATATATGAATTACGTCCATTTTGACACTATTCGAATCATTATTTTTTAAATCCACGATAGCAAGACTACATAGAAAAAACATAATTAATACAAATATAAAATTTAAATATCATCCATAATATCCTAAGATTACAACAAAAAAAATTCATTTTTTTTAACCATTATAATATCATTTATTTGAATCTTTTATTAAAGAAGCATTCACTACATCACTATTATGTTATAAAAAAAATTATATAAAATGTCTAAAATTTATAAATAAAATATCATGCTGTAGAAAATATTTTATATAATTCTAATTAATATTTATATTTGAATATATCACTTATTTAACCCCATATAAAAATATTTTTAGAAAAATATATGTGTTTATGTTATATTTTCCATAACATTAAATTAAAAGTAAATAAATGTCATTTTAACACACAAGTGGCTCCATGCGGTCCCAAAATCTGCCCCATGATTCCCATAGATGTAAATAAATAATCCAATATGGTTATTACATGTATTAAGATAATTTAATATTATTATAATTTTATTTTTTACCCTTATTTACTAGATTTACCTTATATCAATGGAAAATAAAATATTTGCTGAACATACTATTTATAATGTCTAAAAAGAAAATTTACCTATTCATACAATTTTTACTTTATAATTACAAATTATGAAAAAAAATCCAAATTCTAAACATAAAATTGGTATAAATTAATTTATAATTAATTCTCATTGTAAAGACCAAAAAAACGTGTTTTTTAGAAGTTAAAACTGTCCAAATGTTGACCTGTATTTACGTCCAATATAAGAGTGGAATTACATCTAATGACCAAAATTGGATTCAATGGTAAAAATATAATATAATTAAAATTTAAAACCAATTTAATGTAAAATAAAACTATTTAAATAAATTTTATTAAATGGTTGTTTTGAATTTAAATTTGTATTTTTTTACTATTCATTAAAAATGATCATTAATAGAAAAATTCAGAAATTTCTTCAAATGTAAATTCTTATGTCCCAATTATAATGAACAATATTATATTCTCAAATAGAACATATAAAAATGATAAAAACTAGATTTAAAAAGGGTTCTCCATAAAAAGGAGGAAAAACAACCATTTAAAAATATTTTATTTTTTCATGCATAAAATCAGATTCATTCTTATTTAATGCCTATAAAATTTATTGGATACGTGTAAAGACATTTAATAATCATATTTTATTTATATCTATTCATTCTCACACATAAAATGGTTCGGTATTAACAACCATTTAATATAATAATATTATTATATTACTTTTTGTATAACTAAAAGTTGGGAGCAACGTAATACTTCAAGGAAACCTATTGTTGCGTATTAAGTACGCTATCAGAAACGTTGTCCTATTTAGCCAAAAAATAATATCTTATTAAAAAATATTCATAGCTATGAAAATTTATTATTTTATATATACTTGGGTCGTTACATCCTTCCCCCCATTTGAAAATTGAATCCTTACAATTTTAATATTAGGCTTGGAAACATCATTGAAAGTCACACATCTGAAAAAGAGTCAATAATACTATCACATTAAAAAGAAGAAACAGAAGTACCAAGGTCACCCGAGGTAACTCATACTAGGATTACATGTAGGACGACATGGATATGGAATAGAAACTAACAGTCATGTTTTTATGGAGTGTGATAGAAAATATGAACAAGAGAAATTTAACCAATGGAAAATCACAAACATGTGAAAGGTTAAACAGTCTTGGATTCCCTTGTAGGAAAAGTGAACAGAAAATGATTTTTTTAAGTTCGATCTCATAAAGATGATGAATTTATTTATGATATTGTCTTATAAAATAATTAAATATACTAAATTTTCAAATGGTGATTCATCATTTAATATGTTTATACCACAAACTCATCATTTCTCCAAACGATGAGTTATCAAGATGAATTAGTCACATATGAAGTGCTAGAATCAACTTCTAGATAATTGCATAATATTAAATGATAAACTATATATTTCCCTTGTCTTTAGATATTATCCAATACCGAAATGGTTAGTATGAGATCAGATAAACTCAAAAAAGGATAATCATTTATAAAAATAAATTCTACTCTTAATCTCCAAAATTGAACAAACAATACCCACAGCTCAAAAAAGACCATTAAATACAATATTTTCCATATATTTATTCAAAATAATCAAACTAATATTGAAACAAAAAATTTCAGAAGTATTTGGTAACATATTCTTCTATTATAAATTTTAATAGTTATCTTCAAATAACATTGACTATTATTAAAGTCTCAGACTAAAAAATAATTAACCTAATCACATATTCTCTATTATAGGTTTCCCATTTCCATAAAAAACCCATATAGCCATATTGCCACAATAAAACATATATTCTTCCAAAATAATATTTCAACAATTACTACACAAATTAAATCAAATAGTATTCTATTTTATTTGTATATATAGTGTTCTGAAAGGAGAGAACATCCTCCAAAATAAGATTTATCAATTAATCACCAAATAATTTTCTTATACTAAGGATATCCATTTTCTCTATCTTAAAATACAAACTAATATTATTCATGTTTTATAATATCATTTTACTATAAATAATATGTCATACTAACCAAGGACATCATGTTGGCCCATAGTAGGCGATGCGAATACGTCTCCCTTCGGTAGTAGGTTCAATTCATGTGGCCTTTTTAGATGCGGCAGGTTGCACCCATCATACATGGATCCCTTTTTTAAAACCATATCATTTTTGCAACATTCTCAAAAATAATATAATTTTATAAAAAATTTCTCTAACCTCTTTAATACTCAATGGATATCTAATACCCTTCATTTTTTAACCCAAAATGTAATAAGAATTAATCACCTCAAAAAAAAGGTCATATGAACCCCAAAGGTTATTTATTACGTCCAAACAAGAAAATGTAATTCTACATTGAATAAAATTATCACATATAAAACATTAGGTTTTCACATATTAGAAAAAGTTTTCAAAGTAATATGATCATCAAAAAACCATTAATACTTTTAAAAATTTAATATCCTACAATCCACCATAACTCTTGAATCCTTTATATGATGACTTTACTCATTCAGCGTTATTCATAATACAATAACTATACATTTCCAACAAATTTCATAATACATCATTCCCACTGATAGAATATCCTCATCATTTATAAATAAAAATTCAAATATGCTTCATTCTATATGGATAATAAAATAAATAATACCTTGATTCCAGATATCATGTTCTTCAGGATGATCCATTTCCCTTTCTGCATGTTATCATACTTTAAAAGAGTAAATTTCCACTCCATCTCTGTACTTTCACTTTTATGTAGAGTTATAAATGTATAGATGTTGAAATAATATGAATAAGATACCATAAACCATAAAAGTTTTTTACAAATGAGAAGGTGTTAGATAACTCACACTGTTTCTTGCATCGGATTTGAATACTAAAAAAGCTATAAAAATCATTTTAACATTCTTTTTTAAATAATACTAATGATAAAATCATCAAGGAGGGATAAAATGGTTGTGAAATACCTATTTCCTTCTATGTTGACAAATTATCCTCAATATTCTGAAAATAATCAACACTTAAATATGAAAAAAATTATTATTAAAGAAATAAATCTATATAGGTTATAGATAATGTCACAAATTTCATATAACTCTAATAAATCAACCTATTTATATCATCATTTTTTATGTTTTTATTCAATAAATATATTTTACATTAAACCTCTAAAAGATTCCATATGATAATAATCCTCGTGGTAATATAGGATCTTTTACCGACACCAAGATTACACATCAACCTCAAAATTTATCTAAACCAACCTTTGATAGAATATATAAGGCCCCATCCTTAAGCATTAAATAATCATAAGATAATTCAAGAATTCACATTGAGGATATTTTCAGGATTATAGTTTTAGATAATTATTCCATAAGTATAACATTACATCTCAAAAATTACAAAGTATACACTATTACTCTATCCATTATTTTCACAATAATAAAACTCCTTAAATAAAACAAGAGTTCTTTTCCTAATATAACTCTTCTTGAATATTTCCTTTCTCTTACACTTCCTTATACCCTGTAGAAAACTTTTCAAAACTTGGGATGAGAATAAAAAGATCATTAAGTGTAATAAAATAATGATAGAAATCATTAGTACATCAGTACATACTAAACATAAGCTCTTTAACATACCTCATTAAATCATAATATTTATGAATAACACATATAAATCATAACTCATAAAGTAAATTATGGCATCCATATCATACACACATTTTTGCATTCAAAGTTACATAGGGAGTTACATTTGGGCTACCAATCCAAATATATTCCCTAAATCTCTTAGCATAAATATTAATGTTTACCTCTATCAGATTACCCAATGCATTGGATAGCTATCTCGGGCTCAACTGCCCTAGGTATTTCACTGAACAACCTATATATGTAATCAATTCCCAATAATCATAACATAATCATAACACATAAGAATTATAAAGGGTAGATAAAATTTTAACATTGCAATTAAAAGATATCAGTTCAAATTATTGACATGATCAATCCATTATAAAAACCATTTTCAATACCAAAATACATAATCTTGGTATATGGTATTTATTTCCCTTTTAAAAATACCATTCCTTGTTATGGAATTCAAATTTTAAATAATACTCCAGGCAGTGGGCAAGTCATTGTCACCACATACATTAAAAATGTTTCCTTTTGTCATTTAGTGAAACACTTCATAGAAAAAGATTCTCATTGAATGAAATGAATATTAAAATGGTTTTATACATTGTATAAAATAATTTCATGTATAAATCAAAATGTGCCTCAATTAAAGGAGATTAAGATGATGTTCTTTACATATATTGTATCAATGATGTAAGAATTTACTAATGGGATGATTATGTGTAGCATTAGTATATCCACAGAAACAGAAGTGGAAATTATAACCTAAATAAAAAATAGTTCTTCCATGAATCATCATGGAATTATATAATCAAATAATTATTCATAAAACCCAATGAGAGGAAATTGATTTTAGAAATTCCCTTATAAAAAATTTCGTAGCCAAACGACGTCACATAAAAATTTAGAAAATGAGGTGATGAGAGAGAAATGGTTCTCTCAACATTTGGATATAAAATATACATTAATAAGGATATATATTCAGATTCCACAACATATGAAATTTGAAATTAATATATATAACATAAAATAAGTCCTTGAATATAAGTGGAGGGTGAATTGTTCTCTTACCTTGTGTCTGACTTGAATTGTTCGTCTGTTGTCTCCCTGAATAATAAAACTAAGATAGTTCTAATTAATTCAAAACATTTTTTTTATTATTATTCCTTTTATATCACTTATTACCTTAATATAACAATAATATAATTATTCATGTTCATATCATTTTTCTATTAATGTTCGGTATTTACTTCAAAAATGAACTTGTTCTAATTACAAATTGTTCATGTGGTCGAAATTCCATTATCTATTCATGATTTAAATATCATATATATCTAGTATCTATTTATTTATAATATTCTATAACATTTGGATATAAGAATATCAAATGCACCGTTCATGGAGACGGTAAGCCGCACGTATCCATGAATGCTACAATCATTTATATATCATTTTTAATGGAATGAAAACTAAATGATACAACGGTATATTATAATTCTAGTATAATTTCTATGTTATATTTTTTACATAATTTTATTAATTACATCCTTTATATGTTCCATGTATAGCAAGAACAAGTCATATCACTTAGATAGGGTAGTAGTCCACACTTCCTCAAATGAAATTATCATATTTACAAATTACAGAAAAAATAATGGTGTAATTTAAATAAAAATAGGAAGCTTATTGAAACAATAAATATAATATATATCATAAATAAATATAGCATCATATTACTTTCCACGATGGGAGGTGGTTGTAAAAAATCCAACAATCATTGTTTTGTGATGTAGTAGTTCATCGTACAAATAAACTGTATGTCCGAAACTATTAGATATGGGTGTGTCGATGTGATGTTTAAATAATTATCATAAAAACATTATAGTATATTTAATATATAGTTGTTGTTATAAAATAATGGATAAAATAGAGTTTATGGGGTTGTATAAGGAAAATAATATAAAAGAACATAAGAGAAGACATTGCCTCTAAATCGGGTATCTCTCTTTTATTTAAGTAAAAAGGCTTTATTGAATTGAATTATGATTAAATAAAGGCTTACATAATTAATAGAGGTATTTTTGGAGATTATTTGGGAATATTTTGGATGAGCCAATGGGTCTTGAGAGGTGTGAGTATGGGATAGAGGTGGTGTTCTTTTATAAGATGGAGGAGGGGCACTTGTGGAATATATTGATATATTATTTTATTATAAATAATATTTAGATTATAAATGAGTCCAAATTCAGTTATTTATATAATAATATTAATATAAGTCTAAATAAAATTATCCAATAAGAATTATACCGGTTTTGGTTATTTTTTAATCCTTATAGTTTGTATTTAACCCTTTTTTACTCTTACCATTTTATCAAGCATTTAACAGTTTGAGAATCAAAATTGTTAGGAAAACATATAATATATCCAATTAAAGAGAAAACAATGAAATTTTAGACTTATTATAACTAATTTTTAGAATAATAGATTTTTTGGAATTTTTTATTTTATAAAATATTTTCTATTTTAATATTTGAATTATGTCAATTTTGATACTATTTGTATAATGATTTTTTGAAAAAATCTATAACAACCTTATTACTAGGAAATAACATCATTAATACAATGATAAAATGTGTCTATCATTAAAAAAATATGTGTATGGAATCAAAATAATAAAATTACATTTATTTTAACATATTTATTATCATTTATTTGAATCCTTTATTAATGAAGCAATCACTGCATCACCATTGTGTCATTATTAAATGGATTTATTTAATGACTAAAAATTATAAATAAAATTTCATGATGTAGAAAAAAGTTTTATATATCAAATGAATACTTATAGTTGAATATATCACTTATATATCTGAATATAATTTTTTTAATAAAAGATATATGTTTAAGTTATATTTTCTTTAACATTAAATTAAAAGTAATTAAATGACATTTTTTCACACATGTGCCTCCATGGGGTCCTAACATCGACCCAAATTTGCCAATAGTCAGACACATCTAATGAAGTTGGGTTAGTACATGTCTTAGGATAATTTAATGTTATTATAATATTATTTTTTACCCATATTTACCAAACATACCTTTTAAACATGGTAAATAAAATGTTTACTGAAGTTACTATTCTTAAAGTCTAAAAATAAAAGATAACTATTTAAAAAATTTGAACATCCTAATTTCTAATATGAAATCAATTTTTCTGAATTCAAAACAGATAATTGGATGAAATTAATTTAAAATGATTCTCATTGTCAAAACCAAAAGGCATTTTTTTAAGATGTAAAAAACTACCAAACGATTAACATGTGTTTGTGTCAAATTTAAGAGTTAGATTACATAAAATTACCTAAATTGGATTAAATGTTAAAAATATAATCCGATTAAAATTTAAAACCAATTAAAATTATAATTAATCTATATAAATAAATTATATTAATCGGATGTTTTGAATTAAAATTCAGTATTTATTACGATTCACTAAAAATGAACTTTATCAGAAAAATAAAAATAATTCCTCAAATGTATATTTTTATTTCATGCATCTAAATAAAAATATTATTTTCTCAAATATAAAATATTATAGTTACAAAAAAATCAATTTGAAAAGGGTTCACCATCAAAAGGAGTTAAAATGAACTTTCAAAAATATTAGAGTTTTAATGCTTAAAATCAGATTCATTATTATTTTAAGCCTCTAAAATTTGTTGGATAAGATTAGAGACATTTAATAATAATGTTTTAGTTAGTTATGTTCATTCCTAACAATAAAGAATCTTGGCAATATATATCATTTAAAATAAAAATAATATTATCTAATTTTTTTATGATAACTTAAAGTTATGTGCATCTTATGATTTCAAAGAAACATGTTGTTTCATGTTGAGTAAGATATAAAAAAAGTGTCATAATTAACATAAAATTAATATATTATTCATAAATATTAATAGATATTAATATGTATTATTCTATAAGTACAAGGGTCATTACAGATATTGTCCATCCAAACCATGGTAACATTAGATATCAGTCATTGAGGTTGGTTTAGGAAAACATTCAAAAACATCGATATTTTATGGATCCAGTAACACAACCACTATTATGATTATATGAATCTAACATTTTTATTTCCAATCTAGAATTCACACTCTGTAATTTACTCAAATATGTTCTATATCCTTAGGTTCCTTAATCTATTTTTAATTAATCATCATGATCATCCTTATTTTATGAATATATTATAACCTAATATACAAACACTACCAAAAATTGATTATGGCAATATACAAATAATATATTCATCAAATATTTGAAGATATATGGGTAATTACTAAGACCAAATGTAATCATTCTATATTCATAGAGCTTGTACATCTTATGGAAATTTTTCTATAGTATATTCTTATATATAACCCTCAATTGTTGATATCCAATATGAGGGTAAATCTAAAAAATATATGCTCAAGGAATTTGATCAAACATGAAATAAATATATCATAGATAATATATTTTATTGAATGTGATCGTATTTAGCTTATGGCCATCAATTATGTGTTTTATTGATAAACTATTATTCATTGAAAAAAATAACTAGTGAACCCTATGGTGATACACATGGTTGAATGTATCCCTAGTCATGATTATCTTGAATTTATTATACAATTCATATAACAAAATTGTTTAAATTTTATAGGGAATAATTAAAATTTGAATACCTAAATGTATCAGTTTTAACGATAATTCAACATCTTGGTTTTGATGATGACTAGGAATATACTCTAGAATATATCAACAAACTCCAACCCAATTTCCATTCATTGATTTTTATTTTCCCACTAATAATCTTAGATAATAACCCATTTGGATTGCATATCAAGGAACATAAAATGAGTACATTTCAATTTGTTGTTTATATTTTTCATCACTAAGATAGTGTATCACATGTTGGATTAAAATATCAAACATGAATTAACTTCCATTTATATTGATGTGGGTTTTATGAAGAAAATTCTATCAATGACTTTGAAAACCTCAAATTCTTGAAAGGTAGAATTTTTTTTTCTAGGAACCACATTACTAAAAACATCAATTGAAGATGATTCGTAGACATGAGAGGTTCTAATCGTATTACTAGAGAGTTTTAACACTATATTGGAATATAATTGATGGGGAGATAAAATATAACTAATAAATATATTTCATTAAACAATATAATTTAAATAACTAATCTCAAAAAAGATACTTCCGTATTTAATCATACCTACAAACACCATAACATCACTATTAAGTGATAAAATTTTTACAATAAATAAAATTAATTTCATGATCATCATGAATTATTAATTTTGTTGATTAATCATGAAAATAATTTTTATTATGTCTAAATCATTAAACCATATTTACAATCTCTTAAAAATCATATTTAAGATAGTTCAGTTATGCTCATCAAAAGTCATTCGGGATTGTTCACCTAGAGTTTATGAAATTAAAAAATATACCACTAATGAATTTCAATCTAGGTGTGTAGAAATTATTTTTTTGTCCACCATAACAAAATTATGACCACCCCAATCGACTATTTTCATATTTCTTACCCAGATGAGCAACTATTTGTAGATGACATGGCATAAATCATGACAGTTCATAATCCATTAATCATAGACTATTTCAAGAATATGTTCTATGATAACATAATATTTCCATAATAGATATATCTGTGTCTTACATCAAATCATAGAAGCCTAATATATAGGCTACCCACCATGAAATTCATGACAATTTTATCCTAGTAAAAGAAACTATGTACCTGATTAGATCTTAGGATATCAATTCATGTACCCCCTTTTGGGAATGTGATAACCAACTTTGTCCTTTCTTAATTCATTCCTGTGATAACCTCCCATGTACCATCATTGGGGATTGGGATAACCTAATATGTACCCACTTTTAGTATTTAGAAAACCTCCCTTTTACTCTTTGATGTCATAAAAAATTAATAATTATTCAATTAATTAGTGAAAGATAATGGCCCCGTCCCTTAATCAGTACATATTATTTTTTGAAAAAGATCATAAAACATTATTAATAATATAATCCATCAATATTTATTCATTTTCATAAATATTTAATTATTGCATAACATGTTGGAATTAAATTGGATTCATAATAATTTTTTATCATAATCATCATTCATGTAGGAAAAGAATATGGTAAATATCAATGGATCATATCCCATTTAATGTATTTGCAACATCATAGAATTTCATTTTAGATATTGATTTATTTTTAAATATCACAGAGATCATATATTGAGGAAAATAACATTTGAATTATGAAAAAAAAATTAAATTAAAAATATTTCAATAATATTAATCAAATATTTTATTTTCATTTAATAATTGATACATGAAAATGAATAATTAAATCCTTTGGTTATAGTGATGGGGGAAAATATTTTTCATGTCGTACATGTTAAAATAATGATTCTGTACACATGTTTATTAAAAAGTCAAAAGAGCATTATTCAAAAAAAATTGTGTAGAATAATATTAAACTATTTTGTTAAAATGTAAATACATATGAACATGTATTTCAAAATTCATTTTGTAATTTTATTAACTATCCTTATATACTGTTTATATTATATGGACATGGATGAATTTTTTTTGACCAAAGTGGAAAATTTAGATTATTTTTCTTGAAAATAAAATTTCTTATATGGAGTAAATAAAGAAAAAACAATTAAATGGAACCCTATATTCACCATGTATGTCTAGATGAAAAAATCATGAGATTATTAAGATATACATTATAAAATTACATTATGAGAATAATTGTAAAAAAACATGATAAACATTGAGATTGTATCATTAATCCCATACCTCATTGGAAATTTATGTATTGATTCAATATGAAATAAAAAATAACATCTAAATTAGAAAATAAATATATTATTCATAATAAGGTTCAGAAAATTCAATCATGTGTAGAATATACCCTACAAAAATGAAATAAGTTGTGTATATTTCATGTTTACCATGGAAAAAATGACAATAGAATTCTTATACCTCTACAATAACATTTAATTTATATGAAAAATTAAATAATAATGTTAAATAAAACAATAAATATTACTAAATTATTTATATTAATGATACAAAATGTCAATTTATATGTATAAAAAATGAAAATAGTGGTGAATATGGCTTGTGTCTCCCATAAATAAATGAGACATTAAATTAATTACCTCTAGTATCAAATTTAAATTATATGTTTGAAACTAGTATATAGTAAATACATGTGTCTAAAATATACATTAATTAACCATAATCTAATATATAATACCATATATGAATACTTTGTGGCCTTTTAATACCCATTTATTAACTTTTTTTTTGTTAAAATCATGATTCGTATAATAATTTGTTCATTTTTAATTTATGTTTTAGATTAGAATTTTCATTACTTTTTGTTTTATCATGGATAAAAAACATATATAATTTTCACCATGATATAAATATCATATATTCTCATTATATATTAATATTATAACACTAAAAATGTATGAAAAATATAATTAATTTCAATATTAATGGAGATGGTAGGCCACACATACACACAAATATTTTTTCCATTTTATCATTGGAGGGAACGAAAGAAAGGTATATATTATTTAAAAATTATATAAAATTTTAAATATCAAAAAATATTATATATAAATTAAATTTTATTTCATTACCAATCATTTAAAAAAAATGAAAAATGTGTCTTACCACTTCGTGGATGCTTTAGTCCACACATAAACACAAGAGGTATAATCTCTTTGCAAAAATAGGATGATTAAAATAAATAGGGGATATTTTAATTGTATATTTATATCTAAATAATAAATAAAATAATATTATTTTAAATCCATCATTATATACTTTTTAAAGTTTGTGATATCAAACAAATTACATTAGTTCCTAAGGAGGTATTCTAAGTTACAAATCATTCACGAGTTGGTTTTTCATTTTATGGAAGAGAATATAGAGATAGGATAGCCCGTTAACATAAAAAAATAGTCGTAATATATATATATATATTTTATTATATCATAATTTTTGATTTATATTATAAATAGGTTTAAAAAAATAATTTGAAAATGTTTGGTTAAGAAAAATACATTTTCTACAATCAACCATTTTAGGTTAGTATTATAATACTTTATATGAGGGCTTCATAATCAATATAAGGCCTCCTGAAAATGGGAAGATAATTTTAATTTAATTTATTCGTCGATTTTATTTGATAATATGATATTGGTGAGTGGGTGTGATAGTAGAAGAGTTTTCATTATATAAGTAGGGAAATGAACCCATATAGAAACTACTTAAAATTTTCCAATAAAATGCCTAATGGTAAAGTAATTTCAAAGAACAATTATTAAAAATTATAGTAGATTAGAATTTAAAATTTTTTAACTGTTTAATAAAGAATGAGTTAGAATTTATATCTCATAAATTTTAAAATATACACATATATTTTTGTTTAAACACATGGTAAAGTTGTTTTTACATTAAATGAACTATTTAATTTTTATTTTTTAAATATTCATTAAAAAATTTAGTAGAGTTTACAAAATAATATTAATTATCATCATTCCAAATAAAAAATCAATTTTTAAAAATTTAATTGAATTAAATGGTAGAATTGTATTTTAAATTAATCCCACAAACATAATGATTTAAATGGTTTTCTAAATACAATGCTTTCAAAATTATAAATTTATTTTATTTCAAAATAAAATAAAAAATTTATTCCAATGATATCATTTAGATTAATAAAAATATAATTCAATTACCTTTACCATTTTTGACAAAGGAAAGATGATATATTAATCATGATGGTCAGCAGCTACACAGTCATTCAACCAAAAAGGAAAGTGATCCAGCCAGAGCTGATTCACGCAAGACGTGCTGAATGAATCCAGGTGATGGGATGCTTCATTTCTGTCGATTTTAATGAAGGAGAAGGATCAATTTTTAAAGAATTGACTAAGAGACTAGATGTCCCTGATAATGGGGCCAAAAAAATGGAGTCTGCAATCCTAAAGCCCAATAGCATTGTTGATGGTGAGGCAATCAGATTTATTGTGAATAGTTTCCCATCCGCGCTCTTTTGCAAATGTCAGTCCGGCAAGGACAATGAAGGCTTCAGAAATAACAGGACCCCAGAGAGCATGGTGTGATTCATGTTTGGAATCAATGATTTGAATATGAAAATACCGTGTTGCAAATCCATTTCTGACAATTCCATCCATGGAAAGAGATTCATCCAAATTAATCTTGAAGATACCTTCTGGGGGAGGGTACCATCATGAAGCACCTCTGTCAGTGCCCTAGAGCCCATGAAGGATAGAGTCCCAGTTCCACCCCTCAATCGAGGTTGTAGCCCGTTAAATCCAAAACTTGGAGGGCTTTTTTGTGTGGTTAAAGATGAAGTAGTTGCATCACTCCTAGACGATCCATGCCCTGATGGATAACGAAGCAACTTTGTCCGCAGTAAAAGAATATGACCACAAAATCAACAGTGTCGGCTGTCTAGCGCCGTATCCAACATAAGATCCAAATAAGAGCCCCAAAATGTCCAGATATCTTCCACCCCTGGGCAATGGGTGATTGCATGCAGAGGTGATTCGAAAACACCAAGGCAGATGGGACATTTCTTGTCATTTGTGACAAGTCGGAAGGTGAGGAAGTCCATAGTGGGAAGGATACCAATGCAAACATTGCACTAGAAAAAACATATTTTCAGGGGGACCATAAGGTGCCAAAGTGTTTTCCAGAGCCCTCCACTTTCCTGGATTTGAGTATCAAGAGCAATCATGTACCCTGAATTCAGCGTAAAAGATCCAGAGAAATCATTGCTCCAAAAGGGACGGTCTGGCCTCATATCCCTCACACAGGGGATGCTAAGAATGGTCAATTTGTCCCTTTTGTTTATCCATGAGTTGATTTTATCCATACACCATCCAGAACCATGATCATCGACCAAGCAGAAAATAGTGGAATTTTCATATCCATGTAAGGTAGGAGAGGTGGCTTGTAATCCATCTTTATCAATAAGCCAGGGATCGGTGTAAATATTAATTTTTGTACCATCTCCGACCCTCCATCCAAACCCTTTAATAAGTAAATTTAGTGATCCCCAAAGGCTTCTCCGTAGAAAGCTGGGGCGGGGGCCGCGAAAGTAGTTCTAGAAATATGAGTGGGGAAATTATTTTGCATGAAGAATCTGTGCAAAAAAGATAAGATGGATGAGTCATTAGGTTCCAGTTGTGTTTAGCCAAGAGAGCATAATTAAAGATTCAGAGGTCTCAAAATCCCATTCTGCCTCCTGTTTTAGGTGTGCAAAGAGACTTCCAAGCGATCCGGTGAATTTTATTTCCGTCATTATTATGACCCCACTGGAATTTAGTAATGCGGGAGTGGATATGGTCAACGATCATGACAAGAAGCTTGATCAGGGACAAAATATAGCTAGGGATGGACTTAAGAGAGGCTTTGATGAGCGTTTCTTTACCCGCTTTAGATATTCTTTTACAGAGTCCAGACTTTGATATTTTTCTTGATTCTATCCACTGTAGATGATAAGATTTCTTTTTTTGAGCGACCAACAATAGTGGGAAGCCCAAGGTACTTGTTGTATTTTTAAATCATTTAAAATCCTGCAGTAAGACAAAGCTCTACTCTCTTGGTCAGTGGGACGCCAAAACCGAAGGAGATTTCTGACTTGGATGGATTGATCGCTTGTCTAGATGCCCTCTCATAGAGGTTGGTCACCTGACAGATATAAAGGCATTAATTATGAGTAGCTATGTAGAATATAAGGCAGTCGTCAGAAAAGAAGAGATGTGAGATAGGTGGGCTGGCCTGACAAACCTTTTCCCCATGTATCCCTTTGGAGGAAGCAGCCAATGAAATGAGGTTACAGAAGACATCAGCTACCAGGATGAAGAGAAAGGGGGAAATGGGATCTCCCTCGCAGAGGCCACAGGTGGTTGAGAAGCCTTGTGTGAGTCCACCATTGATGTAAATATTAAAAGATATGGACGAAACACGTTTCATGATCATGTCTGTACATTTGGGACAGAAAACCGTTTTTGTCATGACGGCCTAGAGAAAGTTCCATTCCACTTGATCATAGGCCTAAGACATATCCATTTTCTTGGCCATAATACCTTTTTTCGCAACAGATTGTGTTTTGATATAATGAAACACTTTATTGGCCACGATGGCATTATCTGTGATAAGCCTCTTTGCTACGAAAGAACATTGATTTTCAGAGATAATAGAAAGTAACCACTTGCGCTGAAAGTTAACCAGGACCTTTGTGAAAATCTTATATGAGATTTTACAGAGACTAGTAGGCCTGATGTCTGAGGCCATAAGATGTTTCTTGATCATTGGGATGAGATAAGGAATTGTATCATTAATATGGAAGAGGTTAATTTCCTCAGGCCAAATGCATTTCATTACCATGCATATTTCAGGGTCGAGAATGTGCCTGTATTTCATAAAAAAGAGATCATGGAAGCCATTAATACTGGGGGATTTTGTGGAGTGGATATGTTTGAGAGCCTAAAGAATCTCATCGTTCGTGAAGTATTTTGTGAGCTAGCGGTTAAACTCGTCTGTAATCACATGATTGATGCAGGAATCAACCTCCGATGATAAGATGGAATCTCTTGTAGTGTAGAGTTTTTGGAAATAACATGAAATAATATAGTGGATTCCTTCAATGTTGGCCACAGTTCCCCCATCAGGGTGGGTGAGGACCGAAGTGCTGTTTTTGCAGTGCCTGGTAGAATCCTTCTGGTGAAAGTATCGGGTGTTTTCATCCCCTTATTTGATGTGGATTTCTCGTGTGCGCATAGCCCAGAATCATTCTTTATTGTGAAGATTCGTGTCCAGATCACTTTGAAGGAGAGATATTTTTTAGAGAATGTCATCCATTGGGGGTCGAGCAAGAAGGACGGTGAGTTGTCATTCTAAGGAGTTACAAATATTGTCAGGTTGATGAAATTTTTTATTGCTCTATGGTCTCAGATTAGCAGCCACCTGATGGAGGTTAAGATTAATTTCTACACTTACACCCTTCCAACATGATCGGATAAATTCTTCACACTCTCGGTCTTTGTCCACGAAGCTTTTAAACGAAAATGGTTTCCCACCTATTGAGATATGGCCACTATGAGAAAAGTCAATAATGTGGGGGAAATGATCCGGATAGTTCAGCGCCAAGTGGGTGATATGAAACATTTTTAAGACGTTATTCTATTCTGTATATCCCAAAAATATGTCCAGACGCTCAGCAATGCGTGGGATTTTCGTGTTCCCTCGAAACCAGGTATAGTGGCTGCCAGCATGACCCAGATCTGCCATGTCCGCCCTAGAAATTGCATCCCTAAATCATGAAATCGAGGCACAGGGGTGATGTTCTCCTTCGATTTTTTCATTCGTGAATAGAATCTCATTGAAGTCCTTGCCAATGTGGATAGGACATGTAGTTTGTTGTCGTAAAGAACAGAGAAGTTCCCAGGATTTCCATTTATCATTTTGTGATGGCCATCCATAAAAACCGACAAAAGTCCATGGCGGAGAGATGTCATCATGGATGTATGTAGCCACATGATGTGATGAGTATGATATGATTAAGACGTTGACATTGTCCATCCAGAGAAGACCCAGTCCCCCCGAGTGGCCTTGGCGGGGAAATAGGAACCAACCATGAAACCCGCATTTGAGAGCAATACCATTGTTGTCCTTGTTATCCAATATGTTTTTGGACATAAAAACCATATTGGGGTGACTTTGTGTCATACGGGACTGGAGAATCTAAACAGTTCATGGGTTATCAAGCCCTCGACAGTTCCAACATAGGATTTTCATTGATCTATGAGGGGTTGGGACATACCCACCTCCTCCTCTGAAACATTATAGAACCGTACATCACCTTCCTCTTTCCATATTTTTTGAAATCTTTCAGTTACTTAACAATCCTCAATTCTAATTTTATCTTACCTAGGTCTCTCATCAATAGGATCACCACTCCTATCTACACGATTATCCCTTTTCCACGTTCGTTGAGTAAGGGAACCTAATGCCTTTATCCTAATCATATTGGTTTCATCCATGAGGCTGATACCTAGAGAAACAGAAACTAGCCCAGGATCAGGCTCTGTTGATTCAATACAATGTTTCCTAGGTTCAAGAACCAGGTCGGGTGGCTCCTTCCCTTTGGAGATTGGTCCGAATTGTGGTGAGACGCTATCTCTCAATGATGCAGGGACCCGACATGAGAAAGTTGTCGTGTCCAATCTCTGACTCGCATGGTTGTCCCCAGTTCTGGACCCATCCATTGTGTTGTATAGAGGCCCAACTTTCGCCCATTGGTCATCTTGAATGTCCCCAGAAAAATCTTGTGGTCCTAGCATGATTACAGTGTTGAGTTCTGGTTCAGTTCACTTAGAGAAGGCCTTAGTTAGATGGTCATGATCCTTTTGTTTTTCCACCTCATAAATGATCCCAGATCCTACTGTTTTTGCGCATATCCAAGGTCCATATTGCAAGATGATTTTTCCTTTTTCATTCTTCTTCCTCGAGTCACAAACTTTCTCGAGATATCCAATACACCCAGAGAAAATATAAAATATTGGGGTATTTTCAAATTATAAATAGATCCAGGCATTAGAATCTTTGATTGATAGGAAAAGACCCCTCATTAGTGGTTATGTCACATTCACTAAGGATTTAATCCTCACCACGGTTCCTCGGTGGATGGGATCTGATTAGTCCTACTCTAGAAATTTTCCAATGCATTCTCCAATTTCCCGCATAACACGTTCTGTTCTATCATGAAACGGGATTACATTGATTTGTCTCTAGAAAGGTATAGAATTCAGTTCAATTTTATGAATGTTGTCCCTGTCTATAAAGACCTCCATGAGAATGATTTTATTATCGAATGACCATGGTCTAACTTTCAGTTCCTTTTCTTTATCATTGTTATTGAAAAATTAGAATACAAGAAAACCCTCTCCCACTTTAGGTATGGAAATGCCATCCTCCAATCTCCATAAGTTTTTCCGGGTATTTTTTAAGGCCCCCTGGTTGAATTAGAATTTGGCTAAAAATTTCCCTACCACCAGGAGCGACATGCAATGTGACAGAAAGGCATCATTGTTTTTTCGTGTGGTAATCAAAACTTTATATTTATCAGTCAGCAAAAAGATCTTCCATCAATTCACCAGTTCGGATTCCATGAAAACAATGAACATCGCCTCAATGTGATCTCCTGAGTAGACTCCTCAAGAGCCCACCACTCTCACATTCAGAACTCCACAACACGAACAACACATTCTTCCTTCTCAAACCAGCAACTCATGACTAATTATTCACATAGAAGTCATCCACAAAGCCACACCTTGCGGACCGGATCTCCATACCGGTCCTTCTACATGGACCAGCCCTTGTGCAATACAAAACAACGAACGCAGGCCCCTACGCAGACCACACCAACGCGATGATTACCCTGTGTGAATTCACCTCTGCACGACCTGCACTTGCGCGCGTCCGACCCGTCACGGCCAACACATGCGCGTTCATGCAACCTGCGTGGTCTAGCCCTTCACGAGCAGACCCTACACGCTCAAGACTCTTCACGAACCCTCTTTCGTGAGAAACAGCTGTGAAAACCCACAACACAATGTGAGCACCCCTAAAGCGAGAAAACACCACGCGCGAGCAAACACCATCATGCACCCAGCACAGCGTGAGCCCGACCCCTCGCTCATCCACCCCTACGCAATCGAACCCTTAGTAAAAATGTAGATCTGGAGAACCACAGATCCTTTGAAAAAATGGAGATCTACAAATTTGATTCTTTCCAATGACAGAGAACAATTGAGGATACGAGGAACTGGAAATCCGGAAATCTGGAGATCTTTATATCCAAAGATCTAAAAATCTGAAAATATGGAAATCCAGAGAACTGGAATATTGTAGTAGATTCATTGCTGATCTGTTGTAGCTCTGAGGGTAGAGGACGTTGTTGGAACATCATCACGAATACCACATAGGCAGTCAAGATCTGTTTAACTGAGGAAACCATGAGAGGGAAGGACTCTAGTGAACCTCCTTCGTGAAGTGGAACCCCAGAGAACCGAGACCCTGGAAAACCTAGGATAAATTGCTCTCACACCGGGAGAGACTTTTTTACCTTTATCAGTATTTAAGATAAAATATATAATTGTAATTATTTTAAATGAAAACTATTTTTTAATATAAAATAATCATATTTTACTCATTATAAAAAAATCAATATTTTCATAAAATTCTGAAAATCCATAATTTGTTAATTTTTCCAGGATTATACTAAAATTTCATTATATTTTTTCTTTAATTTTATTGTAATAGAGAATTTATCTTATTATTTATTTCAAAAATTTCAATGAAAACATACTTTTTTGAATAAATTTGGTTTCCATGTAAATAAAGACATTATCATAAAAAATACATACATATTAATATATTTCATTTATCTATATTAATTATAAAAAAAATATGTCTGTTTATATTCATGCCAACAATTTTAACTACTATGCTATAACAAACATCATAATATAGAAATAACAATAGTATGTCATGTATAATTAAAACTCAAAATTCTATTTAACAAAATCAAATTATTAAAATGAATTTATCTAGAAAATATTTCATTAAATCTCGAGGTGTTAGAGTGATCCTTCCCATATACTAAAATCAAATGTAATATCACTAGAGAATGATATCAATTAGGAGGAAATATTAATGGAAATTTTTTATTTAAAATAGAATGTTCTTCAAAAAGTGACCAGTCACCTTAAATTTCATTTATGGAATAACATAAATTTAAGGATTTTATCTTTGAACCAGAGGAATTGATAATGAAAAAAATACACATATGATTTAATGGAGTAAAGATATTTAGTATAGAATGTAATATAAGTGGTGTTTAATGTAACAACCTTTTATATAATGATATATTTCTCTTCAAATAAATGTTAAAAAATTAAAATACTTCTTTAAGACATAAAACATTTCTTTAAGATAATTACAGTATACTATAAAAAATTATTATAAAAATGTGAAAATTATAATCTGGGAATTAATTATAAGGTTTGTATTTAAAAAATCATTTCATGAATAGTATTTATTATGGGTTTTTATTAAAATGTATTGAATATTTCATATTAAATAACTAATCAATTTTTAGTAATGTTACATTAATATTTCATAATATTTTTTCACCAAAATCAATTTTATGGAAAAATTCATTGATTTTATATTAAATTTATTAATTCCATATTAATTTTATTTTAAGAAACTAATATCATTTTTCAATTTGTATTGAACTATTATCAATGGGTGAATTTGTGAATTTTCGAAATATATTTATTAATTAGTTTATTGTAGCTATTATAAATACATGTAAAATTAATATTTCATTTCATTATATTAATTAATTTAAAGGAAAAATTTTTTTCTTTGAAAATTAAATAAAATATTCTTCTTCAGGTATAAATATTTTAAGTCATTACAAAAAAAATTCAATAAACATGATATCCTGTTAGATCATTTTTATGCTAAAACCACATTTTTATAAAATTAAATATTTAATGAATTTTAATATTGTAATTTAAAATGGATTTCGTATCCATCAACATATTGAATGTTGAGAAATGTATTCCATATTTCTAAGGGATTTTCTGATTTGGTAGATACACCTATTTCATTTTATGTTAAAATGAACTGTAACATGGTAAATACTTGTTATCCCGATAAAAATAAATGGGTTAAAATAGAGAAAAACCCATGGGATAATGAAAATAAATAAAAAACAAATAACTTCCTCAACAAATAGATTTATTTCAGCTATAATCATCATATCATCATTTTTTAGAAAAATGCATTCCCTAATGCTTTAATAGTGACTATAATATTTTTTATGTAATGAATCAATATAAAATATAACCCCCTTTTTTAATATGTATAATATTTTTTTCATAGCCAAAAAATATTATTTTCGGTTTAAAATAGATAATTGAAAAAAAAAATATTTTATATCATTTTATTTTAGTCTAAAAAAATATATATAGAATAATTACCATCAATTCTTACACACAAATGGCAGAGTAGTTATCTATGTAATAGAAAAAAAATAGATCATTCTAATTTTTTTAATAGTAAAAAAATAACGATGATTAATATTATTCAAAGTGTTTCTTTTATAAATATAGAATATTAGTACTATTTTGAATAATTATATTTGAATTAATTTTCTATATTTAGGTCTTCAATGACAACCAATTTAAATAGTCGTGAAAATAACTTTATTGGAATTTTATTTTAAATAATAAAGTATTTAATGATTGGAAAAGATAAAAATATTATCCATGTAAAATTGAATTGAATAATTCTATCATATAAAAAATTTCCCACTATTTGGAAATTTTTCATTATATATTAATGTTATTATCCATTAATTATTAAAAACATCGACATAATCGTAATCGTCAAAATGGTAATTGGGGTTTTTAAAAATAGATATAACTGTTTAAAAAAACCCTATTCATGACCATAAGTAATTCAATAAAATTCCTCTACTATTCCTCATTATTTATTAAAAATCATTCATCTTCTTAAAAATTTTACATGAAAACGTTTTTGTTATCTTCAAATATTTTTTATAATTTGATGACTATTTTCCTTCCTAATAAAAAGACACCACCAATCCTTTATTCCTCACTCAATATTAAAAAAGTTATCCAAAAAGATTAAAGTTGTAAAACACTTCTACAAATCAGTATCTAATTACTAGATGTGATATTTTTGGAAACATTACTTCCTTAGGGATCATAGGTAAGAATCCTAGTGAGTTGTCTTAAAAGGAAGGTAATCACTATTACTAATCTATTTTAGTTTAGTCTTAAATTAACACCATCAATTATATTTTTTTCCCATTCAAATATAAAAAAATATATGTATCTCATATATTTATATGTTTTTGTTTTTTGGAATAACCATTCTTCATAAAAAATTTCATCAAATGGAGAATGACACTATCTTTTTTTACATGGGCATACTACCATCTCATGAAATGATGTAATTTTTTCCATAATTTCCTTATAAAGATGATCATAATAATGAATTTAATTAACATATATACTAATTATATTATAAATGGTATAAATTCACAATATATGATATTTTATATATGAATATATATCTTTTATATAAGTATAATAATTTAAAACTTATTTATATTAGTGTTTAAAATCATATACGATGCACGTCTGTATTGTTGTTAATGATTGAAGATTCAATATAATTTAATTTGTTGCACTCAATGGTTAATATTACTTTATAGGAATTTAATGATTAAATATTCCAGAACCACATATCTTATTAATTTTTTTCTTTATTAATTATTTTTTCATGAAAAAATTCATTTCCTCTCAATGTGGTTTGACAATAAACTGAAATGTTACTTCAAAGTGTAAACAACAATTTTTCATCTTTTTTTGTGCGGGAAAAAATTTCTTCCATATACATTTACATCATAAAATTTCAATAATTGTTTCATTTAATATTGAATTATGTATTAATTCTATTATAAAATATAATTTACATTATGTATAATGACATTAAATTAGGAGTCCTTTTAAGATTGTTCATAGGCTACATTTTTACATTATTTACTAAAGTGTAAAATTACTAGTTTATGTAAATTTATACATTCACCCCCATTTATAACTATCAATAATTTTATTTTAATTTAATATATACATTCAGAATTCCATTTTTATTTTAAAATAAAACATGTTTCCTACTTGTTTTATCCTAAATAAAATATTTCTAATGAAGGACTAGTACTTTCTTTAATATTTTTCAATATATTATTATCATTTTTTCTCAAATTTGTAAAATATTTATTTATGGAATGTATGATATGATTTTTATACCATTATATAACACTCACAATGTTAATTATTAGTGTAATTTTTGATAATTAGATCATATTTTTATGATACCTGTATTATTTCTATGAGTTATTGTAAGGTGAAATGATTTATTTATTAAAATTAATATGGAAAATATATATAGAGGTTTTCATCAAGTAATGGGTGGTTGAAAAATTATACAGTGCTCTAATTCATTGATTAATTATTTATACCTCATGAAATAATTTTTCGGGAATTTTTAAGGGAAACCAATAATTTAAGGCACTTTATCCACAAGAAATATTTAAGGGACTATGGAGTGAACTAAATCACTTATGGGGCATTTTATAAATTTCTATAATGGATTTTTAGTGATTTCATACTTAATGAAATATTTTAATTCATATATATGACACACCCATATTTTATGTATCTGTGATTTGTTCAAAATTTCTAATTTCATAGACGAAAAAAATTTGATTTATTCTGATTTTATATATATTGTTGAATGAAGTTTTTTAGGTGTTGTGATCTATATTTTACATGATCCACTAGTTTCCTATTTATTCTCTTTTGATTATTATTTTACAATGATATATAAATTTAGGAAAAAATTTACATTATCAGGAGTTATCCCCAAAATTACGATATAGATCGTATGGGCTAACCCTTTCTTATATTTCAATTTTTAATACATTGTGGTGACATTTTTAAAATAGGGTACCTAAATGAATATTATGATGATAAAAGAACATTTTTAGAGATAATGAATAAAATAAATGAAATATGTTAAATATATGTGTTGTTCTAAAATACCCTAAAGCATTACATTTTTGGAATGTGTTACTTTTTATATTATATTTTTAGATCGACATTGTTTTTTAAATTATATGTGGTCTATTGAAATTAATTTATATTATCCCCATATATATATATATAGATAAACATAGCCTTATAAAAGATGTAGTTTTCCATTTTCTACAATCCTACTCTTGTTATTTACATCCTCATATCTTCATAGTTCCACTTCCCATTAAGGGTTTTTAATGAATTAATTTTTTTCATCTAATGTATCTCTATTCACCATCTGATTAAGTTTTATAAGCTTCCAAAAATATCAAGACGGTTTTTCATAGATTTATTTTTCTTTATTAATATCCATATATTTTTTTATCATTATATCATAGATTATCATGTCACATTTTCAAACTATTTTAATTTTCTTATCCAATTTGGGGATATTTATATACTTTCCCTTTATAATGGTAGTTGAAAATTAAATGAAATAACATATAACATTTTAATGGATCGTGTGATTAATATATATATATATATATTATAAATAAAATTTATTTAAAGTTATTATTATCTTAATAGAGGAAATTATATTTCAAGGTCAATCCATTTACTATAGTAATTATTTATTCTACATGAAGGAATTCCATGATCACTAGATACTTGACTAATTTTGAGATTCTATAGAATGAACTATATTAAAAAAACTTTCACTAAATTCACAATTGGATCTAAAGTACACAATGTTTTATATTTACATATATACTAACACATTATAAGTCGCTAAATAAATTCATGATTTTGCAATGCAAAATCACATATGGATTTTGCAGAAAAAATAATTAAATTCTAAACACCATGATATATCTTTCTAACATATTATAAAAATGTTTTTTAATTTTTTAAAATATATATTAAAACCCATAGTATTTGTAAAATATGATTTAGTTAAAACATAAAATATTTGTAAATAATATTTGTTATTTAATTCTTAATCCATTACATGGTTATATGGTGGTGAAATCAAAATAATAATATTCCAATAAAGAATAAAATTAGAGGAATTTTAATTTTTTATAGCCATGAAATAATTTTTATATAATCATAATTTTATTATCTCATGGATCCTTTATTCATGTATGATTGTTCCGTATGTATTAATAAAACCAATAAAAATATAGGTATGTGGATTTAAAATTATTTGGTTCTTGATCATCTAATATATGTATATAGATTCTTAAGTATAACTAATACCAATATTTCCAGAATTTTATCCATCCATAATATATATATTCTTCAAATATAATTGAATATTTTTACTATCACTGTATTCTTAAATTTAAAATAGTTGATGTAATACAATAATTTAATATTCATGATTCTATATTTTATAATTATTTCATTCATGGGAATCCATGTTTGGTGTTTGAGGATAAATAAAAAATATTAAAATGATACATTATGGATTGAAGAAGAAAATAGATAATATTTATTATCGTCATGTATGTGATACAAATAGATATTACATATCATAAAAACAAGTTATATGTATAATGGTAGAAATATATATATATATATATAGTATCCTCACCCATAAACATACATCTATTTAATAAAAATAACATGTAAAGCACTGATTTATGATATGAACAAATAAATCTTGGTGGTTAAGGGAAGAATAAATAAAGTCATCATAAATCCATGAATGATTAATGGAGAGGGTATCTTTATAGAAATTATACATTGAACATTATGATGGTACATGAAAAAGTTATGTTGATGTTTTTCCCCACAAATGTTATCTAAATTCAATATTTTTCCTAACATTCACACACCATGGTGTGAGAGGGGATTTGAATATTTGTTTATGGATGGTCATATAATTCAAAGGATATCCATAATTCATGATGTGTAGGATAATAACCCACCAATATAAATTCTTTATAATGTAGAGATAATGATATTATTTGTTTCCTCAAACAAGATAGTTCTTAGTTTCTAATGGATTCCCTATTTTATTTTTATTTTTTCAATGGACTATATAAGAGTGGGGTTTTTCAAGTTATAACCTATTACTATTTTAAATTTCACATTAATATTGATACATGGAATCCATAATAAAAATATCTCACTTATACTTCCCCATCTATCATAAAATGAAATGAATGGATTTCTCAATTTTATAGCTGTGGAAATAGATATCCAAGAGGATAATAAAATATAATATATCTTGATAGTAGTTTTTTTCATTGTGATAGATAATATAATAATAATAAAAAATATGAAATAGAATTGATTTTATATTTGTCTATATATAACTTATGTAGTAATGATTATGAAATTTGGGTTGGTTCTTTTCCATCATTACTCCTTTTCCATGATTACTTTATCTCTATGGGGGTTGCTATTTGAATTACTAAAATATACACGGGGTATTTATCATGGATAGTAACACTATCCAAAAATGTTACTCATGGATAAAAAAATCTTATTACTAATATGAAAAATGTAATTTCAAATAATTAGTTTAATTCAATTAATTTTTCATATATCTTGAATCAAATCCCTAAATTATTTTCCATGTATTATATTCTTATCATTGTTAATGGATGAAGAAACTATACTAATGGGTTTATATATATTTTCAATTCATAAAGCATCAAAATATGTAAATTCATCATATTATTCAATAACAGAGTGTACATTTTAAAAATATTGAATGTTGAAATTAGAAAGTCATTATTGATTTAATTAAATATAATATTTTTAATATCCCCATAGATTATATAGGTGTTTTATTTTATAATGTTTTTTTTATATTTAGAAATATAATAGTATATTTAATTGGTTTATAGGATGGATAATTAATTGGAATAGACAAGTCATATCCCTTAGAGGTATGATCAAACTGGAAAATAGTATCTTATATTCTATATCTACAGAATTTTTATTTATTAATCAAGGCCCCAAAAATAATTTCCAAAAATATTATATTTATTATCAAAACAGTCATTGTAGATTCACATAATTTATATATATACCATTAGTCTGTCCATCATAGGATGGTTAATCATATTGGAGAAGAATTAATTGAAATCAGAGGGAAACATGAAAATATATTGTGAATAAATGCTAAGTTAGTTTAGGAGTTATTGTCAAGGAGATTCCATTTTAAATCATTTCCCTGAAAATTATATGAACCCATATATCCACTATATAGGAGATAATTAATTGTGGTTATATCTATATCATAACATCAATGTTACCATTTTTATAAGTTATGATAGTGCCTAATGGTTTAAAGGTAGATGATAAACCACATTATTTATATATTAATATTCAAGAAACCTAATATATTCACTTTTTTAACTTATACTGAAACATTGATTTAGGCATTACAGTGAACAACCATTTTTCATTGAATAATAAATTAATCATAAAAATGGTACCATTTAATATACATCCAAATAGTATAAAAATTTAATCAATTATAATTCACAAACTCGTCATTGGTATATATGGTTATTCTATAATATTGAATGACAACTCTTGTTGGATTAACATTGATAAATGGGTCAAAATTCTACAGTTCAATGTTATACAACCTAATATATTACTCTTTGTATTTTTTATTTAGAATAATTTTATACCCATTTTTATTATGTTATGCAGGAAATGTATTCTCTTATCATCCACATTTTTGTACTATAAGAACACCAAAATACATTTTTTTAATCACACATGAAATCTAAAGTAAAATGGGTGCGATATATATGGTATACCATCAACATATTCCATATTGGTAATATTAATTTTATTTATTTAGATAACACCATTTCTAATTTTTTACATAACACTACAAGAACAAAATTGGTCTCCAACGATCAATGTATTCTATTCATTGATTGACAGTGGATAATATGGGATTATGGAATAAATTTTATCATTATGGTTTGAGAACAAAAATTTTTAATCATAATTATATATTCCTAAAAATATTGTTGATATTGTATATATATGAAAACATATGTTCCTCTCCAATTTTATTAGGAGCGGAAGTACCCATAGTTCTATATCTAACACTGGTATCCAATGAGTGGTTCAATTGATTTAGTTATACATTAATGTTCCTAGTTAGGTTATTCAACACAACATGAATAGATGTTGTGTTCTGAAAATCATGCATGGTTTGTTTATTATTCTATACAACCATAGTCAAATAAATATCGATTATAATTATTTATAAAAAGAGGTAATATCAATTGGTTTAGAAGACTATGCTATGTTATTATGCATACTCTATAACATACACAATATTTAACTCACTATTGTATAATTTGATTAACTATTGGCCGTTAAGTAGTTGTTAGTGAACACCTCCAATATTTTTTAATAATACTTATATCATCATATAATGTAGAATAATCATTCAACTAGAGGTGGATATACTTCAAACCTTTCATAATGTGAATATGGAAGAGGATCTCATAGAATATAATGTTTAATAAGAATAAAATCAGATTATAAATTTCATTGGATAAATATTTAAGGATACTAAGTAAAATTTTTGAGGGGATTCTCCTAGGATCCATCTCTTCAGGGATCTATTTAATCAATATATTACATGATTAATTTTTAATTAATAAAATTATTTATCATTCATCCACTTTAGTACATATGAAAAATATTTCTATTTTATTAGGATATATTTATTGATTACTTCATTAATAGTGTTCATTCATTTCAGGATCAATGAGATTTTTTTGTAACTACGTATATTTCTAAGGGTTATAATTTAATATACTATATTATATTCAAAGTACAAGGAGGATAATACATGTTCCATGTATTATGTATTATACACATTGATATATCATCAAATTTATTGAAAAATATCAAAATGTTATATATTAACCTCACATATTAACTGATTATGTCATGTTTTATAAGATGATAGAGTATTGGATGACCTAAAGTGTTTTTATGTTTTATTCCATTGGTATCCACATAATATTGTATTGTAGTTCAGCAATAACAAGGTATTATTTTATTATTATTACTATTTTCCTCAAATAATATATTTCATTGTTTATTAATTTCCGCCAATTATAAATATTGGTAAATGATTTATTTTTTGAATGATTTGAAAAAAAATATTTGATTATATGACATATATAATAAATAGTATAACTTGATTTAAATTTTTAAAATTTGGGATATCTTACTATGTGTATTTTGAAGTCTCTCATTAAAGCCTATGGTATATATTGACGCTAGTTCACATAATAATTTAAAATGACATGAGGATTACAAATAACAGTGATTTATATTATTCTACAACAAAGAAATAGTTAAAAAAAATTATTTTCATTACCTTAATTTTTCCATTACATTGATGGAGAATAATTTTTGGACTTTATAGACTACTAGAATATATTTCTTTTCATTTTCTCAGTGGGGCCTCAAGTTGTAAAAACATTACTTTGTCACATCTCATTTATATTAATATCTCTATATTTTTTTATACATGATACAAGGGTAGTACAATAGACAATATATGTTTTAATAATTCTTATTAATATAAAATTCAATAGGATAAGGGTGTTTTGATCGAAAATAAGTAGTCAGTTATGATGTATATGATATTAAATGGTCAATTGGTGAGTCTAATTCTTTTAGGTTACCATGAACTATATTATTATATAGCGGTTCTCTAATTTGATAGTTTATTGAAAATAAGTTTCAGATACTAGATGATAATATCATGTATAAAGTGGTACTTGTATATTGTTCTAATGCTATGAATAGTTAAATTTTACTTTAGGGGAAGCATTTTATTACACATATTTAGTTGAAATTTTGTTCAGAGAGTTTCATCATTACCAATTGATATACATACTAGTTTAGATAATATATATTTTGATATTAATATATAATACTTTAGTTATGGATTGGGGAAATTTATTTTTGATTTTATAGATAAATTCATTAATTATATGTGGATAAAAGTAGAACATCTCTTAAATTTTCATTGATGCAAAATATTATATTTTCTCGTAGATGATAAATGATATATATGTCAATTTTTTTTATTCTATGTAATAAAACTAATAATTGTAACATAAATTTTATATACAAATTATTATATTGGAATAATATAAAATAGAAAAAATCACCAAGATTCAATATATTTAGTTATCGTAAATAACCTGATAAATAAATTATTTCTATTATAATGTTGGAAATAAAATATAAAAATTTTCACAAACAATAAATATACATCCATAAAATCATTTAACAATTCAATATTTATATCCTATGGAATGGAATTAAAATAAGTGTGATGTAAAATGATTTGTAAGTGTAACATATAGTGTAATATAGCATGAGTAAATAATGAAAACCCAGAATGGGAATTTAAAAAAATAAAAACATATGTTATTTAACTAATAAATTCAGAACAAAATCTACCCAAAAATAATATAGAAATAGTAATCTCACGAGACCTATGAGGCTATGAAAATTGATTTATCTCATGAGACCTATGGATATATCATGGGGATCTCTATAACTAGGACCCACCTATAACTACACTGGGATTTTATTCTTCAGTTATTAAATAATAAATTTAATTCATAACAGATATATATTATAAATAAAATTCTATAGTGGGTAAAGAATAAATAATATTATTATTTACATTTTCAATAAAATTAAATTCATATAAAATAATCATATATAGAAATTATATACATTTTTTAAAATTTACATATCCATAATACAAAAAAAAATAGACAAGGAAGAGTTACGTAATATACAGTTAATTATCAAAATACTCATGTGAGTATTTCCAGAGAAATATAATGATGATAATATTTTTCAGGGTTACAATATTCCAGAAAATTAATCTAAAATATAGGTAATTTAAATGAATATTTTACATTGGAGGGTAATTATAAATTGAAGGAAAACATTATATTTATCTTTTATTATAATAGTTTTTTCTAAAACATTTAAATGATGTAAAAGAAGAAAACATTTGAAATAAGGTTATAATTGTGGGAATTTTTTTTAACATAATATAAATTGTAAAAAAATAATCCATGTTGAATTTTATAAGTAATTTCAAAACCAATCATTTTTGAAACATGATAGATATCTTATTATAACCATGTTAATGTTAATTTGTAACATAAATGTCCTTAATAAATAATTTGATTAAATAATATGTAATTTTTTCATTGAAATTAAAATATTTTGACATGGGATAAAAATATAACTAACTGAAAGTGAAATATTATTAGAAACTTGATTAATAATTTACATGGATTATTGAATGGTGGACAGTATCACTCTCTTAAAAATAAAGAGACTCGTTATCTCTTCAATCTCATGGAAAGAGTGCAAAAATATTATAAATTAGAGAGGATGATGTTGTTAGCAATTTTTAGATGTTATATACCTATGGAAATTCATCTTCATAGACTGTTTTTTATGATGGGATTAAGGGGGATTACTTATACCCCATAAAATAGGTGATAGAGTAATCAATCCAAGTAATATCAGTGATACCAGATCTCAATGAGTGGAAATGGGTTTCAAGGGAAATTAGGGATTTATTTTCTTGAGGATATATCGGGAGTGGGAGACTATGATTAGGATAAGACACAAGCTCATAGTTGACCGGTTTTTTAATCATAGGTTCCTTGGATGGATGGGTAAATACTGAAAATAATGTGGGGAGAATGTTCTTTTTTTCTATCCCAGTAGTGGATTTATAATGCTCAACAAGGTCAAATGATCACAGGAGTGGATCAAGGGCTGGACTGCTATATTTGCGAACATATATGTGATGTTATTCCCAGTGGTGTGGGTGACCTTATTGTCGGTCTGGTTTAAGATTGTGTAGTGGGTAATTCTTTCAATTATGATAGCATATATAGGGAAATATTTTGGTCTGTGAGGAAGGATCATGAAGAAACATAAAAGTCGTGACAGTGAGGCACTGTCAGGTATGAGCTTGGATTGTGGGTATCGACTACTTTTTTTTCCTAGTATGTGAGATAGAACCTCATGTGAGGTGATTTCTTCACATGGGGAGTTGAAATTGGGACATGGATAAGCTTGCATAGGTGACAGTATTGATTGGGTTAATGGGGGGTCAGTCTTCTGGTGGGTGGCTCCAAATTTTTGGGAATTACATTGGGCTTGTGAATACGCATATTGGCCTACTAATGTTGTATGTGACTATAATTAGTATGATACACTAATAGTGCGATGTTCTTGGGAACCATGTGTAAGTACCTAAATCTTCATTTTAGCTATGTTTTTCCTTTTCTGGTCATCTTTGAGAAAAAGGGGAAATTCTGGAAATTTTATAAGTTCATGTCATGTACTTTATGAGTACATGTCGTGTACTGCCTTGCAGCAGGAGGTCATGCGCTGGCCGTGTAGGGGCCACACACATGTCCATGTGGGGGTGATTTTGAGGACACATAATGAAGACTATGGAAATGTTGAGTACATGCCACGTACTTAAAAATTAGATGTCGTGCACTTTCATTTTTTCATTAAATGCTTCAGGGTAGCGTCTAATCGATAGAAACACCCCCTTCTTCGTTTTTATTTTCTAGGAGTGTCGTACGACTGCGGATCTTCGGAAAAACCCCAAGTGTGCGTCTGTCCTTTGAATCGAACACCATCAGTTGCATTGGAATCTCATCAGTGAGTCCATTCTTCTCCTAGAGCACCATATCATGATTTCTCCTCTCTTGTGAGATATTTTTGAATGATGTTTTTAGAAGTTTTTTTAGATCTTCAACATTCTAAAGAGATTAAATTATCGAGGTTCGCATATAGTGATCACTTAACACTAAGGTAGGTGGTTTTTGCCTTCCCATTTAAAGTCATTGAGAATTATGTGCAAATTCCACCAATACCCTTGAATGGGGTATTGCGTGTTTTCTATTTTACCACTATAGTTTTCTTACCATGCTTGTATACCTATGTAGAGGTTATTTGGATATGAATAGGGTTTATTTCTATGCTTTGGATTTTTTTCCAATGTATGTTCTTTTTACGACTATTTGGTCATGTTTTTCCTTTGGATGTCTCACTTTTTTTCCATTCATGTTGTTGTACGATGGAGAGTTTGTGTTATGACATGCTTGATATGTTCTATACTGATTATCCAAGTAGATATTTAGGGTTACTTTGGCCATATTTTATTTCTATGCTCGTTGACCTACAAAGGGACATGAGAACCTGGTGTAGTAGACTATAAGGGGAATTGACCGAGTGAGCTTCCTCAGAGTGTCTTTTAGCACTTTGGGATATATGGAGAATTGACCGTGTGGGCTTCCTCAGAGAGCCTAGGACCACTTGGGTCCATAAAGGGAATTGACCGAGTGATCTTCCACAGAGATTCCATGTCTACTTTAGACTATAAGGGGAATATAATGAGTGAGCATCCTCATAGAGTCTTTGATTTTATTCCTGAACTATTTAGACTATAAAGGGAATTGATGGTGAGTACTTCCTCAGAGATTCTATGAAAGACCTAGGCTATAAGGGGAATTGACCATTTGAGCTTCCTCCAAGATCAAGTGACCTTGGGTCAATAAAAGTAATCTACCGCATGAGATTCCTCAAGGAGTTCATGAAAACCATAGACTATAAGGGGAATTGGCTATGAGTGCTTATAGAGTCTTTATATAATGATCCAGAGGGGTTAGGCCAAGTTCACTACCCAAATGGTGTATTGTACTTGTTAGGTAGGATAAGAGGGGATGGCTGTGAGTACTTCATAGAGGGTTACCTGTTTTTTCTTTGTTGTTTGATTAGTTGTTGCTTGATGTTGAAACTATTGATTGTTTACTACTGAGGACTTTCTTGTTTACTTCTTTTTGAACTTTACTTTCCATTAATTCACTGAATGTTAGGCAGAGATCTTTGTGTGGTTGCCTACTGGTATTTAGTCTCACACCTGGTTTGGGCCATGCTTTTGGGCCTAAACATATTATATTGCTACAGGTATAGATAATGGAAATCACCCTTCTACATTAAGTACTTGACTTGCTGTGGAGATAGGGAGCATAGAACCAAGCATAGGTTAGCGATGTTGGGGAGATATTTATAATTTATTTGTACATTGGTTTATCAATATTTGTATTTCTAGCATTGTGACTTGTTTGGATACATTCCTAGACATATGTATCATGCATCATTATATATATATATATGTGTGTGATCTAGTTTTTTATTATTTCAGTCTTCCGCTATTTACTGTAGTTGGATATTTACTGCTTCCGCTATTGCGTGTTTTTTACTTCTGCTATGTACTCTTCCAATGAGGTAATAGTTTCCCCACTATCACACATAATTCCCTCCCTGCTAGTCGACGACCTCTGGCATTCAGGAAAATGCGCTTGAGGCCATGTGACCAACGGGGTATGGGGAGCCTCTAGGTGGCTTCCAGAATCGGGACATAACAAAGTTGTATCAGATAAATTATTTTCTCTTGATTTACTGTTTAGATCCTCTATCCAGAGATACAAAGGAATATGTACTTGGTAATAAGCTATTCCCAAGAGTATCTATGCCTTGTACAGGGAAAATCCAATCAACCTCGCTTATTAAAATCCCATCTGGATTTGCAAGTTTACGGTTGGTCTGATTTCCCCCATTGGCTAACTCACATATTTTGAGTTATGACTGTTGATGTTATTGAGGTTCTATTTCTGTCACAACCCAATGAGATAAGGGTATCCCATCTCATGCATCATATATGTACTTTCAAGAAATCACTTGTCATACATTCTTTCCATTCCATCTAGGATGAATTAGCAATTACATGTTGTTGTGATAGATGTTGTGTAAAATATCCATCTATTGTGATAGATGCCTTGATAAAAATACCTAATATTTGATAGGGTATTATTTGTGTACGGTTTTGATTGAGTGAACACCATGCTTTGGTTCTTGAAGTTTTATGGGCCCTCATGGACTTGAATTTGGTGGATCATTTCCTTGTTTTACATGTTATTTCATGTAGAAGATTCCAAACATTGATTCGCGGGGAGTATGGGCCCTCACGGATCATAATTTGGCACATTCAATGTTTGTTTCTATGTTTATCTGTGTTCCGAAGTATTTTTTGAGGCGTACTGTCTATAAAAACCCAAAATACAGGCCTTTTAATGTTAAGTACATTCCTTGTGTTCTTCTATTCGGGAAGAAACAATTTTTCGTAAGTACACGCCTTGTACTTTATATACACAACGTGTAGTCTCTAACCGTCTCATAATCCATGTGGGTAGAGACATGGGATAGGGATTGTCTTGTGGGAACATGCCATGTACTATTTGAGCACTCCGTGTAGTGTTGACCATGTGTCTGCCAATGTGACTAACAAGACGGACAGATAAATGTTAATCTATTCACACAGTGTTAGGATTGAACACGTTGTGTAGTCTAACCCAGGTACTCGGCCGTGTCATGAACAACACTGGTCGGTGTCATTCTTTTATGTACATGATTTGTCTTCCTTGAACACACTGTCTAGTGCGAGCCATGTGTCAAGTCGTGTCAATAACAACATGGCCAGGTTAAGCTGGTCTAGTACACGCTATGCCTACCTTGAACACGCCGTGTAGTCTTGTCTTAGGAGAACTGTGTGGCCTAACCAGGTAGAAGGAATTGGGCAGAGAAAGGTGTTTGAAGTACATGTCATGTGTTACGACAACAAGCCATGTGTTTTTGGTGTTACATGACCAGTTTGGACAGGTTCACACACCCATATAAATGTATTAAGGGAACACACCGTGTAGGAATTGTACATTTCGTGTAGGCATGTTTTGTAAAGATTGAATGCTTTCTTTCTAGTTTTCCCCTCTTATGATTCTAGTTTTAAGTCATTGATAATATTGATATAATGAGTTCACTTGAGCTTATAGAGTCATTCCACCGAGACATCCTCTAGTAGTATGCCAGTAGCCAGGTGGTGATCAGACACCGGACATGGCTGATCAGGGACTCCAAAAGGTTCCTCTTGTTGTGCCAGCCTTGGTACCAGCCATTGTACCTACATATGTGTTTATGCATAGTTCAGGGAGGAATTTTTGTGGATAATATAGTCCTTTCAGGGATTTTCGACTCATGCTCTGTCAAAGGCAGAATTGACGCAGGTCTTTCAGCAGTAACATCCTCCTACTTTCATAGGTGGTACAGGACCCCATGCCGTAGATTCATGTCTAGAAGCCACGCTGATGATTTTCGAGCATCTGTAGATACCTCTAGAGAATAGGGTGAATCTCACTACCTACATGCTCTGAGAATCCACCAAGAGGTGGTGGGATGTGATCTCACAGGTGGCACTCCAGCCGACTATGGCTTGGGATGAGTTTCGGTATATCTTTTATGACTACTTATATCTTGTCAACTTGAGGGCCAATCAAACGTGAGAGTTCATGATTCTGGAGTAGGGTACTCTTACTGTTATGGAGTATTCCTCTTGATTCATAGAGCTGCAGGGTTCCACACCTATTCTAGTAGGTGATGCATTGTTCCTTGCACAAATTTTGAGTATGGTCTCAGGCATGACATCTGATCATTGGTGAACATCTTTTGGTTGACTTTGATATCTTCTATTGTCAAACAGGCGCTGATCACATATCACAATATGAGGGATTCTATACAAGTGATCTAGAGAAGTTCAACATCCTGAGTTATTATACCTCCTACTGATAGAGGGAAGCACCACAGAGAGTTATCCCGAGGAGATCAGAGTAGGCGGGATGCATTTTCTAGTAGCCAGGTGGTGTGCTACCAGTGTGGGAAGAGCAGGCATACGAGGCCACATTTCCCAAGAGACCCGTGGAGTGCTGATATTGTATAAATATGGTTCACCTTCATTTCTTTTTTCATTTCTTCTCACCAAAAGCAGGTGACAGGGGTTCTTCTATGACCTCGCGTTCAGGAGTAGTGCCGCCAGTTTCTCACCAGTCTGGGAAATGGAGTTCTTCCGGCCGATCGGGCCAGGCTGGAGGTCATGGAAGTGGTAGTAAGTCACAAGTTCTTCAGTGAAAGTAGGGTTGATCATCTCCGAGTGCTCAGGCAGGGTTGTAGGGCCACAATATAGGCCAGACGTTTTTAGTGGACCAGACCCAGCAGAAGTAGGATCCTGAACCCTCTACAATTTGAGGTACAATATTAGTAGCCTCATTTTTATCGTCTGATCCTTCCGATATATGGGCTTCATATAGATTTATCTCTATCACTATTTTGAATATACTTCATCTTTGTATCTTTTCCTCTACTGATATCTTGACATTAGACCCTCCATTGGGAACTAGAAAAGATAGTTTACGGCTGTGCAGCAAGTGCCCTCTACAGGTTAGTGGATGTCACTTTCTATGGGACATCTATTTCCTAGAGATGACATGTTGTGACGTTATTCTCAAGATGGATAGGTAAGTTCCATTTCAGGAAGTTGTCAATTATTATCGTCATAGGGTGAGTTTCATATCACCAAAGGGTGGATCCTTTCTTCATAGGGGCGAGTGGGATGTCCAGGTTAGCCGAGCGGGTCCAGAGCATCATGGGTTGGGATGAGTTACAACCCATATTTCTATTCTATATCTAGATGACCAGGGGACTTCACAGTTACACATTCCTTCAGTGGCTGATCATTTCAGAGATGTCTTTCTAGAGGAATTTTTGGGTTTACCTCCGGAGCGTGAGGTAGAATTCTTTATTGATCTTGTGCCAGGGGTGGAACCGGTGTCCATTACTCCTTATAAGATGGCTACACTAGAGTTTTAGGATCTTAAGAAACAGTTAGAGGAGTTGCAGGCCAAGGGTTTCATCTAACCTAGTACATCTTTTTGGGGTTTTCCTGTCCTGTTCCGAAGAAGGCAGGCGGTACCCTTAGTCTTTTTGTGGATTACCAGAAGCTGAACAAGTTGAAGATCAAGAACTGATATCCCTTTCCTAGGATTGATTATCTCTTTGATCAGCTTCGAGGAGCTCTGATGTTCTCGATGATTGAAAAGAGTTCTGATTATCATCAGTTGCGCGTTAGACCACCAGATATACCTCTTACAGCCTTCCAGAGCAGGTATGGTCTATACGAGTATATGGTTATGTCGTTTGGTCTCATGAATGCGCCTGTAGTTTTCATGGTACTGATGAATGGAGTGTTCCATCCTTACATGGATTCCATCTTGGTTCTTTTTGTGGAAGATATCTTGGTGTACTCTCCCACTCCAAACGACAATTCTACCCATCTTGAGATCATTTTGAGTGCACTGAGGGAGAATTAGTTATATATTATTCTCTCAAAGTTCCACTTTTGGATGGATCATATTCACTTCCTGGGTCATATTATCTTAGACCCAGAAGTTTCAATCGATCTAGAGAAAGTAAGAGTTATAGTTTCTTTGGAGTAGTAGAAGAATTTCTTTCAGGTGCGACATTTTCCAGGGTTGGCTGGATAATACATACGTTTCATATAAGACTTTTTAAAGTTAAAAGAACCACTGAAAGGTCTGACTAAGAAGGGTGTGAAGTTATTATGGTCATATTCATGTAAGTCAGCCTTTCAGGATCTAAATGGGAAGTTGAATTTAGCATAGATACTAGTCTTTCTAGAGCTGCGAAAGAACTATACTTTTTACTATGATGCATCAGGTATTAGGCTTGGAGCTGTGAAAATGTAGGGAGATGAAGTCGTTGTGTATGGGTCTCGGTAGTTGAGGCCACATGAGAGGAATTACCCAACTCACGATCTGGAGTTGACAGTTGTTGTTCATTCCCTATGCTGTTGGAGAGATTATATTCTAGGTGAGCATTTTTTGGTTTTCACCAACCAAAAAAGTCTCAAGTACATCTTCACTCATCATGATATGAACATGAGACATCGTAGGTGGGTCGAGTACCTACAATACTTTGACTTTGATCTTTCCTACATGCCTGGGAAAATCAACGACGTGGCTGATACATTGAGCAGGAGGAATCAGATAGAGGTAGTTCAGGAAGAAAGTACTGAGTGGCAGTTTATGGATATGTTCTCTGAGATGAATTTGGAGGTTCATGACAAACAGGGGGATACTTTTCTATCTTCTGCAGCTATTACCTCTACTATTATTGATCGTGTTCGAATGAGGAATCTTTTAGATTCTGAATTCCTAGTCCTAAGGGAGAGTGTGACAGGAGAGGACTCTAATCCAAGATGAACAGTAGGTGGGGATGAGATCTATCATTTCAAGGGGTACGCATGGGTGCCTATATACATACATGAGGATCTGATGAGGGAATTTCATTCATGAGTTTTGGCATTTCATCATGCCATCACCAGGATGTATTGTGATCTACACTGTCATTATTGGTGTCCAGGTATGAAGAAGGAAATTGCTGGTTTCATCATGAGGTGTTCGAATTTTTTGAAGGAGAAGGTGGAGAATTAGTGACCAAAAGGGCTCTTAATGTAGTTACCCATTCCTGAGTGGAAGTGGAATGATGTCATGATGGATTTCATGACTGATTTTCTGAGGTCGGCTTGAGGGACTGAAGCAGTATGGGTTGTCATTGACAGACACATGAAGGTCACTCACTTCTTTCGGATCAAGGCGACCTTTAGTGTTGATGAGCTAGGGCGTTTGTATATCTGAGAGATTTTACATCTTCATGGAGTTCCACAATACATTATTTTTGATAGGGATGCATTTTTTACTTCTCGTGTCTAGTAGGGGCTACAGAAGGCGTTGGGTACACAGGTAATTTTGATTACAACCTACCACCCTCAGACAATGGCCAGTCCGAGTGTACGATGTAGGTTATTGAGGACATGCTCCAAGCATGATTTTTGGATTTTCGAGATTCTTTTTTAGAATCATATTCCTCATATGAAATTTTCCTACAACAATAGATTTCAGGAAACTATTATGAGGCTTTGTATGGTAGACCATGTTGATCACCCTTATGTTGGTTGGAGGCAGGAGAGGAAGATTTTCTGGGATCTCATCTTGTTCGGGAGACCACAGAGTAGGTAGAGTTGATAAGAAAGAGGATGACTATGGCACATTCTCGTCAGAAGTATTATGTTGATATGCATAGATGAAATCTGAAGTTCGAGGTCGGGGATCATGTTTTCTTGCATGTCACACCGAAGTTGGGACACAAGAGGATCAGGAGACATGGAAAGCTTTCGCCGAGGTACGTCGGGCCATTTGAGGTGCTGGAGAGAGTTGGCCCAGTTACCTATCAGTTGCAGTTACCATAGAGGTACTGGGCCATACATGTCATCTTTCACGTTTCTCAGCACCAACGTTACTTTTCAGACCCGTATCATGTCTTTCAACCTGAGGAGGTTGATCTTTAAGTGGATTCATCATTTAAGGAGCATCCTATCTTGATTTTTGATCACATTACAAAGGTTTTCCATGGACGGTATATTCCTCTGGTATGAGTGTTATGGTAGCACAGGTGAGTACATGACTAGACATAGGAGAGGGAGGTAGACGTACGATCACAGTGGCTACAACTGTTCATGTTTTCTTCTTCTAGGTCATGCTAGGGAAATTCAGGGATGAATTTATTTAAGGGGGATGTTTTTAAGAACTCGGATCTCTTATTTAGGTATGTTTTTCTTTTTATGGTCGTTTTTGACAAAAAGGGGAAAATATGTAAATTTTCTATATACACATCTTGTACTTTATGAGTACACACCGTGTGTTTCCTTACCGTAGGAGGCTATGTGTTGGTCATGTAGTGGCCCCATACATGACCATGTGGGGATGATTTGGAGGCTTCTTAATGCGGAGAATGGAAATGGTTAGTAAATTTCGTGTACTTCAAAATTACATGTCGTGTACTTTCGTTTTTTACATTAAACACACAGGGATCACATCTAATCGACAGAAACACCCCCTTCTTCATTCGTCTCATCCAGAGGCATCGTACGACCACGAATCATCGACGAACCCTTGAGCGTGTGTCCTTCCTCTGAATCGAACACCATCGGTTGCGTTGGAATCACATCGGTGAGTCCTCTCTTCTCCTAGAGAACCATCTCCTGATTTATCCTCCCTCGTGAGATATTGTGGGTTGAAGGTTTTAGATGTTTTTGTATATCATTGAAATTCTAAAGAGATTCAAGCCTCATGGTTCACATATAGATATCTCCTAACACTGAGGTAGGTGGTTTGTGCCTTTCTGTTCATAGTATTTGAGTATTATGTGAAAATTACACCAATAACCTTGAATGTGGTACAGTGTGTTTAAAGTTTTACCCCTGTTGTTTTCCTACCATGCTTCTGTTCTGGTGTAGATTTTATTTGGATATGAATAGTTTTTATTGCTATGATTTGGAGGTTTTTCCCATGAATGTTTTGTTTATGACAGTTTGGCCTAATTTAGCATTTGACTGGTTTACCTGTTTTCCATGACTGTTGCTATAGGATGGAGAGTTTGTGTTCTGACATGCTTGATATGCTATAGACTGATTAGACAAGTAGTTTTATAGGTTTACTTTGGAAATATTGAATTACTATGCTCATTGAACTTAACAGTTTCGTGAGAACCTAGTGTAGTAGACTATATGGGAATTGACCGAGTGAGCTTCCTCAGAGATCTTAGGACCACTTGGGGCTATAAGAGTAATTGACCGAGCGAGCTTCCATAGAGAGTCCTTGTCTGCTTTATTCTATAAGGGGAATTGACCCAGTGATATTCCTCAAAGATCCTTTGTTTTTATTCCTGAACTATTTAGACTGTATAGGGAATTGATGATGAGTGCTTCCTCAGAGTCTATGAACGACCTGGTCTATAAGGTAAATTGACCGAGTGATAATCCAATGAGATTCCTTGACCTTGGTGATATAAGCGGAATTAACCGCACGAGTTTTCTTAGAGATATCCTGACTATCTTATACTATAAGGGGAATTGACTATGAGTGATTCCTTAGAGAGACTTTATATACTAAACCAAAGGGTTTGGGCCGAGTGCACTGCCCAGAGGGTTTCTTGTACTTGTTCAGTATGAACAGCAGGTATGGACATGAGTACTTCCCAGAGGGTTACTTATTTTTTTTTAGCTGTTTGATTAGTTGTTGCATGATGTTGAAATTGTGGACTGTTTAATGCTAAGTACTTTTCTGTTTACTTGTTTCTTTACTTTACCTGCCATATATTGACTCACTATTCTGCATAGATCTATGTGTGGTTACCTACTGGAATTTAGTCTCACACCCTGTTTGGGACATTCTTTTGGGCCCAAACATATTATCATGATGCAGGTATAGATAATGGCAATCTCCCTTCTACTTCAGGTACAAGACTTGATGTGCAGTTGGGGATCATGGGACCAAGCTTAGGCATGCGATGTTGAAGAGCTTTTTATCTATTCATTGTACTTTGGTTTAATAGTGTTTTTATTTCCATTATTGTGACTTGTTTGTTATCTTACCTAGACATATGTATCATACTTAATTTTATATATATGTATGTGCTCCAGTTTTTTATTATTCCAGTCTTCCGTTGTTTACTGTTGTTGGATATTTACTGCTTCCGCTATTGCGTGTTGTTTACTTCCGATGTGTACTCTACCAATGAGGGCATGGTTTCCCCATTATCACACCCAAGGCCCTCGCTGCTAGTCGGCAGCCTCTGGAATTCGGGAAAATGCGCTAGAGTCTATGTGACCAACCGGGTACGGGGCACCTCTGGGTGGCTTTCGAAACCGGGACATTACACCATGAGTTGTCAGTGGTATGAGACACTGATGGTGAATATTCTTTCTTATCATGTACAAACATAAATCTCTAAATATTTTCATGGGGGAGGAGTGGTAGAACATCATCTGTATGATGCTATGGGGTTGTGTTTTTTAGAAAGATACATCAATTTGATCAGGTGCACAATATATTTGTGGTCGATAGCTGTTATCTGAAATCATGGACATATGGAATTTCTGTATTGGGATTATGAACAACTATGTTGTTGGAATTTGGGTCTTATAAGAATTTGAGTCTGTGGTCCATTCTATGCATGTATTATTGCCATTATTTTTTGAAATATTTTACAGGGTCATGGATTTTGGTTACCAAATCCATGATTAGATCTGCCTTTGTATTTGGTCAATTCAATTTCTAATGAGTTTGAAATCTAGATGAAATAATTAATACTCAATAATTTACTAGAGTATATGAATATGATTTTATTTTATATTGTATATATTACATAATTCCATTAATTAATATATATATATATGTAATACCAAATAATAAAATATTAAATTATATTCATTCTTATTTATTAAATTTTTTAATTTTAGACCATTTATTTAGTAAAATTAAAATAATTCTATGATTATCATGAATAAATACATATTCATGTTTTATACATAAATGGGTTAACATATAGTCCACATAATAAAGAATTGGTACATTATACAAAATATGAATCAATGGAATGGAAATTCCAATGAAATCCGTTATAATTATCATATTATCTGAATGAGAACAAATCATGATTAAAATTTTTGGGAAACAAATTCCACAAAAAAATTCTAATTAAACCAAAAAAATTCAATTTACATTTTATACATAATAATTTAACAAATAAATAAATTAAGTTATTGTATAACTCTATGAATTTAAATTCTATAAAAAACACCATACATCATGCTTGATGTTAGTTGAGAATTCCCTACCAACTTGTATAATCATATAAAATTGTTATTAATTTATACTAGAACTATATTAATATTTATAAAATCTTATATGATCTCCTTATAATATATTATCAACCATTATCAATAAATCATGAAATATTTAAATTATTTTGGGTTCTAACAGCTTTATTTTTTATGTATGCTTTCATTTATTAGTTCTTGTCTATTAGTATACATCACGATTATATCATATATATAAATATACATGGAATATTAATATCATACATATTCATAATATACATATTTATAATAACATGATAAATGTAGACATGAAAAATGAAAGGCATCACTGTGTGGAGGTGGTAGTCCACATGTAAGCATGAGAAATGAATTAATTTTTTAATAGTGGATTGGTAATGAGGTATATGATATAGTAAATTTACGTAATATTGATTATATCACTAATATCATATATATTCATTTATTCCATCCTTAATACATGCTATGTTTGATGGTTAAGGAATAAATATTACATTATATCACACAAACATAGTCCACCATACAAAGGGTGATATCATCATATAACATATGATAGATAAATATAAAATTAAATATTATATCATCATCATAATAATATAACATTTTTTATTGATATTTTGTTGTTATATTGAAATGGTTTTGAAGTAGTTAATGTTTTTAAAGTAAATGTTAAATAAAAGTGCTTCGTAATTATGATCAAATATACTTTAAAATAGAACTTTAAAATCTCCCCTTAAGGGTCCAATGATCTAAATTTTGGGAATAAAAAAACATTTAGAAGATAGAAAATGAATTTTTTGTAGTATTTTTCATTTTTTTGAAAAAAATTGATGATGATGTTTGAAGAAGTATGGGATAGAGGTTCCCATTTAAAAGTGAGGTGTGTTTTAAACATGTAACTTTTCAATTTTTTAAAATATTAATAATTATCATATATTGAAAATTGTTAGAAATTTTTTCATATTCATAGGAGATAAGTTTTTGTTTAAAATTAGTTAACAAAATTTGATATTGAAATGTTTTTAGTTCATTTTTCTTGTATCTTTATATGCGAACACAATGATAAATTTATTTTTCATTAACCATGGTATCCAATTTTTTAAAAAAACTTATATTCATAATGAAAAAAAATAAGGATAAATTATTAGCAAATTTGGAAATCCAAATTATGAATAATTGAATAAAATTCATATTCCACTTATATAGTAGGAAAAATTAATTTAATACTAACCCACAAAATATGATCAAAACCAGTTTCATGAAATGAATTTTCAAAAATAATATGACCTTACATTAACCCTATGTCTGGAAACAATCAATATATTAAATTAAATTATAATTTATAGATATATATTAGATAAATTTAATTTATATATTTAACTATTTTGAATACTTCTAACTACTAAAAATGGAATACATTTATGTTCTTACAAATATTTTTATAAATTATATCTATTTTTTACATTCAATTATTGTTGTCTATAAATTTATGAACTTTCTAATCAATATATTATTAATTAGAATTTAAAAATAATTATTATAAATTATAAAATTATAATTTAAATACAAACCTATCTATTTTTCATAAAAGTTCATTTTAAATAGAAAATTTAAAATTTTAGTTATTGTCTTATTTTTAGATAACACGTTCAAAATCATTAATAGTACTATAAAATTTATTTTATTGAACCATAATAATTTAAATTGTCAAATTTAATATAGAATCATTAAGATAAATTTTGGACTAACTAAAATGATGATAGGGTGTTAAATTATTCACTCATTCAAAAATTTATTCCAAAATATTATGATTTTCATTACATCCTAAAAATTAAAGTGGTTCTTATTTATAACATTATTTTGTTTTTGATTGTCTTCATACTTTTTAAATTTTCTCTAATATATCATTATCATTTGTGTTTTATAATACTAAAACACATGATCTCTTGCATGAAAAATATGGATAATATATTCTTTATATGATTGATAAGGTTTTGGATCTATTTCTTCCGAATGGAGAACATGGGATTGGTTTGGAGTATACTTCAATTAAAATGAATTATGGAATAATTATTTAATTTAGTGATGCTTTATTGTATCTCAGAATGGTAATTTACAATTAAAACACTTTATAATATCTCAATATTTCTACTATTTTTTTGTCTTAGTTCCTCTTTCTTACAAAACCTTATAGAACCATTCTTTGGTGATAAACTCCAGAAAGTATAATATCCCACATAACATTCCTAATATTTTTTTATGGTTACCTATATAAATATTTTACCATATTTGAGACTCTTCAATACGGGTTGGAAAATTCTTTACCTCCTTTCATTGTCTCCTCAACAAGATCAAAGCCTCAAGGATTCCACTAACAAGCATCATCATAACAACCTGAAGTAAGGAATATTATTCCATATAATGCTTCAAAAGGTGCTATTTCACTACCTTAATGGATGATATTATTAATGCAAAACTCCACAAAAAGTAAATAAACCTTCCACTTACCGTTTTGTTAGGGGGGACAACCTCAACATGACTTATATTGTTTAAATAGTCTATTTAGATAGTACATTAGTTTGAGGATAATATTGGGTGCTAAATTGATGCTCAATATCTAGAAAATACTGATTACTTTTCCATAATTTGGATGTAAAATTTGTATCATGATTAGAAAAAATAGAAATAATTGTTCAATGGGGTCTTAATACATCAATAATTTTGAACAGTTCTAGGTTCTTATGATTTAAATCATCTCTTATATTGTTGATATGTGAATTTTTTTAATTGTGAAAAATAATAATCAATATAGAATCATTATTTCATGATGTTTTTTTAATACCAATAAATGTTCAATAGTAATTCATCAGCTTCCAAAATAGGAATGTGAATTGGTTTCATGACTACAATGCTATTTTATCTCTCAAAAATCAACTATTGACATGCCACTCTTCTTAATGAATAATCATTAATTTCTTTATTTATATTATCCCACACAAAAAATCCTTAAAATCCATTTATATGTTAGTTATATATTGTTACGTAAATAAATTTTGTATGTGAGAATCATAACATAATTTAAAATTTATCTTAGGTATAAATAGAAGTTATATAAAATATCGCAATATTTGAACACATCCTTAAAATGATGTTTTATATTTTCCCATTATAGATTAAATTAAATTTTTTTCAAATCTATCATTATCATGATAAGAACTATTTAGTTATCCTAATAAATATGATCTAGAAATTTTTTGATAAATGAGTGTTTATTCCCTTTCCTTAGTAACTTACAAATTATTTACATCTAATTACAAGAACAAATTATCCTTATCATTCCTCGTTTTAGCTAACACTACATGATCATTCATACTCAATGTATTTGATACATAGTTTTCCTTAACTGAGTACATGTTTATTGAGAAATAATTATGAATATTTAGATCAAGCCATCTCCTTTTCCTCTTGTTGAACACTTTGTATGAGAATAAATGTTTTATTGTATTATGATCACTATATATCCCACATTATTTTCAAAAGTGACAATTCTCCATATATTCATTAAAATAATTTTGGCTACCAAATCAATATAACGGGATGGATTGTTTTTTTCATGAGACAATAACTACCTTAAGGCATAGGGAATAAATTTTTTATTTATTATAAGGAAAATAATATGGAATTCAATGATGAATTATTATATATCAAAAATGTATCTAATCTAATTGGTATAGTCTATATCATGTCATTGAATAAGATACTAATCATTTCATAACAAACATTCTTCGCATTACATTGTCTATATAAACTAACCCCATTTACGTGTCGCCTTTGTTAACATGGTAGATATTAAAGATAATTTTCTGGAATAAATGACTAATATTAACTTTCTAAAAAAATGATATTATATACCTTGATTATATTCATTGGTGTAGGAAAATATGTTTATTCTTATATCATCAATCAAAAAACAACGATTAGGGAAAAATATTTAGAATGAAAAAAATATTTTGAAACCATAATGACACATTTAAAATTTTACATATATCTACTTTACTCTGAGACTCTAAATAATAACCCACATGTGATTCATATAGTTCACAAATCGTTTAGTGTACACTGATATATGACTATTACATATCACATTTCATCAAGATATTATTTTAATTATTTATTTACTAAAATCCATTAATATAGTGGTGAATTAGTCAATCCCAATGGAATATATAAAATGTGTAATTTCAATACCTCATACAAATATATATTTATATATATTTTTTATTTTACCTTATTCATAATTTATGATACCATAAATGATTTTCAATTGTTTGAAAATATATAGATCTATGATGTTTAATGAACCTGTCATTAAAATGAGGAAGAAAAACTTTTCCATTATATTAGTAGAATTCATCTCCATATAATAAATACACAATGTCTTAGATATATAAATCTTCATATTGAAAATAATAGGGGTCCACCAATGTGAAATATTTGGGAAAATAAGTTCTTTATCAGACAGATCATATAGTTTTTTCTTCCACTCCATTAATTTAAAGAGGTCTATTTCATATAGATAAATTGATATAGGTATTTCAATTTGGATTAAATCCATATAAATCTAAAAATCATATTCCATATGTTGTCTTTGAAATTATTATATAAAAACATAAATTTATACACTTACAGTAATAACATAATTAATTTTTATATTTTCCATAAAATCCATATATTATGTTTTTTATTCATTCCCATTTGAATCATTTAGAAGACCAACCTGATGTTGATTTTAAAATCACCCAAATGATGAATTCATCACCCTAGAGAAAACCATTACCACATATTTAGAATGAATAATAATTTCATTCTTAGGGGGAATTTTTTTGAATAATATGTTGAAACATAATATGTATTATAGATTATATAATATTCAAAACAAATATTGTAATAATGATTGAAAATTTGGTACATATTTTTTTTATAATGAAAAATTATCGACATTTCATTATTATATTAACATTTTCATTTTGAGATTTTACTAACACATCCCTTCATGTGGTTTTAGGGAAATATTAGATATTCCAAGAAAATATGGATGATATAATTTTTCTAAGATAAAAAATAAAATATAGAATTATGTAAATATGAGTGTATGAATAATGTTACTACATCCACATCCTTATGAACATCAATCGTAGTAGTATTAATTGAATAATGTTGGAAATTTCCCTATGGTCTCATCATTGTTAGGTTCCCTTGATGCATGGGAATTTTTATGAATAATTCCAATTTCTCTAGAGTATAAGAACTAGAAATTGTTAATTTATCTAGTCTATATGAATTCATTATCTACATTACCATATTGATTCCTTTCGAGACACATGTTTTCCTATGCTGAGACTTGGTTTTTTGTTTTGGGGACTTTGTAGTTTTGGGTTATCAGAGGCTAACAAAAGAAATTTATTGAGAAACATGAAATGTGAAATATTATAGAAATATATTTTTTTAACCATGCTATAACCATTTATTTTGGATTTTTTGCTAAACATATGGGATTCACAATTATTTTTCACGATTATGTAAACTGTTCAGATCACGAGTTAAAACTATGTGGGGAATGAGGTTTGTAACTGGGTGTGACATTGTTAAAGTTCCATCTTGGTCAATGGACACTCACTCTATAAGGGAATATTCCCTTTCAGAAATTGGGATCTCTCTTCCCGTACTCCCCCTCCCCCTTAATAAGGATACATTGTTGTATGTGATAGGGGATTCACTGGGGTCATTACATTTTGTGGATGACTGGATGATTCATTTGGATGAGACATCGGTTGAGTGGATTTGTGTTGAGTTGGACATCACATGGTGGACGTAGAATCATTTTTTGATCCGGATTGAAGGTACGAACGATCGTCTTCATGCTTTGATTTTTCCCGCCAATCACTGGTTCTTCTCTTTCATTAACTTCTCATGCCACACTCTAAAAGTATGCTGCAAATCTAGGGGCGCGCACCTCCGGCATCTCTAAGGCCATCATGGTGATGTCCTACCTTTCCATACTCATCCAATATCAATGATCAGGGAAAATTCTTTATCATCTATCCTCTATATGATGCTTTTGAGTCTTCTACTTATAATTCTAGTCTCGATGGGCATGCCTCTTACAAGAGGGATCTTGTTTTGTTAATCCCGGATGTGGGTGGGAAATTGTTTTCCATTTTCAATAAGTGGGTCAACCTTTGGAGAGGTTGTTTCACTTAATTCCAATCTTGTTATGATATCGGGGTCCATGAGTCTCTTCCAGCAATCACATCACATATATTTCTTTAATGGATCTTGAGTTTGAAGAATTGGTAGTTGAGCATTCTTCCTTTCCTAGTGAGGGTCTCCCAAAATCATCCTCTCCAACAAGGGCGACGTCCCTTACATTTCTTCATCCCCCATTAGAAATGTGTCCCGCCTAGATATCACCTGTTGTATCTCCTATTATATTTTTGGGGGATGCTATGTACCTTGTTTGTTCAACAGGTACACAAAGAGATTACCCCATTTGTGCATGTTCATAAGAGGGTGTTGGCATGAACTTATAGGGTGGAATGTCTAGCTGTTCTCAGTCTAAATCCAGAATTCTATATTCTACGCAATCACCTCTTCATAAAAAGGTCTAGGAGTTTGGTTCAAAATATAGAAGATTTCGGATCCATGTTTAGGATCTTAACCAGGAACGTCTGCGGGCTGGGGGATTTGGAGAAATAATTCATCATTGGCAATCTGTTTTTTGACAATGTTTCTTATATGGGGGAAATTATAGATCCTAAACAGGCATCACGTAAAATCCAACAGTTATCTTAGAGGCTTAGAATACGCGGGTTCATACATAGGAACCCTCTTACCTCTAAAATATGGTTGTTCTGGAAGGATCACATCTTAGTAGATCTGATCAGTGCATCAGGTCAGCATCTTCCGACAAAAATATAAATATGTATACAAACATTCTTATTCTCATTCAACAACGATAAATGAAATGCATAGGAAAATGAGATTTTTTGGATCATCTTATAAGGCCTTATTTGGGAAAATACCTCATGGATTTTCATGGGTGATTTTAATATCATAGATTCCCCTAAGGGAAAACTAAGGGGTGGTACCTTTCTGAGGGGTAAAATCAAGCCTTTGTGTCATTAATGGCAAGGAAAGGCCTCTTTGATGTATGCTTCAAGCGATATCTCTTTACATGGTGCAATAATTAATCATGAGGTAGGTGCACATGGTTTCATCTTGAACATTTCATTATTAATGAGGCCTCACTCAAATTATTATTGGACCAAAAATTGTCTCAAATTTTATGGTGTTTGTCCGGTCACAATCCAATCAGGATTTCTAAGAAATTTAGATCATCGTGTGAGGACTAAAATCAATTTTCTAGGATTTGGTTAGAAGATCGTGGCTTCATGGATGTGGTCAGGGAAGCATGGACATGTTCTCTGTCAGGGAACCCTTGGATATCACTGTAAAACAAGATCACCCGGCTTAAACCCTTGTTATGTTGGTAGAGGATGAATCTTCCTCGATGCGATCCGGATCTGCTCGAGATCTCGAAGGAGGTGTAATGGAGGGATGAAATCATTGAAAAATAATGGGATGAAGAAATATTTAATGATCTATGGTCTACGAAAAATCACCACAAGGAAATTCTTCAATGGCAGGAGAGGCTTGCTAGAGAAGGAGCGAAGGCTATAAGGATTCTCAAGGATGATCGGAACACTGGGTTTTTTCACACCTGCATTAAAGAGAGGAATTGGATTAAATGGATTAACATTCCCTTGGAGGATGTATCATACTCCAACGATTCAGATAAGGGTGGGTAAATGTCCAATGTGAACTTGAAGGTGTTACTGGTAGGTCCCAACTCAAAAAATGGCAGATTGTTGTGCAACAGAGGCAGCATAAATATTTTAGGACATCCCATGTAGTGTTACAGATGAGGTGGATGAGAGATTGAGTAGCATATTGAAATAGGCACAAGTGAGATAGGTGGTTTAGACTCTGAATATGGATAGTGCACCAGGGCCATATGGTATACCAGGCCATTTTAGAGAGCTGTGTGGGAAAATATCAATGAGGATTTAGTGAGAGCGGTGTATGTCTATTTCAAGGGTGGACATATCACACACATAGCTAATGATACCAAGATGGTTATGATACCTAAAGTGAGTAATCATCATTTAATAGAGCATTACAGGACCATTAGCTTCTCCAATATACCGTACTTTGTAATGGATTCATTTCTTAATAAAAGGATAGATCCTCATCTAAGCAGATGTATGGAAGGAGAGCAGCACAGTTTCATTAAAGGGAGCTCGGTACTGGGTGCAATTAGAGTGGTGCAAGAAATGATTAGTGGGTTCAAAAACTAGTCTTTTGGGATTAACTTGGTTATCATATAATACATGAGAAAGGCCTAAGATAAGATGGAATGTGGGTTAATTCTATGGGTGTTGACATGCATGGGGTTCTCCAATTGGACACGTGACTTACTATTCCACTGCATTAGCTCAGAATAGATTTAAACTTCATTTATGGGTAAATCTTTATGATTTTTCTTGGCATGCTGATGCTTGAATAAAGAGGATCCCTTACCCCCTGCTCTCATTAACTTATCTCCAAACGTGTTTAGTCATCATATAAAGAGGGGCCTACGCATGGGTAAAATTATTCCATATGGGACAGGAAAGCTATGATGGGTATTTCACAATTGATGTTTGTAGACGACACAATACTTTTTAAAAATGGGAGTGGGAAGTCTATGAAGGAATAGATCTCCTGATTGGGGACTATTAAAAATCTAGTGTCCTGGTGGTAAAGAGGGAGAAAAGTTACTATTATACAGCCAGAAAAACCTCTGATAGGAGGACTGGGGCTCTTGATGATATCTTGAACATGAAAAGTGGGATTTTTACCATGATGTATCTCAGTACACCGGTGATTCTTAAGTACCTTCATGTTCATCATTTTTCAATAATAGTGTTTAATATTATGGGGAACATTCTCAATTGAAAAAATGGGCTCCTCTACTTTGGAGGTCACCTAACACTGGTTAACAATGCCCTTGTCTTCAACCCTATGTATCTACTATCTACCATGAAGGATCCAAAAACCGTTATTGATGACATAGATACGATAATGGTGTCTATTATATGGGATGTGAAGGTTGAAGGCATGCCTCACTAGCCCTTATGGAAGAATTTTTCAAGACCAGTTTCTCTAAGGGGAATCCATCTGAGGAGCATCTCATAGACCATGGTAGGGATGCATGCCAAACTTGCATGGGAGGGTATAGAAGGAATAACAGTATGGGGAATGATCATGTAGGATAAGTGTGGGTCAGATGTGGTAGAGCAAAGGTCTTGGGAATCAAGGATATAGAACTTGATCCAACTGTATATAGAGACCCGAAATCATTATGCAATGTGTCTCATCGGAAGTGGTGATGTTATCATTGGGATCCAAGATTGGGGGGGTGGTAGGATATGGTTTCAAGGATTCCCCACCATGGATATGTCATTTAGAGAAGAAAGAGATCACCACGACCTCATTCAAATCACCCTCGATGAAGATCAATGCACTTCCATTAAGGATATATTTCTTAATGATGATAATGAAAGACTCATATTCACTAGTTCATCGACGGTTGAGTTCTCAATCATGGATTATAACCACTCCAGGAGGGACCCAAATAGAGTCATCCCCTAGGGGAAACACTGTGGGGAAATGGAATTCCTCTAAAGATCAATTTTCTTGTGTGGCGAGTGAGTAATAATTCTCTACCCACCGATGAGATATCAAACGTATGGGCGGGAACATGGACACCTGATTATGGTGTAAAAATCACAAAAAAGAAATAGTGGAACATCTGTTTTTTTGAGAGAGAATGGGCTCGTTGGATTTGGAAGGTTTATGGAATGTTTGTAGGTTGACATGTCCAAGGCGGGATGTAATATATCTTTTACAATCTATGGATTATTGGAATTAGTGATCAAGGATTTGAGAGAAAAAGTCATATTGTTGTCATAACTGTGGGATGATGGACCCTTTGGAAATCCAGGAATGATGCTTCCACAAGAACATTAGTGGCCCTCATACAAGCATCAGCTTCAAAATGAGGAATTCCTTTTTGGACCCATTCAATATATGTATCTAAATTCAAGGGATCCCCTTCTATAAGACCTCTAATCTTATGTATGTATAATTATGGTGATAGTATGGAACAAGGGTAGTGGGTTCATTGGTTTCCCCTAAATAGTGGGATCAAACTCAATATAGATGGGTCACTCATTGGGGCGATGAGATGCAGAGGCATAATAAGGGATCAGATGGGGTACATTTTCACTAGTTTCACGGCTTATTTTGCAAGAGGGTACATACATCAGACTTGTTCCAAGGCAATGGTTACAGTTTTGTAATTATGTGAGATAAGATGAATTAATCTGAATGAGGTAGAGACATACTCATTATTACATTACAAAGCACTAATTGGCAGTGGTAGTTTCCCATGGAACATATCATATCACATTTGAATGTAAAAAAAGATCTTGTGTTCCCATAAGAAGGTCTCTCACTCTTGGGGAGAGGTGTATAATGTTTTATACTTCTTGGCATCATAGGAGTACCCAAACCAAAGTGTTTTCTTATTCCTAAATTTAGGTTACTTTACTCCTACTGTCACTATGTTTGTTGTCAATTATTCTTTGGACCTCTACTATTTTAGGCCCCCATAATGTGTATCTTTATTTTTCAATGGTTTAAAAAAATTAATAAAAATTATAGTTTTCATGTCCTGTTGGGTGTTATTTATTAAGAAATGGGTTATCAAACCCTGAATTTGATTACATTGGATAAGAGTTTTTTATTAAAATGTATTCAAAACATTGAAATTTATTTTCAAAATATTAATTTAGGGAACATTTTCTATGTTTATAAAGAGTAATGTGTAGCCTTAGTGCGTGTGACAACATATGGATGTATCCATTGGGATATCAATGGACAATAGAAGGAATTAATATTGGTTTGTACCAACTATATCAACTTATAGCCTAAAAAATTTCATTAACATATTCTTATAGGATAAGGTGAAAAATGGAGCTATTTCTCAATTATGGTTATTCATAACATGATGTATTTTTTCATGTATTATTTCCCACGTGGTTTTATAAGAGGTTGTATCACATGTTTTCACCTGATGCATTAAGTTATGAATGTGTGTTTACTTTCTTGATTTATGGGTACAATTCATTGTTTTATCACTTATACATTTTTTATAATTGAAATTATGTATATGAATTTATTTTACAAAAAATAATAGAAATTTACTAAAAATTGAGATTGGAATTATTATAAGTCAATGTAAAAAAATGTTTTCAAAAAATTGGTGCATTCTTGATATTAGACATTTTGTAGAATATATGGTGGTATTGTTCTAGGTCGAGCGATCAAAATCAAATATTTTATTTAGGTGGTTAAATTTGATATATTGATATTTTATGATAAAGGGTAAAATACCTTGTAGATTGTTGGCTTCTATTATTGTCATTTTTTTCAAGTGAGATCATATGTGGGTTAATAATGGTCACATGGATACTTAAGGGTCTTTTCTAAGTCATCCATTTCTATTTTAACCTCTTCTTATTTTTGTAAGGATTTTCTTGTACCTTTTTATTATGCATTGTACAATGGTTTTATCAGTTTTTTAGATATTTTCCTTATTTTTTCCAGTTATCATTATTATACCTCACTATGTTGGGCTGGCTCTGGTGGCTATCCATATTGACCTGAGTTGGTTCATTACAAAATGGTATCAAATGGATGATCTATCTGTTCCATTATAAAAATTCCAAGGATTTGTTATATTTCATTTTTAGATCTATAAAATAGTTATAATTTTTTATTGAAATTGAACTAAATTACAAAACGAGTTAGGGTGGTCTATAATAATACAAACCCAAATAATCATCCCGAACAACGTTAACAAACTCATGGGAAAAGGTTCATGTACTATAAAAAATAATACAAGGGTTGATCAATGAATCCAAACACACTAAAAAGATACGAACCATGATGAATTATCTCTAATAATGAGTAAGAATGAGTAAATTAAGTATAATACACTTGTCGTTTTGAAAAAATATGTGACATATCAAGGAGTAATAGTTGTACATTGAATTGATTTATGAAGAGTCATGGAATCAGTTAACACCTGATGGACCAGGATACACATGGAGTGACACATTTTCAAACCCTTGAACACGGAGATAACATATTCTATAATAGAATCCCCTAGACCAAGCCAAAAAATGAATTCAATGACCCCAAAACCCTATTGATCACGAACCAATCCCATGAATCTCCTCAAACCATAAATTCATAATCTGTCAACATTATATTTGAAGCTAGATTCTTGGGTATAGCATCAAATATACTTTCCATGAGGCTTCACTTAATGGTCTGAGAATCCAATAACATTGTCTTCCATAATCCTCCACATGGAAGGAGAACAACCACCATGCCTTAGTAGCACGGTCAAATCAAACATGAGGGACCTCACTCTTTAATGCACATGAAAATGGGAGTTAGTATTTCTATCATGTGTGGCCTTATTGTCCATAGACCAAAGGGTCCAACACCTACATACTAGTAAAAGGGTTTCAACCATTCACTCTTACACAGTTCTATTTGCAACATTAAACTAACAATGAAGAAAATCCTCCCTAAGAAGAACCTAATTCTCTCACCCCATGTAAACACTAAAGTCCTTCCATATATATGAAGCATGCTCACATTCTAAGAAGATGTATTGTATAAAATCATTTTTAAGACTATGATAATAGGAGAATTCATGAACATGGTATACAACTTTTTTACACACCAATTCATCTGTGAGAATATCAAAATTATACATACACTAGAAAAGAAAATTATATTTTTTCGAGATCTTGTTGCACCAAAAAACCCGCCCCAAACATCCAAATTGAAATTATCATGTAGAACCACATGGTAATATTTTTAAGAGATGTATCCTGTATAAGAACTTGTGAACACAAGGATGTCATGTTAATTGGTAGATAGTAGTTAGGGATATTTTAATTTGAGTAGTATGTTAATGAGGTTTCCTAGCCATCTAACTCATGAGTCTAAACTTCGGTTACAATGGGTAGAAAATTTCTTTTACCAATTTTGAGACATGTATTTTTTGGTTAATTGAATGAACTATATGTGATGTTAATATAAAAAGAAATTTTACTTTTAAAAATGATGATTATAATTACTAAAATTAAAAATTGAATTAAATTAATGAAATTATGAGGATAGTAAGGTATTCTTGAATTTGGACCTAATATTTTTGAATAATATCTAATGTTAATTTCATATATGTATGTTTTTTACAAACAATGAAATCAATAAAATATCATACAAATATGTTAAATAAAACTATGAGACTGTATATGTAAGATAATCCTTTTATATAACCTCCATTCTTTAAGTGATAATCTATATAATTAAGGACATAATTCAAATGGGTGTAGGAAACCCTATTCATGTGATGGATAAAGGTTTTGAATTCACTGACTAGAATCCACCCATTTTACAATCTGAAAAAGGTCCCCTTGAATCTGAAGAGTTTTTAGAATGTATTGGAAGGATATTCAACTTCTTAATTACTTATAAAGGCTCTATGGTGGGTTTCCCATCCTATATTCTTGAAGAATAGGGAATTATATGTAGTAATTATATAGTGAAAGTTATGTTTCTTGAGAATATTACATGGAAATCATTCATGATAACAATTGATCATAAGTTTTACTCAGAGTCATTATGTGGGGTGAAAAAACTATGATTTTATACCCTTTTAAAAAGGGGAATGTTATTTTCTGGAGTATTAAATATGCTCCTCTAGGATGTTGGATCATGCATCCATTTTTATCACTAATTAGTACCTAAAGTCTCAAACGATTGATTTTGTATTGAGGCTGGATATTTGGTCAAATGTTTATTATCATGTGCCTTCTGACCGTCATGTAGATGGTTGGGAATATAACTTTGTATGAGGTAGTAAAAACTTGAAATAATGGTTTGGGTGGAGCTTCAGTTGGAATTTTTTTTATCATGCGGTTGTATTCTATATAGAAAATTCTTGTCATGGGTAGTTAGTTTTCTACGATACTAGATTCAAGATATTTTTCCTGACATGAGAACATTTTTTCTAATATGGTGGATGTCTTCGATATACCAATCCAAATTGTATAGTGTCTCTTAAGACCCTCCATCATTTTGGATTATCAGTCATTTAGAAATGATTTTTTGAAAGTAAATACAGTGGTAGTTAGTCAATATCCACTCCAAATAAAGGTTATCAGATTCATACCAATGATTCCTTGTGTTGTGGGTCTAATCGTCATGACAAGGGGGAAATATTTTGACTATGAATGGATGTAATTAATTGAATGAGTATGTACCAGTGTCATCCAATGTTGGGGAATCAACTATTATAGAAATTTTGTCTATATCATCTTATAGGATTCTATATTTGTTTCATACACATGCTATTTATTCTATTATATCTTCATAGTTATTTATTTTGTTGGGTTTACATTAAAATAATATGTTATAATTTGTGTATCATTCTATGACTATGGAAGAGATTTATGAAGAAGGTTTCGACCATTTTGTGGGCCAGGAGAGGCTGTCCGACTACAAGGTGATAATGTCATATTTTAGTTATTTATGTAGAATTATTTGACCTGATACATGGAATAGAAAGTATTTTTATTTTTATTTCACTAATAGACTATTGTTTTCATCTACATGAATTTATATTTTCATATGTGGTCTCTCAAGTTTTATAGGGGAGTGGTAATATTGATTGAAAAGGGTTGGGAATGTTAATCTCTATTGTGGGGTAATATAATTGTAGTTTTCAGATATTTCAAATGATGTATTTGACCATTACATGAGTAATTAGAAATTTTTTGTTTTTCACGCATACCCTGATGTATTTATTTATGATTTTTCTGGTTTAGTAAAATATATGGAGTTCATGTCTAACTATGAAATACACCCTAGTACGATTACCAGTTATATTAAATATTATTGAATAGAACCTACTAAGTTTCTTGAACAAAATATCTTTATTGGGTACCAATCAGCTGAATTTTTTATTTTACCTATCATGTCACCATGGGGTTATTCAGTTATATTTTTCGGGAAATATGACATATGTATATGACATTTCATGGATTTTAAAATGATTAATTGGTTTATTAATAAGATCAAATATCATTATACTTGTAATGAGGACCTCTTTGACTAGAATATAGGGGCATTATGGATTTCAATGATTGACAGTTGGTTAGGGTAAATCCAGTTGAGTGGTATGAAGAGGATATATCTATTACCTTGATTTTATGATGAAAATCAAAATTCGAGTTTATTGTTATTGCCTTTTGTCTCATTAATTATCTTGTGGATTTTTTTTTAATAAAAAATTTGAATCATTCTTCAGTTATTTGGTTTTTTTATTTTCAACCTATATTAAATCTTGGTGTCATCTAAGATTGAGGATGAGCATGAAAACCCTTTGGATGTCATTTTTTGAACCTTGAAAGAGAATCATCAAAACAATAATCATTAAAAAATTGATATAGGATGTGATATTTCTTGGAAAAGAAATATCAGAGAGGGACATATTTAGTTGATCATAGAACGGAGTAGGAGGTTATGTCCTGGGAGAGGCCTAAAACTTGTTTGAGATCTGGAGAATATAGGGATTACCACTTTTGTGTATTATTTTTGTTCATGATTTATCAAATATGAAATATTTTATGATATATTTATTATATAATAGTTTAATGTTTTAATTTAATGATAGATTTATAGATATTTTAAGGCATTATAGTGAATGATGACTTTATCACCATTTAAATTTTTTTAGAAAATTTGTTTCAATTGTATAGTTTACTATGATTATTTCAGTATAGGTATGGATATGTGTTGATGTAGGGGGGACATATGGTGTCATATAACTCTTTCTTGATATTCCTTCAAGAGAAAAAAATACGCTAAAAAATAACTTGAGTTGGTAGAAGTTATGGATTCCCTTTAAAAAGGTATAATTATATCTTCGGGGGAGTATTTTATATCATAATCATTAATAAAATATTGAAATATATTTTTACATAGAGGGATATGTATTTTGTTATAGAGAATATGGGTTAAGTATGTGAAGACTATTTTATTTTATATTTCATAAAATCATGTAAAAGGTAATATGGTTTCCACAATGTTGACAAAAAAATTTGGACACTTTATGTGAAATAATCAGTTGATGGATGGTCTTTGATGACTTTGTTTTCATAGAAGAGAATTTCAGTGGAAGAGGATATTGGACATTGTGTTCCTGAATACATTAAATGTTGACTATAGTTTTGATGAATGAGATTAGATGACGAAGTTGAAAAAATAGAGTTCTAACACTTCTGTCAAAGCCTTTATAGTTGTGAGAGCTTGGGTGTATGCTCTTGTTCTAATAGTAGAATGTTATGATTTAATTTTAGACTCGTAGTTCTTATTTCTATGTGGTAGGAGTTAATGGGATGTGTATACCAGGAATGTTAGTCTTTAAACCTAGGTATACCAGGATGTTTCATGACTTTAGTAATTTTTATTGGTGGACAGAGTTGAGGGTTTCAATTTATGGATTTTTTTTCATAGGGTCTTACATGTCAAATAATCAAGGAGAAACAGTAGAGTCATGTGGGTTAGATGTCAGATATGCCAATTATTGTATGGTAATGGGATGATTTTCCAATGGACATATTCATTTTTTCATGGAATAATGGTTTGGAGGGTGTGATTTGGGTGATCATTGATCTACTAATGAAATATGATTATTACCTACCATTCATTAAGATGGTGAAAGGGGAACAACATAAAGACATGTATGTCTGGGAGACTATGAGACTTCATGTGGTTACCAGTTCCATTGTTTCTAATAGAGAAAAAAAATTTAATATATGTAATAGAAAATTTTGAATGATGTTATGGGTTCCCTGTTTAAATTGATCATGGATTATCATCGTTTGATGGGTAAAAATATTGTTACATCTATCCAAGTTATTGAAGATATTCATCGGCCATGAATTCTTAATTATCGTATATCATGGTAAAATAATTTTCCCCTAGTCAAATATTTATATGAATATAGTTCTCAGGAATCGATAGAAATTATTCTATTTTAATATTTATAATGAAAACCATATATATCTCCATTAATATTATAAAATATGGGATACGTGTTCTTTTTTGGGATGGTCTGTTGAAGTGGACACTCAAGAGGGGGGTGAATTGAGTTCCAATTAACATTTCTATTTAAAAAATTTATATTAAAAAAATCCCCCAATTTAAATCACAAGATAAACTATAGTAAATTTTTTATCCCATAATGGTTCAGTTAGGTTCTCAAGAGATTGATTAGTTTTTAGTTAATCTAATCTGAAGATAAGATTAGCATTTGAAACTAACCTAATGGGTTACAATAAATACAAAAACTTACTAATTTTTCTATCACAGTTACTTTAAAACAGATTTGAATTTCAATGTACTTAGTTGCGGAATATAATATATAGCTTTAACCAAAATAAACAAGCACATTAGTTTTAAACAATAGGTTTAGTCTCAAGATGATACATAATCCTCTCAAATAGATTTATATAAAACTTTGATCCGCACCGTGGATTGGGGTTTACAACAGTACTCAGACTGTCCAGGTCCTCAGACCTCTACCACGGTTCTATGTAGGAAATAAAAAATAACAACAGCTCACAGGTTGTCCAGTTCACACTTCACCTCTACCACTTTAAAAAGTGGGATATAAGAGAGTAAGGGAAAGATTGATTGAGGATTTAGAAACCCTCCAGTTTAGAACAGGAGAAATGGTGTGTTTAAAATACAGAACACACACTGCTCAAAATGTAAATAAATGAACCACAATAGAGATAAAAAAATAGATATGAGTTTATAATGATCTATGTGTTTTGAGTGAAGCTCTGGACTCCTTGGATTGAATTCAGATGAAGCTTTGACTCCCTCTCTTCTTTTAGTCAAGAAAAACATAGTGTTGTTTTTTGTATTTGACTTCCAATTTCAGGTTGATCATCTTGATCAGCTTGAGTGTAGGTGAAGTCGTTGGAGCTCTTTACTCCAGGAATGTTCAGGTTCTATAGATTTAGTATGTATTCTCTCTTCTTCTTCTATGAATGCAAGTCCTTCTGCATCTCCAAAAGATTTTTTTGTATGTGCATGGAAAGACTGATCGACTCTTGTACTCCTGATTGACTCCTCTTTTCAAGGTTCACTTATATATATATATATCCTCAGTTCTGGTAATGGGAATGATTACCTTTTTACAAGTACGAGGTACGGTTTCCTGACATTCCAACAACTATCATTAATTAATAGAATATGCATTAAAAAATCAATTATGAACATTGCTAAATAAACAAGTAGAAATAGATTTTAGAGAAACAGTGACTAGTTTTCATCAGTAGCTCGTTCTATCAGTGAGCTTGTAGCAGTGGACATGTAATGGTAGGTCTTGAATCAGTAACTGTTAGTATCTGTAATGGTAGCTCGCATGAATCTGTAGCACCTTCTATCGATAGCTACATTCGTCGGTGGCTCCTTTTGTCAGAATCTCCTTCTGTTGGTAGCTCTTTCTGTCGGTATCTGTCGACATCATATCGGTAGCAATGTGTCTATCTATATCAGTTGTCTTCGTATCGGAAGTTGTCTGTCTGTTTATATCGATTGACTTCATATCGGTAGCTATCTGTCTGTCTGTATCAGTTGAATTCATATTGGTAGCTGTCTGTCTGTCTATATCGGTAGACTTCATATCAGTACATTTCTATCTATCTGTGATCTTTTCTTATCGGTAGACTATTTAATGGTAGATCTGTATCAGTGAATTAAAAATGTAATACTAATCAGTTCTATGAAAATCATATCCAGAGTGAGTTGGTATTAATTAAAAACATATACAGACAGTGATAAACATTTATTAACATATCCCAATGATTATTTTGATATTTTTGTCAACTCAATAGAAGGATGACATAATTTAACATATATATTGGTTTATAAAAACATATTAAAACATAATTGATATTATCAAAATAGGTGAGGTTAAAAATATCCCCCTTTTTGATAATCAAAAATTATGGAATTATAATCCAAAATAATCATTAATATAGCAGAGAATAGAGTATTACATACAAATGTATCAGAGGAATGAAAATATTATTCCCAATTCTCTCTGAGGTATAGTATATTATGATTATATTTCTCTGACGTAGAGTATATTATTCTCAGATTTCTCCCCCTTTGTGATTAGAAAAAATTAGTCAAAAAACGATGAGTCAAAAAGTGAATAAGATCATTTATATTTCTTGGGGAAAAAAATAAAGAGAAAAAAAGTGATGAAAAAAGAGTACAAGTGATTCCTATCAATTTTCATAGCCACTGTTCAATCCACCTCTTCATCACGTGGTTTGGATTTTCCTACGTCATCAGAAGTGGATTCCAGCTGGGTAGATGCATGTGGAGGCTTGGGAACACCTGTGATAATCAGAGGGGTATAAGCTACTAATACAGTGTCTGGCCTATAATGTGGAGTCCTCTAGGTGATCATAGGAGAAAGACTTATGATTTCATGAGCTTGTGTCATCTGCGGAATAGAGGCAGATGGAGCAGAGGAAAGTAGAGCTGGAGGTACAATGATACGAGTATTGTCTACATGAAAAAATGGAAGAAAAAGATTCCTAAAGTCCATAATGATTCCTCCTCCACTTTCCATAGCATAAATAAATACATCTTTGTTCTCCATAAACTTGTCTAGATCAAGAGTAAAATCCTTGAGCTTTTTGACTTGCTCTCTGAAATATTGAGTGAATGGAGGTAATTTCATGTTCTCTAACAGAATCTTGAAATGATTGGTCAACTGATGTTTAGTGTAGAACCTTTAGAAATTGTAATCCATATTGTCTTTTACCTCTTTCTAAGAATCAGTGAACTCTCTCATAAAATAATGATCTATTTTCCCTATATCCATAGTGGTAGTCACCACATGGGTCAAGAAAGCAGAGTCTACAGAGCCACTAGTGAATGAATGTCCAATTTCATCTCTTATCACAGCTTGAATATGATCAATATCCCAAGAATGCCTAGAACTAATCAGAGGTTCAACAGTAAAGGCTATTGTTTCCTTACAATATTTAGTCATCCCACTAATGAGATTTTTCACAATAGAGTCCCAGGAGCTGACATGATACTCCATAGAATTCATAAATCCCTCAGAAATTGTTACCATCTGGCTAACTACACTTTTTAAAATTGCCAAATCCTTGTATGCTTGAGACATAGAGATCATATAAGATTCCAGAGAGACAACTGACTTCTTTAGAGTTTTAACATCCTCAGCCAAGCTTGAAATGTTATTCTGGAAGGCCTTTACTTCACCCAAAACACCATATACTAAATTAGTCATCACATATTGAATGAATGATTCTAAGACTATTTTCATTCATCTCATCTCTTCCATAAAACAGGTCTTGAGATCAGACTTCAATTGGTTTAAATTATATTTTCTTATAATATCTATAGGTAAAGTCTCAAAAAGTAGATTATAAGTGAAAGGAGGTCTATTAATGGATGTCTCATCTTCTCAGTCAGGATAGTCCAACCCAAAAAGTTCAAAACCTAGGTCATCAGCCCAGTCTTCAATCTCCTGAGCCACTGAAACAATAACAAGTCTAATGGGATTCGCCCCCTCAATCTGTGCATTCACCTGTACATGTATATCAGTAGAAGATTGAAATGGTAGGTCTTCCTCAATAGAATCCTCCAAAACCATCTCCATTTCAACAGAAGGAGGATCATTAAGAATAACTACAAGTTTTTCCATCTCAACTAAAACGGCCTCTTCAGGCATAGAAGAATTCCCAATCATTGGACTTATTCTCAGTATACTCACATCTGAACTATCAGAAACATGTTCTCTATTTTCATATACTTCTTCCTAATTCGCTGGAGCAGGCTGGTCTTCCTCATCAATAGGGGATTTTTCATTGCTTAATCCCAACAGTGTTTCCTTTCCATATGATACAAGTTCATCAACTGGACATGGAGGCAAGTTCAGATCCCTTCCATCAGCTATAGAGGTATCCTCCTCATCAGTATCATCACTATACTGAGGTCCCTCTTGATCAGGTCCTAGACCTGGATCTCTTCTAACTTTTGGCCTATTGGGATGGTTAATAGGGCTGAACATATCATACACCTTCTCATCATCAATAACCCATTTCCTTCTCCATGGGTTCCAACCAATCTTCATATATTTACAGATTGTGCTTGTGATGAAAAAATTGTTCCTTACAACTCCTGACTCATACTAAGACTCAGCTACTCCTTTAACTTTGATCATTACTGAAATCAACTTTGCAAAGAATAAAGCATTGGATTTTCACTTAGGCCTGATCATATCCCCAATTTGGATCATCAACAGCCTACACATATTTACCTTGAAACCATGCCTCATCAGATGCAATAAATAAATATCTTGGTATCTCAGATTTTCAAAGTCCCCTCTTCATGGACTTAGCACATGTTTGATGAATTTGACTAACAGCCAGTTTTATCCATCCATCTTAGTATCCACTACCTTCCTTTGTTTTCCATTACTGGTGAGCTCTTTAAAAGAAACCTCATAGTGAAAAATGTCACTAGTATGAGGAATTTTTTTATAGGTATACCCAAATACACCCTCATATGGCACTTTTAGACATTCATCCCATTCAACAGATGAGAAGGAAATTTATATTCCATTTACTAATGAAACCATTCTATTTTTTTCTTCAGACACTTCAAAACGAACAAAAGCATAAAACTCAAAAACCAACATCAGATAATGAGGTCCATTATTGTTTTCAAAATAATCGATACATCCATGTTCCTCTAATAATCATATAATCAATGAATTTCTAGGCAAGATCCATTATTTAAGGAGTTCCTTTTCGATTACTACTTATCTATTCTTAAAATGTGGGTTCACTACACACTTCCACGGCCTTGTTTTACTTTCACTGCCACAAGCTTCAGGTCCTATTTTCTACTTCTTCGCATTTGGAACATCACAATAATCCTTGACTATTAAGAGTTTGGTTCTTTCCATATCTAATCAAAGATCATAGGGTTAAGCATAATGCGGGGGTTTTAGAAGTTAGGATTGAAGAGAGGAGAGTTTTCGGTGGATTGAATTGTGACTAAGGATTAGTTTTTATCATTTAGTAAATGAAATGTAATAAAAAGAATTATACTGAACATAATAAGAGTTTCAGCTAAAGAAAACAAAAAACAGACAATGCATGACATATCAGTGACAATTACCAGTGATAATTCTGGTGGTGAGGTTTCTCTGTCGGTGAGGTCTCTAGCGGTGAGGATTTCTAGCGGTGAGGATTTTGCTAATGGTGAGGATTTGGCTATAAAATGTCTATCATTCCTAACTCATGTGTAATGCACCTTAACCTATCTGAACATAAAGGATTGGTGAAAATTTCAGCTAATTGATGTGCAATACTTATAAATTCAAGAGTAATATCAACCTTTTGGTCATGATATGTCAAAAAGTGGTTCCTTACATCAATGTGTTTGGTCCTAGAGTGAGATATGAGATTCTGAGATATATTGATCGCACTAGTGTTATCACAGTTTCTAGATACATGTCTAAACTCATATCTGTAGTCCAATAATGTATGTTTCATCCATAAAATTTGTGCACAGCAACTACCAGTGGCAATATATTCTTCTTCAATAGTAAACAATGCAACAGAATTCTGCTTTTTACTGCACCAAGATATCATGGACTTACCTAGAATATGACATGTTCCAGAAGTGCTCTTTCTATCTAACTTGCAACCAGTAAATTCAGCATCTGAATAACTTATTAAATCGAATGATTGTACTTTTGGATAAAATAAGCCTAAGTTAGTAGAATGTTTAAAATATTTGAAAATTATTTCAATAAAAAGCAAGTTTGACTCTTTTAAATTAGCTTCAAATCAATCATACATACTCACACCAAACATAGTATTAGGTCAACTAGCAGTAAGATAGATCATACTCCCTATCATACCTCTATAGTTGGTTTGATCCACTAATTTTCCAATTTCATCCGCATCCAACTTACAAATAGTACTCATAGGTGTATCACTTCCCTTAATACTATCCAAACCAAAAACTTTTAAAACATCTGTTGTATATTTACCTTGATTTAAGATAATACCATTTTCATTTTGAAAAACATGAAATCCAAGACAATATTTGAGTTCTCCCATTAAACTCATTTCAAATTCATTATTTCATACTATTTTATAAATCAATACACAAATCATTTATAGAGGATCCAAAAATAATATCATTAATATTGATTTTTTACTATCCAAACACCATGGGAAATTCTTTTAATAAAGAGAGTTGGAATAGAAATCCCTTTAGAAAAACCTTTTGAAATAATAAAACTACTAAGTCTATCATACTAAGCTCACGGGTCATGTTTTAAACCATATAAATCTTTAGAAAGCTTAAAAACATGATTTGGAAAATTAGGAATAGTAAATCCAAGTGGTTGATCAACAAAAACATCTTTAATTATAAATCCATTTAGAAAATCACTTTTAACATCCATTTGATATATCTTGAAATTCAGATAAGCAACATAGGCAAGTAGAATCCTGATAGATTATAATCTAGATACAGGTGAAAAGGTTTTGTCATAGTATATTCCTTTCTCTTGACTATATCCTTGTGAAACTAGTCTTTATTTCTTTCAAACTATGTTTCCTGATTTTTCAATTTTATTCCTAAAAACCCATTTAGTGCCTATAATCGAAGTTTCCTTAGGTCTTTCAACTAATTCCCAGACTTTGTTTCATTCAAATTGATTTAATTTTTCTTGCATAGCCATTACCCAAAATTCATCATTGATTTCATTATTGATATTTTTAGGTTCTAACTATGAATGAAATGTGTGATGTTCAACCTGATTTCTCAGAGAAGCTCTATTCTGTGTCCCTATATAAAGATTACCTACAATAGTATCTAAAGGATGGTTTTTTAGAATCCTAGTTGATCTGGTAATGGTAGGACTAGAACTTTCAGGTTCTTCTCTAAGTTCATGTTCATCAGAATAAGATTCTGAAATATTTCCAGAACATTTTGTATTTACAATAGGTTCACTGATTTTATCACTAAGGTTTAGAACAGACAAATCATATTCAAGATCTTCAAGAGAAGGTTTAGGTTCATGTTGATCAGTTTCATCAAATTTTATGTGGACTGATTATTCCACACATTTGGTTCTTTTATTAAAAACTCTATAGGATTTTCTAGATAAAAAATAACCATGAAATATTCCTTCATCACTCTTGGATGAAAACATCTCAAGATTATGTTTATTTTTGAGAATAAATACATTTCAACCAAATAGTCCGAAGTAACTAACATTAGGTTTTCTATTATTCCACAGTTCATAAGGGTTATTTTTACAAAAATGTCTAATCAAGAATCTATTTATAATATAAAAATCTGTATTGATAGCTTCATCTCAGAAATAAGCAGTTAAGTAATATTCATTTAGCATAGTTCTTGCAATTTCATGAAGTGTTCTATTTCTTCTTTATACTACACCATTCTGTTGAGGTTTCCTATGGGTAGATATATTATGATTATAGCTATTATGTGAGCAGTATGATTCAAATTCATGATTTTCAAACTCGTGACCATGATCACTTCTCAAGGTTTTAATCTTAAGTCCACTAAGTTTTTCTATAGACTTGGAGTATTTAATAATGTAAGAACAAGATTCACTTTTGTGAGCTATAATATATAACCAAGTACATATTGAAAAGTCATCTACAAGGACATAGACAAAGAGCTTCCCATTTAAACTAGAAACTCTAGATGGTCCAAATAAATCAATGTGAACCAACTCGAGAGGTTGAGAAGTTGTAACTTATTTCTTTGATTTAAAAGAAAATTTATGTTGCTTTCCATTTTGACAGGGATTACAAACTTCTTAGGATGAGAATTAATGTTTATATAGGTCTCTAACTAAATTCTTCCTAGTCATTTTCAAAAGTGAATGAACATTTCAGTGTCTAAATCATCTATGCTAATTCCATGATTCTTTATGAAAACAATTTAAACAGGTAACCTTTTTTGGATAAAGAAGTTAAATCTAAAGCATATAGATTTTCATTTCTTAAGGCAGAAAACATTAAAACATTTTTATAATTAAAAACATAACAAGAATCATTTTCAAAATTAACATTAAATCCATCATCACACAACTGATAAATGATTAAAATATTATATTTCAGTCCATTAACAATTAAGAACTTAGAAATTAAAATTGAATCAGTGTTACCAATTTGGCATAAGATGATGATTTTTCCTTTTCAATTATCACCAAAGGTGAAATGTCCTCCATCAACTTTGACTAAGATTCTAAAACATGAGTAATCTCCAATAATATTCCTTGAACATCCACTATCCATGTACCATGCCTTCTTATAAGAACTTTTTAAGCAGTTTTCTTACAAAACAGGTTTAGACAGAATATGATTTTGGTACCCAGATTTTATGGGGTCTAGATAGGTTAGCAAGAAAACCTTTTGGTACCCGTATTTGTCTAATGGGTTTCATATAATCAATATATTCAACAGACTTTTAAATATAAACTTTATTTGATCAATAAATATGTGAAAATCTGGTAGAGACATAATAATTATTTAGAACTGGAACTAGCAGCAAACTATTCATTTTTTGGAATAAATATATTTTTTGTGATCTATCTCATTCCAGGTTGATAGCATGACCTAGTAGTATAATTTGGTGCTACTTTTTTTCCATGAATTTTTATTATAGTATTCTATCCATTCGTAAATTTTTCCAAATCCTTCTTGAGTTTCTCATTAGACAGCTTCATTTCGGTATTTTCTTTTAACAGCTGAGAATTCATTACCATTTCTACTTCTAGTGCAGATTTCACTGTGCTAGATAAAGAATATTTTTTCTTTAAGGTTTAATACATTTCTTTCAGCACATTTAAATTATCTTCTATCATGTTACAATATTCAAATAACTCTTCACTAGACATGTTTTTAGAATCAGAATCGGAATCATCTCCAGTGCAATGATAATCTAAAACATAAGTATCCAATGTTACCTCATATGTATTTGTCATGAAACACATATTAGTTTTTTTGAGATTTTTCAACCTATGTAAAATCAAAATCACTTGAACTATCTTATGAAGAACTCTGGGTTGCTTTAATAGATTTCTTATATTTTTTCCCTTGTACTCATATTTCTTCTTTTTCTTTAATTTTGGACAGTCATCTTTCACATGTCATTTCCTGTTGCATTCATAGCAGACTATGTAATCACTTTTATCAGTTATTTTCCAATCCTTATTCCAATGACCATTATTATCATGCATTCCCTTATAATTGGATTTTCTAAAAAACTTCTTATTTACATAAAACTTCTTGAAACATCTGGCTATCTGAGCCACATCCACAATAATATCAGATGCACTCTCTTCACTACTCGAACTGCCAATTTCACTTTGATTTTTTCCTCTGTACTTATTTTTTGAAGTAGAAGTATTGAAATCTAGAGACTTTTTTCTTGGTTCATCATCTTCTTCCACGTTTAATTTTAGTTATTCTTAATAAATCATTAATTTACCAATGAGTTCCTTGACAGGAAAAGAACTAATGTCACAAGATTCTTTAATTGAAACTGATGTGCCTCTCCATCTGTCTGGCAGACATCTTAGTGTCCTCATGATTTTCTCTTTCACAAGAGCATCTTTTCCAAGTGAGCTCATTGTATTGACAATTTCTTTGAACCTATGATACATGTCAGAAATAGATTCATTAGGCTCCATTTTAAAATTATCATACTTAATTTTGTAGGTATTCAATATCGATTCCTTATCATTGGTTGTTCCCTCATGGGAAATAGCCAAAGTATCCCAGATTTCATAAGCAGTCTTACAAGCATATATTCGATTAAATTCTTCATCTACTAAATCACAAAACAGAGCATTCATTGCTTTAAAATGACTGTTGTAATAAAATTAGTAGGTTCATACCAAGTAGTTCTATCAATTTCTAGAATCTTATTCTGAGTCTCTCTAGAAGTATAGATATCAAATCCCATACTTTCGAAATGAATTTTTATTTTTAGTTTCCATTTTCTGTAATTAATACCATTAAATAAAGGTGGAATTTTGGTAGCTTCACCTTCTAGTCTATTATGCATAATTAAATTTTATCTAATATATTGAAAGAGATAGAAATATAGAAATAACAAAAAATTTGATATCTTTAAGATACAACTAAAATCACAGTTGAAAAATAGAGTGTTTGGAAATCCTATATTTATGACACTCTATTATACCAAACGTTGGTTGGAGTGGACACTCAAGAGGGGGGTGAATTGAGTTCCAATTAAAATTTTTGTTTAAAAGATTTATATTAAAAAAATCCCCCAATTTAAATAAAAATATAAACTGTAGTGAATTTTTAATATAGTAAAGGTTTAGTAAGGTTCTCAAGATATTGATTGGTTCTCAATTAATGTAATCTTAAGATTAGATTAGCTTTTGAAACTAACCTACTGGGTTACAATAAACAATTGCTGGTTTAACTATCAATTTTACATTAAAAAAGATTTGAATTTCAATGTACTTAGTAGCGGAATATGCTATATAGTTGTATCCAAAATAAACAAGCACAATAGTATTAACCAAGAGGTTCAGTCTAAAGTTTAGACTTAGTCCTCTAAAACAGTTTTATATAAAACTTTGATCCACACCCTAGATTCGGTTTTAAAACAGTACTCAGACTGTCCAAGTCCTCAGACCTCTACCACAATTCAATGTGGGAATAAAAAATAAAAACAACTCACAAGTTGTCCAGGCCACACTTGACCACTACCACTATCCACAGTGGGATGTAAGATTGTAAGGGAAATATTGAGTGAGGATTTAAAAACCCTCCAGTTCATAACACAAGATAGGGTGTGTTTAAAATACAGAACACACACTGCTCAAAATGTAAATAAATGAAACATAATAGAGCTAAACAAATAGAGATGATATTAGAACACTCTATGTGTTTTGAGTGAAGTTATATACTCATTGGATTGAATGCAGATGAATCTTTGAGTCCCTCTCTAGTTTTAGTAAAGAATAATAGAGTGTCATTTCTGTATTTGACTTCCATGTCCAGGTTGATTAGCTTGATAATCTTGAGTGTATGTGAAGTCGTTGGAGCTCTTTTCTCCTTGAATGTTCAGGTTCTACAGATTCAGTATGTATTCTTCCTTCTTCTTCTATGCATGTAAGTCCTTGTGTATCTCAAGAATATTGTTTTGTATGAGCATGGAAAGAGAGATCGACTCTTGTACTCCTTATCAAATCTTGTTTTTGTGGTTCCCTTATATATATATATATATATATCATCAGCTCCAGCAATGGGAATTATTACCTTTTTACAGGTATGTGGTATGGTTTCGTGACATGCCAACAACTATCCTTAATTAATAGGAGATGCATTAAAATCATAAATTATGTCTCATGTTAAATAAACAAATAGAAAAAGAGTTTAGAGAAATAGTGACTGGTTTTCATCAGTAGCTCTTGGCATCAGTGAGCTTGTAGAATTGGACATGTAACGGTAGGTCTTTCATTAGTAACTATTAGTCTATGTAATGGTAGCTCACTTCAATTGGTAGCTCCTTCCATCGGTGGCTCCTTCTGTCGGTAGCTCCTTCTATCGGTAGCTCCTTCTATCAGTATCACATGACTTCATATCATTATCTGTATGTATGTATGTATCGGTTGACTTCATATCGGTAGCTATCTGTATTTCTGTATTGGTTGACTTCATATCGGTAGCTGTCTGACTGTCTGTATCGGTTTACTTCATATCGGTAACTGTCTGTCTCTCTGTATTAGTTGACTTCATATCAGTAGATGTCTATCTGTCTGTAACGGTAGACTTCATATCTATAGTTGTCTGTTTGTCTGTGATCTTTTCTTATTGGTAGACTATGTAATGGTAGATCAGTATTAGTGACTTAAAAACGTAATACTAATCTATTCAATGAAAATCATATACAGAGTGAGTTAGTAATAATTCAAAACATGTATAATCATAGATAAACATTGATTAACTTATTCCAATGATTATTTTGATATTTTTTTTTCTACTCAATAGAAGGATGAAATAATTTAACATATATATAGGATTATTAAAACATATTAAAAAATAATTGAGATTATCAGAACATGTGAGGTCAACATGGATGATCATAATTCATGAGGTTATGGAAAAGTTTATGTTTATTTGGAATAGTTTGGTCACGACACTAAGATGTTGTAAATCAAATGCATTGAGTTATCATCATCCAATAGAGTTTGTGGATGGTTATTGGGTTTTCTAGAGAGTATCACCTCACATGGGATCTTTCTGTTTGCATGAGAAGGTAAAGTTGTATCTAAAGATTATTTTAACCTTTGAAGTCATTGAGAGGCATGGAATGGTGGAATGTTGGTTAGAATTACTATCTCATTTGACATTGATCCATGACATGTTTCATTCTTACCATATAAGGAGGTATCACTCGAATACTTCTCATGTGAATATATGGGATGATGTTGATTTCAAGCCTGATACCCCCATTTTTTGTGAAACTATTATATATTTTCAATCTCCAAGATAAGGTTTTACTGGGTAAAATGATCACTTTTTCTAGGAACCATGGTAGTGTGGATATGATAGCTACTAGACATGGGTTTATGATTCATTAATGAGGTTGTTATGTAATTTTGTTTTTATATATAAATAATTATGATGACTTAATGGGGAATGAAAAACATTTTGGTGTGTATATTTGTTACACTATCCAGGTTATTGGTACATCATAGTTTATCAACATTTTTTCACATTTTCATTTTGAAATGTTTTGGGGGATCGTAGTCTGAGAACAATTTTTTTTGAGAGAAAATAGAAATATTAAATGTTAATGTTAAAGGATAGTTTAACAATGTAGTAACTATGCATTTTGGAATTGTGTATGAACAAAGGTTGTTCTCAAATTTTGAGCGTTGTTAAAGAAACACAACAACACACTAGTGAAACTATGTGGTGACTGGGGTTTGTCATGGGGTTTCAAAAATTTAGTCCATACAGTTATTTTAACAATGTGGCGTTAGCATAGATCATATGACCAAACAAATAGAATAAAAATTAGGGTTTCATGGTAAAGGAACATTGTCAATTTATCCACGTAGCATCCCCCGTGAAACCATGTAACCTCCTTATGAACATTTAAAAATAGGATTTTAACCTTTTCCCTAAGTGTTTTTTTAAAATTCATCTAAAACTACCATATTTTCTCTCAATTATCCATCCATATCACATTGGTGGTATTTATATTGGATTATAAGTAGAAATAATTTGTTCTTAATGAATCAAATCAATGTATGTTTTGATTTTGTATCCATTTTCTTATCTTGATTATAAATATATTAAGGATCCATCCACATCTCTTCTTTTGGAACACAGAGGGGATGTTTAGTCTATATATAATGGATTTCATGGATGATTGACCATGTTTATTATGGACTCAATATCAATAAGATCCAATATATTATTCTTTGGTCTCAAGTTTCTATGGAGGGTTGTGCTACCATCATTTTTAGGATTGTGTTCCTATATATTGGAATAAATTGGTTAATGGATTATCCATCATGATCAATAATATTTTTTTTCAACTACTATGATTAGTAGATCTATGGAATTTCATGGAAAGATAAATTTTTATAAAGGGGTTTCATTATAAAATGTTATTTTCACACCAAGTGTTTGTTTTAATTATATTATAGTGGTTTTTACTTTGAAATGCGTTTTTGATTACTGATGTGTCTTATGTTGGGTATGAAAATGTTTTATATATTTTTATCATGGGATTGAATTCTTTTTCCAATAGGAACATTGGGAACATTGGGTGAATTATGAAATTGATGTGGGTATACATAGTTAGTGTTTCACCTCAAGAAGGTAACCCTTTAGATGTTTATGAACTATGAAAAGACACACTATTTTTTGGTACAAACATTTTTCCATTTTATGATCTATTTTATCTAGTTTTCATAACCAGTGTCCAGGGACCAATAATGATTTCTTTTTCATTTATGGCCATTTTTCCCATTATGGATCTTTTCAGGGATTATTGATCACAAGGACTCATATTATTTTTTATCACATTATTTCACATAATGTATTGTGACATGATGTGTGTTTACTAGAATACATTATGGGTGTGAAAATGTTTCCCTATTTTTTCACTTATACGTATCCAAATAATTGCATTACATATATGAATGGATTTAATGACAACCCATTGTAAATTTTGTTAAATGATTGTTTTGATTTATGGAATGTTTTTATAATTAATTTTATGTTTCATAATCATGAACTATTTCAATCTTGTATAAGAACTTATATAGTCTCTGTGGGGGTATCCTATTGGGATTTTTCCTCACACCCAACATTTTCAATTGGGTGGTTCTCAATTTTGTATTTCCTGATCTAGGTAAATAGAAGGGAACCTTGTTTAATGAGGCCTATCATGTTTTCATTTTATTTTGGTACATGCTTGTTTTTAGGTGAAGCTTTGTCACATTAAAAATATCCAATCTTTTTAGATTCATATCTTTTTGATTTATCATCTTTGGATAGTTTTGTATCACTACTACATTTTTTAGTATTGGCGCCTATGGTAGCGGGCGACCGCCATTGGCGGTTGCTACTGATGATATTAGTGACCGCCAAAAGCGGTCGCTAAAAATGAAATGTAAATGGCGGGATTTTTCCCGCCCCCCGCGTTGTCTTCTTCGATGTCAATCACTGCAACAGCGTCGATGCCTCCCACCACCGCACCGCCACTACAGGTCACCCCCTGTCGCCGCCACCCCGTCGCCTCCCGTCGCCCCTACCAATGCTGCCGGAAAACCTCTCACCCCCAGCAGTCAACTGATGCTGTTAAATCCCCAACGTCACCCTTGACACTTCCTCCGGCCACCGTGGTTCTGCCATGGCCGTCAACCCAAGCTCGGGGTCACCTCCAACATGCCGCACGCGCCCTAGTATACAATCGGCAGCAAATAATCGTCAGTTTTCGAAGAGAGTATTAGCGACCGCCATTAGCGGTCGCTATTACTCAATAGCGACGGAGCAACTGCGACCGCCAAAAGCGGTCGCAGGGCGGTCTCTAAAGGGCATTAGCGACCGCTTTTGGCGGTCGCTAAAACCCTCATTTCCAGTAGAGACCTGATTATATCTTTTCCTATTGCATTATAATTTTGTTGTATATCCTATTTGGATATTTTCAATACATTATTTGTTTATTTTTTATACATTCCCTTAATGGGTCTTCTCAGGTGGCTAATGACATGGGTTGGTTTTCCCTACCCCTACCTATCAATATGTAAGAAACTTCCATGAAAATCAATCATTTTCTACGATATTTATTTCAAAAATATTCACATTATAAAAATTTCATCTTTTCCAGATTCATTATTTAAATTTCTTATTTTTCATGCTCCCCATGTAGCCTCTTATTCACTTGATTTACCTTAGTGATAAATTATATATAAAATTATATCTCAAATTTGATGGAATTTAATACTATTTTATAATATGATGAAAATGTTTACTGAACCTGTACCCTTATTATTCATGACCTATTCCCTTAAATGAAATGGTAAATTATTCATTACATATTAGTCATGTACTATAGAGAATAATATTGTAGTCCTATAAAAGATTCATCAGTATAAGAAACCCCTTCATATTTATTTTTATTTAAACTACAGAACATTCAATACATTTATATTCATTTCAGAGAAAAGAAATATTTTTAAACAACTACTAGAGTAAAATATATCTATTCCATGTGTTTTTTCCTCTTCCTCATTTATGTTTTGGATTAATATCACCAATTTTCAGTATTTATTCTAATGAAATAGTATTCTAGTATAAAATATTTTCTTTTATTTCATCCCAATGATAGATATATATTTTCAAGGGACAGAACACATTTCTCAACCCCCCTGATTTGTACTTCCACACAATTATGGGGACTTATATTGGAATAAATGTTCTAATATAGGAGTATCAGGCAATGGAACATCATTTTTCCCATGTTGGAATGAATAATTACCATTACATAGTTTTCTACTATAATATGGTCACGAGCATTTTTCCTACAATATAAATAGTATTGGATTTCTCTTCAAAGACATCAATATATTGGAAATGAGTAGTGATATTATTCCATTTTCTAATATCTATTTATAATCAATTAAAGTTATTGAATTATATCATGAAATTAAGTATTTAAAATAAAAATATATAATTAGTGACTATAATTATAATAAAATAAATATAATTCCAAATTTATCTTAGAATCAAACACATATTCAAAATGGGAATATTCAAAAATCATATATATTCTAAAATCATTCATCATGGGTTTTTATAAAAATTTAAATTGAAACAATAATATTCATTAGGAGTGTAAAACTAGTAGTATAATAAAGAAGATATCATAATTCACGAGAATAATGGATGATATATAATTGAGCAATGATTTCTTGGTTTTCACCCCTAGAAGATCCTATTATAAAACCACATAAACTTGTGGTATCTATAAAGGGATGCATTTCTTTGAAAACCATATAATCAATGACTTTTCAAAACATTAATGAAATTATCATATAATTAGACTTCTCCATAATGTAGATTATATAGTTATGTTGCCTAATCTATGATTTCCAACATCTTGTTATTATGTTTCAAAATCATTGATCTGTCATAAACTATACATACCCAAAGACTAATAAAATGTTAAATGTGTCATATTTTTATATTGGAACAACATATTGTGTATCAAATCCCCATGGATTAAAAAAATTTATTAGTATTTATGAACTCTATAAATCAATTATTCACATTTTAACATTTTTAGTAAAATATAAATTAGAGTAACAGTAAAAATTTTGTATCATTTATCTCATTAAATGATACCATCTTCATATATTGAGAAAAAAACCAAAATATGAGAGATTTAAAATAGACATTTTGGGTTACATAAAATAAAGGATATTAGTTATAAATATCATATAATAAATTTTTACAGGAAAATAACAGAACACACATTATATTTAATTAGTAACATGAGCATGAAATGAATCCAGAAATATATCAAAGTAATAACATCATGGATAATAATAACATGATTATCAATGAAGTAAATTAATAATTATTTATTTATATATCATATAAATCATTATATATTACCATCAAGGACTATTTCGATGAATATTTAAGTCGATGTGTTGGTATACACCAAAAGCATAATTTTTAAGGCTAGACGAATGATCTACCACATTATACCCCTCAATGAATCCTACTGATTCCTACAACATGGATAATATTGTTACTAAATGTCCAATATATTACATATATATAACATGAACTATTTAATTCATAAAATATATTTCTTATTAAATAAAATCTATATTCTTTAATGAATAATGATTATCAATATTTCCCCAATAATAAATACAACATTATAAATAAAAATCCTTTTGTTATAAATTTATATAATTTATGAGGTAAAAATATATATCATAAAATATAAATTTGAAATCGAATTAAAATTTAATTTTCAAAAAATTATTATAATAAGAAAGTAAAATTTTCAAGATAATTTAAATTACCATAAAATTAATAAGAGTTAAAAATTAACATTAATCATTTTTAAATATGTGTTTTATAATAAAATAAAGTATTTTCATGCTTAAAATTAATTTTCAGTGAAAGAATAAAGTAATATTTGATTTTATATTTTTCCTTATAAAAATATTTAATTTTTTTATAATATAAATAGAGTAAAATAATTATGAGGGAGGGATATTTTGTTAAATTCAAATTTGATTAAAAGAAACATTACTTTATAATTTATTTCACAAATTTCAAATGTTACCCATTTATAAAAAAATGATTTTCTTAAAAACTAAATAATCAAGGATAACATAATTTTATATTAATATATAATTTTCATATAAAAAAATTGTATTATGTTTTTTATATTACGGGCATATAAAAATATACCTGATCAAAACGAGTATTAATAAATCTCATTAATTTAAAACATTATTTTCAGGAACCAATTTAAAAATAGGGGAAACATTTAATTAAAATAATGAAACATATTTATTATCCATTGGACTTGAAAATAGATTTTCTTGTCATCGAAATATTATAATATCCCCTTAATATAAATAAAAATAATCCAGAAAATGATTTTCTAAATTAAATTCATAACTCTTGGGTAACTAATAAACTGTAAAATTTAAAGTATTAGACTATTATTTAAACATTAATTACCATTAATATTTAAAAATTCATTTTATGTATATTAGATGATCAATATATAATCAATGAAAAATAATATTGGTGAATAATAATAAATACTTATCAATGTAGCAGAAATTGATAAAAAATACCTTAAAATATAATTTTATTTGAGTGGAAATTAATCAATGGGGTCATAATGTCTAAAAAATTAATATCAAAAAAACCACTGGGAAATCAAAAAAATATTCGATTTTTATTTCACACATAATCATTTTCTAAAATAATTAAAGAAGTATTGGTATAACTTAGTGGACCAAAATTGTGTTTAGAAACCCCTTACATCACATATCCATTAAATTGAACTGGATTTATCCTCTTGAATAATGGTTTTAGAAAATTTATTAATTTATTATAGATGAAAATTTAGATTTATAAAATCATCTATCTTTATCTTATATCATTGTGTCACATGTTCATAAAAAAGTTTAAATTATTATAATTGTTTTGGGTGTTAAATGCTTCACATTTAATATACATTTGAATTAATTAATTATTTTTCTTGTGTAATGAAAGTAGTTCTATTATAGAGATAATTTTAAAAAATATATAAATCATTTAAATATTAATTATATTCATATTTGAAATCATCTATAAATATAAAACATGAAATTTATATCGCATTACTTCATGGCGATAGTAGTCCACATATAAACATGAGTGACATAATCATTTATTAATTGGTTATGGATAATGAGGAAGATGATATATTTAAGTAATAGAATTTTTATTATTTCCTAAATAATAAATATATTCATTAGTTCCTTTATAATTACAATTCAATGATTTGGTGATGCAAAACAAATTAAATGACTTTAGTAGGTGTTAGTTAATCGCACACATGTGCGATAATTTTTTATCTATTATGATAGAGAAAGAGATAGATAATTATTATTCCATAAATATAATATAATAGTTGTTTTTTTGGATATTTATATCGTAAAATTATAATTATAAATGAATAATTTGATGTTTTATATGTAGAATAAAATTAAAATAGTTTGGTTAATACGAGTACCTATTAATTCAATGCTTTTACTTTGATCACTTATTAAGGTCTCTATGGATAATATTTTTTAATAATAAAATATATTTAATGTGAATATAGATTCTGAGGATATATTTTCTATTTTCAAGGATGACATAATTTGGTCATGTGGTGTAAATAACTCAGTGGAGTATTTTCCATTTTAAAATTTTAGTTAGTGGGACAATAGTAACCATTCAATTATTTAATTAATAGAAAGTATATTTCTATAACTAATGGATCCAAAATTAATCATATTAGAAGTTGTAAGGTTATGGATAAAATTAAATTACAATATTAGGATTTATATTGAATTTTCTATTATCATCATTATTATTATGTTTTATTAAATACATGGTAAATATATTTTATGATATTTTATGGTAATCAGTTTTAACAATTTTTAATATTAGTATTTACCGAAAATAATTTATAAATCATTATATAAAACTGGAAATAAATATTAAAATTTTGAAATATATTTTATATAAGTCCATTACTATAATTAGATGAAATAAATTTAGTAATAACCCCACCAAAAATGATGGAATATAGTATTTCATGAAATTCGTTTTATAAAAAAAATTAATCATTCATTGACTCCATGATTACTAATAATAATCACATGAATATAACTTCAAATTGTAAGATATATAATATTATAATTTCTTTTTAGTAATTCATCAATATTTATTATTTTAATAAATGTAATTGTAAAATCATTATGAACCTTCAAATAGTTTTAAAAAAATACATTTTTTCCTTCCAAATGATCTTATAATTTTTTATATATACATCCCTACAAATAAATATTTATTTATGTATATATATCATTTCACTGTATTATAAACTATATGTAAATAATATAAATAATACATTTTTATTTATTCATAAAAAATATTTCTATGTGAAATTCCCAATAAATATTTCATGAATTATTTTGAAATAGTATGCTATAAATAAATATTCATTCAATGAAACAAAAAATTTACTCTAAGGATGATTAAAAAGTTCATTGTATTAGATATTCATAATGATTAAATGTTCACTAACTATAATTATGGATTTGAAGTCACATTTTACAATATATGTCACAATGTTTTTATATTATTTAGACTATTTTCACTATAAAAATGAAGTATATAAATTTCTATCCTATTAAATATTGGAATTCAGTATATCATCACAAATGACTATTTGAAAATGATATAATAAAGCTGAATAAAAATAAAAAATGGTAGTATTTCACTATGTTCTAATCATTACATCAAACATTTTCATTGAATGTTTGAACACATTAATTATGAAATCTTATCAAATTTTAAAATTTCCTTTCCTGAAAATATTAAGTGACAAAGGGGACCATATAGTCATCAATGGTCTTGATACAGTCAACATTCACAGATTATACTGTTTTTTTGGTTGAAAAAATTATATAAGTGAAATTTAAATAAAATAATAGATATCAATGAAATATTTTTATGTTATCACTCAGTATTATATATGGTAAAAATTTTAAAATTACATTGTACATTGTATTGATTATAGAATATGATATTTTTTATACCAAACTAATTCAATGCATAAAATAGTTATTTTGGATATTTTCGGAAGATATGTTTCATGTCCGACTCAATCCAAATATTCCCCTATTGAGTTAGCAATGGAGAAATAGAGATAACAACCCCTGAGTCCTGCCTCTAGTAGTTCCCATGGTGGTTACCAAGACCAAGGGTATAAAAAATGGAATCCATTACCGCTTTTTTAGTAAACATTATCAATAGATATATGTATCAAACTCAAAACAACTCCATGAAATATATATATATATATATGAAATATAAAATCCATCCCACATGCATGTTTAAAATAAAATTGATAAAAATTTATGTAAAGTATAATTTAATTACTAAAAGTAATGCTAACCAGTGACACAACATATCTCCCAATGTCCGAGTTAGTATTACCTTGTACGGTCTCGATAGTCTTCCTAGAAACCTGAATGTAGTTTTATAGCCTAGTGTGAGCATACATGTATACACAGTATGAAAACCAATGTCACTCATGTATAAGTGGGAGATTCATACTAATGAACCCATGATAAAATAACAAATCCAACAACAACTAACATGGAATAATAGTCATCCCCACATCACCAACTCATGCTTAACACACAACATAAGTCAAGAAAATTAATATAGTAATACCACCAATGTTTTGGGTTCCCCGCACCACTTCCTAGTGAATACATTTTCATTTTCTAATAGAAAAAATCCTATAACTCCTACCTCTTCCAAATCACCATGTCAGAACCTACCTGTACCAACCTAGACCACAAAAACCACATCACATCCCAGCCGCATACACCTGGGGCCCACAACATGTCACAAATCCTAGGAAAAAAATCCGATCACATCCTACCCGCATACACCTGGGCCACATACCACATCACATCCCTCCCACCTACATGTGGGAAAAACCGAAACATCATCATGAAGACACTTGGAGAGTAAAACACATATCATCTTGAAAACACTTAGTAAATCACAACCCACCCACAATCACATGGGCCTTGTAAACCACAACACAACATACATGAATAATCATTGTAAATACATTATTATAATGGGTCTAGGGAAGAGCATGTAACCATTCATACATCCTCCCAATGATATGTTGGGAAAAGACACTCCCCCCTTGACAATGTGGGCGTTTGACCCACATTTCTCAACTATTGTTTGGTTCATATTGAAAACAAAGGAAATAATGCTAAAAATATATATTATCAATCACAGAAGCCCAACTTATGGGTTCTTAATAAAACTCAAAACCAACCCATAACACTACCAAACTTTGGTACTACATCAAAATACATGTATCAACATTAATGACGGTCACTTACAATGTTGATAAATGAATTTCACTTCATAATGAGCCATAAAATAAAAAACATTCCACCATACAATTAAATCAACAAATTCTCATCATTATGCACAATTTATTTTATTCATAAATATCCCAAAAACTATCATGTATAACACAAAACATGTCCCATAGAAAAAGAGATAACACCACAATAGCCATTTTAGAATGTGAAGAGATGACTAATTTAACAAACATTATATTTACACTATGTTTAACACCCTTACATTCTATAACAATGTACCAATTCCAATACATGTGCTAAAGCATTATCATTGATATTCATGGAGAAACTCCATGATAATTACCCATACCAACCACATCCATAATAACTATTCTAATTCATTCCACCTAATCCATCATCTCAATCATAATAACCCCAAATTCACAGCCACATCAAGAAACATATCTCACCCCAAACATAATCGGTAGCCCTATTTCATAACCTTGCAACCGCAAAACATCCATCAACATAATCATAGAACAACTTGATGGTATCCTCATTGAAAACATTTCCCATCCATTCCATAATTGAACAATCTCAAAACCTGAGATTCCATTACCACCCCACATCTCAAAATAGATCCCACAACTATACCACCACAAAATCCATTCAAAATATATTCATATTTAACAAGGATAAACTCTCTAATTCCAAATTTAATGCAGGGGTTGTAACAAAAACTATGTTATCATATAGAATATAGTTATTATAAATGTATATGTGGTAAATGGTTTTCATTTTAGAACATTTAACCAATAGAAAACATCATTAATTAATTAGATCATCCCATGTAAAATGAAAGACCCCAAATGACCATGGCTTTCACTTGGAGATTAGCACATTACAAACAAAATATCATCAAAAATTAATAAAATTGAAGCATACGTTAATTTTTCCTACCCCTTATATATTGATCTTAAACAAATTAAATTACCTTTATTTATATTGAATTATATTATATTCACAAATTAAAACATTGTACACCCACCCCACATGACACAAAAATTAAATAGAGATGATGGGATCCATAATTCAAAAAATAGATGATCACCACCTCCTAATTGCGCCATTACATGGGGTGTGAAAGCACAAGGAAGAACCTCCAAAGAAAATGCAATCCAACATCTACATCACATCCTACTCCTCCTTGGGGAATAATGGTTCGCTTATACCCAATGAAAACAGAAGTGAATAACGAAGAGAGGATCTATCAATTAGAAATATCATACCCAATATCAATTGAAGTAATGTTTTTTGAATAGCCATTGAATGCAGATCTTGGCTAAGACCGTGTGGTTTGGATGGTCAAAGATAGCTTCAGGTTTTTAAAAGAAAATTATGATTTGAAATATCTCAAAAACCATTAAATATGGTATTTTACTCATTTAGTGTATATGGAAACATTAATGGGGTGAAACTAGAAAAGCTACGAAGACTCAATGATTTTGAAAAACTGTCAGAAATGAGTCATCTTTGTGTGAGTTACCATTACGACTCACTAGTGGATGAGTATTTGTTGGGTGGCCCACCGTTGGATAAATAATAGGGGGATGTGTCACTATTGGGTGTTTAACCATTTCTAGACACTGTTGTGAGTCATCGATGGAAGCCTACCACTTTGACTCACTATTGCAACACATTGTTGCATAATTCCCCATTATGACTCAGTGAAGCGAGTTACCAATGGACAACTACTAGTGTGAGTCACAATTTTGAATCAACGTTGGATAAGTCAACATCATGATTCACCACTATAAAACTACTGTTGTGAGTCACTGTTGTGACTCACAGTTGGATGAGTCACCATCACGACTCAATGACATGACTCACCGTTGGAATGAATTGCTACTGCAAAAAAGTGTACTTTTGGAAAATTCACTAAATGGGTCACTATTACCACCCAAAACACCCTAAATACTGGATTTCCACAATTTAATGTATCAGAGAGGTCCATAACATTACATTAGATACCTCTCCAACTATTCTCACCCTAAAGAATTCTAAACAAACCCATAAGAAGGAGGAGTCCAAACAACCACCCTGTGAGATACCTCTCAAGGATCTTTCTATGCTTGAAGAATGCCTACCAACTAAAAAAACCTATATTTAATGATAAACCACCCTATGTTGTTCGAAAGATGTAGTAAAACCTCAGCATCCAAGAACACCTCCTCTGACATCTGCTAACCTGACAGACCAAAAGACATGACACACAAGTACAACAACCACATTGTCCAAGACACACAAATCAAGTAATTCCTCCCTCCATTGAAGATACTATCATTTATCAGTGGAACTGACTCACTCACGTAGGTTTAATCAAAACATAATTATTGTGTCTCTATATGGAATCAGGTCACCACTTTTACACATGTCATGAATTTTTTACACATTATGGAATGAGGAAACAACAAATATTATAAAAAACAATGTTTAATTGTCACATTATACGATAAAACATAACAAAGTGGAACTAAAAACTACTATAGGTACTAGGAATGAATTTGTACTTCTCACTCCAAAGTACTCTTCTCATAGCCCCCATTCCTCCAAAACAATTGAACCAGATGAATAGTTCTCCCACGAAGCACCTTCTCCCAATGGTCCCAAATATCAACTGGTATCTCCATGTATGACATGTCACCTTTGATATCCAATTATTCCTAGTCAATGACATGGATTCATTGTAAAGATACTGATGGGGATTAGATACACGGATGATAACATGTATCCTTTCCAACATTGATGGCAGTGCTAACTGGTATCCCACCTCACTAAGTTGTCACAACACCTTGAAGGGTCCAATGAACCTATGAGAAATCTAACTTCTTATGCAAAACCTCTGATTTCCATGTCAAGGGAAAACATTCAAGAACACATGGTCACTAACCTTGAAGACCAAGGGCCTCCTCCAGAAACATACATTTGTCTTCTTGCAGTCATGTGCTTCCCTCATCCTCTCACAAAAATGATGAACCTTCCCTATCATTCTCTATTCTACCTCAGTTCCAAGAATATCTGTCTCTCCAACCTATGCCTAGAAAATGGGTGACCAACACAACCATTCGTTCAATGATCAAATGAGGTCATTCTAATTTAATAGTGACAACTATAGTTGTAAGTGAAATCTGACAATGTCATGTGACGTACCCAAGATTCTCCGAGGTCCAAGACACACACCTTCAATATACACTCCAACATTTGGATGGTCCTATTTGACTTCCCATCTGTCTGAGGGTGAAATGGAGTTCTGAGGCATATCTTGGTGCCAAAGGCATGTTTCAATCTTCTCCAGACATGTTTTGTGAAGCATCTATCCCGATCAAAGTCAATGTATCTTGGAACTCCATGCATCTGCACCACCTAATCCATATTCCCCATTTCCACGTTATCCACTAAACATGACTCCTTAGTCATGAAGATGTTAGCTCATTTAATTGTCTAATCCAATAATAACTCGATAGGATCACATAATCCCTATTACCTGGGTATCTTTATGACTAAATCCATTGATATTTTTATCCCACATACAATTGAGGATAATTATGGGCGACAAAAACCCTCCAAGAACATAGGGCTCAACCTTCACCTGCTGGCACACTAAGAACTTCCCCGGAATCATGGATACTACATATTTCATCCCATAACACCAAAATTTATTCCTCAAGCCATGATACTTCTTGTAAATCCATTATTGTACCACTAAGGGTGATTTGTGAAACCCATTGAGGACTCCCCTTGTACAATTACAATAAAAAAACCTTCCATTGAACAATATCTGATAATGAACATCCCCTTACCGTCCCTCAAGAGCATCACCATAGTTAATGTAGTCGCACATCACCTATAATGACCCATAATTTTCATACATTTTTATTACATAAGAATTGATGTATATTTATTACAACATATTACAAAACAATGATAGGACCATATAGGTATAGTATCTTTAGAAACAGCGAAACATAAACAACTGTTTTATAAAACATCTACATTGTCTCTTGTATATTTCATCATAACATGACTTTTTTGTCATATAAAATTTAACACACATCTTCCTGACCTGGAGAAATGAAACATAAAAATTGGTGAGATCAAATTCTATAAGGGTAAATAGATTAAATATCAATCATATCATATTCATCAGAACATAACATTTGAAAATCTTATCCTGTATAGGATATTGTAACATCATATCATGGGATAAACCATAGAAGGGAAATGTAAACCCAATAATCATAACATAAGACATTACTATATGTGGCATAAAAACATAATAATATAAAATAATTTCTTATTAGTCCAGGATTATTTCCTAGACCATCATAGAAGACAAATTATATTATCGGACCGAGTTCACTTCTCCTTCTAGTCTTGTATCACTGAACTAGATTAACTTGTTTTTCTATCCATGTCTATCTCATGAGATATAAATCATTACCCAATTAATTTTATGGAGATATAGATCCCACCCATCTCATAATTAATTCATTATTATGAGTGGCACAAAAATATATATCATACATCATTTCACAACCCATACAATAAAATGGGATTCTTAAACATCATGCAATCATAACATAATTCTTATAAGATAAAAGAAATTATTCAAAATAATTTCATCATAATGTAATAAAATAAAATTAATAATAGGTATATTAAAATAAAACTATATCATCTTATATGGAAAATAATTTTTATAAAACACATGAAAATAGTTCTTAAGGAAAATATCCATTCTTATTCAAAATAATTTTCTTCTCTCAATATGTCATAAAGTTTTAAACAAAAAGAATATAATTGAAAATAAATTTGATAACATGTAATGGAGGATTCATGTAAGTAATTCTCATGTAATTCATAAAAATCAATTAATTCCATACAATTTAAAAAAAACATTATCCTCAGACTTTTGCTAGAAAAGACAACAAGTACCTCTAATGGTAAACAAATAAATATTCCTTCTATAAAATAAGGTAAAAGTAAAAAAATGTTAAAAATGAATTTAAACATACACTGAATAATAGTAATCATTTTATGGAAACATTTTTAGAAAATATTGACATAGATGATAAATATAACCCCAGTAAATACTTAAGAATAAACAATCTCGGGTAAAAACGTGATTAGAAAAGTTATCCCTTACATTAGGTCTGATATGCTTCCTATGTATCTGAAACTCATGTATGATTATAAAAATAATGTAAGAGATTAATTAATAAATCATAATAATTTTTATGATCATATTTTCTTCAATTTGTTATTACCATTTCATTGTTGCTCGTTATTAGGGTATTAACTGTTTTATGTTCTTATTTATGTTTTGTTGAGTAAGTTCTTGTTCCTCTATTTATTTAATACTAATATCATTTAAAGAATGGTATTATTATAATATATATCACATTTATTCATTCAATTAATTTATATAATCTTAGTTTAATGAATATCATGTAGAATAAATCACATTGCACCGTGGGGACGGTAACTCGTATGTACGCACGAGCGATGATATCATTTCCATAATTGTTGAATGGTATTGAAGTGGATGGTGTACAGTATCTTAGAATTAGTATAATTTATTTTATTCATATATTGGTATTATTTACACCATTATACACATCCAAATAATGTGGTGCTGAAAAACAGATTACACCGCGCCGTGGAGAGGGTAAGCCGTATGTATGCACACGCGGTAATTTAGTTTTTTAGTAGGATGGGTAGAAGGTGAAATAGGGTTATTTCATATTTATAAACAAATATGATTTTATGAGTGATAATTAAAATATGTTTTTATAATGTAACAACTAATTAAGAGGATTTAGAGGAATAAGGAAACTTAAATGAATTGGTAGAAGAGATTAACTCTTCCTTGAAGTGTCTCCTTTGAAGTTCAACTTTGGGCACTAGAGTTGGTATTTTAAGAAGACTATAAAAAGCATAATTTTACTAGGGAAGATGAGAAAATAAATGTGTAGGGTTTTTTGAGATTGAAGGTCCAAAATTTATTGAATAGGAGATGGAGGAGGTGTTGTTTTGTAAGAGATAAGAGGGGCACTTTAAGAAACTCTCAAACATATTAGTTTATAATAAAATCAAACACAAACCAAAAAAGACCAAAGTGTCCCTAATTATAATATGTGATGAGATAGTTTTCTAATATCATCATCCTATCCACCAAAATTTTACTAGGGAAGTTGAGAAAATAAATGGGTAGGGTTTTCTGAGATTTAAGGTTCAAAATTTATTGAAGAGGAGAGGGAGGAGGTGTCGTTTTGTAAGAGACAAGAGGGGCACTTTAAGAAACTCTCAAACATATTAATTTATAATAAAATAAAACACAAATCAAAAAAGACCAAAGTGTCCCTAATTAGAATATTTGATGACATAGTTTTCTAATATCATCATCCAAAAAAGTTTGTACAACTTATTTTTTCAATTTAAACCTTATCTTTTTAATTGAACTTTAGTTATTTTATTAATGTTTTATTTTGGTAATAATATTCTAAATATTTAATGGTAATGAATATTTACTTATGGGGTGTAAATTAACCATGAATGGATAATTTATAATATTTTAGACCTTATTATTATAAATTGGTAATTTTTATTATTTTCATGATTTTTGAATAATTTAATAAAATGTTATGGTTATAAAATACCAATAGTGTCAATTTTGACACTATTCATTTAGTAAACATTAAATAAAATTCAAAGAGAAGATAAATTTCAAAAAAAAAATTAAACACACTACTATCATGGCATAGTCACATAGAAAATTTACATAGAACATTAATAAGTTCGTATGATATTTATTTTAACATTTTTAAAACCATTTTTTTGATATTTGTATTAATAGAATAATTTCTACATCACTATTTTTTCATCATTAATGGTAATTATTTAATCTCTAAAAATTATAAATAAATTTTTATGATGTGGGTAATTCTTTTATATTTACATAGACTATAAATAGTCTATTTTATCTCCTATTTATCCATATATTAATATTAATACACTTATATAAAGGCATATAGTGACACTTTTTCCATTTCTTTTGTTTTTATTAAAATTGTTCCATTTTCATAAGAAAGTGGAAATAAAGTGATTAAATTTCTAAAAATAGATGATAAGGGTATAATTTAACCATAAAATAGGATATTTACAGGTGTTAAAATAATTTTATAATATTATTTTTACCATTAATTACCTGATTCATCATTAACCATTCTAATAAAAATTATTTCCAAAGATACTGCTCATAATGACCAAAAATAAAAGTTTCCTATTAACAAAATTTAGAACTAATGATTAAAAATATAAAATCCATTGCTTAAAATTAAAAATAGAGATGTTTATGTAAGTAATTTAGAATTAATCCTGTTGTTGAGAAAACAGATTTTAAAAGTTAAAAAATTGATGTAGATTGATATATTTTTACCTATGAATTCATTGAAAAATTAATTATAATGAAATAAATTATATTAAATGGTAAAAATAAATTATATTTATACTTTAAAACCATTTAATATTATAATTTAACCATATAAATTATCTCGATGATTTTTTTAACTAAAATTTAGCATATTTTTACTATTCATCAATATATGAATGTTATCATAAAAATATCAAAAATTTATCCAGACTAAATATTTATACCCCGATTCAAAATAAAATGTTTATGTTGTCATATAAAAATCATTAATGTTTCAAAGTATTAATTTAAAATTGGATCACCATTCAAAGGTGTAATATTAACCCTTTTAAAAAAATATATCAAATATGGTTTTATTCATAACCTATAACTAAAATATTCATTGAATGAATGTATAAAATATTTTATTAAGTATATAAAATATTTATATCTATATATTATTAATTTAACTACCAAAATTAATTCACTCTAAAATAAAAATATCTAATTTGTTTATATTTTTGAAAATTTATTTTCATAAGATAGTTATAATTATTCAGGTTACCCTAATGGCTAGGATATAATGGTAATTATATATTAAAGGCTTCTCATATTTTGTTTAAACACACTATTTGGTTGCAAAGAAGGATACTTAAGAATGAAAATTATTTAAATATTGCATAAAAATATACAGGTGTTACATTCTACCCCCTTAAATTGCTCTTCGACCTCAAAATTCGTCACATGGGAACAAACAAATGAGGATACCACTCCTTCATCATATATTCATATTGTCATGTAGCTTATTCAAATTAGTGTTCCTTCCATAAAAAAATAACCAACTAGTGGTCTAGTTTTGTAGAACTATTTTTCTTTGATCTACAATATTTATTAGTTGTTCTTCATAAGAAACATCTCGCTCTAGTGGTATGACTTCTATGCTTAGTATATGTGAAGGATTGGTTATGTACATTCTCATGAGAGAAACATGGAACACATCATCATCTTGAGTGATATTTAGTGGAATACCTAATAGGTAATTTAACTTCCCAATATGATCCAAATTTTCAAAAGGACCGATATACATAGGTATCAACTTTCCCTTCTTTCCAAATCTCATTACTCTCTTCTAGGGAGATATTTGTAAGATCACTTTGTCACCAAATAAAAACTCTATGTATTTTATTTTGCTTTCAGCATAATGTTTTTGTTGACTCTGAGAATGTATTATATTTTGTTGAATAGATCAGACCTTTTCTTCCATTTCATCAATAAGATCTGGTACTAATACCTTTCTTTCCTCAACATCGACCCAGCATGTTCTGAGTTATGCACATCTCTCCATAGAGGGCTTCATAAGGAGACATCGAAATACTATAGTGATGGAAATTGTTATAAAAAATTTCCACTAAGTATAGGTGTTGATCCCAACCACCTTTGAAATCCATAGATAAATATCTCAACAAGACTTCAAGAGTTTGAATTTTTCTCTCAGACTAACTATCTGTCTGAGGACGATAAGCAATGCTAAAATTAACTCTATGTCCAGATCCTCCTGAAGACTTCGCCAGAACATCGAGGTAAACCTTGGATCCTGATAAGATATAATGGAAATTTGTACTCCATTAAATATTACCACTTCCATTACATATATCTTGGCATTTATATGAGGAGAGAAATCCTATCTAATAACAATGAAGTGTGTGGACTTCATAAGATGATCAGCTCTAACCCAGATAGCATTATGACCTTTGGATGTTTGGGGAAGTCTAATGAAAAATTCTATAGTGATGATTTCTCATTTCCATTCATGTATGGTTAATGGTAGTAAAATTACCTTATACTTCTATCTTTCAACCTTAACATTCTAACAAACCGTGCATCAAGGGACATATTCAGCGACATGTCTTTTTATGCCATCTAACCAGAAGTACACTTTCAAGTCCTTGTACATCTTTCTGCTTCATGGATGAATAGATAATGATGAACTATGAGGATCATCAAATAATTCATTATTTAAATCTAGAATGGGAATAATAAAAATCTAGTTTCTGAACCTTATTATTTCATCACAATCCAAGTTGAATTGAGGAAAATTTCTCACTTTTTTTGTATCTCTACATTTTCTTTCGGTGACTATTTAATTTTCACATTTATAGATCGTTGATCATTAATTTGATAAAGATAATATTTCTCCCCTTCCATTAAATTTTCAAGTTCCATCCTTTATAAATCAATAAATATTGGATCTTTTGTGATCATCATATTTGATAATCTAGAATGGTGTTTTATAGTCAATACATCTACCACTTTGTACAATTTCCAATGGTGATAATGTATTGAGCAGTCATAATCTTTAATGAACTACAAAAATCTTCTTTGGCGCATATTGATCTCATTTTGCATAAAAATGTACTTTAAACATTAATAATTAGAAAAATTATCACACCGTTCACCATGAAGATAAAACCACAATATTTTTAATGTAAAGATTATAGCAGATAACTCTAAATCACGAGATGGGTATTTTTTCTCATGGATTTCAAACTGTCAAGAGGCATAAGCTATCACCATATTATATTTTAGGAGAACACACCCCATCCCCTTTCTTGTATTCATCAGTATATATCACAAACCTTTCTCCACTAAAAGGAATTGTGAGCACATGTCCACTTGCTAACATTCTTTTTATATCATCGAAATTCTCTTTACATTCCTCCATCTAATTGATCTTAGCTCATTTCTGAGTCAACATGGATACTGGATTAGATAATTGTTAAAATTCCTTTACAAAATGTCGATAATATTTAGCCAAACCAAGAAATCTTTGGATATCAATTAATATTGTTGGTCTTGAACATCCTTCAATAACCACTTATTTTTATGGATCCATAAATATCCCCACTCTTGAGATTATATGACCAAAAAATGATATATTTTGAAGCCAAAATTAACACTTGGTAAATTTGGCATTATATTCTCCTTTCTCAGGGTCTTCAATACAATTATCAAGTGACCTTAATGTTCTTCATTGCTCTTTTAATAAACAAGAATGTTGTATATAAAAACTACCACAAACATTTCAAGATAATATCTAAATAAACTATTCATTATATCAATGAAGATAGCATGGGAATTAATAAGACCAAAAGGGATCACTATAAACTCATTGTGTCCATACCATGTACAGAATTTATACTTTGGTATATCCTCATTTTTTACCCATAATTGATGATATACTAAACAAATATCAATGTTGGAAAATTATTGATCCCCACGTAGTTGGTAAAATAATTCATCAATGTCTGGGAGATGATATTTTTTGTTGATAGAGATCTTGTTATGTTCTAAATAATCAAGGAAGAGTCTCATTGATCCATATATCCTTATAAAAAAAGAATAGGTTCTCCTTATGGTGACACATAGGGGAATATGAATCACTTCTTGAGATTATATTGGAGATTCTTCTTTAATTCCAATAACTCAATTGTGGTCATTCTATATGTTTCTATTGAAATAGTCATAGAACCTGGTATGAGTTCTATTAAAAACTCAACTTCACATTTTGGTGGAAGAGCTAGAAATTCCTCTAGAAAGGCATCATCAAACTCCCATACTATGGGTTTAATCTAAATCTTGAGTTTCTTCCCAACCATTTGAGAAAAATAACCTTAATTTATTGGAATCAAGACCCATGAAATGGAATGAATTTCTCCTGAAAGGATATATTCAACCTTGCATTGATATATAATCAATGATTATGTTAAATATGAAATGTGACTACATTTATTTGGGAATTGATATGCACTCCATATAAAGAATGACAATCCATGAATAAAATCACTTCAAATTCCAATATGGGAAGGATCACAAGATTTTCAGGAAGCACTTTCCCACAAACATTAATCAGAGAAGAATTTTAATCATTTGATGCAACTAGTATACCATTAGGAGTTATCATAGCTAACTCAACATATAATTTTTGTTCTTATATGGTGATACCCTTAAAAAATTATTCAGAAATAAAAGAGATAGTGGATACATAATCAAATAAAACATTTGATACTTTAGAGTAGATGGTAAGTTTACCTTTCACTACATAATTATTGTACTTCACATCACTGATAGTAATTGCATTTGACATTCCTTTGTCTTTGGAAATAAGAGTATTTTGATGTCGATCATCATAAATAACCCTTGTATTTGGTCATTGATTGAGATAATGTTTCATTACCTTTCACATTTAACATTTATGTGTAGGAGGTTCATTTAATATAGCCTTTTCATTGTTCCCATCGTTACACATCTTTTCTCATCACTTTGGCATTCAATTTCCTGATGACCTTCTTTTCCACACTTATAACGTTTACTTATACCATTATGACAATTACCTATATTTTTCTTTCCATATGCTAAGAATAAGGTAAACTCATATTCTTATCAATTTGGTCTTTTGATTTTCCATTAAATTCCATTTTCTCCTCTTATTAAACCCATATGACTGATGGGTTACTCCAATCTCTATCTCAACCTTGAGATCACATCGAACAATTTCCTTGTAGCTATTGAAGTCCCTTAAGGCCTTTTCCATTAGTGACATGGTTTTAATCCACTAAATAATTGATCAATCTTACTCTCAAGTTGGATATTAATTCATAGTGTACCTTGCAAGTATTTTAAAATTAGATTCGTAGGTGACAAAGGATTTATCACCCATTTTATTCAGTTCAAGAAAATCCTTCTCCATCATTGTTTGAATAATAATAGGGATGTACTTATTGAAAAATAAGTTCCTAAACTCATCCCATTCCATGTACTCGATTTCAACTCTTTGCCTTGTATTCTAGATAAGTTTCCACCATTTATCAACTTCACCTTCCAAACTGTATACTGCTTAGATGACTTTATCATTTTCATAAAATTATGTGAATGAATATATATTTTCAGTGGTACTAATCCAATGTTCATCCACTAATGGATCAAAAGACCCACTGAATGAAGGTGGACACTACCCCATGAAGGATTCAGTAGAGTGTTGCTCCCTACTTTTCTAGTTTGGAAGTCTGGAATGATTCTTATCTTGAAAAAGATGTGTGAGTATGTCTACAATATTTTTCATTCAATATCCCATAACATTGGGTTTCTCAAGGGGAAAATTATTGCATTTCCCATCACATTCAGCATTAACGTTGATCCATCGGGTTCCATTCAATGACTAAAACCAAAGAATCATAGTGTGAGAAACACTATTTATAATAGGAAAACCAGATAATCAAGAATGGAATTTCAAATTAGGTCACATAAGGTTTTATTCTAGTTTATTAATGGTCAATTATAAAACACTAGGATTGTATCCTATACATAGTCAAAACCATAGAGTTCTTACTAAAGCTTTCAGATCCTAGTTTCCCAAGGTTAACTATACCTTTCCTCTGATACCAGATATAACGAACCATACTTTAGACGCATTTTTATTACATCAGAATTGAAATATATTTATGACAACATATATCAAAACCACGATTGAACAATATATGTATAGTGTCTTTAGAAATATGGAAACATAAAAAATTGGTTCATAAAACATCTACATTGTCTCCCATTTATTTCATCAGAACTACACTCCTTTTGGAATATCATATTTAATAAACTTCTTCCTATCCTAGTGAAAGGAAACATACAAAATGGTAAGATCAAATGATCATTAATTGTAAACAAAGTAAATATCTATCTTATCATATTCATAAGAACAAAATACTTGAAAATCTTATCCTGCATAAGAATTCATTATATCTTGTAATGAGAAAAATCATAAAATTGAAACGTAATCCCAATAATCATAATATGATACATAAAACATTTTTTTAAAACCCAGATAATTGTATAAAATAATTTCATATTAGTCAAGTCCTATTTCTCTGACCATCATAGAGAATAATGTACATTACTGAACCGAGTTCACTCCTTGTTCCAGTCTTGTATCACTAAACAAGATTAACTTATCATTCCAGCCATGTATATCTTAGGGGATATAAATCATTTCCCAATGCATTGGAGAAAGATATAGTTCACACCCATATCATAATGAAACCATTCTTATGTGTTACCCAAAAACATTAAACATATATCATAGCATAAATAATGAGATAGAATGGGATTCTTAAACTTCATGTCACCATAACATAATCCATATAAAGTAAAAGGACTTCCTAAAAATAATTCCATCATTACATACTGAAATAAATGTAATAATAGGGATTTAAACATATCATTATATCATCTTATATGGAAAATAATTTGATAAAACACATGAACATAGTTCTCGAGGAAAATATCCTTTTTTCCTCAAAAACATTTACTTTTCTTCATGTGTATTGAAATTTTAAAAGAACACAAGTTAATTGAAAATAAACTTTAAAAAATTTAAATTAAGATTCATTTAAATAATGATCTATGAAGCATAAAAATCAATTCGTGATGTATAAGTTAAAAAACATTCTACTTGTACGTTTTTTGGAAATGTCAAAAAGTACCTTATAAGATTAACAAAAGAAATATTCCTTCCATAACATGTGGTAAAAGTAAAAAAAGGGTAAAAATGACTATAAAAATACCAGGATGAATAGAAAACATTTTATGAAAACATTTTCAGAGTACATGGTTGTGGATGATAAATATAACCCCAGTAAATACTTACGAATAAACAATCTTGGATAAAAACAATATTGGAAATGTTATCCCTTACCTTTGGTCCAAAATGGTTTGTATATATCTGATACTCCTGTATTATGATTTAAATACTGTTATGGATTTATTCAAAAATAATAATCATTTTTATGATAACATTTATGATCATATTTTCATCTATTTTATTAGTAACATTGCATTGTTAATAGTTATTTAGGTATTAACTACTTTATGTTCTTACCTATGTTTTGTAAGATAAGTTCTTATTCCTATTTTTAGGATATAGTTATATAATTAAATGTGTGGTATTAGTATAATATATATTATATTTATTCATTCAATTCATTTATATGATAATGGTTTAATGATTATGTTGAACATATGATATTGCACCGTGGAGACAGTAAGCCGTATGTATGCATGAGTGATAATATCATTCCTATAATTGTTGAATGGTATTGAAGTGGATGGTTAATAGTATATCTGAATTAGAATAATGTTATATTATTCATATATAGGTATTATTTACACCATTATACCCATCCAGTTATGGTGGTGGTGAAAAATAGATTAATCCATGGCATGGAGACGGTAAGCCGTATGTACGCTCGCGCGATGATTTCATTTCTTCATAGGATTTATAGAAGGTGAAATAGTGTTGTTTCATATTTATAATAAAAATTCAGTGTATTAGTGATACTTATGTTATTATTTTATAATGGAAGAATTAAATAAGAGTATGCAGAAGAAGAAATAAACATGACCGAATCGATAGAAGAGATTACCTCTTCTTTGACAAACCTCTTTTGAATTTCCACATAGGGAACTAGAGTTGGTCTTCTGAGAGGACCATCACCTCCAGAATGATACTCGGTATATTGATAAGTGTAATGGGTAGGGTTTGGTAGATCATGATGTCTCAAAATGAAGTGAAGAGGGGAGGTAGGAGGTTCCCTTTTATGTGAGAGGAGAGGAGCACTTTAGGAAGCTCTCCAAAGTATTAATTTATAATAAAATAAAACCCTGCTCAAAACCACTAAGGTGACACTATTTCAAATATGAGATGTGATATGGTTGTAATCCCATCATCCAATAAATTATTGATGACTTATTTTTTCAATTTAAACATTATCTTTAAAGTTTACCCCTAGTTAGTCTATTAAAGGTTAATTGTGGTAATAACATTATAAATATTTAATGGTAATAAATATTTACTTATGTGGTTATAATTGACCATAAATGGATATGTTATGATATTTTAGACCTTATAATTATCACTTTTTAATTTTTTAATTTTTTTTAAATAATTGTATAAAATGTTATGGTTATAAAATATCAACAGTATCGATTTTGAAAATATTTATTTATTAGATTTAAATAAATTTCAAACAGAAGATAAATTCAACCAAAAATATTAAATACACTCCTAAAATATCTTATTTACCTAGAAAATTTATTGATAACTTTAATTATTTAATATGATTTTTCTTTCAACATTTGTAAAACCATTTAATTGATATTTCTATTTATAAAATAATTTCTACATCACTATTTTGTCAACATTAATGGTAATTATTTAAGATATGGTATTTAAAAATAAATTTTTATGATGTAGGTAATTATTTTATCATTGGATAGACACTCGTTATACTATTTTATCTTCTAGTTATCCATATATTAAAATTAATACATTATATAAAACAAGATTGTGACACTTTGTCCTTTTCATTATTTTTTATTGCATTCATGTCATTTTCATAGGTAAGTGGTAATAAAGTGATTCCATTTCAAAAAATAGATGATAAGGGTATTATTTAATTATCCAATAAAATTATTACTGGTGTTATGCAAATTTTAAAAAATTATTTTTACTTTCAATTACCAAATTCACCTATAACCATGGTAATAAAAATAATTACCAAAATTACTTTTCATATTGCCCAAAAATAAAAGTATCCTATTAACATAATTAGGATATAATGGTTCCCAATATGAAATACATTTTTTTAAAATTAAAAACACATAAGCTGCATTAAATAATTTATAATTAATCATGTTGTTGATAAAAACAAGTTTGAAATGTTTAAACATTAAAAAATATTGAAATGTTACCTATGAATTAAATATAAAATTAATGGTAGTGAAATAAATTATAATAAATGGTAAAAATATATTCTATTTATACTTTAAAAGAATTCAATAATATAATTAAACCATATAAATTATCTCAATGAAAAATGTTGTTTTTAATTAAAATTTAGCATATTTTTACTATTCATCCAAATATGAAAGTTATCGTAGAAATATGAAAAATTCATCCAAAGTAAATTTTTATAACCCATGTCATTATAACACGTTTATGTTTTCATATAAGAATCATAAATTTGTCAATGTCTTAATTTAAAATTGCTTCACCATTAATATTTATAATAGTAACCTTTAAAAAAATACATCAAATAGGGTTTAATGAAAAACCTATGAATAAAATATTCATTGAATGGATAAAAAAAATATTTTATTAGTTATATAATACATATATATCTTATTAATATCCTTAAAAAATGTAATTCAGTCTAAAATACAAATATATAATTGATTTATATTTTCCATAATGCATTTTCATAATTTAGTTATAATTATTCCCGTTATCCTAATACCTATACTATAACAGTAATTTTAGATTAATGAAATGACATAGTTTGTTTAAACACAGGATTTCATACAAATAAATATTATGAAGAATAAAAATTATTTAAATATTTAATAAAAACATACTGGTGTTACATCACCTCTACCTCTGAGTCTCCCCACAAAAACTCCTCCACCAAATGCACTAGGGAAGACTACACTATTATATAAAATGAATATAATCGTGCAACATTTATTCATGTATACAAGTGAATGGTTGTTAACTCCTCCATCACCTTCCAATCATTCATAGATTCCTTAACTACCTCTTTTTATAAATTCCTTCCCATGGAATCAACAATGAAATTTCCCATTCCTGAGGAGTAAGAGATCTCAAACTCATTATCATAAATAATATTCATCCCCTTCACTATCGTCTATTAATATCTCATAGGGAAGATATTTACCTCAAAATATTAGGGTCTGTGAAGACCATAATGTTTTCCCCAATGAGGCAATGCCAAAAAAACTTTAGCACAAACACGTTCGATGCTACCTCCAGATCTTGGGTGGCATAGTTACCTTCAAGGGGATATAACTGCCTAGAACTGTAAGAGATCACTCCCCAATGTTTCTTTAACAAGCATCCCAAAAAAAGATGAGAAACATCACAAAACACCTAGAAAATCTCTTCTTCCTCTAGAAACCAAATAACTATAGTGCTTACCAACATCCCATTTAAATATTTGAACGCTATCTAGAATTGATCATTCCACATAAAGCCTTGGTCCTTTCTTGTCATAGATGTCATTGGAGATGGTACTAGAGGTAATTTTGGTCGAAATATCTAGTAATTACATTCCATAACGTGAAAACTATGACCCTATACTACATTATTTGGTGATTAATTTGAAAAAACTACCTCGACCTACGATGGTTCCACTGTTACACACTACTATGATAGCACATTCCCTAGGAAATGTACCTTTGTTGTACAAAACCTACACTTTGAAAAAAATTTGTAGAGATGGTGACATCGAAGGACTCGTAAGAAATTTCATATATGTTCAGTATGCTCCTCATATGAATTCGAGTAGATGTTGATGTTGTTGATGAATATAATGATGAACTCATCTATGAACTCACAAAATATGGAGTGCATATGTACCGTGAACATGGATGGTGATTTCATTACACTGAAGGGAATGAATAGGAACTTTCATTTCCCATAGCATCATCTGAAAGAAATATTTGGTATATCAAACTACTTCACCCAAAACCAATGATATCCGGACTATAGATCAATATTAGAAAACCAACTCACCACTCTAAGATAGAAGATGTAATCATCTATCCTTGGAAGAAGGTAATTGTTCTTGAATGTTACATGATTCATCCTATAGTAGTCTATGACCAACCTCATACCATCTTCTGTCTTATTTTTCAACAAAACTAGAGCACCTAAAGAGGACACACTGGTCCAAATGAATCCCTTATTCATAATTTCATCAATTATAATCCTCATCTCCTACATCATAGAATGTGACATCTCATAAGGATCAATCAAAATCAGAAAATCACCATAAAGTATGTCTATTTCAAACTCAAAATAAAATCTTGGTGGTAGAGTCACATCATACATTGGGAAAAAATCTGTGAACTGTCAAAAAACAATAGGTACCTCCACTATCTCAGCATCCACCGACTCCATTGACAGCTCATCTAACAGGTAAACAATAATATATATATGTTGATTTCTCACCATATAGCTCTGTTCACCAACAATATCCATATGTCAGCCATCTAGGTATGAAAAATTAACTCTCTTCTAGATGTAGTAGGTAATTCCATTAACAAAATACAACTAGTCGATGCCAAGAATAAAATTATTTGAATGCATCAACAGAATGAAATGATCCCTATAGGACAGATGTGGTCCCATCATCTGTATACATCTTTGGCAAACATCAAATAACCTAATTTTGGAATCTACCTTCTCTACATCCCCTTAGCGGAGCAATATCATGATATCATTGTGGCTGAAACGGCGTATTTGGGAATGGATACTGGTGGTGGTGTTGATCCTACCAAATTCTACTATACTAATACTGAAAAACCATTGGGAATTAATTATGAAGATTCCTCTAGACTACACATATAAAATACATCATTTTGGAAACCATAAAAATGTCACATGGACTATAAGTTCTAAATGAAAACTATTGAGGCCAAGTCCCGTTGTTTGGAACCTTGAAGGTCATATCACGTGAGACTAGATACTGATAACATTTCCATCAAAATAACCCTATTAGCTCAACTCTGACATATTTTGATCATAAAATTATACTCATTAGGAAAACCTATTTCTCTAATGTACATGTGGGGGAATCATTATAATTCTCCTACGAGAGAATATAAAAAACATCTAGCACCTATCAAGGAATAGTAACCATCCCTGCCTCACTAAGGCATGGTCCCAAAATAACGCTAGTTATGTAATGTAATAAAGTTATAACATCTATTGTTAGGGTACCATCACCACCTACCACTTATTATATGTGAATAACCTAACAAAAAAATGTCTTTATGCTCTTACCTCTTCAATAAGCTCAACATCACAACCTTCCTTCAAACACCAGGGCTATATAAACCGCATCACATCCTTCCTATAGACACAGGGACCTCACACCTTTTCCCAAAACCTAGGAAAACCAAGATGACAACATCACACACATAGAATCCTAGGACACATACCACATCACAGTCCACCCAAAAACACCTGAGCCCAAACCCCACCACATGATGAAGATATTTGGGAAAGCATAACACATCATATCTAAAAAACACAAGGGAAAGTAGAACCCATGCCATAGATACATTGGCCACATAAACGAAACCACAAACTACATGAGGAATCATGGGATATCAATTAATAGAAAAGGGAGAATGGAATGAAAATAATCCCACCATACATCCTCCCACCATAATGGTGGAAAAAGAAACAATCCCTCATGATGATTTCGGTTTTCAGCACATACTACTCAACTATAGTGGGGAGCGTATAGAAAACATAAAGAAATATATGATTACATATATATTATCAAACACTTAATCCTATCATATGGGTTTTCAATAAAAACACCAATGACCCCATAAAACTACTAACTTCTTTTTCTAAATGAATTTATAAACATTAACAATGGTCAATTCCAATGTTGATAAATGAACGATTCTTCAGAAAAATTCACAAACACCAAATAATACTCCATCCAGTTATTTCAACCAAATCTCATTATTATTACATATTTATTTTCTCATTAACTATCTTGGAAACAAAAAATTATGTTATCTAATAAGAAACCTAGAAAAATAATTAACACCATCAAATCAATTTCAAAAGGCCAAGAACTCACTAGTCTAATAGACATCATATTTCCACATTGTTTAAAATTGATTCATTCTATAGAAATGTACCAATCCAGAGATATAGGTTAAAGGTTTATAAATTCTAAATAATGAAAAAATCATGTCTAATTATAGAGACCAACAATAACCATCATCATTCTTCAAAGTCATTCTTCCAAATCCATGATCTCAACCAAAAAAAATAAACAAATCACAACTTCACCTAGAAAAAAATATCACCACAACCATACTTGACATCCTGACTTCATATCCACACCACACTAATCATATCCATCAATATAATTATAACACATCCTGATGGATTCCTCGATGCACAACATTACTATTACATTCCAAAATGAAACAATCTCTCAACTTAAAATAACATTGCACCACCCGTACGACCCCATATCACATAGCCAATCCCACAACCGTACCACCAAAAAATATTAATACATAACAAGGATCTATTATTTAATTCATCATCTTAATTAGGTGTTTATCAATGAAATTGGTTTTCCAAGATAATTCGTTTATTAGCCACGTATATGAAGTTAACATTTTTCATGTTGGAAAATTCATCAAAAGGAGAGATGAATGGATACCTACCTTGAAAAAAATATGATCAAAAACTCCTTATGATTCAAATATAGGAAGTTTGTAGGAATTAGAAATACACTAAATAGAGCACATGATCCATACTTTGTATCACAACCCCCAGATCCTCGGGGAAGAATTTTTTGGGGTGCACTAAGAGAAAGGGAACGATCATAAGGAACATAGGATCTCGGCTTGAGAAATCCAAAATCCTATATCAATGGATGGAGTATTTTTTAAAGTCCATTAACTATGTAACATGACCAAGACTAGGTGGTTTATAAGGTAATTGGATTCTTCGGTTTTTTAGTTGATAGATAGGATTAAAAATGTCTCCAAAAATCATTAAATATGGGAATTAACTCATTTAGCGTCAAAGGAAATGTTAAAGGGGTGAAACTAGAAAAACTAGAAAGATTATGAAATTTTCATAAACTATTATAATTGACTCACTGTTGGGTTAGTTACCATAGTGGGTCACTAGTGGATGAGTCACATTTATATGGTTTACCATTGGGTGAGTTAATGGTGGTTGAATCAATGGTGGCTAACTCAACATTGGATGGATCAACGTTGCGAGTCACCATTTTGACTCACTATTAGATGAGGCACCATTGTGAGGAACCACTGGAAACCAACTTCTAGGAGTAATCGTTGTAAACAAACATTAGAAAAGTCACCGTCGTGACTCACCAACACGAGTCACCACAGGCAACCTACCAATGTGGGTCACCATTGTGACTCACCATTGGATGAGTCACCATTAAGAGTAACTACTAGAGACCTACCTGTGTCAGTCACCATTGCTACTCACCATTTTGTGGGTCACCATTGTGACTATGTGATGCAACTCACCGTCAGGATGACCTACAATAGGAAATACCAGAATTTTGGAAAACACCTGAAATGAGTCACCATTGCCTACCCAAAAAAAATGACTATATTTCCACAATTTAATTGACCAGAGAGGCTCGGGCCATTCCAAATGTATTACTAAAATCGCTATACAAATAATAATATATTTTATAATATGATTAAATTTATATTTTATTTATGAGTATATATATTCATTAAGGTTTCTATAGACAACATAATATATATTTTTGAAATACAATTAAATAATAGATGAAATTTTTGCGATCACTATTATTTTCATTGGTAGTTTAGTCTGTGGAATTTCAAATAGAATTATTATAACATGTCTCGTATTTTAAAATATTATACTAGAGTCAAGTATATTATCATGGTGATATATTATTTATATAGAGATACCACTTTGTTGAAATAAATAGGGAGATATATGAGAATCCGGAGTTGGTTACACAAAAAAATACATTTTCCTCAGTCAATATTAAAAAGGCTCAGTGTTGTAAATGTAAATAATTCGAGGGAGGTGGGTATAAACAAGATCAGTTCCCCAAAATTTTCACTTTTGTTATTAGTTAAGTTATTTTAAATTCATTTATTCATAATTATTTTCAAACATGAATAGCTATAAGGGTGGGACGATCCTAATTTATAATATTTTTCTTAAACAAATATATTATCGAAAATATAATTAAAAACATTTTATGTGTCTTCCTATAACTCAATGGTGTCTTTTAATGTCATTACATTATTATAAATTATGAAATTAGATATTTTTGATGTGGTAAGTTATATTTTAATGGGATTGTTATCTATATATTGAAAATATAAAATAAAATTTTAATATTTATTATATTTTATCTTGATAAAATAAATTTAGTAACATAATTTTGATAATGGATTATTTTTTAGAATGATTTTAAAATTTATCCACGATCGTGATAATGTAGGAAAAATTAATTTTGTGTTATAATAAGGGATATGCTATTTTTAATTATCAATAATCTATGACAATTTTTTTTTCTAGGTGTCCTATTTGAAAATGATGTAATTATATTTCTATTAGAAACCCATAATTTCAATGGGAAATTATATGCATAATTTTATGAATTGAACTTTAATGATTTATGGTTTCATGAATTAACACCATTCATGTAATTATTATAAGAATTGAAATATAATATCTCCATCTATCCTTTATCTATCAATTCATGACATTATATTCATGTATGTATGACTATGAACCAAAATAAAAAAATTAATTTAAATAATTTTAATTAATAACATGGATCATTGTAAATCATATATAAATTTTTTTTGATCATGGACTGGTCTCTAAATTTTTAATACAGTAACATTACATAAGGGGTACATGAGTTATATATCATTTGGAATGTCTTCAATTATTTATAAATGGATATATTTTTAAGGATGTAATGATACTGTTTAATTGATATTATATATAAAATTGATTATTTCTATTTTTATTAAATATATATTACTATAATTCCATGGTGAAATGTTTGGAATAATATATGTAGTTACCAAAGACTATATAAATATTATTTCTTTTTTTTAATAATTATTTAAATGTATAAAAAAATATTGGGAGGTCTATTGTCGTTGTAAGACTAGTAACATAAATACCGTTATTATATTTCAATTAAATCATATTTATTTAAAACTTTATATTGTTATCCTAAAAAAGTAGGTATACTATTGTTTTTTATGATACGAAACTGAAATACATAAAAGAAAAATCGGGATAGAAATTATTTTGATGGAAAATCAGAGTAAATCATGATAGAGAGACAATATAGACATGTACTGAGTCCTAAGATGATAACATAAATTAAATGATCATATGTTTGGAATCATTTAATAAGATAATTATATTATATTTTCTTTATATCATATATATACGAAATCAAAATAAATAATTAAATTATATTCATAGGTCATGGATTCCTCTCATGATCATCATCACATAGTGTGAAAAGTCCCACATTAGATATGTTCATTTCCAAATATCATTAATAACACGTCTAAACACATAAATATTTAACCAATACACCAAATGTATATAATATTTTAGTAACCCCCATCACATCATAATATGTGTAAGATAATGTTCACCACATAGTAAAATGAAGCGATACAAATATAATTGTCACATTTTAAATCATTATAATGAAGTGGTTTTCATGAAAATATCTTCAATAATAAAAAATGAATATACCATAAAGATTATTTTTACAATTTATAATTCATAATGGATGGTTTTGGTAAAATAAATATTTTTAAAGAATATATTCATTGTTAGAAACTATTTTTGGGGGTTTTATCTATAATAATCAAATATAACGATCCATAATATCTTCTTTTATTTAAATATAAAATAATATAATAGAATTAATCATTTATTTACCCCAAAACATAAAATCAATGTAATCTATGTATATATATATATATGGGTCATAAATATATGATATATATATAAAACACATGATAATAATGTTAGAAAATGGGAAAAATAAATATAATGTTTAACAAAAAACTAACAAGGAGTGTTCAGAATATCTATTTCCATGAGTCCATATTCTGTATTAAATTTTACAAAAATATAATGACCTATCTATAAACATTTAACAGTATAATGCTCTATTTCAATAAATCAATATCTTACTTTGATTTATTTTTTAAATTTTTTTAGAATTATAGAATTTGGGCATAACTCACACATAACAAAACCATATTTTATATTTTGGAGCCTTATACTCATTATCAATTTTAACACACTAAAAAAAATTAAAATAAAATATTATTTCCATTCATGAGAAATATTTAAAATTCCCAAAAATAATTCTTATATTTCCTTATCCATTCGTAAAAATAATGTATAAAATTAAAAAACATGACATAAAAAAAATTATAACCACTAGATATAGAAAATAACAAAAAAATAGTTCAGTGAAAAATTGTAAAACACATGATATGTTTTCCTTTATATAAATACCCATTGAGAGGAATAAATATATCATTTAAAAATTTCAACCACATAGACCTTTTTTTATTTAAAACCATTACAAACAATATTAATAATAGATAAAACATAAGGGAAACTTAGGGCATCATTTTCAAATCACATTTATCTGAGCATCGCAGTTATAGTGGATTAATTTAGTAAAAAATCACACATGATGTTGAAATTACTATAATTTTATTTTTTGAATGAAAATTGTAGTATATTACCATAATATTTAAGGAGAATAATAATCATTTATCTTTGTATCATTACCCAATTAATTATAGATCCATAATGGGGATCACCCATCATATATGCTATATATGGTTCACCTATGAGATACAATAGGTCTCAACCCACTATGTAATATTGGCGAGGATCACTTTTTTCAAATATATAATTATTATGTACCATTTAATGAATAAAATTTTTTATTCTTTCACTTTCATCATAAATCCCTTGAAAAAATATTTTAAACTAGTATGAGAAAAAATATAAAATAACCTAATTTTTTTTCTTTAAAAAGCCCATTTTCAATTCTAAAATACATAGAAAATGTTAAATTGGGTATTATTATGAATAAATCATGAAATATGATAAATTAATCCAAATATGAAATAATGGTTGTGGTGGCATGAAACATTGTTGATGTTGTATATGTTAAAATAAAACAATATTTTTTTAAAATTAGATTAAAAATATTCACTATAAACAATACCTTTAAAACCATTTGATTGAATGTATAAATAATTATTTTATGTAAATTCTAATTATTTTTCTCATTATTAATTCATGCATTATTTATTTTAATAAAATGCTTACATTGAAGAAAATATATTTTTAGGGAAACAATAAAACCAATTTTTTTAAAAACCATTTACTTTGCGTGGGACTCCCCTTATACGTACCATTTATTCCTAAATAATAATCTATTTTTAATTATTTACATGATTAATAATTATTTTCATGCTTACTATTACTTTTAGTTCACTTATTATAATATAAAAAAATTTCCAAAAAAATTATTTTTATTTCTGATATTTTGATTATATTGGATAGATTTGTCGAAAATAGACTGGGTAAGAATTCTATGGTAAAAGAGGACATTTATCACACTATATAAAAAATTGAAATAATAAAATATTTTAAATTTTTATAAATAAATTTTTATTTTATAACCAATCATAAATGATGGCCATGAGAAATGAACCGTGTTTCGATAATTCGGATTATAGGTCATATATATGCATGAGTAATATTACAATTTTTCAACCATTATTGTCAAAAATATGTATATATTTTTAAATAGTAAAATAATGTTAATGACGTCATAAATATGATATTATTTCCTTATATATACTTATATATATAATCTCTGTGATACATTTGATGAAAAACAAATCATATCAATCCATATAGGTGGTATCCCATAGGGAAAAATGAATAATGTTAATATTTTCACAGAATTGAAATACCTAAAATTATAGGATATATTAAAATTTAAAAATGATAAATATTTCATGAATATCAATTATAAATATTAATTACACCTTTGTTAAAATCCTGGAGAGGTGGGGATAAAAACTTAATTATATTAGTCCATGAAGGGTTATCCCACCATACACACGAATGATGGATTCAGTTCCAATTTGATAGAGGTTGGAGATATATATAAGTTGTAATATTAACAAAAATTAAATATAATTATATTTAAGATAATTATGATATTATTTCATCAGTTTTAAATAACATTTTAATGTGGTTTTTTATAAATAATATGAAAATATTTGATTACACACTATACCACTTTTTCAAAAAAAATCTATTTCTTTACTCTTTAGGTCATATAAGATTATTGTTATTCAAAAAATTAAGGATTATATAATGTGTATAAATTAGATACATTGGATTTGGTTAGTTATATTATGATATAAATGGTTTATGTAGTTTCAATAATGCAAAGGAATGGGCTCCCTTTTATAAGAGAGGGGAAGGGAACTTTTGGAATTTCTTAAAACAATATATTAATGTAAATTAATTTCTATATCCAAATAACACCATAATTATAATATTCCATAATAATATAATAATGAGTATAAATAATCATATTACATAAGTGTTTTTACATTTGGATGAAATTTATACCGTTATCATTTTATTTTAACCCTTCATTAACACTTTGACAATTATACTGATATCAAGGTTATTTACTCCCAACTGGATAATATTGTTTGTATAAAAGGACTAAATGATAAAAAATTGAACATGATTGGTATTTCAAACCATATAATAATCACATGGAAAATAATAGGTTTTTTAGGAATTTTATATCATTTAAATAATTTTTATTTTTATCAAAAATCAAAAATGTCAATTTTAGAATTATTCATTTACATTAAATTTAATAACATAATGATATAAACTAAAATTAAATTAAAGAATTAAAGTACATAAAAATAATTTTATAATATTATATCAAATTTTTACCACATTATATCTCTCAAATTATATTAAATTTAATATTTATAATAACGTTTATTTTATTTTCTTATTTATAAAATAGTTACTCTGTCGGCATTTTCTATGAATTTAAGTTAATTATATCATTTGAAAAATTAAAAAAATAACATGATGATTAAAAATCATTTATATTTCATGTAAATATTTTTATGATAGAATATCACATGTTTATCATAATAAAAAAAATATAATAGTTATAAAAAAGGGTGATGTTTTTTAATTTTTGTAACATAAAATATTATATGGGTCATACTCCCCTAAAAATGGGAAAATTTATTCTAACCAAAAATTGGAATATTAAGATAAAACGTGAGTCATTAAGAATAATAATTCATCTTTTAAGTTTATTTTATAGTGCTTGTATTAATATTTTTAACCAATAACAACTCAATTTACACATTAACACTATAGAAAAGTTTGTAAGGATACTATTCATAATGATAAAAAAGATCTATTTACAAAAAATGACCACATCATTCAAAAAATTTAATCTATTTTAAAATATTGTACAAATAAAATTATATATTCATATTTAAAATCGTATCATCAAAATAGGAAGAAGAACGTTTTTTCCTAAAAACAACTCTTGAGATTGAAAATCATGTACTACAGATATAGTGAAAAAACAAATAAAAATTATTATTATTTTAAATGAAAATATAATATACAGATTTGAAATATATTTTAAAATAGAATTTTATTTTCGTAATACAATCTAAAAAATAATAGTTTTGACTAACGAATTAGTATTTTTCACTATTCATTGGAAAATTATAGTTTTGAAAAAATATTTATAAACATTATTATAAAATATTTTGGATGATAATATATTAAAAATATTATCTTTATCAAATGTAATTTAGAATTATACCTTAATAATTTATTTATTTTTATGTTTATCTATTATATCCAAAACTATAAAAAATATATATAATATACATATTAAAATATTATTTGACCATAATTATGGTTTCCTAACCAACATTGAAGGTGGTAAAGGAAAATTAAAACTCATCATTAGTGGAGGAGGCGAATCGACACATCACAGACGATGTTTTCATTTTTTGAGATACAGGAAAAGAGAAGAGGTTTTGTTAGGGATATTCCATAAACCAAGTAACAATATTATATATATATATATGTGATACTAGAGTTATCATTATACTTTGGATAGTGATAGTAAAGATAGGATAATAAATGAGTATAATTTAAATTATAAATAATTTAATAGAGAATGAATGATAGATTTTACATGATGAATATTGGACCATTGAGAACCTCTTTAAAGAACATTGTTTTGGTATTATGGTGACACCTGTTGGACTTGAACATAGATAGGAGTCTTGGGAAGAGAATTGGGGATAATAAAGTCCATATAGAATGATTTATAGGTGTGTGAAGATGGTGTTTTAGGGGGTATTTATAGTGAGAGGAGATGAGTGTTGTTTATTATTATTTTTATTTATTTATTTATTGGCTTAGGGATAATAGTATTGTTGATTATTGTGATTGGGTATATTATCTATTTAATTTTTGTTTGACATAATTTTTTCCTACATCTTTCAAGACTCTAAAATTAAATTATTAAACATATAATTTTAAATACTCAAAATTACTAAACATCACCATTAAATAATAATTAAACAATCTTATAAAAATATATAAAAATAACCATATGAATTTTTCAACATGTATAATTTTAAAGTAGACTCAATTATTGATTTTTTTATAACTATAAATAATTAAAATCTTAATTGGAATCATCATTTATTTATAAAAACTCCATTTTAATATTATACTTTATTTTTTAACACTTTGAAAAATTAATTAAGCTCTAAATAAATTACATTATATTTAGAAAAATATGTAGGATTTCTTTTATAAAAATATATATTTTATAAAATAATTATATTAATTTTGAAATTATAAATAAACATTTTTGTCATAAATATTATTGAAATTATTTTATAATTTTTAATAATTTTATTTACATATCCCATAATATATATATATATATGATAGTTTTATTTATGTGTTACCAAAATATTTTTTACAAATTATTTAGTGATGAGATTATTCTAATGGTATGATTCCTATTCCCAATGTTAACATTACTATTCCAATGGTATGATCATTATTTCATTGGTAGAGATTTCATTAATTTATTTAAATAAAACTAATTTAAAAATTCATTTATAATGATTTTTAATATCTAATTCCAAAATTAAATGGATTATTCTAAAATAACATATGTTGTAACACATTTTGAGTGGTTAATGTTTCAATAAAAATGTATTCACAGTGAATAATTTTAATTACCAATATTATCCTGCTAGAAAATTATTTGTGTCATAAATTTCATAATAATATACTGAATACATTATCGAATTCATCCATTTGTGGTTGCTATTGAAAAAAATATGTCATTTAATGGTGGTGGTAATCAACAGGTGCACATAAACTACAAAGCCATTTTCCCATGAGAGGAGGGTGTTATCAAATGAAATAATTATAATTTGATAATAATAAAAATATTATAAATATCATAATAGTTAATTTTATGTCATTATTGAACATTCCATTTAATGAACTAAGGGAATATTTAATGCATCATTCATGAGGGAGGTAGTATGTTAAAATTCGTAATGGCATTTTCGTTCTATCCCTATGTTTTGGAAGAAGCTATAAAATTATTATAAAATTAGTGTATCAACAATTAATAATAATAAAAATTACAATGTTTTTAAACATGTAAAAATTCTACATTCTTAATGGGATATAAGAAGAAAATAATTATAAATTCAGGTTATGGCCATTATCTCACCCTTTAGATGTTCTATGTTCTGGGAATCCTTAAGGGACCATATATTGGACATTTGTTTATATAAAAGATTCATTGTTGTTTTGAGGGGCATGAGGAGAGTCTATATTTTAATGTTTATGGTGATATTGGTTTGCATTTATTGGAGATATATAGAGGTGGTAATCTATTTATAAATGTAAAGAGAGTGGAATATTTCAAAATTCACTATATATTTCAAATTATTTTATTAAATATTTCATGTTTCTTAGCTCTTATAAATGTCAAAAATAGATTATTTATTATATAAGTTCATAGATCATTTCATTATACAATTTTAAACAAAAATAAACATGTTTTAATCATTTTCACTTTGGTAATGTCTATTTTACCATTGTTTACCCCTACCTCTGTGACAACACTTTTACCCGAGGTAAGTAATTTCAATAAAAACTATAAAATTATATTATTTATCTATTTAAAATTGATTATATCCAAATATGAACAACATTTTATAAAATTAAAATTATAAGGTTAAATAAATTTATATAATCATATTGTATACTAAGAGAAAATAATTTTTAAGTGAATTTGAACTATAAAATATATGTGTGGGTATGATTTTCAATGTTTTTTGTTTTGATGAAATAATTTTTTATGTTAAATATTTAATGTCTTATATATTTTAGGAAAACCGAAAACAACATTTTACAAAAACTAATATTTATTTTTAAAAATATCCAAATAACTCTTTTAGAAGTAATAATGATTTTATATTTAACAAAATGAAATTAATATTTTTTATAGTTTTGAAATATTATTTAAAAATAAATATTTTTTATTCTATAAATACATCACTAATATTTTGATAAAGTAATATGTCAATATTATCGTATGAAAATTTCATCATGTTTATAATTTCGATTAAAAAATTGAAATATTCACTATTCATCTTATAAGTCAACTACATTATAAAAATCTCAAAAAATAAATGTAAATTCATTTTTACATGATGATTTTAAATTATGAATACATTATAATATTTAAAACATACATGTTGTATAAAAATAATTAAAAATATTTGTACATAAAAAATAATAGAAAAAATTTTATTTAAAATAATTAAAAAATAATTAAATGTTTAGTTATTATTATACCATAATTTATATTTCTTTCCCAAATGAAATATTATAAACATTTAATGTTTTCAATTAAATATATTGTGATGTTAATTTTGATTATATTTGTTTACTAATATATTATATATATATATATATATACTAAGAAATAAAATTTATATATATGATAAATAGGTCATTAAATTAAGCCCACATCATAAAATTTTCCCTTGAAATATATATATATATAGTATATTGATATAATTTTCATTATTAATTTTCATTTCTTTATCAGGTTTCCATTTTACCTCGTCAAACTTCTAGTTTCTCCAATTTACATGGACCTGGTGGGTCCTCGTATTGTGTATAATTTTGTCTCTACATTATATGATCTTTAGTGGATAGTCCTCATCAGAGAGATCCTTCTCTAAATATACCCCCTATAGATTTAGTGCATTTGATGGATATATTATGTTCTCCTAATGTGAGATACATGGAACACAACAAGTAATTTAGACATGTTTAGTGGAAGAAATTTCTAATATCTCATTCCTCAAATATGATCAATCTTATCAATGGGTTAAATGTATCTAAAATGTATATTCCACTTCATATAAAACAAAATACTATCAACCATAATGATTTATTGAATAATTTTTTTCACTAACCTTAAACTCCAACTATCACCAATATTTATTAATGGAAATATTCTATAGACTCTAATGTAAAATTACGTGTTGTTGAATGGTTTAGATATTTTATACAATTTAAAAAAAATTCTTTTATAAGAAACATTAATTCAATTTATTGTTCAAATGATTCAATCTTATGCATTTAATCCCATAGATATATTTATATGCGTCCATTTGTATGATTTAATTGAATTTTTTTTAGATAACATGACTTTAGTACGTTTTTGGTTATTGCAACCCATAAATTATATAGAACAATGTATATACACACTGTTAATTTTATGGATATTTTATTTATAATGGAAGTTAGTTAGGGGATGATTGGTCATGCAGAAGTTCAAATATTTGCCTAATTTATACTGAATACCGATCAAGAATAATGAGGTAAACCTTCAATATCAATATGATACAGTCAATATTTGTGTTATATATAGACACACCACAACACTAATATATATAATTTTATGGGGTTTATTTGATACTTCCTATTAAATGGAAATGATCTTAGAATAAATTTTATTATAGTCTCCCAAAAACCATATTTCATTTTTCCCATTATATTTTACTTAAAAAATAAATAAATAATCTATTGGGATGATATCACATTTACAAGAATTTGTTCATAGTGGATGAAAAAATCCACTATAATATTACCTCTTTTCTTTCACCTACTAACACACCACATACATTAATGTATATTTTTAATGTACTTGAACACCCTTTTCCATTCATTTGTGAACATTTAGTGACTTAGGGGTTTTATGGAGTCATGGTGACTCATAAAAAGAGTTTTACAAAAAATTATTGTTTCCCTATGAATGTTGGCATCAGTTAGTCAATCATTGTTAGGTGGAATTATTGAATAGCATCAGTATGTTAGGCATTGTTAGTTGGCCTAAATAGGTTGCATTAGTGAGTAAGGAATTAGTAGGTGGTGAATATGAGTGGTGTTGTTGTGTTAGGCATAAATAGGTGGCATTGGTATGTCACATCAGTGAATCGTGTCAGTGAGTTGTATCAGTGACTTGTGTTGGTTATTGAACAATCGGGGTGTCATTTCCAATGGTGATTCATTTCCATATTTCCATAGTTTTTTTTATTTTCTCCCATCTTACATTTTATTTGAAGTAAGTTGTGTTTAAATAATTTGTTTACCATTTATGATGTAGTTTTTAAGGATATTAATAATATATTTAATATTCTAATGCTCTAGGTACATTGAAATGGCTAAGTCACATTGTCTCATAAATTACCCAACCATTAGTACATTGAAATCATCTCCCTTCCACTAATATAGGATCTGTAATTTTAAAAAGATGAGATCATCTCTTTATTGAACCCCTATTTTTTTCAATTATTGTGCCTAGATACATTCATCCCCATGAATTCATGTGTTGTGTTATGGAGTTTGGATCCACTTTTCCCTTGGATTGTTCCAACTTGTCAGACCTTGTATTTTTGGATTAGGGAGGATTGGTTGATCATATGATTTTCGAGGTAGGTATCCCTTACACTTTAATTATTTTTTCAATATGTTGGCTAGGTATTATAATTTCCCTTTGTGATTAGAGACTAATACATGATTTTAAATAAGGTGGTTATGATAATAATCTAACCTATTATAAAGATAATTGTACCTATTATAACAATGAGTGTTGTTAAATTAGTAATAAATGATGGGTGGTGAAGAAGATGATGATGAAGATTTTTTATTTTGTCTTTTATCTTTGATTCATGTTGTGAATTCTATGCCTTCCAAAAATGATGGATGATGGTGGTATTTTCTTATGCATGGGAGAATATTTACACATGTAATGGATCCCCTATTTAACTGGTATAATTATGGAATTGATTAACCACATATACCTAGTTAAATAAATGTATTCCCTAGGACAAAAAATTTCTTGTATTATCCCATAATTTATCAATGTGGAATCAAATAACAAGTGTGTTATGTCTGAAAACACATTTCCTTGTTTGGTGTGGTTGCGTGTTGTGTGTGAGAATTTTCAATATTTTTCTTTTTATGTGTTGTATAGTGTTGATGTTGTTAATGGAACAAGTGTTTCAAGGGTGATATGGGTGTAGAAATGGTATCTAGAGTAGAGAGATTGATTGAATGTGGAATGGGTGGGATGTTTTTGTGCAGTGGTTTAATATATTTGGGTTGTTCCCTGTTGATGTTACTTGGAGTAGTGTTTCTATGTAGTAGGCATACATAGTATGGATGTGATAAAGTGTGTTTTTGTTTTTAATGTTGAGATAAAGGATAGGGTGAAATTAATTTTAAGAATGAAAATGGAAATTGTTGTCATTGGTTCTATGTGGGAAGGAATATTAAAGGCGAGATTTACCAAATTTTCTTTCATCTATTTGGATTTACTGTGAGGTCATTAGTGTAGTGTGGTTGTTTGTTTCCCAGGTAGGAAGGAATAACTGGTAAATTCTTAATAACATCAAAATTATTTGGTGTTAAGAAGATATTTTTTTATCAACTTCATTAATGACTGTAGTTTATCCTGCCACATGCATTTAGAGGTTACATCAAAAGTGTCAGTGTTATAGGGTTGTTGTTTTCTTAAAAACCAATTGTTTGGGATGATTTTTTGGTACCTATATATACATAAATGTACTCACTTTTGATTATATACACACCCCACCCTTGTTGAGAAGTACAAGCTGAACATACCCACTGCTATGGGTGGTGGTGTATTTCCTAGACATATCGGTGGGAGGATACATTTATTGCCACCTACACTACCCGGCTCAATTTTCCATGTGGGTATAACCCATAAATATTTTATCAGGTTTTAGTATATGAGGCCTAGGTGTGAATGGGGGATTTTTTCTCCCTAGGTGTATTTAGGATGATGTGATTTTTTCTTTCCTGGGTGTCTTTGGGATGTGCTGTTTTTTGTGGCCGAGGTGTGTGAAGGTGAGATAATATGTATTTTTCAGGCTCAGGTGTGTGTGGAGGGGTTGTGATGTGGTCCTTTTGGAAGAGCTGGGAGTTCCAGGACACTCGTATTTAGGGTGTAAGAGTGGCTAATTAGTGGGAATGTCATGGGGGTACCCTATCACTGATGTCATCTATATTACATTTCGTTAATTGTGTTGTTTGGTGGGCATGCCTTTTTTGAGGATCGGGTGGTTTGTATACATTGTTAGGGGATTTTGGAATCTGTTGTTTTCTCAAGGGGGGATTAGTATTTTTTTCACTTGTGCATGGGAGATTAGTTTTTCTCTACTGAGTATAATTATATTCTCACCGTAGGAATATAAAACTATTTTCATGTTTCTAATAGTTTTATAGGGACTTTACTGGGCATTATTGTCTAGGATGTTGGCATAGTTGTCATGCTGCTTCTTATCCTTTTTTATGCATTTACATTTGATCTTGTTATTGTATTTCTAGAATTTTTACTCCAAACATGCACGTGGGAAGGATTTTGTCTTCATTTACATATATGACTTTCAGTTGTTTTGAGGTTGATACATTGTTTCTCCAAATTCTGGATAGTATAAAAAGGTTAATGCCTCAATTTTATTGAGATTTGTATACTCTTGGTGTTTGTAGCCACCCCGGGACCTACTGAAGGTGGGGATCAGGAGTTCATTTCTCTATTCCATTATAAACAACACTGTAAAGGAATATTTGGAGGGATGGGGTTGTGACATATTGGTATCAGTCGATGATTATTGAGTGATATGATGGTGTATGAAGTTAGGAACAGTGATTATTGCATGGGTTAAAAGGGAAATAGTTTTAGCTTGTCTTGGGGTACAACTTTGTTCAAGGAAGGCTGGATAAGACATGGGATATTATGTCCCCCTTATTATATGTTTCATGGACTCTATTTCTACCAAACAACAGTGTGAGGATTCACTATTTGAAGGGTAGAGACTCTAGGAAATGTACATGTTTCATGATGACTTCTGTTCTTGTTTGAATTTGGCATTTTAGGTAATTTATAAAATAACTAGTTAAAATGATTCTTAGATAAAATTATATACTACTAAGGCTTAGGAGTTCCTGGTATACCTTTCAGTTATGTGCCCCAGTCGTCATCCATGAGTTTCTTAGGTATTGGATGCTCAGTAGGCCGATCCTACGGATTGACGGAAGGTTGACTCAGTGGAAGAAGACAACCAGTGGAAAAAATGTAATGTGCTTTCCAAAGATAGACACTGGGAATTTACAAGGTAATAATTTCAGTCATGGAGAAAGAGAGTTGTCTTGAGGAACATTTTATCTCCTTTTTCTTGAATCAGGAATTGATGGAGTACTGGGTTCTGTTTTATGTGAGCAAGAGATGGGGGGTTTCACATCATTGGTGGATGTTTTACCTAGTATAGAGGAGATAGGAATGTGTTTTGTGTGGTGATTTCAAGATGGAGTTCTTAGTATAATTCTTGTCATCCACCATGAAGGATAAGAAGAAATAGGAGATACTCTCCCTCCAATATGAGAGTATTTTGGTTCGGTTGATGGGGATCAAATTCATGGATCTCCTTTTCTTTTCTCTAGATCATTTTCTGGATGAAGATCCTCAGGCGGGATTCTTAAAGCTGGCACTTCATCATTTCTTCTAGAGTGAAGTTACTCCCTTCATCATACCAACATATTTAAGGTTCCATAAGAAGGTATATGTAGTTGAGAGAATTAACTCATGAGTAGGAATACCATGGGAGGGTATCCAATAATGTTCTTTAAAGGGAAAGGCTACCAGCAGCAAGTCTCAGGTTCTAGGGCCTTTGAGATTTAAAATATAAGGGATTCGACCTCAGCAAATTACATTTTGAACATCACGTCCCAGTGTCTATAATGCATATTTCGGCCAGAATTTTTTCTATGGGGAGTTCTTAGTAACCTTCAAAGTCATTTACTGATGGTCGTTTGAGCTCAGTATGGTGAAGGTGGGAAAGTTCGACACCCACCACTATAGTAATTTTTGGCTAGGTTGTTTCAACAGTTGGGAAAACATGCTCCTAGTTCACCAAGAGGAGATAGAGCTGGTGGAAGCTGACCATAAGGTGTTTCTCAAGGACCTTGACCAAGATTCAGTGAAAATGTAGTCATTAGTAGAGGAGAATAGTAGTTATACATGATCAGTTTCATGCTACAGAGGTAGTTGTTCCAATAGGGCCAGATATTTTTTGAGGTGCAATTATATTCATTACTCTTTCATGTGATTTGTTCTATTAGAGAGCTTATCACTCTATTTCACCCACATTATCCCATGCTCTAGGACTATACATAGGGAGGATTTCATTTCCCCTACTATTGAGTATAGAAGTACAAAGTTAGACCAGTTTGTTGGATGTATGATAGGGATGAGGACTGATAATAGTGTTGTATCATCCCCATGGGGATCTTTATCTTTTACATATGAAACTATACAATTTTATCCATATATTTGATTGGTTGTACTCTATTCATGTGGTTATTGACATCTTCTAGAAGAGGGTTATGCTTTTAGAAAAGGGTGTCTGACGTGTGGCTTTCATTGGCGAGACGAGTTGTCATATGGGAATTTGGAATATAGGGAAAGATAATTAATTATTATCCAAGATATTAGTGGAATCAGTGTATACTAGGATGGTGGAGGATCCAAACCTTATTGGGGAATTATTGTAAGTCTTTCCCGATGTGGTTGTGGCTTTGCCCCATCAATGACATGTTGAGTTCGATATAGACATGTAGTTTGATGCTTCTTTGATTTTAATGGATCCATGTCATATTTCACGTTATGATCTATAAGAGTTTATGATTCAAGTAGATGATCTAATGATTTAGTAATTTTCATATCCTAGTGTGTCTCCAAGGGGTGCTATGGTCTTATTCATGAAAATGGAATATGGTGTTCTATGGTAATATATAGACTATCAGAGGTTGAATTAGATAATAGACAAGAACAATTACACTGTCAGGAGAATATATGATCTTTTAGACCATATGAGGGGAGAAATTTGGTTTTATATGATTGATCTATTTTCTAGGTATCAGAAGTTGAGGGTGAAGGATAGTGACATACCAAAGACTTCTTTCAGGTGTAGTTATGGACACTTTCATTTCATGGCTTAAACATTATTTTTTATGAATTCACTAGCTATGTTCATCGGGATCATGAATTCTATATTTCATAATATCTTGGACTAGATCCTTATTCTATTAATCAATGATATCATTATCTACTCGAAATCATAGGAGGATCATATCAAGCATCTCAGGACTGTATTGGAGGTCCATCAACACCACTATCTCTACTGAATGTTTTTCAAGTTCATGTTTTAGTTTTAAAAGGTGAAATTAATTGGAAATTTTTTGTCTCAATATAGTGTAGTAACAATATTATCGATGGTAGAGGCAGTTTTCTCTTGTGAGAAAACCCAGAATGTTCTGAAGGTTCGCATATTTCTTTGTCTCGAAGGTTATTACCGAATATTTATACATGATTTATCTCTAGTAGTTGCTCCTTTTAAAGGTATGATAGAAAATTAATCATCCTTTGTGTGTAGTGAGAAGTTTTAGATAGTGCTCAACTACCTATAGAAAACATTGGTTAGTTCCCCAATGCTCCAGTTTCTAGAGGAAGGGGTGATGTTTAAGGAGTTTTGCAATGATTCCTGTCTCGGAATGGGTGGTGTCTTGATGCACCAATGAAGAGTGATATCTTATGGGTCTACTAATTTATGTACTAATGAATGTAACTATGCCAACCCTGATCTGTATCTAGGTGTAGTCATGTTTTTAGTAATTTTTTTGTGGAATTACTACTTTTTGGAGCGCTTGGTAGTCTTCCTAGACCACACAAGATTGAGGTATATTTTTCACTGTGAGATGTAAACGGAAAAAAATGATGGTGGATGGATTTTTTCCCGGATTATGATTTCTAGATATCTTATAACTCTTTAAAGGGGAATGTTTTAGCTGATTCATTGAGCATGAGGTCGCAGAAAGTGGGTTTTCTAGAAATTTTGTATGCTTAAATGGAGAAGGAGGAGTTAGCCACCTTGCACTAGGATGTCGGAGTGGATGGTGGAAGAGGATGTCTATTCATGTTGATAGTGTAGTCATCTCTAATATAGTTCGTGTAAGATTCTAAGTGGGGAGACTCAAAGGTATAGGTGATGCATGATCACGTTGACCAAGGTGATTCTCCAGAGGGATGGTCGTATGATGATCAAAATCAGAAGTTGTTTCCCGGGAAGATTTGTTTTTCAGTGGAATTGTGTAAGGGAGTTTTTTATGAGTTTTACATCTCACCATTAACCGTAAAACCAAAAGTTTCCAATATGTACATTTGATTGAGGATTCTGTTTTTGGGGTCCAAAATGAAGTATATAGTTCTAAAGTTTGTTGAAAAGTTTTTAGTGTTCCGCTAGGTGATGTCTAAGCACCATGTTTCCAAAAAATATTTTCATCCCTTAGATGTCCCATACTTGAAGTGGGATGAAATCATGATGTATTTTCTGAGAGAGATACAAAGGGATAAGGGAGGTTTTGTTGCTATCCGAGTAGTGGTGGATCAGCTAACGAAATCACCTCACTTGTTAGAAATCAGGGAGTAAGTCACAACAGATTCTTTTGTGAGGAGTTATGTGGATGAGGTTGCATGGATACATGTATTTATGATGTCCATTGTATCATAATAGGATACAAAATTTACCTCATGATTCTAGAGGGTAATACATCATGATTTTGGAACTCAGTTACATAATTGCACTACCCTCCACCCACAGATAGATGGGTAGATGGAGAAGACCATCCAAACATTAGAGGACAGGCTGCAAGCATGGATCTTGGATTCGGTGGGTCATAGGTGTTGAATTTTTCCATGGTTTAGTATTCATACATTAATAGTTATCACACTTCCATTGGAATGGCTCTGTATTGATCCTTGTACCAGAGATCATGTCATTCACCTTTGTGTGGGATATATATAAGGAAGATAGATAATCTTGGCCCCAAATAGTGCATTGAATGAATGAAAATGATCAACATGTACAAGAGAGTATTGAAGTAGAATAAGACCAGCAAAATTTGTACACTGATCATTGGAGGAGGTCCTTGGAGATTGAGTTTGAGGACCATTTGATATTCAAGGTTTCCCCTAGTCATGGAAATTAGATGTTTGGCAGAGGGAGAATATTTATCCAAGGTTTAGTGAACACTTCGAGGCACTGGGGAATGTTGGAATAGTGGATAACCATTTTGAATTTTCACCACAGTCATAGATGATCCACAATGTCTTTCATGTTTAACAGCTTCATCGGTATATTCGTGATGACTCCCATGTCATTGATGGGGTGTATATCAGTATCTTGGATCACACAACATTCATGGAGCATCTAGTAGAGATCAGGGATAATATTTAGAAGATTTTATGTGGATGAAAAATTCCCTTGGTTTATGTGTTGTGGAGGTATAGGTTCTTAGAGGAGAGTACATCATAGGAAAAGTGAAGATGCGTTCCCCGAAATCAGAGTTTTTTGAGTGTTTTTAGTGTGCTTCTCTTTGTGATGCAATGATTGGACCTTGTTTTCTATTACATGAGTTCGGTCCTTATTTTATTATGTGTGATGATGTATTGACACGTTGAAAGGGTAGAACCTCATTCCTAATTGAGACACATTAATTGAGATGTGGTTAGACCCATGTAGTAGATTCAATGCCACCCGGTTCAGATAGAATATTGAAATGGGGGTAGGAATTCCCTAATTCATGTGTCAAGATTGTGTGGTTTTGGAGCTCATGTTGTGTGTCCTATGGTATGTTGGGTAGTATATGTTATTGGATGTGTTCTTGGATATGGAGGTTTGACTCTTGTATTCAAAGAGAATAGTGTGGTTTATTTTTTAACATTTATGTCATAGATGTGTTTCTAGTATAATAGGAATCTTGAGATGTATCTCATGGGATGGTTATTGAGATCCCAATTTTCCTTCTAGGTAGGTTTTAGATTCTAAAGGGTGAGAACTGTTTAGATGTATCAGATGTAATGCCCCGAACCTCCCTGGCCTATTCCATTGTGAAAATTCATTGTCTGACGTGTTGTGGGGAATCATTGTGACTCATTATAAGAGTTTTCAAACTAATTATTATCTTTCAATGGTACGTGTCATCAGTGAGTCACACATTAGAAGGTTGCTTCAGTAGTTCACTTCGGTGACTCACATCGGTGTGTTTGAAATTTTTAGGTGGTGTCAGTGAGTGGCATTGGTGATTCACGTGTTGGTATGTGGTGTTGGACGGTCATTTCGTGACTCGCATTGGTGAGTCAGGAATCAGTAGGTGATGTTAAGGGGTTTCATTTGTAACTCACGTCGGAAGGTTGTTCTAGTGAGTGGAATTGTTGAGCCAGGAATCGGTAGGTGGAATATTTGACTCAGTTCAGTGGGTCACATCGGAGACTCTTTTCATTAAGTCGTATTGGTGATTTGCATCAGTGACTCACCCAATAGTTAATCATTTTCAATGGGGAATCATTACCTATTTTCAGAAGTACTTTACAATTCTTCACTCTAATGTTTTAGTAGAAATAAATCAATTTTAAATCCTTCTTTAACCATTTATGAAGATGTTTCAAAGAATATTAATTATATCTTTAATATCCTAACACCTCAAGGACATTGAACGGTCCAAGAAGTCTGGTCTTGGCCACGAACAGAATTTTTTTAAATTAAAATCATCTCCCTTGTATTGTTATAGGATATGTCTATTTCTAAAGTAGATATCCTCTCTTACATTAACCTATCAATTTTCTATTTGTGCACCCAGATCCTTTCTTCCCTTTGGATTTGTGTGTGGCACTGTGACCTTCGGATCTATTTTTCCCTTAGATTCTTCCTATAACATTCACATCCCATATTTTTGGTATAGGGATGAGTTTCTAATCATTTGTTCTTTAATGTAGGGATCCCTTAGCCTTCATTTTTTTTGTGGATTATGTGGTGTGGGTATGATAATTTTCCCTTGTGATTATGGTAAAATAATACTTTTTAATTGAAGTTGTTATGAATAAAATCTAACCTATTATAAAGATAATTGAGTCTATTATGGTAATGGGTGTGGTTACATTAGGAAAAAATATGGGGATAAGAAGAAGATGATGATTATATTTTGATTTATCTATTACTTTTGATCCATTTTTTGAATTGTATGCCTTCTAAAAATCATGGTCATTGGTGGTCATTTATTTCACACAAGGATGCTTTACACTTGTTACGGATACCCAATTGAACTAATATAATTATGAAATATATTAAAAATGTATAAATGGTAAAATAAATGTACTCACCATGATCAAACATTTAAAGGGATAATGCCTAATTTATCAATGTGAAATAAAATAAATATTGTGTTAATTCTGAATACACTTTTCCTTATTTGGTTTAGATGTGTGTTGTGTGTGGATCTCTTCATTATTTTTCTTGTTATCAGTTTTGTGGTGTTTTTTGTTGATGGAACGTGTGTTTTTGTGGTGATATATGTGGGGAATTGGTATTTATGGTTTTTAGATTGGTTGATTATGGAATGTATGGGTGGTTTTTGGGAAGCAAGGCTGTAGATTCAGGTTGTGCTATGCTTATGTTACTTGGTGTGCTATTGATTTGTAGTAGGGATTCTAAGTATGGTTGTGATGTGGTGTGTTGGGGGTCTGATTGATGAGATAAAGGATAGGGACGCATGAATATTAAGAATGGTAATCGCATTGGTTGTCATGGGTGTTATGTGGAGAGGATGTGTGAAGAGGTGTTCGATCACATTTTCCTGCATCTTTTTTTCTTGGTTGTGAGTCTGGTTGTGTGGTGTGATTGTAAGATTCCCAGGTAGAGATGGAAGAACTGGTAAATTATTAATGATGTCAAAATTTTTGGGTGTTAAGTGGATTTATATTATCTACTTCGGATGTGACCATTGTTAGTCCTTAAAGGTTCATTTAGTTGTATCAACAAAGGAAGTAGCATTATGGGGTGTTTGTTTTCATGAGAACCCAGTAGATGGTATTATTGTTTGCTAATTATATACATGTACTTGTACTTTCTTATGAATCTATACTCACCCAACCCTAGTTCAGCACTACATTCTGAACACCCGCATTATCATTGGGGAGGGTGTAATTCCCAACCATCTTTGTGGGAGGATGGATGGTTTTCCACCCAATATTCTCTATTTCCACTTCAAGATAGTGATACCCCAAGACTCTTCAAGAAAATTGCGTATTGTTTGGCCCATATGTGTATGAGTGAGTTGTTCTTCCCATGTGTCATCGAGATGAGATGTGTTGTGATTGCAGGATGTCTTCAAGATGTGTTGTGGTTTGTGGACCATGTTTTTACAATCATGATAAGATGTATTTGTGATGCCCAGGTGTGTGCGGGGTGGGGGGTGTTATGTAGTTGTGTGGACCATGTGTGTGTAGGTGGATTGTGACATTGTTCTTTCAAAAGAGTTGGGAGCACGATGATGTTTTATGTTAGTGTTTGAGAGAATTTAATTAGTGGGAATGTGGTGTGGGGTATCCTATCATCGATGTGCTCTATATTACAACACATGACTTGAATTATTTTTTTGAGAATTATTTTTGTGAGGATGGGTTCATTAGTTTACATTTTATGTGTTTTTTGTTTTTGGTGTTTTTCCATGGGGACACTAGTATGCTTCTTCACTTGTGCTAGGGGACTTTGGATTTTCCTACTAAGTATACATGTATTGTAACCCTAGGAATATAAAATAATTTTCAGGATTCCAAGACAGATACGGGGACTATGATGGGAATTACTAGCAAATACTTTGGGATAGTTTCTTTTTCACTTCATAGCCTTGTTATTTTGGTATTTTCATTGGATATTTTCATTGTATTTCTAACATTTTTTCATTAAAATTGCATGTGGGATGAATTTTGGATTCTTTTACACATATGTATTTAGAATTGTATTGAAGATTATACATATCATCCCTCAATATTGGTTTCCATAAAATGGGAAATAATTCCCATATTATGATATATCTATAACCATAGTGCTCTTCACCACCCCAGGGAATACTACAGTTGAGACACAAAGGGGTTATTATATCGATTCCATCATTGCCATCTAAGGAGGGGGTTATTTGGAGGGAGGTGTTGATGAAAATAATAGAAAATCCTATTATTTCTAATATCCCACAAAATGTGTTACCAGATATCTCTATACTTATAAAATCTCTCTATGTGGATAGACGATGTCCATTTATTTGCATCATGAAACATATCCTAGTTTATCTCTAGATCTGTTAGAAAACATAAATTTTTCTCAAATATCATAACACCTTCAATAATGAATCTGAGGGTTTAAATTTTTTAAGAAAACTTTATATTCTTCTATACCTAAAAATAACTCTTATAGTATATTTAAATTTTGTCCATTAGATATAATCATTTAATCAAATAAGTATTGTCCAATGAATTAATTCCATTCATGAATCTATTGTCCATCCTATATATATCAATGAATAATATATATTTATCATTTCTATTAGTCTATAATAATTTATGACCATTGAAGCACATAACATCTACATATTTATTTTCCTTCATAATATGGTAGTGGATTCATAATTCAAAATATTTCTTCACCTATACAAATCATTTGTTAGGGAAGGTAAGAATCTTTTCATATGAATATGAATTTTAGGATCTTGGGGTCTACATATTTATATGGTACTTCTATCCATAGTGGTAATGCCTCCAAATTATTAATTTAAATATTATATCATTGAATATATGTCATGCATTGTAAAATTAGATTCATGAACCTTTAATGATATTCAGGCATATGATATATCAATGTCAACATGCAAGAGTACAATACCCAAATAATTCTTTAAAGAATCACTATGAACTAAAAATCCTTAAACACTTGTATGGTTGTGAGAGTGCATGGGACCTTAGTAAATTTATTCATCAACCCTATGACGTTATCTTCATATACATCTTCGCAGACACACATCACTCCATTTTAATTTTTTTGTTATAGGGTTTAATAATTGTTATATATTTATAAAAAATAACATATAGATCCCATATAATAAAAGGGAACTATGTAAATCTACAATAGACATTGTTCTAGTACATTCATCAATAACATTCATCATTGGAGGATCCGTTTATATCACATTACATGTGATAATTTTCATAAAAAATTATAATTTCTCTATCCAAATATAATAGTTACAGTACATTTTATATAACTTCAACTTCTTAAACATATTTAACATATTATATAAATTATATTTAGGTACATTATTGCATTGAAATGATATAATGAAATAATTTATAAATGTAACCATTATTTTTGGGAGGTAATATCTAAATATTGTATTAATTAATTATATGAATATAATTTAAAATTTTAGGGGACTAAATTCCATGAATATGAACTTATATTTACCATACATTGTACAAAAGGCACTCTTGGAAATAATATAATACTCTGATATTTTATGATTTTTTACTCTTTTAAAAAATATTATTTCATTAACATAAATAATTAAAGGAAAAATAAATTTTAAAAATCCATGAAAACCTGGTGAAATGGTATTTTGAGGTAGTTTTACTATTTTTGAATTAGTATTTTAGTATAATTTGTTCTTGATATTTTTGAATTTTTATCAAAATATTTATTTCAGTGAATAGTATAAATAATTTTTCAAAACTATAATTTAGTATCATTATATAAATAATTTTAACGACTAATTATTTTTCAAATTGTTTTATTAAATTTACATATGTTCTATTTTATTTAAAATTTGTTCTACATTTTACATTATTTTTTCATATGTAATTGTTTGGACATAAAAATATTATTTATAGAAAATGGTTATTTTGAAAATTTATTGGAATTAATTTTCATTAATTAACGAATAATATTTGGATATAATTTTATAAAATTTATTCATTATTTAGATGACTAATATTGAATGATATTGATTTGGGCCTGTTAATTTTTAGGCATTATGAATAGTAAACACTATAATATTTATCACATCATGAATGGATTAATCAGAAAAAATGGATATAAATAATTTAATAATGAAGGAATAATTCAAAAAACATAAACTTATCCTATTATATGAGATTATGTAGACCAATCTCATACAATAATAATAAATTTGGTTAAAGCATTCCATTTTACTTTTATATTTACAATTATATTATTTTATTAAATGAATTAATACTATCTTCCAGTCTGATGAATTTAACATGTGTAACATTTTTCATAAGGATGAAAAGAATGTATATTATGTTTTTAATTTTTAGTATAAGTATAAATTATCTATTTATTATTTTAATTATTTATTCATTTTTAGAGATTTAATAATTATATTAAATTCTTACAAAAAATAGAATTGCATTAATTGAAGTAATAAAAATTTATAACATGTGATATTAAATATACTTTACACAATTCAATATGGTTGAATTATTTATCTTTGAATAATATAGAGATTAATGTAACATATTTTGTGTTTGATTATGGATTACATTTTATTTGAAACTTTTTCATGATGCATATAATTCAATTTTAATAAATATTATAATGAATTACATTATTGATATTTTATGAAAAAAAATTATCAAATTATTTAAAAATCATAAAAATATTAATACATTACAAGTTAGTTAAAAATTGACTAAATTGTCAACCTCGGTAAATTTATGTGAAAATTATTATCTTATATATAGATTTATAACATATTAAATTATAGGCGTTATGACTATTGTTATGGAAAAATTAGTTTAACTGAGGTGTTAAAATAAATTTGGCTCAAATTGACTTATAATAATTCTTAAACCAATTTCATGATTTTATTTTTATATACTATTATAAAATTCTAATATGAGACATTTTTTCTCCATTTTCACAATAATTTAATAAAATAATATATTAATAATTTTAAATATTATATATGTTCTAGAAACTTAAATTATAAAATGGAACTAGTTCCATATAATCGTTAAAACAAATTGATCCATATAACTCAAGAAAATAATGATCATTTCACCAATAAACATACTTATATTTTTTTATTCATTTTTTTCTAAAGGAAAAATCCCCAGTCCATTACAATTATATATACTGGAAGTAAAACGAAGAAGATGAAATAGTCTTTACATACTTTTTCAAATTTATAACTTAATATACTTCATATAAATTTACATTAACCATGACAAAATAATTACTACAGTTTAAAAAATATAAAAATAGTTATTTTATTTAATTTACAACCATTTTATATCTCTATAAATTCATATGAAAATCTGAAACATCGCTTGTGCGTACATATTACCTATCATCTCAATATATTACTTTAAATCACTTTTCAAAATTTTATTAAAATGGTGGTTATAATGAGGAAACTAGAAAATACATAAGATGATTAAAAAAATAGGTATTATTGACTTATAATAAAATTTATAGCTTTTTATCTTCTATTTCATTAGAAAATGTTAACATCGCACATGCATATGTGGGGACTACAACCTATATAAAACAGTGTAATTCATTTATTATTTAATCATTACATGTAAAATAAAAATAATATATTTAATAAATATATATTATATATATTATATGATAATTAGTTGATAAATTTGAATTATTTTTCAATGATATTTTGTTACATCTATTGATATGTGAATACATTGTTCTCATGTGTAATGAAAAACCAATTCTCATTTTCTTGAGAGCACAACAAGTTAGTACATGAACCTAGGAGTCATCCCCAAGACACCAAAGGCTGGAAATATATGAATAAGGGGTTCAATGAAATTTGTGGATGATTTTACAATTAATAATAATAATATTAACTAAGATAACCATAACCAAACAACTCGTTATATGATGCATTAATAATAGCAAGACATCTAACCTAAATTATTCATATCAAAACCACCCCAAAGTATTCAACATAAGAAGTCTCAAAAAATATCAAATTAAAAATATTAAACAAACTAAGGACTCAAAGAAGACCACAAGAAACCAATCTATATGTTCCCCATGTTCTAATATCACCAATCAACTTGACCATCACAAATTTGTGGTAAAAACATTTGAAATGTAACTTTTCCACAATCCTAGAAGATTCCAGCTACAAATGATCCAAAGTGAACAAACAGGGGTGAGTATAAAACATAGTGGGATATCCCCAATTAATTACCTACTCATGCCACTAGAATAGGAGACATAGAAATATTATTATAAAACAATTCATAAAAAGAATTTTGTAAAATAGTTTATAACTAAAAATAAACATGTTCCAAAATTGATTGCAACAAAAGTGTAAAAGTGAAATTAAAACTAATTTTATAGAAATATAAATTTTCATAAAAATACTAAGAAATATTCAAAACCATTGCACAATATCCTTTTTGGCACACCCAGACCATTCCACACACTCACGAAACAAACCATGCATGTTATGTTATGATAGTTCCGTAATCATGAGGGGTTTCTCGTCGACCAACCATATTGTCACAAGGTAATTGTATCCCAAGTGAAATTAAACATTTTTAACTAATCATAGGATCATATTTCAACCAAGCCATACCTATGTAACTGGAACACACACACACACCACATATTCTGAAATATCATGACAAAAACCCTTTCAATAAAATTGACTTTTTATTAGAAACAATTTTTTCATTATGACCATTAAAATGCCACCTCTTTTCAATAAAACGTCTTTTTATTGAAACCACATTACCTATTAAAGAATTTAGATGTTACATAAAATAAAACATTAAAAATAACCACTTTAAATTCATGAAACTAAAATAATTTGAACAATAATTTATCAAGATTTCAAAAAACTACAAAAAATGATAAATCATCAATAAAAAGATTCATTCCATGTATAAAACCAAGATATCACAATAAACATTATAAAATTTAATAATATTTTAGTTAAGAAAATAAATTCTATAAATAGTATATGTGACTAAATCCCCCTGTGTTGACATTTTTGACGAACATAGACAACAGATGAAGAACCCACAAGAAGACATGTCGATTCTCCAATAACGACCTTAGATCACTTCTACTAGAAATAACATGAATCAATATTGAATTATTTGGAATCCAAAAACGTATATCTACCCATGATAGTTGTTTATATGATAATGAAAAAGGAACATAGAAGTATATCTAAGAAGATTTAAGAAAATGTGAAATAATTGGAATGAACTGAGACATACCTGATGAATCGGATCAAGATTCCAAGAACTCGATTAGATCACCTAAAATATCCATAAAAAACAATATATTAATTTATATTATATTAACAATATTCGTTATACCCACAGTAGGTTTAGATATAAGAAAACAAGAAGAGATAAAAGGAGGTCTAAGAAAATGAGACAAACTGATGATGATCAGGCACATTCCACAAGAATTGAGATTGAAATCACCAAGGGAGGGATCTGGGTTGGATCCAAATCATGTATGAAAGGTTATGAAACATTATTGGGATTGAAATCATGAAATTGGGTAGTTTTGAAGCCAAAATGATATAATTATAGAAAAAAGAGAAAGTTCTAAGAAAATAGGATCTAGTTTTTACCTCTATTCATGGTTAGACCGCACGCTTTGGGCCAACCGTGCAAAGAATGTGTAACCTTGATTTTAGTCCCAAAACGCCTTCCAAGCCCCAAAAACTCTCCCATAATTCACCATTACCCATTTTATGGGAACAATATTTTTTAAAGAAACACCACTATTTTATGGAAACAACCATTTTTATGGAAAGGGCCTTTTTAAATGGAAACACAACTTTTTAGGGAAAAAACTCTTGTAAGGAAACACCCACATTAATGAAAATATATTAATTTATGAAAAAAATAATCTTTTATGTAAAAAATATAATTTATGGAAATAAACTCTTTTATTAAAGCACCCTCTTTTATGGAAACACCCCCTTTTATGGAAACACCCTCTTTTATTCATCAAATGCATTCAAAGCCACATCATTGCAATAAATTATACTTTTTACCTAAAAACATGAATAATGGATTATGTACCTAAAATTGGGGGTGATAAATTCTCTCTCCAACATTGGTCTTTCTGTCCTCATAATTTAAAAAATCATCGAATCCCATAATGTGTATCGGCTACTTCTTTTTAATATCATTCTTGGAATCCATTGTATCTTCCTGAATCTGACGTTGTTTCCATAAAACCCACATAAGGCTAATTATTTTCCCACACAAGATGTTATCTTTCATAACCAATATCCATACCGGAATATGTAAAATTGAAGAATTTATCACTAGTTCTATGTGATCCAATCTGTTCATACGGTCATGTTCAGGCCGATACATCTTCAGATGAGATATGTAAAACACACTTCTCCCCAAACTGAACCGTGGTCGTAGTTCCAACCAGTATTACACCTCTCCAACCCATTCTAGTATCTCAATAGGTCTTATGTATCAAGGATATTACATTCCCTATTTCCAAAATGATGATGTATGAGCTTGGGAGAAATCCCTAAGAACACATGATCACCCACTATAAAGGACAATGACCATGGACAATGGTCTTCTTTAGATTTCGGATGACTATATTCCATCTATGTTATCAAATTAATCAACTAAATCATCACCATTATTTCTTGGACCAGACTAGGCCCCACTAAGGATGTTTAAACTATTTCCACCGTGTACAGTGAGAACTAAAAAGACCCCATATAATGATTCAAACGAGCCCATATGTATCGAGGGTTTGTAGTTGTTATTGTATGAGAACTCAAATAAGGGCAGATGATCCACCAATTAGCTACTGAAATTCATTACACAGGCCCACATCATGTCTTCCAATTTTTATGACGTCCTCTCATACAATCCACCTGACTGAGGATGGAATGTTATACTCATAGAAATCGGAGTTCCAAGGACTTTTTGTAATGATTTCTAGAAGTATGATGTGATTCTCAGATCTCTTTCTTACTTGATTGAATCTAGAACACCATGTATCGTTACAAATTCTGGAATATAGATTTTGGGAAGATCATCCACTATATAAATTTCACAAATAGGGATGAAATGGGCTGACATGGTAAGTTGATCCAATATCACCCATATGGAATCATTTTTCTGAACTGTTATTGGGAGGCAAGTACCAAAATCCATAGCTATTTTCTCCCATTTCCACACTAGGATAGGTAGAGACTTCAACGTACCTGCTGGTCTATGATGCTCTTCCTTAAATTGTTGACACGTTAAGCACTTTGAAATGAACTAAAACAATTTTTTTAATGCTTCTCCTCAAAAAACGTGCCTACAACACCATGTACATATTATGTGTACCTGGATTTAAAACCCACATCTAATGTTGATAAGTATGAGGAAACTTTTCCAAACAAAGTATTGGTACAATAATCTGATCATTAAACCACCACAATGCATTCTTGTAAAGCTTACATCCCTCAATGGTCTCTCTACCATTGAGTTTTGAACCCATAAATAGTATTTCTACATTGGACCTCTATTCTTATTTATCCATATTTACTAAATTAGGAACTAAAGTAGATAAAAAGAAAACTGAAACACCTTCTTCTTCTTTATAATCAACATGTATGTTGGCTAGGACTGACATCAACTGAATTTTTTCTAATTCCTACCTTGTCAACTGATTATATGGATTTGTTCTGAATTCACCTTCCATATAATTCCATTTTCCTGATGGTGTTTGAAGGACCACTCTGGGGTTTCTCAATTATCGCCTAGCCATTCCCTAGGTGGTGATGGATTTCACATCTACCCATACCCCCTTGGTGGGGGAGGTTCCTCTACCACCTCTTGCAGGAGTGCAACTGGCTCCCTTAGTCCCTTTATTTAACTCGATGTACATTCCGTCGTTCCCCTTGATTTCATTACACCCTATGGTTCTCAAATGTTTTGAAGGCACTCCACAACTCTCTACTTCAACATAGAAATTCCCAGATTCATCTCCTCTGTTGTAGCTGACATTAATCATGCACATCAAAAATAGTCATCTTGTTGTGGATTTCTTCGATCGATGGATCTTTGAATCATGGGGTCTATTGAAACGAGCAATTATTGGGATGTTGAATCCTAGGAATATTATGATCTGATTCACAAATGATGAAGACTTGATTTTTTCTTGGTTGAGTGAACCTTGCATCTTTGATGGATCTCACTTCCTGTTGTTCAAGTTGTCCTATGACTACCATATGATGGAGGAATTATTCAAAAATGGTGTTATGGGTAAGATTTTTGGGGCTTCCTCTCCCCTTCAAAAATCATTCGTTCCATTGTGTGCTTTGTAATCTGGTTGGACAATACTTATGTTTGGCAAGTAGGACTAGGCATTATGCCATCCTATTGCACTGAGAATATTTGTATAAGTTGATGATTCAAAACCTCATGTTGAGACATTTTTTATTGTTTTGGGTGAGGAGTTCTGGTATACAAAAGGGTTCATATTTGAGTCTTGGTTTCAATTATTCCCATCATGTATAAAATTGGGAATCATTTTGGAGGACTATAGGTGCATGGGGTTAATGTTTCCTAGTTCTAGTTAGGTGCCTCGACCTTTGAATAATCCTCAAGTTGCTGAGTTATTGAATGTGGGGGTAACTTTTTCATCTGAGGTTGGAGGAGGATCAGTTTGAAAAGATAGAAAAGATGTGGGAAGAAGCAACTCGAATGTTTTAATGGGAAATAAACTAAAAGGAGTACCACATTATTAATCCAGAGGTCTCTACTACTTTCAGAAGACTAAAACAGGACCTAACTGGTACTTTGAAATTTCATATGCAGTACAGGGATGATAGTGGATTTGAATATAATTTTGGTGATAAGAATGAGGTTCAGCTGGGTCAGGTTACTGGTGATGTTGCACAGGTGGCTGGTTATGAGTAAATTGTTACTATAATGGGGGTGATAGTTGGTCACTCATTCCTAGACATTTATACCATGTTTGTTGATGTATTAAGATCAGGAAGTGGTGCCTTTCTTGGTGAAGTGGTGAAGGAGATAGTCTAGGACGTGGCTAATCAAACCAAATTTGGATTGAAAGGGGGTATCATTCCAGTGACCCAGAATTCATTTTAACTAAGAGATAGTTTTCAAGTTCTTGAAGTGGAAGGATTGAACATGGTTCAAATAGAAACGTCCAATGAATTTATTTTCAATAAAGATCCTAGAAAAGATAGCACTAGTTTTTCTATAGGTGGGTCTTTGAGCCCGTGGAAGAACAAGATGTAGAAGGGTACTTGTATAGGTAATTAATACTCTTATATAACACCTCAAATGTAAACTTGATCTAGCAATAAGCATAACTCCAAGAAGATGGATACTGATGTTATTTCCCTAGGTAATTCTAGTGGTGTGAGAGAATAACCCTTGAGATTGATTTTATGTTTGGAGGAGGAAGTGTTCAAATAGGTTCTATTACTCAATTCCACTAAGGTAGAAGCTGGTAAATTGTTTGGGAGAGCTCTAATGGTTCCTCTAAATGAGGATATATGCACCTGGATCGATAAGTAGGATCTGATTCTTGTTGGGGGATTATATAATGAAAACATCATCTAAGAGTAATAAATCTAGTCATGGGATAAACTTTCCTATGAGCTTGAATATCAGATAAGAGATGATCCAGACACTCAGGTATCCCCTATATCTTGGAAATTCATTATAGAGATTAACTCTGGTAGTCTTAAAATACCCTTTAATGACTCCATTATATCATGTTGTGGATCAACGAATAGTTTCCCACTTTTTACATAAAAAGTGTTTTAATAATAAAAAATTAATATCTTGTTGGGGTAATAATCGAATTAAAGATAGATATTTGGTCATTTTCCTTGGATTTTAATCTCGCGGTGAGAATTTTTTTTCCAAACTCCTATGATCTGTGAAAATAGTTAATTTCTCACCAAATATATAATGGCACTAAGTCTTCATGACATGCATGAATACAGCTAGATCCAAATCATGTGTTAGGAAATTCATATCATGCACTCTGAACTGAATTGATCCATAAGCCACAACATGGTATCCTTTCATGAGGACATAACCCAACCCCAATCTTTAAGAATTATAGTACACCACAAAACCTTGTCTTGGATCTAGAAAAATTTTTATAGTTCCAATGTAAGGTGAACCTTCATCACATGGAAATATCTCTGGCATTCTACTTCCAACTGGAATGGACCGTTATTCTTTATCAGAGTAGGCATTGGCATGGATAGTCTTGAGAAGTCAGTTACAATGTGTCAGTAGTATCCAACTATCCCAATAAAACATCATATCTAAATGAAATTCATTGTTGGTTTCTATGATATAACAACTTATAATGTTTCAAGGCCCAGTAAGACATATTTTTCAGAAATCACATGGCCATGAATGTATACCTCTCATTTCCAAAAATCACAATTTGATATTTCAGAATACCAATGGTGTTCTATCATGATTCCCAACACTATTTACAAGTGTTTCACATGTTCATCCCTTATCATTTAATACACTATGATTTCATTGATAAAAAATAACATAAAAAGATCCCATATATATTTGAAATACCTGATTCCCCAATAAAATGAATAATTATAATTCATTTGTTTTCTTTAAAGGCATGAATACATATTCATAGTTTCCATATCTAATTTTGAAATCTTTCTATTTAATATCTTCCTTTAGAACATGAAATTGATGATAACCTGATCATAATTCAATAATTGAAAACCACTAATATCCCTTAAATTAATTGAATAAATCATTAATGAATGGTAGTGGATATAAATTATTTATCGTCACTTTGTTTAGATTTCGATAATCCACACCCAACCGAGGAGACCCATCAGCTTTCATCACGAACAAGATAGGTTCTTCCCATGGAGACATACATGACCAGATTAAATCATTCCTTTATAGCTCCTCCAAATGAAATTTCAGTTCCCTTTACCCTATAGGTTCCATCCAATAATATTAAAGAGAAATTAATGTGTTCCCTAGGAGGAGATCAATCGTAAACTCAACTTCCCTTATAGGCTGTAACCCTGAGATGTTCTCAAGAAAGACATCTAGAAATTCATCCACAAATATTGGAAAAATGAAATCGACTATCTCTTCCATGGATTCCAAATCCTACACTCATAATTGGTAATAGATCATTCCATCTTCGATGCCAAAAATCTTATTGGAGACTTCTTTATAACTATATCTTCTCCGAAGAGATAGTCGACACCATCCACAGTTGTGAAATTGATTGTTCTACCATAAGAGTCAATATGATACTGGATGATTATCAACCAATCCATACATAGGATTACATCATATAAATCAATCTCTAACATTTAGAAGTCCCATTTCAGATCTTCTCCATCAATAGTTAGCAAACATGCTTTACACGTGAAGGATGGACATTCCCTTTCACGGAGAGGATTTTTGAGGTTTTATCACCGAAGGCATCATCTAATGTTGTAAGAATAATGAATAGGTGTCCCTCTTCCTCTTCATCGTAGTGTTATAGTTCATAGATCTACTAGTAAAGACAACCGTACTTATGATACTCGTATTTTCAGTAGTGACATATATCATAAACAGAGTATTTAGTTATTGTCCAACTCATTGGTTTCAAAATCCTAAGTGATTCCTTGGAACAAATTGTTTTCCCATATGGCTAGAGTGTAACCAAATTCTTAATATCTTCTTCTAACTAGTATATATGATGCATACCGAGTGAATTTTATAAACCATCAAAAAACACTATAAGTCATACTTTCTAGAAATACATGGAATAACATTTAAAATTCTATAACATTAACAATCACAAAAAAAATTTCTAAAAAAATATCATTTTTACATGTTCAATTTGTTTTTAAAAATATTCAACTTGATTTTTGAAAATACAATCATTTTCAAAATACCTTAACTATTTCCTATTTTCAAAACAATTTACTACTTTTTCAAAAATAAAAACGTTATAACTACATAAATCAATACTCTAAATGAAATATTTAATCTTAGTAGGAAATAATTCCTCTATAATGGATGGCATGCTCATCTCATTAGTTAAACCTAGGAAAATGAGATTTCAAAATCCAATATGCATCATCAAAAAACATTTGTACCCAACTCCCTGGTAACAAGAAATTCATCATAAATGGGTTAACTAATTACTTTTATGCTATTCATTTCACGTTTCGACAATCATACATCTTTATATGATTCCAAACCATGTAACAAACATGAATTACTATCAACTCCAAAACTAACAACACTGATGCCTACTTTTACGGAAAGGACATAAAAATATGATACCATTTGTAATGTCCCACTAATTATCATTGGCATGAGAGCACAACAGGTCATTACATGACCTTAGGCAAAATCCCCAAGATGTAAAGTGGTGTAAATAAATTCCAAAGGGTTTCAATTAAAGCGGGAGAAAATTTTACCTATAATTATAAAACTATTAACCTAGAAAATCATAACTGAAAAAAAAACTATATTATGAATGAAAATAAGAACAAAATATCAACTAAATTATTCATATAAAACAACTCTAATGTACGAAACAATGGAAGGATCAAAAAATCCAATTAAATAGATGAAAGAAATTAAAGACTCCATGAAAACCACAAGTCTCTAAGATCTATATTCCCCATGATCCAAGATCACCAAATATCCCGAGCTACACAAAGTGGCGATAAAAACACGTGAAATGTTACCTTTTCAACCATACTAGATGATAAAATCTAAAAAAGTACCAACGGGAAAATGTATGGGTGAGTATAATAATTATTATGATATCCCCAATGACTTCACTACTCATCCTACTGGGATAGAAGAGTTAACAACATTATTATAAAATATTTAATACAAAACAATTTTCCATAACAGTTCATAACTTAATATATACAAGTTCCAAAATTATGCGCAACAAAAGTGCAAAAGTAAAATTTAAACAATTTTTCCACAAATCTAACATTTCATAAAAATACTAAAAAATATTCAAAACCATTTTGAAATATCCTTGTTTGAAAACCCGAACCATTCCACACACCCATGCAGGCAACCATGCAGGCTACATTATGATAGTTCTGTACTCATGAGCAGTTTGTCATCGATATATCAAGATGTCATAAGGTAATTGTATCCCATATTAAATTAACCCTTTGTAACCATGAAAAACCTCATATTTCAACCAATCCTCATATATGAAACATAAACACACATACCACATATTCCGAAAGAGAATTCCCTGATAACCCTTTCAAAAAGATTAATTTTTTATAGAAATATATTTTTCATTAAAACCATTACAACACAAAATCATCTCAATAAAACATATTTTTATTGAAAAAAAATCCCAATAAGACTATTTAGATGTTCCATAAAAAACACCATTTTAAATCACCATTTTAAATTCCAAAAACTAAAATTATTTTCAAAATAATTTATCATGATTTCACAAATCTACCAAAAATGATAAACCTTCACTAAAATTATTTATTCCATGTATCAAACAAAACTATATTAATAATATATTATCAAATTTACTCAACTTCAAACTAATTTATTCATTTATATCAAAAGGATATGAGAGAAAATCCTCCAACCTTGAGGGTGTTGTCGAAACTCAATAACAAATGAAGAATGCCCAAGTGGTCGGGTTGATTATCCCAGAACGACATAGATCACTTATCATAGAAATATCACAACCCAATATTGAATTATTCAGAATCCAAAAACATATATATACCCATGATAGGTGTATATATGGGAAATAAATGGTATCAGAGAAATATATCTATGTATATCTAAGAAAACATCAAAAAAGGGGAAAATGGTGACATACTGAAATAATTGGATCAAGATTCTATGAAATGGATTAGATCAACTCCATTATCAAGAAAAACAATTGATATTAAATAGATTTATGTTAAAAATCACACATATACCAACAAAATTATTATATCTAGGAAAACAAGAATTCAGAAGAAGAATATAAAAGAAAACAAGACAAAGACAATTAAGATCAGCCACTAACTACGAGAATTGGGATTGAAATCACTATGGGAGTGATCTGGGATGGATCTAAATAGTGTGGGAAAGATTATACAAGATTTTAGGTATCTAAATCTCATGTTAGAAGCATTGTGAAGCCAAAAAAAATTATAAAAAAAATGAACATGTTCTTTGAAAATAGGATCTACTTTCTGCACACTGTTTGACTATAGGGCTTGGGCCAATTGTGCAATGACTATGCAAGATTCCTTTTCATACCAAAACTAATTAAATGTCCCTAAACACTCCCATAATTCACCCTTACAATTTTTATGAAATAACCAATTTTATGGAAATAACCCTTTTTATAGAAACACCCATTTTATGGAAACACGCTTTTTTTTATGGAAACAACCCTTTTTATGGAAACAACCTCTTTTAAAGAAACTCATTTTTTATGGAAACACCTTCATTTATGGAAACACCCTATTTTATAGAAACATCCTCTTTTATAGAGACACCGTCTTTTATTTAAACTCCACTTTTATGGAAACACTGTCTTTTTTGGAAAAGCCATTTTTTTCATAAAACACATTCAATGCGACACCATTTAAATAAAACACTATTTTTACATAAAAACATGAGGAAATGGTTACTTACCCAAAACCAAGGGTACAACATTATGAATATACGGTCTAACATCTCCATGAATAGTGAAATTTATTTTCTATCTATCGGTTTAATGGATGGCTCCAAATATATAAATATAAATATATATAATAAATTTACATGATATTTATATAAATAAAAAATTATGGAGATATAATTCCATTAGCAATGTATACAGATGATAATGACTCAATCAACATTCTTGAAAAACAAATTAGTTAACTACTGACCAAATGATTATAATAATATATTATTTTGAAACACGTGATATAATGTTATAAGGGTTCATATATGATATTCCTGATAGGTATATGGTTTATTGTGTTATTATAGTAAATATAAATTTATAATACATGTCATTAAAATAACATACGATGAATGTTGAACAATATGTAAAAGATATCATATTAATTTCAACTCCATTAGGTCATATTTTATATTTTCCGTATATATATATATATATATATTTGTTGTGTATTAATGTTCCCTTTTTTCTATTGAACATGAATACATATTTATTTATGATGATTAATGATTCGGTTATCTAAATCATTCAATTAGGTAAAAATTCAAATTTAATAATGTGGTACGAATATATTTTTCAATCTCACTTATTAGGATAACTTTCATTAATATTAAATGAATATTTTAATGAATCATGCATAAACTTCACAATTATTATTATAGATTATATATATCAACTTTACAAGTGTTTTTAAAACATCTCCTCACATTGGAAATTAATAATGAAAAAATATCATTAAAATATAATATGTTCCTTTTTATCTTTTCATCAGTTTTATATTTTGTATATGTCCACACTATTTTTCGAAATTCATCGATAATGTAATTTTTATTTACTCAAATGGTTCATTAAGGAATTTATTATTATCCTTTAATTTTATTTTTTAAAATATAATTTTCTTAATATTTTAACAATAAATTATAATTTAATTTCATCTAAAATTTAAAAATGATTGTATCATATAAATGAGTACTATATTAAGATATTCTCCGTTAAACCTAATTAGTTTAAGACATTTAAATCCTTTTAGAATTATAAAATGTATATAATAATGAAAATAGTTTATTTAATTTTATAAAATATTTAAATACTATATTATTATATTATATAGAATACAAAATTATAGCATATAATATAATATTTTGATTACATTATGGTTATCTTTTATCACATATTAATTTATTAAAACATTAATATTTATGAAAACATTCAATTTTGTGTAATCATTTTCTATTGAACATTTTATTCTCCTTAAATATCTGTATTCATGAAATCATTGATATTATTATTTCTTAAACCATAAAAATTTTCTATATATAGTTTTTTCTTGTGGGATAGTTTTTTATTAAATAGAGATATGTTATTATTATATATTATTTACACAACACATATATTTTATTCTAAGGAATATTGTTAATGGAAAAAATTAATCATTCAATATATGAGGAATGAATGGGACCTGAAATAATGTTTGGGTAATAGTTATAGATTTCCCCTTTTTGTATAAAAAATTATCATGGGGAAAATTAGTTTGCTATACAATTCAAATGATTTTTTCGGTATACCTAATAATTTATTTTTCTATTTTAAAATAAGGGTTTGATTTTAAATTTATAAATATGTTTGGGATCATGAATTGTGACATTAATAATCTCATTATTTTATAATTTAGTTATTATAATCCATTTGATTAATTGATTTATGTTATACATGGATGAATTTTATTTTTTTAATGTTTATTAAATAGATTTTTTTCAGTTACATACCTTACCATATTTATTTTGTATTATTTCCTCATGATAGATTTCACTAAATATTTCAATTTTTAAGTATCTTAACTCACCGATTTTTTAATTATTGTCCTCATGATATGAATAATATTATTATTTATAAAATCTTGTATTCCAAAGTGATTGTTATTCTCTATATTTTATATTTCTAATGTAATATATGAATCAAATATGTAACTTGATCCTAAAGAATACAAAGATGATCATCACTTAAGGATGAGTTACCTTATATCATATTCCAACAAAATAAAAAAAACATTAGTACTTATTTATTGGATTTTGGATTTCTACTTTTCATATTAAAAAAATATTAAAATGAACATCCAGATATTGATTTGAAATCAATATATATGACATTAGATTTATGATAATATTTTACGGTATTTGAGATCATTTCCCATTTTAGGAATTTTTATGTATAAATATTCATGATTATTATGTGATAAATAATTAAATTTCATTATTAATTGGCAGTTACTTACAGAAGAAGGTGAATAATCACTTTTAGTCAATGCAGGGATTCTCATAGGGAGAAATCTTATACAAATAATGTTGGAACACAGTATACTATAACTATTTTAGAGAGACAGACTCAAGAATTTATAAAAAAAAGTTCCCACATAGGGAAACATTTTATCCCATTGTAATTAAATTTTTTTTATCAGATAATGTGATAGAAGAATCCCTATTATAATGAATATACGTTTACACTATTATATAAACAATGGGTTATGTGCTTAAAAAAATTATTTTATTTTGATATAGAAATATTATTTATTTAATCTAACTGTGAATATATATTATTTTGGGGATGTAAATGAACTCCCAATGGAAGAAACATACATAATTTGTTGTTTTCTACATTTTTCTATGAGATAAATGTTATTGATATTTGGGGAGAATCATAACATTGATGGAAATCATTCTATATAGAAGTTTACTGATTTAAATCTACGATATTTTCTTAGTCTTCTTCTATATTATGATAGTGTATTTTCATTTTAATTCATACCTTATTCAAAAAAAAATTTAAATAATATATATATATTGAACCTAATTGTGTTATAGATTTTCAAGATTCAACTATATGAGAATTTTGATAAAGGACTCATTTTTTCAAGTGCATCATAATGTGGTATAACTATTTTTTGTTATAGAAAAATATCAGAATTTATTTATTGATTTTAGGTAACATATAAAAATAAAAATTATTAAAAAATTTCATCCACCACATAATGATGAATTTTTTTATTAAATAGAAGGAGTAAAATATTTTCCCAAGATATGAAGTTTTATATTAATATCTTTAGGACATTAAGTATGATATATAATGGATATATTTATACAAGGGATATGGAAGTTAGTAATATATATCATTTCCCTTTAGAAATACCTATTCTCAGGATACATTTAGGAAATTAATGAATATTATATATATATATATGTATTAAAATTAATATTTGTGGTATTTTCTCTAAAAAATTATTATATATTCAGAATGATATGTAGGGAGTGTAAAAAATTATGGAGGTGTTAAAAAAATTAGTAAGGTGAAGATAAATTTCAGATTTAGAATGTTTGGATTTTGGATAAAAAAATTCACTAATATGTTATATTGTTTCAATTGATTGTATATTAGTGTATTTTCAAAATATTGATGTTATTGAGAAATTTCAAGGATCTTCTATGGAAATCCAAATACATAGTTTTCTAAAAGAGTATTGATATTACTAATTCATAGTGATATATTTATAATTACTTCCTAATCCACATTCTATGTTATGTTATATATGGGGTATGTTCTTGTTGGAAAATGAATTTGTGGAGAATTTCAATCAACTGATGTTTATCATCAGTTCCCTTGTACATACACTAACCTATAATGGAGAAGGTTAGTGATTAATAGTGATGAATAAAATAATATATTGGGATTAATCATCATGTATACAGACATAGTGAATTATTATACCAATATCCACTTTCATATTCTGGGGTAAAATTAACCAACTCTTGATTTGGACCTTCCAATAGTAAATTTTTCAGTGATAATATATTGGAATTGTATATAGAGTTAAAAGTGGTAAAATATTCTTATAATTAATTCTTAATGTATTTATTTATATATAAAGATTCCAATATGTTTTGGAATATATTGTTTAATTTAACAATGACTATGAATTTTAATATATTTCCATAGTGGAAAATCAAACATTGTGGATGAATCTCTCAGTTTGAATAACCATGCTAGATTATACATATAGGGGATTGTAGTAGTTTTACAAATAATATGCATCACGTGATATAACATTTGAAATGGGTATAGATCATATCTTTCTCAAATGAATTTTCTACCATCCATCAAATACTGGAATAAAAATTTAGAGAAGGATAATCTGGGATCATAGAAGAAGATGAGGAACGTTCAAGACTTTAACCATGATCGTGAAGGAGTTATATGTTTTAGAGAACTAGTGTGTGTTTTTCAATGAAATACATTATAGTTTTTTGAATAATGCTAATAATTCATCATTCATCATTCATCCATGATTTATGAATATGCCTAAAGATATAGAAGAGTATTCCACATGGTGTTACATAAAAATGGATGTTTCAAAGTATTTATCCAAATGCATAGTGTGTTAGAATGATAAATAAGGGGAAAAGTCTATGGATATGTTACAAAATTTAACCATTCAAGAATTAAAATTAGAAAATATTACCATTAATAAAATCATCATACACCATAAAACAACTAAAGGAAACTATGATATTGTTTAGTCTATCACATTTCAAAATCATCTCAATTATCACTATTATTAATAATTTATATCCTAACCATATTACTTGGTTATACATTAATGAATTATTATATTTTCATGGATAAACAATATCCATCATATCTAATCATAACCTATGGTTTACATTTATGTTCTATCGATACAATTAGAAGGATATGTATAGATTTTATTTTCATCACATCATTTATTCCTATTAATGACACTTAGTTTGAGTGGACCGTTCAAGATCTATAATATATGTTAACAACATTCTCTATGTATTTAAAATATCAAATCGATAAAAATCTTATTTTAAATTAATTTTACTAAAACATTAGATTTCATTCGACATTTCATTTTGATCCATGTGATTTCCACAATAAAAATATGTTTATATCAATAACATTTTTTAATAAAAAAAGAATAATAAAACCTATTGGGAACTATTCATGAGGAGTAAATCTATGAAATGTTTAGATCCATTCTGAAACACAAAATGGAAAGTCATGGAAAACATTAGAACACAAATATGTGACAAATAGTGTTGGAATTTGTTGACAATATATTCCTATAAATATTACAATAGAATAAATTTATGTGATTGAAAAATAACTGCACATTTAGTGTTAGATATATATGTCCCATTTGAATTATTGATCAGATTAGGATGGTATGTTATCTCTTTGTGAATACATACAATATATTCCATGATTATGATTTTCTTATGTACCCCTATATATAATTTACAAAACATATCATTCACATGTTTTTACCTAAGAGTTTGTACAAGTATATAATGATATTTCTTTTGAGAAATAGGTTATAGATGTTTTTTATCATTGATAAAAATCCCGTGAAACCTGATAATGTACCTTGAAAAGATAAATAGATAAAAAAAATAAGAAGATATATGGTAACCTAAGGATGTGATGAGGCAAATTTATCCTTGTTTGTTTTTATCATATTGAAATAATTTTGAATGAGAAGTTCTTATAAAATAGTAGAATATAACACACTAAGATTCTATGATGTATTCATCATTAAATAAATATAATTTCATTGATAGATTTATTCACCTACAAACATGATTTTAAAGTTACCACAAAATGAAATTTAATTATGTCGATGAGGTACTTTTATCTCTATTCAAATCATTATGTAATTATTATCTTATTGAATTTTATTATATTTTTTTACAAATATTTATTTCTTAGTCAATATAGGGTAATTATGATTTTTAAACAATATTTAATTTTCAGAAGATAAAATAAATTAAATACCACATTTTTTTAAACATTATAAATTTTTTTAATTTTCTATTTGATTTAAAATTAGATTATCATTTAAAATTATTCTTATAAAATTAAATTTTTATTATTAATATTTTTTAAATTGAAAATTGATTTTAATCATATTTTTCATGTTTATTTTTTAATTAATTTATGTAACTTATTTGAACTGTATTTGATCAAATTGATTCCCTAAATTCTATGATGAATTTTTAATTTATTAAATATTTACATTTTATTTATTAGAATTAAGATTAGAAATTCTATAGATATTTATCACACTGGATAAGGATAAATCATGTTATTAGGATGAAAATACTGTAATAAAGTAATAACAATTCATCTAAAACATTCCTTTGGATTATTTGATTAGTGAAATTTGATGAATATAAAAAAATTGTATAATATATTTCTAATTGGATCCATTTTTCATTGATATTGACTATTATATTAATTTATGAAATTATTAAATAAAAAATGGCCATCTAAAAAATTTGATATGTTTGATATTTATTCATTTATATAAAATGTTATTTCATTAACTTTAGAATTATAATATCTATTTTTTATTATAATTTTATAATTTATTTTTATTTTTAATTTTCAGTGATTGAAAAATAATCTTAAATTATTATACAATGTCATCACAACGATTATTATATTAATTTATAAAATGAAATAAATTATTTTATAAATATTATATGTGACAAAGAATTTGTTGACGTAATATATTACACAACATTTATTTGTTAATATAACCTATATTTGATGTGCGAAGTGAATTTTTTCGAGTTATACCTTTTCCTTGATGATTTACTTTAAAAATAAATGAATTGATTCAAAAAAATTGATATTTCCGATAGATAATAATTTATTAAATATTTTTAAAAATAAAAAATACTGAAATGTATACAATTATGAACAAATTTTATTTAATATTTTACCCCATTTCCATTTATGAGTATTTTTTACTTCATAATTATAACTATAACATCAATTTTATTAAAAAAATTTACTATTGTTATGATTAATATTTTCATAAAAAGGTGTTAAATAAAAGTTTAATGGTTAATAGGAACTAATATTTTATATAATCATCATCTTATGTTCTTATTTTTTCATTAACACTATAAAATTCTAATATGAGCCATTTTTCTAACGTTATTTTATGAAATTGACTTAATAGTTTTTTAATAATTAAACTGGTGTCACTCACCTCAATTATAAAATAACATTACATCCCTCTCTTCATTACAATAAATTGTTGAATATATCTTAACCAAACACAGCCGATTTCTTTTCTGTTAATCATTTCTCATGTTTTATAAGTTTTTGTCTTCCCAAAATACCTTACCAAGGATGCTTAAGAGTATATATAAAGGAATTTTTCCAACGAATAGTTAATCTTCTTAAATAACTCTTTCAAATTAATTTATTCTTCTAATTCCTAAAAATCTATTTCACCCATCATAAATTAATAACCACAATAGCACTAATATACTCAAAAAAAATTATAATTGTTTTAATACCATATTCAATCACTTTTCTATCCTATAATACGAAAAAACAATAGTCGTGTGTATAAACAACTTCTTATCTCATTGTTTCATTGTAATTAGATTTCTATAACTATATAACATGGATCTATATAATTATTGAACAGTTGAATATATATAATTTTTTTGATATAATTATTCTTTTTTAATATTAATATAATATACACCACATTTCCTTCAAATCTATTGGATAGTGAAAACATCTCCAATGTACATGTGTAGACTACCACCTCAATAATGAAATGTGATAATTTATAAATTATTATTAACATTGATGGTAATAAAGATATAATATATATATATATGGTTTATTTTTAATAATATTTATTTTCAATGAGAAGTGTTGTTTTCATTTTTTTCATTACATCTATTGAAAAGGGAAATCAACATCCCTTTGTACGTATGACCAACTACCTCCCTAAGTATATAATTTTTTTTTGTACCTTTTGAAGATTACAATCAATAAAAATATTTATATACATAATTAATATATATGTTATTTATATAATTATTTTAATTATTTATATTATGGATGAAAAATAAACGTATAAGGACTATAACCTCATAATCAAAACATTCATGGGATAGAAAAAATTTATCCATGAAATAGTAAAAATAAAAAAGTTTGTTGACAAATAGGGTATAATATTTAATAACTAGACAAAATATCATATTATGAAATTTTATATGGTGATATATATAATTACAATAATATAATCTTATTATATGAAAATTGAAATATAATTTATGAGTGCCGTTTAATTTATGGTATGTTTTTTTTAATTTCAAGACCATTTGGACATATTTTTTAATATAAATATATTTAAATTTATTTCTTTTATATACCTCTGTATTTTTGTACTTATGATGAATATATTTTTATTAATTATTATTAATTAAAAACTTCTAGTTTATCATTTTATGGGTTTAAAAATTTATATTTACCTATATGAAAATAAATTATTTAATATTCTTAGTTTTTTGTTACTCATATTTTCAATGATGTAATAATATAACCTAAACATCATAAAAACTAGTAATTTTATAATCCTATAGGTATTTAAGAACCTTAAATTGCCTATTTTAAATTTTCATATATTTTGATATTGAATCATGAAAATGAATATTTCCTATAAAATCTTTTCATTTTCTCATTTTATAGGGAATATTTTTATTCTATAACCCATTTTTTTAAATCATTTTTATTCACTCAATTGAATTAACAAAGTTATTTTGTATTATCTTTGAATTTTTATATCGTATAGAAGGAATCATTATATTTGTAATGATTTATTTTTTAATTTAATTAAAAAATTTTAAGGGAACGATCCATTTAGACCAATATGGGGTTAACATATATTACCTCTACCATAATAATTTATTATATTTTACTTATTCTAAAAAATTTCAATGTATTTAAAAAATATTTTTATTAATGTAAAATAATGTTATCTGTTTCACCTAGAAATTATTCTTCTCCTTAAAAATATTAGTTCACCAAAAAAATCTAAATTTTTGGTGACTTGATTGTTGTTTTTTATCTACCAATAATGTTTTTGTCATTAGCATTTTAGTAAAACATTCATATTCATGTCACCTTTTTTCATTGTAAAATATATTTCTATTTAACTTTTGTAATATTTTTATCATTTTTATTCTTATTTCTTAAACCGTATATCATTTATACATACTGTGTTATATAGTGTAATTTATTTAAAAGACTAGTGAAGTCTTAATTATCGTTTTTATTTACTCAATTAAATTTTATTGGATAATGAATGTTGATTTGTAATTATAGTAATCATTCAATATATGAGGAATTAATTTGAAATGTAGTTATAGGTGGAGAAATGTTATAGACATTCCCTTGTTGCATTGACATGTCTTATAAGACAATCTAGTTTTCCAAACACATTTATTTGAATAATAGTGCCTGATAACCTATCAATTAAATTAAAATGGAATAAGTAATTTATGATAAATATGTCATTATTTATGAGGTCATGATGTCCAACATTATTAATTTACTTTTTAATAATTTATTAATTATTATGAATGATATTACTGCATTTTTATTATCTATGGTTCATTCTATTCCCATGATATTTTTTAAATGGCACGTGTTTTCAGTTTTTTCCTTTCTATATTGATTATGAATTCTTCACTCATGATAAATTCCATTATTTGTAAAATTTACTAAGAAAATATAATTTAACCATTAATTTTTTCCATTATATGTGATATAATGAAAGATATTTTGAATAATATCAATTATATAAGATGTTTTGTATTTTATATACTTTTTATTTCCAATGTATAATGGGAATCAAGTATTTTATGACCCCCTCCTGAAAAAGTTATCGCACCTTGGCCAAAAATGTGAGAATGGAAACATCAACCCCCTGAATCACTACCTTAATAGAGCATGTTTTTGGAAAATAATTGACGGAGAATTATAAAAATATATAGGAGGCATTACCCTCTAATAGAATATATGGAACGAGATATTATAAAATTAAACCACAAAAATGAAGTGAAATATAACCTTAAACTATTTCCATATAAAAATATTTAATTTAATATAAACTATAATAATTTAAAATTAATAACATATACCAATAGATAAAGTAGGTAGTGATAATGAATCCCAGTAACTATCAAACAATTATGATCTATTAAATTCTAGCCTAATATCTAAAATGATCCTCCTAAAATAATATTACAGTTTTTATATATTCATAAGTTGATCATAAAAGTTATATTTATTTGAATCCTCTCCAGAGTCTGTAATTCAAAATATAATGAAAAATGAAAATGGAAATTGGATAACAAGTGAAGCGAACTCATCACATAAATTAGTTTACTATGATTTTTTACCTTAATATTAATATCTCTGAATATATATTGAATACATAAGATCATATGACATATTAATAAAATATAACACAAAAATACAACCCCACAACAAAATTTTCACAATTAACCAAAGGTTTTTTATTAATAAATCTATCACAAAAAGATGTTATCCATGAAACACCTTGTCTAAATTATTATAACATTCATATATTTCATTATGATGACTAATCATCCCATTCCAGATCCCCATATCGTAACAGAGTATGATTCAAGATCCACTATATCTTTTGTGTTCTATATAATATATTTAGTAATATACATAAATCCATCATATCCCATACACTAGGTTAATATACTCAATCCATTATAAACAATACATGCTATAAAATCAATAGTTCTGTTGATACTATATATTGGGATAAATCTGATTTAGATAACCAAAATCTATTATAACCCTATAAGCATATATATTGGGAAACTATACATGATTCAAGCTATAATATATCACAACAAGGATAATAGAGTGGGACCTTTCACAAAACAACCCATGTTAACCCTGAATTGGTCACCTGAGCTAGCCCATGATAAGGCCTTAGTGGAGTTCTCGATTCTCTCATGATCGATATTATTTTAGAGCATAAAATATATGCAATTAGAAAATAATTTTCCCATAAAAAAAATTAAAAAAATAAATATAAGAAATTAAATATAAATATTTTTAGTTCAATGAAATAAAATATGAAATACTTTTATGACATCACATAAGTCAGCAATAATCATTGAACCAACATAACTCACTAGTGATCGTGTCTGATCTGGAAGCCACACAAATTTCTAAAGGAAAAAATATAGCTCTTTATTACAAGGTATAAATAAAAGAAGTCATCCTAAAATAAACTATTCCACTTGATTTACATTTAACAAATAAATCCATGTAATCTTATGTTAGAAATAAAATATATAAATATCAGGTTTTCTATATGTTAATAAAATCATGTTACCTGCTTCCAATTTTTATAAAAAATACATCTCATCATAGTTTTCCAATCTTTTTTCAACTATATAAGTAATTTTCGTAAAATTATTTACAAAATAAAAATAACTCAAATATAGATTCAACGATATAGAAATTTAATAGAAAAATTCATTTTAAAACAATTAACATGGAAAACCAGTGTAATACTATGAAGGAACCATGGGAAATATCTATGAAAATAGTTTTTTTAGGACTCATTATCCTTCTATTCTCAATGATCAAATCTTATAAATGAAGTTCTATCACCTACTCAATCCAACAAATCTAATTCATAAAGGATTAGAAAGTGTTTCCACATAATCATGATAGAGAGCCTTGGCCTTGGCCCTAGAAACTATCCAAACATAATATGACTTGTTTTCCGACATATATACTGAGGATTTTGAAGTTATTTCCCAAATTTTTAAAAACATAGAACTTCCACATTTATCAATTAACATAAAAAACCACTTTTATTATAATCAGACATCATCATACCAAGACTGTTATTCAATACAAACATATAAGAAAATATATTTCCAAACTATTTTACATGCACCCCAAAACATCCTTGAAAATTTCAATTGTATACTCAAAACCATTTGAGACACTATTTTTAGAACTTAAACTATCGAGTATTCTAAAACAAGCATGTATTTATTTTTATACATTCAATTCACATGTCAAGAAATTTAAATATGAAAAATGTGAAAGTAAAAAAACATGAATCACTACCGTTTCCCTAGATTATAAATAGTATTTAAATTTAAAAACACATTTTAAAAAATAAATCAATAATGGAATATTAATTAAAAACTAAAAAAATGTGAATCTTCCTCAATACCCACTTATTCTTCTGATAAAAACCCAAAACTGATCACTTACACACATGTACACCATCATTCACAAACAAAAATATAAATATATTCTTTGATCCAATTTATATATTCCAATCCAAATTAAGGAATGTATAAAATTGGGATATAGATATATATTTTCCTACCAATATACTTACATGTATGGAGACATCAATGAGATTCAAGATATAATAAAAAACTAATAACTACAAATTCTCTATTTTCAATTAGGAAAAATAATTAGAAAAAGTGAATCCTTTCTTGAAATAAAGGGAACACTAAATACTTAAAATCATTGAGGCTAAAACTATCCTTAATTAGGGCTCATAATCCCTAGATATTAAAATAAACAAAAATAAAACCCCCAAAATGAATTAGGATATGTCTAGGGAATTCTCACCACCCAATAGAAAAAGAGACCATGAAATATGGAAAAGGGAGGTGAAGTATAGGTAGAGAACCAAACCACATATGATTGAACACTGAATTGGTTGATGAATCATTATAGAGAGGCTTCCATGTGATGGGGGTGGTTCATGTGAGTGTTTTTTTATTGAGGGGTTTTATGTGACAATGATAATATAGGGGGAGTCTTGGGGTAACAAAACAAGGAGTGGAGGGGTAAGAGAGAATGAATAATAATATGAATACAATAATAATAATAATAATATTTATACAATTTTTTTAAAATAAAATTATTGTGTTGTGCATGATTTATCTGAACAATTTTCTGACCATACTCCCCTTACTTCCCCATAGAGAACACGCATGGTTAAGACACATGGTCTATAAAACCATTCACCAACTATTTTATTTTATTCTATAAAAAATATATAGACCGATATCATGGTTTTTCCAAGGATTCTACTACCCATTTACAATTCTTGGTCTAGTACTAAAAATATAATATATAACCCTAAAATTTCCAGGAACAAAACAGTGTAACTAAAAATAATTAAATAATTATCACTTCATGGTCTGGGTGTGATGATTCTCCCCATCATGCTTTTTTATCCAAAATAATTCCCCAAAATACTTGACTATCCAGACACAAGAAATCTAATAACCAATGAAAAACCAAAAACACTAGAATACATAGAACATAAAAAATCACTTTCCACCAAAAACCAAAAACATTTATACCTATATAAACTATTAAGACAATACTCATGGAACTACCTTGACATCCGATGAAAAAATAATGCTTTCCAAAGACTCAAACCACCAAATGAAAGAACCAAAAGTGGGAAACACACATTTCCAATAATGACCCCAAAACAAGGAAAACCCTGACTCTAACATAGAATTTACCAAATAAAATATATTGGGGTTTTCAAGATATCCATGAGCAACTCTCACATTAAATCTTATACATGCATTCCAAACTACAATTTTTGGGGTCGGGGGACGCACAATCACATAAAAATATTAGGGAAAAAAAGATATTCATAAGAATAGAAGGATAAGGACTAATGAACTAGGCTGTATCAACTTAAAATTCTATCAAATATATTTCCCTTCTTATATTTATTTCATATAGTATAGGTCACACATAAAAAACTATAAAAAATAAATGAATAATGACTTAAAAAGTATTTATTTCTAGAAGTTATGGAACCCATACCAATGAAATATTAACCTGGCCTTATGAATAGTAATATGACCCATATTAATTGTAAATCAACCTAATGAATTGTAACCTCATCTATGAAAGCATTAATAAAATATATGAACCCTAAAAATGAAAGTATCCTGTAATAATGTCTTAGTATATGTAAATGAATATTTTAAAAATTATTAATTAAGTGTTGGTATTTTTGATACACATAAATATTTAATTACAATATTATAAATAATAAAATGACTTAACTAAAAACTCAATTTCATAAATTTTATTCATAAAACAATATATTTTTGTCTTAAAAATTTATGATAATATTATGAGACCTTATTAAATTCATGAATGTTTTATACAATCTGTTATAAGTTTAAAAGCTATATTTTTCATGTAAATGAAAATTTTAATTACAAATTAACATTCTCTTATTTTGAAAATTATATTCATGAAATGAGGATTATTTTATAATTATAAACTTCCAAAATAAATTTGGGTTATTTTTAGTATTTTCCTAAATTGTTCATATTTTAGTGGATACTAAAATATGATATTTTACAATATAAAAACATTATATGTTAAATACACTATTACTATATTCATCACTAATGTAATAAACATAATCAAAAACATATCTTTATTATTTTAACATATTTTTTGATAGTTCTCAAACTATTTATAGACTTATTCCACAATTATAATCAAATAAATTAAATACTAAAAAATCCCCCATCTCCTCCACTGTATATACCACCCCTCACCACCATTTATCCTCAAACATATATAGCATTTACCCCTATCAAATTTCTTCTAAATATCCACCACATGCCTCTTACCCATTTCCAGGTTCTCTTTGTCTCATCAAAATATAAATAACAATTCCCTTTAAGAGGTTCTCAAGGATTAATATTCATGAGGTAAAATCCTCTTTCTTTTCCATTTAATTGATTTTCAAGTACATCTATTTAATTATTAACTCCTAAAATACTTTGAAAAAATAATAATTATAACTATAGTATCTCATATATAATTAAATCATATCATTTTATGGAATATCCTTCATAATACAGTTTTATATCTCTCACTTTGATATTCAAAATGAAATCATCATCCGTGAGGTGACGATTTACAACCTTCATGGACAACATATTTTCGTTCATCAATTTATTCATAAAGGATTATAATGAAACCATTTTTATAGTTAAAATAGAAAATAATATATGAATTTTATCCTTTTTTAGGTTTTGTATGAAACAAATTTACATAATAATAAATGATAAAACCAAATTAGTTTGTTATGATCAATAATCACTGTAATATTGTAAATGATTATCACTAAATTAATTATATAATTATTCATCCTCATATAATTTTTCCAAATGATATATATAACCATTTACATTGTTTTATGTTCCTCAATATCATATAAATACAATTATTGGGAATTATATCCATTCAACATTCACATTCAAACTAATATATAACTATATTAATTGTGAAAACCAAGGAAAAAATTATCCTGAAGAATATAATTGTATCTTGTTACTCATAAAAAAGAATATTAAAAAATAATTAATTTGTATAAAATAAAATACATATACATATGGTTCCATATATTTTATGTAATGTATTTAATTTTATTATCATGTATGTGAAGGTGATCTTTAGAACATATTTAAACAAAAGGTATATGATTTTTTTGAAACCTCTATTATCATTTGGGATTCCCATTCCCCCTCGAGACACTAATCAAATTATTCAATACTTTTATACAAATCTCTAAAATATTTTTATACATTCCAAAATAATTATTCCATGACCTTTTATATTTTTTTATAATATAAATATAAATATATGTTAATTTCAAGATTCCCTTTTGAATTTTTTCCTGATACGCAAACCTAATTAAAGGGAATTTCCTGATTTCTTACCCATTTTCTTGTACCATCCACATTTTGTTTTATGAAACCTTTAGTATTCTAAAATCATTACCTTTTACAAAAAAACAACATTTATTCATTACTCATTTTAAAAAAACAATTATAAAAAATTGAATATGTTTTCAAAATATCTCATCATTGAAAAGTAAAATAGGTATTACTCTCAAGAATTCCTTGATTATTTTTTAAAATATTTTCTAAAATGTCAACAGCTCTACTAAATTTTATGCTATATTGAAATTTATCTCTAATTGTTTTCATATACTATGTTTTATTAAATGGTTTATGACCATTTTTACAATGGATGTGCTCTCTTTATAAAATTCACCATGCTAATCAGATTTGTTACTAATTATGGTTACAAATTAGTGAAGGTTATTTACTAATCATATGTTTATATTGTTTATATTTATCCCCTTTCATATGAGGAATCCCTTAATCTTAGACTATGATGTTTGGGGACCATCTTATTCCCTTAGTGCACCATAAGTTCTCATGACACAAAACATAATATGGTTTTGACTAAGGCCTTACAATAGTATTTTCAAATGTTTTTATCAAGGCCTTTCCAATATGTATCTGATGTACGACATTATGCATTCCATCATTATGATGTTATTAATTGATAAAAATGTGATATTTCTCTATTATATTATGCATGATTAATTTTCATTCTCTTATGATCAATTATATAGCTTTATTTTCCCATTATCCATTTATTTGGTAATATAAAAATGTTTATATTAAAAGGAATTGGTTTTTAGTTATAAAACCTGCCTAATTTTTATGATTATGATATCTTCTACTATATTACCTACCCTTATGAAGAGTCTAATATCAACCCTATATTTTTTATATTTTTCCTTGGGATGTGAAGAAGTATATTAGTATGCATTTTTTGGGAAAAAATCCCCTAAAGTGTCCTCTAAGTGTGTTTTGGGTGCGGTTGTATTTTTTGACAAATCCAGATGACTGTAAATGAGTATCGTTGCAGTTTTCGGATGACAATTTTTTAAGGTGGCTCTATTTCCCAATATTTTCCAAATTTTGAGGCCTCAAAATCAAGATTTTGATGATGGAAATGAATTTATTTCATCATAGGAGTGAATAGTATGAAAAACACTGAAAAAATTTAGAAAACGGTGAGAAAGGCATACCATAATTCATGGCCCTTGTACCATGTTTCATGAATGGTACACCAAGCGGGAGAAACAGTACACGAGGTCGGTTTATGAAACTAAAGAAGGTTTGTGGTGGAAGATGATGTGGTATGCAAATGTATTGTCGTCTATAGAGGAGAATGACTGCGTAGGAGCGAAGGGGGTATGTAGACCGTGTATGAAAAATTGTTTGCGATTGGCTTGTTGTTCATAGTGGAAGAATGATCAGTAAGTAGTGAAGGATATGTTGAATATTTTTAAAATACTTAATTAGTGGTTTTAATAGGTATCTTTTCCAATATAATAATATCTAATATCACTAATTACTATGGATATTGGATGACATTAGAACATATTTTTTATCAGGGATTTTTGAAATGTTCGAAGGTGGTTTTCAAGGGATAATCTTGTGAAGGCTAAAGTGGTTCGTGTGGAAGAAAATACACTGAAGGATTTAATCGGAATGTTATATCCACTTAAGGCTCAGTACGCAAAGGAGGAATCCACAGTATGTGAGCTGGTGAATTCCTCAATAGGTACGCAGAGAGAGAGCTCCATTAGACAGAAGCGAAGGCAGTTCATGAACAAAGAAAAGTTTACGGATAGAGGGTGATTCACTGCAGAGGTATGTGGAATCGGTTCGTGGTAGTGGTACGTGATCACGAAGGCAGAGGCTGTACGTGAACAAAGTTTGGTTCGCGTTAGTGGAGGTAGTATGAAATGGTGGTGACAACATACTAAACCTTGTACACAATATGCAGAGGAGCAAGGCATATTGTGGTCTTCCCAAGGTGGGATGAAAAAGAATCTATTCAGTTTGCGAAATTATTTTCTGGTACCTAACAGTACCCGGTAATCTGGACGTCATCTCTAGGTGAAAAGGGACATCAATAGAGCATCTACCGATAATTTAGGATAAAGTAATTCATGAAAATGAAGGGACCTAGTTGTCCATAAACTGTGTTTGACCTATAATTTGATAAATTGTGAGTGTATTTCTTTTCAAGAGAAATGAGAAAAGGAATAGGAAGATAGTGACCCTTTCCACCGGTAGTGAGCCAATGAAATAGGAATAGGGAGTGACCCTTGATAATTCAATGAGAAGAACAAAAACAATGTAAAGGAAGTGAACCTGGGGATAAAAGACGTAGCTCGAACATTGTATTCATTACTGGTAGTGAGCCTTAGTTTATTTTTTACATCGATACATTTCCATTGTATTCTCCTTGGACAATCCCTGGTGAGTGTGAACAAAGTAATAAATGTTCTCTCATGTGAAATATTTCATATCCTTTTGTATATTACTATGAGATAATGGTAGAATTTAATTTTTTTATCAACAAAACATGATCCAAATATGAGAAAGTTTAAATCATCCAAAACCAGATTCTCCACCCACCTCTCGAGGTATTTGAACCAATTGACCTAACAATTGGAATTAGAGAAAAAGGTTGACTCTCAGTTATTCTCTCCCATGAAGAAGAAATATAGGTGTTAAATTATAAAGGAATTCATATCTCGGATGGAATATTTTTTCAACTATGTAATAATTCGATGCAGTAATACTTCCAATATTTAAGGATGGATGTCTTCATATCAACTGTGCATGGACTATCTTCTAATATTAAAAGTGTTTCTTTATCAGAAGATGAAAAAATATAATTTGATGATCATGCAATATGGAACAATTATTTAGGGGGATACATATAAAAAGAAATTTTTACACAGGTGATGTCCAGTAAAACAAACCATAAAATGTGGGAAAAATTGTAGAATGTTAATAAGGGTGACTCAATAGTCCGAGAAGAAAAACTATAGGTTTTATGGAACAAGTATGAGGATCTTATAATGAATCCAAATTAGACGGTCAAATCATTCTTCGATAGGATAAATATTATAGTGGAAGATTAGTGGGGTCTTCGAGAAATCGTTGAAGATATAAATATTGTGAAACATATCATTAGGAAACTTCCATAGTGGTTCAATCTGAATGTTTCAGTGTTGGAAGAAAAAGACCTGAAAGAGATAACACTAGATAATCTATATAGTACAATTGTAGAATATGAAATAAGAAACAATGATAATGATTTTGTGGAAAAGGGAAAGACTAAGGAAGTGGAATTTGAGGCCATGAAGAATCTATCTGTTGAAGAGAGTCATGAGGAGAACAATATGGTATATGTTATGTTATTTCTCTCCCCTATTCTGCAAAGGGGGAAAGGGAAGTTCAAATGTTAACATCCATTTTCATGCTTCTGATGTGGAAAGATAGGTCATTTTATAGAAAAGTATCTACATAACTTTGATGATGAAAATGAAGAAAATGATGAAATTTCCCCAATGAAGTATTCATTAAATGAGAAAGGAAGGAGATGAACTATGATAATTCTCTCCAAAAAAGACGAATATGCATTAAAAAGATGATGAAATTTTAGATGAATCTGATGAAGAAGAGTTAGAGGGAACCAAGGATCATAAAATAGATTCTTTTATGGAAGTTGTCAGAAACTCATTAACAAGAGAATAAAGTGACAATGAATAAGGAGAAATTTTATAAAGAGTTGATCTTCAGTCTATGTTAGAAGCTTCCATTTAAGAGGTAGATATTTTGAGAGAAAAAGATGATTATACTAACAATGTTGTCTGTGATTCCACACTCTTTATGTAGTAGCAAGAAGCATAGAATTATGAGTTCAATTAAAAAATTTAAAATATGAGGTCTACAAGGTTAGAAATATCATAAAATGTGGTTGCGTACAAACTTAAACGTTAAGAATAGAAAATAGAAATTGATAGTTTGACTAGAATTGGAAAAGATCAAATCAGACTTATTGAACAACTAGAAGAGGAAGTCATCAATCTACGATGAACAACTGGTGATCAGGAAAAACATCTAGGAATGAAGAACAAAAAATCAATATAGAATATGAGATTTGATCAGAGTGGTTCATCATAATAAAAGCAACAACCAATTTTGAATGATATGTCTAGTATGGGGCCTGATCTATATTAGAAATCAGTTATGGTTCAAGATAGAACACAAAAACCCACTCCAATATTGAAGATTTATTTGGGTAAGAATAATAATAATAATATTTAGAGAACCCAAGGAAAAACTAGTGCTTCCACATTTCCACATAAGAATGTACCTCATATGAGAAGCTATTGTTGTGGTAAGATGAGGAAATCTCAAAATATATGTTTCATAGCAATGAGGTGCCAAAGGGAACCAGGCCAATAGAGGTGGTGGAACATAGCTCAAAATTCTACCTCATCATTTGATGGTAATTTTTTTATGTATAAAGTACTTAGGCATAATGAAATATATTTCCCATCAACAATGTAGTGGAATGTGATAATTCATTCTGAATTTTTCTATAAGAAGCATCCAAATGTATCAGAAAGAAAAATAAAGATACAAAATCGATTTGATGAAATTCTAGTTGAAGATAGGTAATCATATATTAAGAAAGATCATGATTATCAGTTGATGTTAGATATGAATTCAAATGCTTATTTCAAGTAAAAAATAGAAGAGAAATAAGTGGTTACATGAAATTGAGTTCTAGGCATTAGATCGCACTGAGATGTGGATCATTTACAGTGGATTTACTTCCCATATGATGGGAAATAAGGATCTAGTGACAGGAATCATGTATGATAAAGAATGTGTCGTAATATTTTTTAATGATGAGGTTTTAAAAAATATTGGTTCAAGAAAATTTATGTTTGGAGGAAAAGACATGAGATGATCAGATGTTTTAGTTGTTGAGGGTCTTAGTCAAAACATGATTAGTTTCAGTTAATTGTGTGACTCAAGTCATGCCATGAGTAATTACTAGAAATTATGTATCCTAAAGGAAAAGGATGGTGTTTTTTGTTTTAAGGAAAGCGTACCAAAGAGAATCTCTACCTTGTGAGTGGAATAGATGATATATGCTTTCTATCCAAGGATGAAAAAAACAAGTTATGACCTAAACGTCTTGGGCACATAAGCCAAGGTTCCTTGTAGGATCTGGTAAAATATGATGCAGATTGAAATAACCCTAGATTATCACGTGATCTTACTCATATGTGTGATACCTACCTGCTAGGGAAGAAAATTTTAAATGCCTATAAAAAAAAGAGAAAAATTCAACAAGATTGGATAAGTTGGTTCATATTTATGTGTGTGGTCCAATCTCTCCAAGGGCAATTTATGGGATTATATATTGTGTTCTTTTAACTAATGACTATATAAGAATGGAATGGGGTTCAATAATCACCCATAAATTTCATGTTTTTTGTTGAATTACAATATATTGACAAGAATTTGAAATAATGATTGGTCAGAAAATCCGAACAATTCAAACAAATAATGGAACAGAGATCACAAAATACCAAGAGTAGGATTATCTCAAAAATCAGGGGATAAGGCATCAGGTTTCAATAGTACAAACTCCACAAAATAAAGGAGTAGTTAAGGGAAGAAATCATATTATCAACAACAAATTTATAACAATGATCATTGAGAAAGACCTTAATGAGGAATTTTGGAAAATGTTGTGATGACAATAGTATACACATCAAATAGAGTATCAATTTGTCCAAAAGAGGATAAGACTCCAAATGAGTTATGATATATAAATAAATCTTCATTGAATAAAATTTTAATCTTTAGAAGTAAATGTTCCATTCTCAGTAAATAGAAACATATGAATTTTTAATCACATGGAGATGAAGGAAGATTACATGGCTACTCAATGAAAGGAAACACATATAAATTCTTCAATAAGAGGCTGGGAATGATATTTGAAAGTCATGTTTTGACCACAATGTAGGATGATAAGAATCTTCTATAAATACGTGATCAGACTCAAAAGGATAGTGATGAAGATATGAATAGGATAGGTGGAACCACAAATCCATATATAGATTCAAAATAAGACACAAATGATGAAAATAATGTAGTGTATGTTAATAGACCAATGAGAAGAAATGAAATTTGTAGGCAGAATATAATTGGTGATCAGATAGAACCACTGCAGACAAAGTGGAAAAAGTCTCTACAGCAATAATCCTACTTATCATAGGTGCAGCCTAAATGCTTTGATGAAGCTGTTGGATATGATAATTGGGTTTAGTAAATGAATGAAGAGCATGAAAAAATTGAGAATAATTACACATGGGAAATTGTTTCAAGACTGGCGAAAAAGAATGTCATCAGAACAAAATGGGTCATTCACAAAAAAAAATGAATGAATATTGTGATGTTATTCGAATAAAATCACGATTGGTGTGCGAAGGGTAATCCCATATAGAGGGTATTGATGTTGATGAGACAATTTCACCGGTTTCAAGGCTGGATAAAATCAAATTATTCTTATCCATAGTAGTGGAAAGAAAGTTTATGGTTTTTCAGATGGATGTGAATTCATAATTTTTAAATGGAGTTCTATAAGAAGAATTATACATTGATAAACCATATGTTCTTCTCATCCATGAAGATGAGAATAGGGTTTTTCGGATGAAGAAAGCATTACATGGTTATAAGAAAGCACCAAGAGCATAATATTCAAGGCTTTATCAGTTTCTATAGAAGATCGATTTTCAGCGTGGGGGAGTTTATTAAAATATATTTCAATAATGGAAACAATCAAGGGATGATGTGATGGATTATTTCAATGACATAATATTTGGTGGATTAGATGATGCAAAATACAGATATTGTTTTGAATTCATGAAAAGTAGTTTTAAAATGTTGATGATTAGGGAGCTAACATTTTTCCTTGGCTTACAGGTGATACAAGAAAGGAATGATAGTTCTATTTATCAATATAAATATTTCAAGGAGGTTTTGAGAGTTTTTGGAATTAATAATTCGAAATAGATAAAGACTCTAGTTGCTACCTGGCTTAAACTATCATAGGATGATGAAGGTAATGCAGTTAAAACTACAGAATATAGAAAAATCATTGGAAGTTAATTGTACCTAACAGTGACAAGGCCTGATATTTTGTTTTCAACATTTCAAGAATCAAAGTATCAAGGAAATCCTATGGATATCCACATGGTTGCAGTAAAACGAATTCAGGGGTATATCAAGGTAATAATGGATTTTGGTAAAATTTATAATGAAAAATACTAGGTAGAATTATTGGGATATACATATGCATATTGGTCTGGTTCAGTTAATGATATGAAATCAACATCAGGGGTTACTTTTATATTGGATGGTTATGTATGTTTTAGTTATGTATGTAACAAAATCGCATTTCATTGACAACTAAAGAATATTAATACATTGCGGATACTAAAAGATTGCACGCGGCGATTGTGGATGAAGCAACAAAATGGTGATATGGGAATTGAATTGAAATCTCTGATTAGAATCCATTATGATAATTTATGAGCAATAAATCTTAGAAAAAAATCCAGTTCATCACTCAAGGACAAAGTACATTGAAAAAAATATCATTTTATCAACGATATGGTGTAGCAAGGGTTTGTGAAGTTGGATTATGTGCCTAGAGAACAACAGGTTGTTGACATTCTGACAAAGGCCTTACACAAAGAAGAATTTGAAAGGCATCGACTGGCTCAGGATTCAGTCGACTTCCCACACTTGACAAAGTGTGTATGTGGGACCCACTCACCCCTAGTTATGATGTGTCTTTCCTTAATGTGCTAATATGTGTTCTTTACCCTATTATAGACAGCATTGAATTTTCATTTGGGTTTTTTCAAGAAGGGGGAAAAAGTTTGATTATTTCAGAGAGAAGAAAAGACAATGGGGATAAGTTGTTAAATGGAGAAGCATGATAGGGGGAGTTGATACTGAGATAGAGCTAGTTAAAGGATCTATATCATAGGGGGATCCTGAAATTTTATGATGTAAGAAGTGATCTATCGGTTATTATATATCGCGATGGTTGATGTTTGTGATGAAAGTAGTTCATTGTGTATCAAGGAAAGCGAATAAAACTGAATTTCTACCTTGTGAGTCGAGTAGAAGATATGTGATTTCAGTCCAAGGATGAAGAAAACATGTTATGGAATAATCTTCTTGGACACATAAGTCGTGGTTCCATCTTAAATCTGGTAAAATATGATATAGGTTGAAATCTCCATGATTATCACATGATCTTACCCATACATGTGATGCCATCTAATAGTGGTAGATCATTCAAAATACATATAAGAAAAAGGAGAAAAAGTCAACAAGATTTCTTTAGCTGGTGAATATTGATTGTGTGGGCCAATCTCAGATAGGGCTATTGATGGGATGTGATATTATGTTCTATTAATTGATGAAAATAGTAGAATGGAATGGTTTTCAATAATCACCCACAAATTTGAAGTGTTCAGTTGGATTACAAGATATCTATGGGAATGTGATAAGTTCCTTGGTCAGAAAATCCCAACAATTCGAATAGAGAATGAAACTGAGTTCACAAATAGACTATTGTATGATTTCATTGAAAAACATGGTATAAGGCATCATGTTTTATCAATACGAACTCCAAAACACAATGGAGTAGGTGAGAGAAGAAATCAGATTGTCAACAATATGGACAGAAGTATGCTCATTGAGAAAGATCATCTGGATAAATTTTGTAAAGAATCAGTGATGACCATAGTATACACTTTAAATAAGGCTTTAAATTGTCCAAAAGTGGAGAAAACTCTATATAAGTAATGGTATGCAAAGAATACTTCATTGAAGTATATTTCTGTGTTCATAAGTAAATGTTTCATTCTCAATAAGGAGAAACATAGTATGTATGAATCCCATGGAGATGAAATGATATTTCTTAGTTACCCAATGAAAATAAAATCATATAAATGCATCAATAATTGGCTTGAAAATAATGTTTAAAGTCATTATGTGACCATAGTGTAGGATGAATAGAATCTTCAAAAAAATATATGATTAGTCTCAAGAGGACAGTATTGATGAGATGAGAAGGTTAGGAGACACTCTATCTCCAGAACATTCCTTCTACTAAAGCTTTCACATAGCTAATGTGGATGAGGCAATAACTTGATGATATTGGAATTGAAGTGAAATCTATGATCCGAATCCATTGCGTTAATTCAAGTTCTATAAATAATTGAAAAAACCCATTCCATCACTAAAGGGAAAATAACATTGAAATAAAATATCATTTCATCAAGGATAAGGTGGAGAAAGGGTTTTTGTAGTTGAAGTATGTGCCTATAGAACAATAGGTTGCAGACATTCAGACAAAGAACATACCCAAAGAAGCATTTGAAAGGCATCTACTGGGTCTATGAGTCATGTAGACTTCCCACACATGAAAAAGTGTGGATGTGGGACCCCCTCTCCTAGAGGTATGATGCTTCTTTCCACAATTTTCTGATATGTCTTCTTTACCCTATTACAGGCAACCTTAAGGTGCCATTTGGGTTCATTGAAAAAGGGGGAGAAAGTTAGACTATTTTTGGGGAAGAAAGACAAAAAATAGAATCTGTTATGTGGATCAATGAGATAAGGGGAGTTGAATTTGAGATAATGTTGGTTAAATGATCAATAACATAGGCGGAGCATGAAATATTATGATGCTAAAATTGGTCGATCAATGATTATATATCATGACGGGTGAGGTTCGTGATAAAATCGGTTCAATGGTATTGGAAAATCTGTATGGAATCAGTAATTGGTGATTATAAATGAAGTGATTCATTGATAAACATTTCGTCATACTCTGGTTTCTCACTTCGATCATGGATCATATGGGATTAGATTATGAGTTAAGTAAATCCTTGATCGCTATTTTAATCGCAGGAAGTGAATGGTGGTTGATGTTTGAAGAGTATTAATAAGGTATCAAAATGTGCACTGTTGTAATGAGAATATTTGTCAAAAACCCCAAAGGGGATATTTTTGTGAAAAAATCCCCCAATGTGTCCTCTCTGTATGTTTTCAGTGTGGTTGTGTTTGTTGAAAAATACAGATGACCGCAAATGAGTATGGTTGGTATTTAATGAAAACATGTTTTTAATGTGGAACAGCTTCCCAACATTTTCCAAACATTGGGGTCTCAAAATCAGGATATTTATGCTGGAAAAGGATGTATTTTTTCATAGGAGTGAATTGTATGAAGAACATTGAAGAAAATGGGAAAAGGATGATAACCGCATACCATAATTCATGGGCCACATACCATGTTTCAGGAACAGTATGTGGAGTAGGGGAAACCATATGTAGGTGTGGTTCACGAAACCAAATACGGTTCACGGTATATGGAAGTGTGGTATGCAAATGGATTTTCGTCTACGGAGGAGAACGACCGTGTATGAGAAAACATGGTACAAAGATCATGTATGAAAAACAGTTTGCAGGTGGCTTGCGGTTCGCAGCGGTAGAAGGGTCGGTAAGTAGTGATGGCTGGATTTAAGACTTGGTAAATATTAAATAGGCAGATATAGTGGGTATATTTACCTATATAAGAATCTATAATCTCATTGATTACTAGGGAGAATAAAAATTATTAGAACATATTTTTGATCTGGGATTTTGGAAAATTCCGATTGTGGTTCACGAGGGATAATCCCACGAGTGATAAAGTGGTTCATGCAGAATAAATTCCAACAAATGATTTAATATAAAAGTTTTATCTTCTTATTATGTGGTACTCGGAGGAGGAATATCAGTTACGTGAGATATTGAATTCGCAAGAGGTACGCGGAGGGAGAGTTTTGGTTTGTAGAAGCAAATGCAGTCCGTGAACAGAGAATAGTTCACAGACAGAGGGTGACTCGTAGTGGAGGTTCGTGGAATCAATACATGGTGGAGGTATGCAATCTCAAAGGTGGAGGAAGTATGTGAACTAAAGGTGGTTCACTTTGTTGGAAGTAATATGCAGATATGGTGATGGTGTACTACACCTGTTACACAGTACACAGAGGATCAAGGCGGTTCGCAGTTTGCACAAGGAATCTTTAAAAGGATTCAATTCAGTTTTCTAATGTATTTTAAAATAACTAAGAATACCCATAAAGGTGGAAATCATCTTCGGGTCAAAAGGATACTTCAGAAGAGTATCTACCTATAGTTGAGGATGCATGAATTCATGAAAATGAAATGACCTACATGTTCATAAACTGTGTTTGACCTACAAGTCGAAAAACTGTGGTTGGATTCCTTTCCAAGAATAGTGAGTGAATGAAGAGGAAGACAGTGACCCTTTCCACCGATAGTGAACTAGATAAAAAGACATAGGGAGTGACCCTAGGGAATGAAGTTAGTAGAACATAAACTTTTTAATGGCAGTGAGCCTGTGAATAGAAGATCTCGCTTGAACATTATACTCGTTATTGGATGTGATCCATAGTGAATTTGGTACATCAACACATTGTCATTGTATGCTACTTGGACATAGCCCAGTGAGGGTGAAACAAGTAAAAATAATTGTGTCATGTGCATTATTTCATATCTCTCCATATATTTCTATGAAATAAATGGAGAATTGATTTTTTTCTAACAATGAAACAAGATCTGAATGGGTGAAAGTTTTAATCTTTCGTACCGTAATTCACCCCCCCCCCCCCCCCTCAGAGTATTCAACCTAGTGGACCTAATAGAATGTCTTTCAGGAATAATCAAATATTTTATCAGTGCATATTATAGAGTTATGATGTATTTTTTTCATGTTATATATTAAATATTCAGTTTGTCTCTAGTTTTTCAAAAATACTAAACTATTCAGTACTTCATAATGTAGGGGTACCTACAGATGGTATTGGAGGAATTTTAGTAGAAACCATGGAAACAATATTTATAAAACATATATTAGGTAACATAGCCTAATGATAGACTTTGAATATCATAAAAAAGAAACATCCTAAAATTAAGGTAAGGTAGTGATTATGTGTAACTTCCACGATATACATACATATCTGGATACTAAAAGTGGACATAGTTCTAGAAGAGATGTACCTAAGAGTAACAACTCTGACAAGGATTCATGAGACTGACATTGGGTAACTCGGTACATAAAAACGGGCCTTATTGAACACATTTCCTGACACTATCAGGGGATACTCGTAAAATAATACATATTTTTATTTCATTCCACTATAATGGATTTAAAAATAAATTTATCCCCAATGAAACTGCATTTATGATTAGGAGATTAGATATGCAAAAAATTTCATTTTATATAAACTGTTTTTCTAATTTGTGAATATCCATTATGATTCATGACCCCATATAGTGTATTCTATTATTTAAAAATACCACCAATTTTAAGGAAATGAAGCTATATCAATTCTTGTATCCCATGTATGGATTTCTATCTTATGAAAGATAATAATGTTGGTATTGGATTTCTAACTGGTCTTGACCAACTTATAACTATTCTAGGATAGATAACTCATGTAACGATTGATAACCATACCCATATGGAGAATCGTGATCCACATCATGGGGGATAAATGTTTGACCACATTATGCAACAACAACCTCTGTCATTCAGTGGGACTACAACCCCATTTGATGATAAAAAGTGGATAAGTTCCATATAAAAGGAATTTATCAATTTAAGAAGTTTAAAAAGATAGTAGGTGGTCATGGTAGATTATCATCCATCAAGAGAAGTAGATAAATTATAGCCATTAATCCAAAACCCAATGTAAGAAGATGAAATAATAAATATGGAATGGAGTGATTTTAATGAAATTTTCCTAGAATGTTTTTTTCTCGTGACGAATAAGGAGATTTGTATTAAAATTCATGAATCTAAAGAAAAAGAAGTATGATAATGTTTCCAAGTATGAACCATCATTACAAGGATAGAAATACATGAAGCAGACTACATACATAATCCACGGAGCAAGAATGATCGATTTTTTGATGGTTTGTCACCATTACTATAAAGGAAACTACTCTCCCAAACATTCTCATCATACAGTGATATATTCTCATAATCTATCAAGACAAAAAAACTATTCTCTATGTCATATTAATTTAAATTAATAAAATACAAGAATAGGGTGGCAGTGGAAGGAATGGATAAAGGGAAATATTAAAAAGGTAATTTTCCAACATGTGATCCTTGTGGAAAGAAACATGTGGAGCCTGATTAATATAAATGGTGTTTGTAACATTTTTTAAAAAAAATTCCACCAAGCCTATGATTTTATGGTAAATAATGAATCTACCAATGTTCAATAATACAATTTTAAAGAGATGGTAAATTAATAAAATAATTTTTTAATGCATTATGGAATTTTATTGACAAAAGGAAAATAGAGAAAGGACAATATTGTGTGATCACAACTAAAAATTTTGAGTTTCCTAATGATGTGGGGGAAGGTACATTAATTGTTTCCTCAGACATGGGAAATTCATTATCTGATTTTGGATTCTTGTATTCCTTTATATCTTCCATGTTTTCTGAAAAAATAGATATTCCCAATTCTCCATAATCTGGGTGTTTTCTATCAAAACCCCTAAGAGAAGCCTCATTGTAACAAATATGTTTCAATAAGACCCCATTATATTATATAATCATGCTTTATCAATTGATTTATTCTTCATTATTATGGTAAAATTTGACATAATCTTTGGCATGTACTAGAATTTAAAATATGATGTGAAACTATTTTGAATGAAGAATGAAATTATGATTTGTGAGGAAGGTATACAACCCCTTTTTTATATAGTATAAACATAAACATCTAATTATCATATATATAAAACCCTAATAGATCTACTAAATTAAATTCTCGATGCAGAAGTGATAACATTATCTATTGAAAATGAAATAAATCCGTAAATTGAGGATATACATATTGTATAAGATTACATAGTTGTCATTTAGAGGATTTATCTTGATATCCTCTAGAGAGGGAAGTTATGTTCTCTGTTTATTAAATTATTGGTTGAATTCATATAACATATAATCCTCATATTGATTATTTTTTTATCAACTTCATAGAGGTCACTATTTTTCAATGATTGATATTTGATCTTTATATCATCAATTTCATGTGAAGAAGGATGATATTCCAAACATAAAATTTTGAACCATGAATGGGAATTATGATTTTATATTAATTCCTTTTGGAATGAAAAAATTAATCATCGGTTTTTGTGGATCTAAGGAATAGATGTTTCAAATAATTCCCTGGTTACTTTTTGTGCTATTTATTATTGACATCTTGTTATACTCCAATAGATTTGATGACCATGAGAATCACATACATGATATTTTTAAAACACTTAAATGAAATTAATTATATATAATGTTTATTAAATGTAATTTATTAGTTTAATGTGTTTTTTTCATAGATAAATTTTCTCAGTGTATGGAATCTCAATTGATCTTTTGACGATAGAGGTGATTCAGGAATGTCCCACAACAACGAACATAACTAAGATATGTAATTTTGTTGTATTAGAATTTTATTATTAGAATTTCATTTATAAATTCACATGATTAGAAAACCCATTAACAATGTTACTCAGAAAGGAACTAATTTCATCTGGAAAAAGTAATGTGAAGAATGAATTGAACAATTGAAGTGAAATTTAGTGAATGATCTGGTCTTGACTGTACTATAGTTAAATGGTGGATTTATGATTTTGATTGATGTTTCATATAAGGGATTCATGTTTTTTCTTATGAAAAATTATAGATTCATTGAATATGAATAAAGGAAGTTAAAAATTTATGAATAGAATAATCATAATCATTATCATGAGTTAGTGGCTATAATATTTTCTTTGATATTTTGAAGACACTATCTATAAATTGAAATATGTGAGATATATATTGATCACAAGAGTTTAAAATATATATTCCCATATAAATAACACAAAATGAGGAAAATGAAGTGGATTGTGCCTTGCAAGATTTATGATTATTCAATAAACTACCAAAATAAGAATAAAAATAAGGTATTAGATGTATTGAGTAGGAAGGATCATGGTGTTATGTACAAAATATGGTTTGTGAAGGGCCCTGTGTACATGGATCTAGAAGTAATGGATATGGAAATTATTAAGGGATGTGAAACATGATTACTATTTCAACTGGTTTCCTAACCGTCAATATTAGGAAGAATTGAAATTTTATAGTGTGATAATGAGAATATTTAAAAGAAAATTAAATTTGTTAATGATGGAATGTTTATAGACATTATGTGTGATGATGGAATTCTGAAATTTAGAAGTATGCTATCTGTTCACACTTTAGCTAAGATTAAAAGTGAATTATTGGAGGATTCCAATATCTCCAGATTATCTGTAAAACTTAGTATCACCAAAATGTATTGATATCTGAATGAAAATTTATAGTGGGATAATATAAAGCAGGAAATTGTTGACTATGTATCAAGATGTTTAATCTGTTAATAAGTGAAGGCTAAAGGATAACATCTGATAGGATTCATTCAACCAATACCTATTCCTACATGGAAATGAGCTAACATCTCTATGTATTTTTTCACTAGATTACTGAAAACACCAAGAAATAATGATGTAGTATGGGTGATTGTTCATCAACATATCATATATGAACATTTCCTCTTTATAAGCTATGATTTTCCACAAGAGATCTTATAAAGACTCAGTTTTAATGATGTTTTGAGTCTTCTTGGAAAAACCCATTCTATTGAGTCTGATCACAATCCACAATTTACATCAAAACTATCAAAAAGTATACAAAATTATTTGGATACCAAGCTTCATTTTAGTACATCTTATCACCCTCAATCTGAAGGGTTGTCTAAATTACCATTAAAATATTATAAGGCTTGTTATGATCAAGATACATATGTATTAAAGGTATGTGGGATGGGTATTGTCCATTTTTTTATTTTTCCTAAAAAATTGTTTTCCTTCACATATTCAAATGGCACCATATAATGTATTATATGAAAAGAGATGTTGAACACCAACATGTTGGGATGAATTTGGTGAAAGGAAGCATGTAGTCGTAGAGGTTGTAAAGGAAACAAAAGTGAAGGTAAATAAATTTCAAACTCATATCAAGGAATATTAGTGAATGAAAAACTGTTATGATTATAATCTAAGGAAGGATTAGAAATTTCCTGAGGGATATCACATTTTCATAAAAGTTTATCCATGGATGGGTGTTATAATATTTATGATGAAAGGGTATATGATCTCAATGTACATTGGAAATTTTTAAATAATGGAGAGAATAATTCCTTTGGAATATCATTTGGAAAAACCACCTATCCTTTCTAAGGTAAAAAATGTGTTCCAAATATAATTTTTATCGGAGTACATGCTAGACCCAATGCATTCCTTCACTTCATATAGAATATAATTGAATCCTAAATAATATTATTTTGAAGGTCTATGTATATTTTGGACACTAAAAACATGTGTTGAGGAATTATACAACTTGGATGGAAAGGGTACATTCTGAAAATCATCAAATCGACGTGATGACGTTGGATCATGAGGAAAATATGATGAACAAGTACCCATATCATTTCATGGTGTGAATAATAGGAAATTTCATGGATGTAATGTTCTTATCAGGAGAGAATGTCTTGAACAAAAATTTTATCAAATAGATTAACCTTACAATGATTATTCCATATAGTATATATCATATATAATCACAATACACATGAATAATGAATTAAATAACAGGAATTTCATGATTTTATGGAACCCTTACTGATGGAAGAGTAACTTCACTTTAGGAATACAAATATGTCCCTTATGAATCGTTAATCAACCTAATTAATTGTAACCCCATATATGAAAGTATGAGTAAATTTAGGAACCTTATAAAGGAATGTATCATGTAATTATACCATAATATATGTAAATGAATATTTTAAAAAATATTAAGTAAGTGTTGCTAAATTATTAAGTCATAAATATTTAATTATACTTTTATAATTAATAAAATGATTTAAATGAAATCTAATTTTCATAAAATATATTAGTAAATCAATAATTATTCCCTATTATATTTGGATAATTTCATGAGACCTGAGTAAATTTTCGAAAGTGGAATGAAATTAGTTACAAATTAAAAATCTGTACTATTCATGTACATGATGTTTTAAATTAAAAATTAAATTTCTCATATTTAGAAAGTTATTTTAGAAAATGGAGTTCATTTTTAAATTTTATATAACAAAAAAAGGTTAGGGTTTTTTTTCAGATTTCGTTAAAATATTAGATTTTTTTCGAATAGTTAAATACGTAAATAGGTAATGAATACATTATAATTTAAATAATATATTCCATGATTCATTTCTTATGTAAGAACAATAATATAAAAAATTGATGAATTAATTTGACATATTTTATGATAATGATAATATTAATCATATTATTGGGAAAAAATAATAATTAAATGAATTAAATATTCCAAAATCACACCTCTTCACAATAATAAATACCACCAATCACCACCTCTTCTCCTCACACCACAAATACATTGAGCACAATCAAATTTGTGCCTAATATCATCCCCAATCCACCCTCCCACACACACACATATCAAAGAGATATTGGTTTCAACAGAATATCAAATCTAATTGTTTGGTGGAGGTTCTCAAGAAGGAGTATTCTGGAGGTGAAATCATATTCTTATTCATTTTAATTTCCTTTCAAGTTCTTCTCTTTTATTATTCTCTCCTCAAATACACAAAAAAAATTATCCTGGTAATTCCAGTAACATATATATAAAATAATTTTATCATGTTAATCAAATATCCTTCATAAAAAAATTATGTCTCTTTTTTATTTTAAAAATGAAATTATCCTCTATGAGGGATGGATTTATAACCTTTGAGGATAACATATTTTTTATCAATTTATATTTTAAGGATGGTAATAAAACAATTATTATGGTTAAACCAGACTATAATATATGTTTTAAAACTTTTATTATGTTTTGGACCTATCATATTTACATTATACTAACAAATAAAAAACATAAGTTCGTTATGATCAATAACAGTCATAATAATGTAAACTATTATCACTAAATATCTTATTAGATGATTAAATATCATACCATATTACCAATTGAAAAATATAAAAAATTTCAGTTATTCATTCTCATAAATGTCATATAGATTCAATTCTAGATAATTATACCCAATCTACATGAACATCCAAAATCATATATAAGTTTACCGATCATGAAAACCAAGGAAACGAACGCTCCTGAAAAAAAAATATTATAACTCATCAAAATAGTACCCAAATAAAGTTAATAAAATTATAATAAATAATGAAAATATTGTTAAGGTTCATAAATAATTAATTAGTGGATTTTATTTTATTATCCAGTTTATTAAGGTCAAGTGAAGAATGCATTCAGAAATATGGCAAGGTGTTTCATCCTGAAGCTCCATTTTCATTCAGGTTATGATTTCCCCAGTTATACACCAACATAATTCATCATTAATATTCTACAACTATTATAAATTTCTTTTATACATTAAAATATAATTTTTTTAGATTATTTCATTTTTCTTTTATAATAAATACAAGTCCTTTCAAGATTCATAATGAAATTCTTCTTGATACGCAAGCCAGATTAAAAGGAGCATACAAATTTCATACCCAATTTCATGTACCATCCATAATCTATTTTAGGATGCCATTATTTTTTAAAAATCACTTAGTTTTTTATGAATTTTTTTTTTCATTACTGGTTTTAAACAAACAATTGTGAAAAATAATTTTTTTACCAAAAGAACTATTCTTTCCAAAGTAAAAGGGGTATTTCTTTAAAGAAATCATCCGCAATTTTATTCAATTAATTTCATATATTTCAATACCTATATTTAATTTTATTATTTATTGATATTGATATATTATTTTTTTTATATAACATATCATATTAAATGGATTATGAAATTTTTGAATTTGGATGTGATATCTTTATACTAGTAACCATGCTACTTAGAAAAGTCTGTGATTATGTTAACATATTGGGGAAAATTAATTAAATAATATATATTAAAATTTATTTATGTTCACACCCTTTTATATGAGAAATAAATTTGATAGATATTATAATGATTGGGGCCTATAATATCCATTTAGTTGATTGGTAGGTTTTATGAGACAAAACAAAATTTGTTTTGGCTGAGGCCTTACACTAGTTATTTCTGACCTCTTTGTCGAGGCCTTGACGATATGATTTTTATCTCCGAAATTATGAACTCCCTCATTATGTAATTAGTAATTGATAAACCATGTTATATTTTACTAGTATAATATCCATGATTAGGGATTATTTTCTTATGATCAGTTATGTTGCATTATTTTTTCACATTTAATTCTTGCCAAATTATGCTCATGTTTATTTTTAAAGGCATTCCTTTTTAGTTATTCACCAGTCCAAATGCTTATGTTTATGAAATTTTCTATCGTATTATTTACCCTTACTAAGAATCTAATATCACCCCTTCCTTATGTTTTATTTTCCCCCATGATGAAATGATTAATATTGTTGTGAATGACAAGACTGAATAATCAATAGTTTATGGGTGCTTATAATGGAGTTTGTTTGTAGTCTTTTCATTCAATTTGTAAAGTAAATCTAATTTTTGAATCTAGTTTTCCAGAATTACTACACTATTCCATCCTCTGAGATGAGACGCACTAGTAAATATACAAATATATTTACAAAAGGCATCATCTTTGTGAAACTGTGGTTGATTTACTTATATATGTTCTCTAGGAGTTCATTGAGGGAGGTCTCCCCACCATTTTAGAAGAATTGTTCTACACTTTTTTCTATAAGCGAAGCATGATTAAAAATTCATAACAAAACCTAAAACACAAAATATGATGCATGGAGAAATAAAAAACATCATTATACATCATAAATATTTGGATCTTTACAATGAAATTCCCATTTAAGTATAGATACCAAAATGTATACAACACGATTCTCCATACATGAAAAAATTAAAACACCATGTTATACGTCATTTATAACAAAAAGGAATTTAATAAAATCATGTGACTGATCATGCACTAGACCAACATTCATCCAAAAAATATGGGAGTTTCTCCAAGGGAGTGTCCATGTCACATCCAAGATCTACCCTAGGAAAACATTATCAAATATCCTAAATGGAAACATGTGTGACATAGATTTTTGGTTTTGTGTCATGATATCTTTTTTATAACATGATTCCCATACTAATTACATATCCAATTTGTACTATAAGATGAATCTGGTGAGATTGAACACAATAGTGTTCTCTTACAACATCTCAACAACCCATATGAAACAAATTATGATTTTTCATGAATAGTCTTCCTTAAAAATTCTTCATAATTTCTAGGTAATGAAGGAACTTCATGATGAAATTTTCAGTAAATGACCATTTTAAATAATAATGACATCAATAGTTATGGTCTGATGATATTTGGGTAATAGAGAACATGCTCAGTGAAGCTCTTCACATAATCAAATTTTAATGAATCACTCTATGAGAGGGAGTGAAACCTTGAACCCTATAGTATCCTCACATCATCGTGGAAGTAATGATCGATGAACAATCCTTGGAATCATTCCCTTAAGTAAATCATCAGTTATTTGGTCTTAATAACATAGTTCCACCACTCCTAGTTTATTCCTTACCACATAACGGTGGAAAGCTCAATCTTGATAGGTTTGTGAGACTCAAAATAAATAAATATATACGTAATATCATCCATACATTCTTTAGATTTCACATATTCCAGATGCATGAAAAAAATGAAGGGGCTTTGACTCCCTAAAACTCTAGAAAATATCCTGATATTGTGGACCCCTATAACACAGATCTGAAACTGATAAACCAAATATCTTAAATAAATGAGATTATCAATTTAATGAAATTTATTGAGAGTACCACCTATATTTTTTTTTCAAAATCCATTTTAATTTTGTAGGGGAATAATATGGAAAAATAAATCACATGACCAAATAAAAAGTCATCATAAACCAAAATTAAATATCAATATCCAAAATTAAGAAACTAAAAACAAATCATCAATTAAAAAACATTTCCCATTAAAAAAAACAAAAAATGAACAAAAATAAAATACCAATATCACAAATTATATAACCTCACAAAACTCAATTACATAAAAAAACTTCCATATGGGAAACACATTCAAAAATAAAAAAAATGAGTTATTAATTGTTAAATAATGAAAACCCTGATTTAATTACAAAATTAAACCTGATTTATTACATAAAAACTTCAATTGATAAAACATGGAAGATCGAGAGGTATAGTGTATTTGGATATTAGGAATATTATATAATAACTTAAACATGTAATACAACATCTTTATTGAAAACTTCCTTTACATGACCACTACATTCCCTCGTACCTAGCATTGCATGGGATAACCTGAGGACATGCATAAGAAAAGGGTGAGATATAAAGCCCAGTAAGGTAATAATCATGTAAAAACATGAGAAATACAATACATGTTAAAAAATAGTCATACCAATAGAGCACAAGATAAGAATAAACATAAATTCATGATAAAGTATGATAATCATAACATGGAAATGTGGCAACTACACTTAAAATAAAATTATCATGAGCCAAGGCTCATTGCACATGGAGCATGAGTAAATACTCATTGCAAGAATGAGTAAAACCTTATTGAACTTGAATAATAATGAGTAAACACCCATTTCACATGACGTATCATGATACTATACAATACCCAATGCATTGGAGCGCGATAAGGGTGCACCCTTCTTAGACATTTCATTTCATGCATAAGTGTACCACATGGATCATATAAGATGGATTCATAAAACATAACCATTTATTCCATGATAAAGGAAGGTGTAATTAATACATGAATATTTCTAATCAATAAGTAAATATGCATAAATGTGAATAACCTTGATAGAAAAATGGGCATGGTATTCACTACACAATGACATTGGCTTGGAAAATCGGTGCAATTTCACCAGCGTAACAGCGTGACATTAGAATTCATAAAAATATTTGATGAGAGAGAAATGGGTTTATCATAATATGTACTAGAAATGGACAGTAAGGGGGTAATATAGATACATGTCCCAACAATTTTAATGTAATTTATATGCATAATACAAAACGATTACTTGGATGTAAAAGAAGAGAGACAAATCCCTCACAAAATTTCGGCATAGTAACGGGTGTACATGAGAGGAAATTATTGAGAGAAAAAAGAGTCTCTAATAATTAAAACATAAATAGGGTAGTATGGGGGATGTTAAAAACCATACCCCAATGTTTATAATTGAAATTAAAATGTCATGTCAACATTAAGAAAATTTGTCAAAAACAAGAAAGGAAGAAAAAAACCCTTACATGGAAGTGTACTTATAAAGGCTTGAGAGAGGCTCGAGAGAGGATTCTTGGGAGCTTGGGGAACCTTGGGAGGAATCTAGGGAGAGTAGAACAGAGTTTGGACGAACTCCAAAGGCTTTTAGGGAAGAGAATGTGGGAGCATGGGTGGGTATATATAAGAAAGGTGAGGGAATTCTTTATTATTTAGGGTTGGGACACCTCACATGAAATTAATACAAACCACAAAGAAGCCCATGGTTTTCTCCCATGGGTTTTTCCAAAGGGAAGTGGAAAAAAAATATTTTACAAGGCCAAATTCCTAACTTCTTAAAGTAATGGGGTTGCTTATGTGGAGGTGAGTCACACTAACAAGGAAAACAGTTTAAAAAGAAAAGATGTTTAATAAGCCTTGAAGGGTCCATTAATGATTTTTAAAATGAGTAAAACAAACCCAAAATCACATTATTTTAATGTTAAAACATATAGTGGCCGAACATAAGTCTTATAGTATTTTATTACATCACAATTGGGTCATTATGATGCCATAAAAACTCATTATATATTTAAAAGGTATTTAATTTTTACCCAAAAATTTGACTGTCTCAGAAAATTATGAAAAATTGACCTCTCGATAATTTCGACATCCCGATTCCAGAAATAATATTTTTTTTTCCAAATAATTTTCTAAATATCTTAATATTCACTTTTAAAATAAAAATCAACATTTATCGAAAATTCACGGGGTTGGAAAAAAATGTCTTTCAAACCTCAACAAAAATTACCGTTTCACTCATAAAATTATACGGTCATTTATATTTTCTAAAAATTAATTGAATAATAATAATTTATTAAAATATTATTTAATAAAAAATACATTAATTCATCAAAATAAATTTCTTAGTTGAATATTAACTATAAACAATATTTGAGCTTTAAAAACTATTTACAAGGTACAAAAAAATAAAATGAAAGTATATTCATTATTATATAAAAAATAATGTACATAACCATAGTATTAAGGTCTTGTTAAATAATCCCTTATAACACCCTCATAAGACCGAAAGGTAAGGTGTTCGATGGTGACTAACTCTTGGGGTGGCTCGGATAACATTACCCGGGTGGTAATCTCTATCAACTTCCACTTCTCTCATTGGAAGTCCCGCTCGAGCTTAAGCTGTTGAAGCTCGGCTTGGGCTTGGCCCTGAGGGAAGCCCAATGAGGCCACATATTTTTTGAGCTCTAAAAAATGGGCTTCGTATGTGTAATGTCTACTGGATGAGGCCATCACTTCCTTTTTCTGAGTAAATTGGATTTGTTAAAGCCCTATATTTATACTAATCATGTGATCACTGTTCAATGACTATATTAGAAACGATCAGAATTCTTAAAATAAAACCAAATAATTTGTCATATTATATAATCATTTTACATAAAGAGACATTTATTTTGATCAAGAGGGTTTTCCATTAATGAATGTTTGAGTCGTTACAATCTTCCCCCCATAAGAAATTTATCCCTCTAAATTTCCTTTTTCCATACTAAATAAAATACGGGTAACTCTACTTCATCACTTCCTTCTATTCCCACATAGCTTCTTCAAACATGTGGTTTCACCACAACACCTTGAAAAGGGGCATTATCTAACTTTGTAGAACTTTTTCTCTACGATCTAAGATCTTCACCGGTTACTCCTCATAAAAAAGAGCTTCCTCTAACTGTACCACACTTAAAGAGAGTACATGTGAATGGTCCGGTATGTACTTCCTTAAGAAGGATACATGAAAGACATTATGCACTTTGGACATGGTAAGTGGAAGTTCTAGTCGATAGGCTACAACCCCAACACGATCAAGAATATCAAAGGGGCAGATGTACCTTTGACATAAATTCCCTTTCTTTCCAAACCTCATTACCTTCTTCCCCAGAGTTATGAGTTGAAATACCATGTCTCTAACTTCAAACTCAAGGTCTCTTCTATGGTTATTTACATAACTCTTCTATCGACTCGGGGATTCCTTGATATTCTTCTAAATGGTCTTCACCTTCTTGACCATTTCATAGACCATTTCTGGTCCAAGCATCTTAATCTCACTGACCTCATCCCAATATGTCGGTGTTTTGAACCTTTTCCCATAAACGGATTATATGGTGCCATTTGTATGATCAAGTGAAAACTGTTATTATAAGAGAACTCAACCAGAGGAAGATGTTGATCCCATCATCCTTTAAAGTCCATTAAGAGTTCTCTTAACATGTCCTCAAGTGTTTGGATAGTTCACTCGGATTTTCCATCATTTTGAGGATGGTAGGATATACTGAAGTTCGGTTCAGCATTCATAGCATGTTGAATACTCTTCCAAATATTAGAGGTGAATCTTGGATCTTGATTATAAAAAATAGATAGTGGTACTCCATGCATTATTACTACTTCCCTGATATATATTTGTGCCAGTTGATCTAATGAGAAATCCTCCAAATAGCAATGAAGTTTGAAGACTTTGTAAGATGATCCAAAACAACCGAAATTGCATTCTTTCCTTTGGATGTATTTCAAAGTTTGGTGACAAAGTCCATGGTGATGTTCTCCCATTTCCATTATGGTATGGGAAACGGTTGCATCATCCCCTTAGACTTCTTCCTCTCTACCATCACTTGCTGACATACTAAGCACATTGATGTATATTTAGCGATATCCATCTTCATATTATCTCACCATAAATGCTCTCAGAGATCATGATACATCATTGTGTTTCCTGGGTGAATAGATAAATTTGAACAATGTGCATCATCCAAAAGTTCCTTCTTCAGCTCTATAATTGATGGAACACATATTCTTTTCCCAAATCTCACAATTCCTTTTTCATTAACATTAAACACCAAGGATTTACCTTTTCCGATATCTTCCACTTTTTCTTATATTCCCACATCATCATTTTGAGCATTCTTTGACCTTCCCAAAACTAACAGTTGAGAAATCATTTGTGAGAGGGTTAATGATGTTCCCCTATTTATGATTCTCATTCCCATCCTCATCAAATCTAAGAATACTGAATCCTTTTCAATTCTTGTCAATCATATAATCGTTGGGTCCTTTTAACTTAGAGCAGCTACCACCTTATTCGCTTTACCAAGGTGATAATGGATTGAGTAGTCATAGTCTTTGATTAGCTCTATCCATCTTCATCGGTGCATATTCAACTCTTTTTATGTGAATATATACTTGTGGCTTTTTTGGTCCGTATATATTTCACACTTCTCCCTAAAGAGATAATTCTGCCAAATTTTCAAAGCGAGGATCACTGCAGCCAACTTGAGGTCATGTGTTGGATAGTTCTGTTCATGAAATTTCAATTACCTTGAGGCATAGGCAATTATTTTTCATTTTTCATCAACACACATCTCATTCCCCTCTTCAAAGCATCACGAAATACTACGAAATTTTATCCACTTGTGGGTAACATGAGCACGTGCGCAGTGATAAGGCTTCTTTTCAACTCATTGAAGCATTCTTCTCATTCATCACTCCAACCAAACATTACTCCTTTCTGAGTTATCTTGGTAAGAGGGTTGGACAATCATGATAAATTTCTCACAAATGGTCAATAATATCCAGCTAACCCAAAAAAGCTACGGATATCTATTACTGATGTTGGCCTCATCCATCCCTCAATTGCATCTGTTTTGGAGGGATCCACATAAATCCCATTTCTTGTGATGATATGGCCAAAGAATGATGCCTCCTTCAACCAAAACTCACACTTGATGTACTTGGAATAGAGCTTCTCCTTATGCAAGGTCTCTAGTATAGTTCTTAAATACTCCTCATGATCCTCCTTGGTTTTGAAGTATATAGGAATATCATCTATAAAGACTACCAAAAATTTGTCGAGGAATTCTATAAAGACTCTATTCATCAAGTCTGTGATGATTTTTCGAGTATTAGTGAGTCTGAAAGGCATTACTATGAATTCATAGTGCTCTTATATTGTACAAAAAGTAGTCTTGGGGGTATCTTCCCTCTTCACCCTTACTTGAAAATATCCGAACCGAAAATCCACCTTTGAGAAGTATTGTGCTTCACACTGCTGATCAAAAAAGTCATCAATTCATGGGAGAGGACACTTGTTCTTTATCATGATTTTGTTGATCTCACGATAATTGATGCAAAGGTGCATTGATCCATCCTTATTATTGATGAAGAGGACTGGTACACCCCATGCAAAAGCACTTGGGCGTATAAACCCTTTATCCAAATTCTCCTGTAGCTATTTCTTCAGCTCTTCAATCTCCACAACAGCCATTCTATATAGAGTTTTGGATATTGGAAACTCCCCCGGTATAAGTTCAATTCATAATTAAACATCTCTTCTAAGAGGAACACTAGGAAATTACTTGGGAAACACTTCAGTGAATTCCCTCACAATAGGCATGTCTTCAATGATGGATTCATTCTTGGACTCAATCATCTGAGCGAGATACGTGTGCTCATAGGGTAGTAATATCCACGCTTGAGATGATGGAGCTAAAGAAGATTCATCTTCCTCCCTGCACTTTTAAATAATTGGGGGTCTATTCCCCACATGGAGAGTGATTTCTCTCTCACAGAAATTTATGTTGGATCTATATAAGGAAAGTAAATCCATGCCATGAATTGCATCAAATTATACTAGAGGGTGTATGACATGGTTCGCCGGGATTTTCAATCCATATATTATGATAGGGAGGAGTTATATTCATGGGATGCAATAATTTTCCCATTTTCCACACTCACCGATATCTTCACTTCCATGATTTGTGGTGGTGATAGTATTGTTCTACTAAACTTTCAATATATAAAAGAATGCATAGAATCGGAATCAAAAAGTATGTTCACTATTTCTGAATGAATAACTAGCGTACATGTCACCACTTCGTTGTCGGGGTTCAATTCAGTAGTAGTGATGGAAAAAAGCTATCTATTGCTGCCTTGGAGGTTTTTGGTTTCCTCTGAAAACCCTTGGATTAGGGCACTGATTTGAAAGATGCCTTGGTTCTATGCAGTTGTAGCAATGAATCATGAATTGAGGTTTGAACGAAGCTTTACTCGCCTATGTCGCATCCGCGGGTCGTTCTTGCCAATATTTTCTAGCATGGTGACCTTCTCTTCCACACATAAAGCATTTTCTTGTACCCTTTAGGTAATTTTCGGGGTGTTTCTTTCTGCACCTTTGGATAGTGGGGTGCTATATTTTCATAGCACCGTTGGATTTATCCGTTGGACCACCAGCATTGAATTACACCGTACGCTTCTTATCCCCATGATACCCTTGAGATTTTACGATCTCCATTTAGACCTTGAGAGAACATCATACAGTTTCCTCATAGCTGTCGAAGTCACGGATTGTCAGCGCTTTCTACAGGCTAGGCTTCATCCCACCAAAGAAGTGGTCAACCTTGCATTAAAGGGTAACGACAAAGCCAGAAGCATATCGTGCATGCCTTTTGATGTGTTCCCCATACACTCCAATAGATCCGTCATCTTTTTTCTTGAGGGAAAGGAATTCACTTTCCATCTTATGTCAGAGGGTGCGTGGAAAATATTTATCAAAAAACAAATTCTAGAAATCCCTCCATTGAAATGCCGCGATCTCCTCCTCAGGCTTCATAGTTTTTATCAACGTCAACCATTGATCAGCTTAACCCTCCATACGATAAGCAGTGAGGAGAACTTTATCTTTTTCAGAACATTGAAGTATGGAGAAGATCTTTTCAATGGAGTTGATTCATTGTTCAGCGATTGAGGGATCAGACGATCCATTAAATGTAGGAGGCATTTGTCTCATGAATCTCTCAATTGTGACATGTTCCTTCTTAGGGGGGGGGGAACGATCCTCTTGACCCATGTTTCTATTCAAATATTGAGTTTGATGATATAAAAGAGTGACAAAATTCGTGATTCCCACTCCCATTGGATTGGGAATCTCATTAATACAGTGATCACAATGATCTCCACATCGATTGTTATCCCGAGTCCTCCTATTACCTACCATTGGCTGGAATAAAATGAATGATAAGGGTAACACATAAAGGGTAATATGATGAAAAAACTAATGACTTATAAATAAATTTTATTTCCTTAAAACATGAATATATTTTCTTCGGTCTTTGTAATCCATGATCTACATTCTAACATGTATTCTTAAGGCTTTTTTTCCCTTAATAATGGTTCATAGTAAGCTTGTAAATTTACCAAAGCATATCCATAGGGAGTGTTGTAACCAAGAGTGCAGAAAGTCACGTTGTTTTGAATAAGTTATCATTTTATTCCATCTTAAAATGGTGTTTTTGGGTTTTACCCCTGGGATACATCTGTTCCAGAGCCGCCTCTACTTGATCATATCCAGACAGCGATGTATTTTCTTGATAAACCACTTACTCAATAACCACTAAAAATTAGGGGTGTATTTACTATACATAGTCTTGTCTATAAGGTTTTACTGTGGTTTTATAATCCTAATCCCAAAAATAACTAAACCTATCCTCTGATACCAACTATGACAACCCTACTTTTATTATAAACTTAAACCTAATTTATTACATAAATCCTTTGCTTGATACAACATGGAAGATCGAGAGGTCTAGTGTCTTTGGGGCTTAGGAACATTATATAACAACATAAAACATGTAATTCAACATCTTTATTGAAAAAATCCATTACATGACCACTACATTCCCCCGTACTTAGCGTTGCATGGGATAACCTGAGGACATGCATAAGAAAAGGGTAAGCTATATTGCCTAGTAAAGGAAAAATCATGGAATAAAATGAGTAATAAAATTAATTTTAGACAATAGGCATATCAATAGAGAAAAATAGAAGCAGAAACATAAATTCATGATAAAGCATGATAATCCTAACATGGAAATGTGGCAACAAAACTTAACATAGAATTAGCATGGGCTACGGCTCATTGGCCATAGAGCATGAATAAATCCTCATTGCACTTGAATCAGGAGTAAAACCTCATTCCACATAAATTAGCATGATTCAACACCCATTTCACATGTTGTATCATGATACTATACTTTACCCAATGCGTTGGAGCGCTATAAGGGCACACCCTTCTTAAACATTTCATTTCATGCACAAGTGTGCCACATTGATCATATAAAATGGTTTCATAAAACATGACCATTTATTCCACAATAAATGAATGTGGGATTAATACGTAAAACTTTATAATCATTAAGTATATGTGCATAAATCTTAATACCCTTTATAGAAAAATGGGTATGGTATTCACTACACAATGAAATTGGCTTGAAAAATCGGTGCAATTTCGGCAACGTAACGGCGTGACGTAAGAACTCATAAAAAATGGATGATGAGAGAGAATGGGATTTCTCATCGCATTTACATGAAATGGACAGTAATGGTGTCATATAGATACATTTCCCAACAATTTTAATGAAATTTAGATGCATAATACAAAAGGATTACATGGCTGTAAAAGAAGAGAGAGAAATCACTCACGGAATTTCGGCATAGTAATGGGTGTACATAGGAGGCATTTATTGAGAGATAAAGGGGTATATAATAATTAAAACATAAATATGGAAGTATGGGGGAGGTAAAAAAACCATACCCCAACATTTATAATCGAAATTAAATGGGAATAAAAACATTAAAAAAATAGGACAAAAATGAGAGAGTAAAAAAACCATTACATAGAAGTGTGCTTCCAAAGGCTTGAGAGTGGCTCGAGAGAGGCTTCGTGGGTTCTTGGGGCACCTTTATTGGACTCTAGGGAGATTAGGGTAGAGTTTGGACAATCTAAAAAGTATTTGAGTGAGAATAATGTGGGATCTTGGGTGGGTTTATATAGGAAAGGTGAGGGAATTCTTTATTCTTTAGGGTTGGGACACCTCACATTAAATTAATTCAAACCACAAAGCAGCCCAGGGTTTTTGCCCATGGTTTTTGCCAAAAGGGTTGTGAAATTCAATATTTTACAAGTAAAAATTCCGAAATTCTTAATATTATTGGGTTGCTTATGTGGAGGTGAGTCACACTCCCAAGGAACACAATTTAAAAAGACAGGATATTTAATAAGCCTTGAAGGGTCCATTAATTCTTTGTAAAATGAGTCAAAAAACCCAAAAAATTGATTATTTTAATGGAAAAACATATATTGGATGTACATGATGCTTATAGTATTTTATTACATCACTGTTGGGTCATTAAGATGTCATAAAAACTCATTACATATTTAAACGGGATTTAATTTTTACCCAAAAATTTGACTGTCTCAGAAAAGTTTAAAAAATTCACCGTTGGATAATTTCAAAATCCTGATTCCAGAAATAATATTTATTTTATCTATATAATTTTCTAAATATGTTAATTTTCACTTTATAAAAATTGACATTTATCGAAAATTCAAGGGTTTGGTCAAAAATGGATTTCGAACCTTAAAAAAATATTACAATTGCATTCATAAAATTATATGGTAATTTATATTTAATAATAATAATAATAATAATTTATTAAAATATTATTTGATACAAAAATACATTAATTCATCAAAATAGATTTCTTAGTTAAATATTAACTAAAAACACTATTTGAGCTTTAAAAACTATTTACAAGGTACAAAAAAATAAAATGAAAGTATATTCATTATTATATTAGAAAATATTCTACATAACCACAGTGTTAATGTCTTGTTACATTACCCCTTATAACACCCGCATAATACCGAAGGGTAAGGTGTGTGATGGTGACCGACTCTTGGGGTGGCTTAGATAACATTTCATGGGTGGTAATCTCTATCAACTTCCACTTCTCTCGTAGGCGGTCCCACTCGAGCTTAACCTATTGAAGCTCAGCTCGGGATTGGTCAAGAGAAAAGCCCAATGATGCCACATATTTTCCGAACTCCGACAAATGGGCTTCGTATGGGGAACGTCTGCTTGAGGAGGCCATCTCTTCCTTTGTCTGAGTAAATTGGATTCGTTAAAGCCCTATATTTATACTAATCAGTTTATCACTGTTTAACGGCTATATTAGCAACGATCACCATTCTTAACATAAAACCAATTATGTTGACATATTATATAAACATTTTACATAAATATTCATTTAATTAGATCAAGGGGTTTTTCTATTAATGAATGTTTGGCTCATTACATAAATTACCAAATATATTCTATTATTATTCACACATACACATTCTCATTCCAAATCTGGCACCTAGCCACACATACCCACAACAATCCACTTCAACACAAAAATCCATATATGTGAGAATCTATAAGAATAGAAAATATCAATATAGGAAACCACCTTTTCAAAAATGAAACATTCATCCCAAATTAAAATCCTCACCCTATTTAAATCCACCCATTATAATCAAAAAAATCATTTCCATCTTCAAAAAATTTTCCAAATCCATTTCTAATTCACCTTTTCTAATACCATTCAAAATAAAAAAATAATTCTCCAACCGCATTACATTTTCAAAAAAAATACCATTCAAGAGACATTAGTTTTCATTGTAAAATTACAATTTTAATACTGCAATTTAAAAATTATAACCCATGGTAAAACACCCCAAAACCAACACAAATCACAACTAATAAGAAAAATAGAATCCCAATATGCAATAATCAAAATCCAAAATACTAAAAAAACAATGCTATGAATGGATTGGATTCAGGTTGTGCAAGGTTGTGCACTAACTGGGTGAGCACAATAGAATACATAATTGTAAATTTAATGATTTTTACATGAATTAATATTCAATGAAGGACAACCATGTATCAATTTGAATTTTTTTCAGATGAATTACTCAAAAACATGGTTTTTTAGAATAATAAAAAAGAAATTATCAATGCCAATAAAAAACACATGATAAAACCAAAACCCTAAAAGAATCCAAGAGACGATCTCAGATTATATAGAAATTCCATCCCGACCAACCCTAGTAATTTAAGAATACTTTGGAATATGTTGTGATCATGAACATACCCATTAATAGCCACTTGAATCTCAAATATCTTATCTAAAAATGAAAATAAATCACCACATATCAAATTATAAAGGGATATTATTCTTTTTTTCATCAAAAACCTAGGTCTTCCCTGAACCAGCTACCCATTCCAGAACATGACAAGGACAAATAGGCATTCCTTATCCTTTAGGGCTAAAAATTAGTGGTGGGCGTCAAATATACTAAATTGATAATGGTTTTCACAATAAATTAATAAGAAATAATTAAATATAAATTGAAAATTTATAATAAATACAAGGATTCATAAGAAATAAAAAAGATCATACACCTTTGTAACTTCATAGGCCACCATTATCCACTAAATGAATATCACTCCATGTTAGAAAAAAATTTTATTCCATCCACACAAGGAGATAACATAGAATATAGACTAATTAGTTTAAGTATTAAAACTAAACTGGAATTCATGGAAAAACAATTCCTCATGAATTACCACTAAAAAAGAAAAACATGTCCTGATGGATTTAAAATAACAAATATATATATCTATAAAAATATAGTTCTATAATCTTTATGAAATACAATTTATAATAATCCATTTTTATGTAATATAAATTTCATCAAATTTTTTATAACAGTTTTCAATGATGGGAACCTATTTCAGAAAAAATATTTATAGAAGCTAATTAACAAAAAAAATCTAATTTCAAAGTATGAAAACATAACCACATGTTCATGTTGATACCATTAATACATAAAATCGGTGTAATTGTAAGATTGAAACAATATAAATGCATATGTTACAAGGTTTATTAGGGTCCTAGGCATCTTGTACTTTTAGTGATCAAATCTCTCACATGAGGTTTATATTCAACTCGATCCAACAAATTGTTAATATAAAAGTTTATTTATGGTTGTGTTATAATCATATTTGGGAGACCATGCCTCAACCCCATAGGCTCAACTAACATATTAGATCATGTTTTCCCAACTAGATAGGAAGGATTCCCATATTATATTCTAAATATAAAAAATATAAAAAATCATCTTTAATCAAACCACACATGACTATTCATTCATTCAAATCCTATATCTATATGCCATGAACTATATTTCAATACATCCATAATGGAAAATCTAATTCATAGAAATTTTAAGTGGACACAAAAAAATATTAATGTACCCATTACATGATCAGAACCATTTAGGAAACCATTTTTACAATTTAGAATGTTGAGAATCATTTAATAATATTTTTATCAAATTTATTTAAAGAGTAAAATTTGTAACATTAAATGGTAATCATGAAAAACAAATTCATTCCCAGTACCATGTATCACCATCATTTATCATAACATATATACACTATTTAATATTGAAACACACTTTAAAATGAATCATATAATTTCAAAATTCAAATTAGAGGCTCAAACATATGGAGCCCACCTCCAAAATTCTTTATTTTGATGAATAAAACTCTAAACTCCTCAAATAAATGCATATATTGCTTCACACACACAAACAAACACCCACACAGAGATATAAATACACACTTTTACCTAGTGTACATATTATCTTCCACATGACAAAATAGATATAAGGTGTGTGTGTGTGTATATATATATATATTCTTACCTATGATTATAAATACATGAAACCATCAATGATAAGGAATATAAAATAAATAAATAAAAAGACATATAAAAATTAAAAATTACATATTTAAAATTGGTAATATTTGATAGAATATAATATATTTTAATAAAAATTGATTTTACCCATGTTTCGTAGAACCACCGATGCTAGAATTGCATTTTTTTAGGGATCACGAACCCAAAATATAAAAAACAACCCCAATGAAAACCTAAAAACGATTTAGGATCATTCCATGGAATTTTAGCCACCAAGATAAAATAGGGAACATGTTATATGGTTAATGGAGGAGGAGGGGAGGAGCATAACCTTACCGGAGAATATTTCACACTGAATCACTATAGAGAGGCGGTCAATGAAATTATGTGGCATACGCAAGGGATGTCCATGAATGTGTTTTCAGGATCCATATAAAAGAAAGGGGCCCTTTAGACAATAGGAGGGAGTGGCATATAACAGAGAAATAATAATAACAATAATTACATTATAGTAATAAAAAATAATAACAATTATAATAATAGCATTATTAATAATATTATTTTAAATCTAAACTTTTTTTAGTAAAGAGAGACATTGTTCATAGTTTTGACACATGATTGGCCAAAAAATGTTCCCAATTTGTGCCCCTTATCAAGACCATTGAGCACTACGATTGGAAGGATTGCATGGTTTTTAAAAATATGTTCGAAAAATGAAATTCATATCAGTTAGATACTACAGATTACTTTTACGAGTTGTGCATTGTTTTTTAAAAAATGATCAAATCAAACACCTATAATAAAAATAAAAAAAATATACAATATAAATCTATAAATTGAAGAAAATTAAAATTGCCATCTAAATTAATTGAATAAATAATATTTCAGGGTTGGGGGTGATATGGAAATTGATGGTAGTGAGTCTTCCATCACATAAAGACCTATATTTTTATGAAAAAATAATACCATTTCTACTAGGTATTAGTATCCCTTCTGATATTTGTGGGGTATAATATGGAGTCATAAAAAATTAATCATTAAATATATTGCACAAAAACAGTATGGTAGAAATCAATATCTTATTACCAACATCAGTTATCATCTCTCAAAAAACCAGCAACCACCATTAATATTAGGATATCCTATAAACACATATGAAATTGAAAATGCTTCCGTAAAACCATATTTTTTTATTACATTTAATCTTTTATTAAATAATTCACTGTCCATTAATTAAAAATAATATATATTTCATTTAAAATTCCACTAATATGAAGTTCATAATCTTTATGCGTAATTAAATCGAGTTAATAGTTCTTTATGATTAAAATATTTTTCCATACTACAGGCACCGACCCCATTTGTTATGAAATTATTAGTCATTTTTAACATTCATAATTATGAATACTCTATGGAAATATAACAATATACATCAAATAAATTCATAACCATGAATGAACAATGAACTAAAATAGTGTCAAAGTTAACAAAGGTAAACAAGAATACCATCAATCAAGATTACAAGTAGTTTTATTCAAAAAACTCATTCAACTTATAGAATATGAATGTGTAATCCCACTATCAAACAATTTCTCCATCCAATGTTCGACCCATGATACCATCATGTATATCCCCATGAAACTCAACACCACATGAATCATATACATCCAAAAACACTATTCTATGTTATTTATATCTTGACATCCATTTTGTGAAAATATTGCATGAAATAGAAAGAATCGCATCAAGAGATACAAAGAATGTATCATGGAACATGATAAGTCAACAGGGAAATAAAATCCATAAAATTAAGAATTCATCTTTTACATGAACATGACATTTTTCATCTCCAAGAATTTAAAACTAGAGACAAATAATATTATTATCATATTATTTATTATGTTGGTATTTTCATGTTACTACTATGGGTAACAAAAAATTTAATATATAAAAATGTTTTTAATTATTTGAATTTTCTTTATATAATTTATTCTAAATTAATAAACAAATGAGAATGAATAATATTCAATATCATGCATCATTATTTTAATATATAACAAGAACTCCATATTCATATTCATTAAAAAAATTCTTATATATGGAATACAAATTTAAATTTAATAATTAATTAGATATCATTTTTATTTCTATAATTTTAACAAAATAAAAATATTTATTAAACATTACTACATAATTTATTACACAATAGAAATATTTTCCATTACATTCATTAACCATTTCTTATGATATTACATGTTATCCAATGCATAGAATACAATCCTGATAATGAAAAGTTTTATAGAGAAAAATATCATAAAAATGATGTGGTAAACCAATATCATGGTGGAAAACATGTTATCATTATAATCGAAAAATGAACTATCTTTAATACAGAGTAATATATATTATATTTTATTGTATTATCATCCAAGGAGATAAATAATTTTATATTTTTTTTTTCATGTAAAAATATCAAGAGTATTAATGAATCCACCACCTGACGATATCCCCCATTCTTCAAACAAAAATGGTATGAAAACCAAAATATTTAGTCACCTACCCTGTAAGTTAATACGATCTCTATTGTTCATTGTCCCATAAAAAATAAAATAAAATAAATAAATCCATTAGAGTGATAGAGATAATACTTCATTTAATTGTAATCAAAATAGGAGGAATTGAGATTTTATGGAGGTGAAGAGAATAATAAAATCATAATAATTCCCAAAACTAACCTGTGGAATAATCTGAGGATGTTGGGGATCATTATCTACCGAAAGTGGATTCAAATACCATCAATTATATCTCTTTTTCACATATGAGTTGAGATATACTGTCAGAATTTATATGGTGTTAAGACTATTCACATCAACTCCCACATGGAAAACTATAATCCATGTATGATACCCCAATCCCACATTTAAGAGTTCATGGGTAGTTGAAAAGCACTGAGTAGGTATATAAATCACTTATGAGGTTTTGGCCTATGGTCCTTGTATGTATGAATTCATCTTTAATAATCAATATATTTTATGATGTAATGATTTATCTGATACAAACTTGAATGAAAATTATCTATTACATAAAATAGTATGAAACTATACGATATGTATAAGGGTCCATATAAGAGACCAACCAAACATTAAAAGTGTCCAACCTATTATTTGTGAGTATAGTCATATCTAATATAAATCGTTGAACCAACATTGGCCCATATAGATCAACCATTATACATCTAATTATGATCCTCCAAGGTAATCATTGATTAGACTACCTTCTAAAGAATACACGACACCTGAAGTAAAATTCAATACTGATGTGATTATATACAAACCCAATATGACATCCTTAAAAAACTAAACATAAATAATTTAGATATATTTTATAACACATTACCAATATGGTTTATCAATATAAATATTTTAAATAATATTAATATTATAAAAAAATAGATATACAGACTATAGACCCCATGTATCAAATTGGTTGTACCCATAATGCCAGTCGATGATTATGCTTCACTATTCAAGGTAAGGATTATTCGAGAGAACCCATCTCTTTATTTTTATGAAAGAAATTGTACCAATTATAGAGGTTATCCCCACTAAGATGTTCAAGAAAAAAACTTGGTAATACTTAGAATATTTTCATACATAGAAATGTGATCACAACAAGGGATTAAGGGTGATTCCTAACCCTAACTAGATTAACTTTCTAGGATGGGTATGTCACACCATAATATTCCAGAACATGATACCATACCCAAACTAGGGATAAAATGATTGATAATCACACCCTAGGAAACATAGACTGATACATATCCTTGTATATGAATAATATTATAGAGGAGATGACATCCTATTCACAATACATGATGCCTCACTGTACACTGATATGGATAGACCAAGCAAACACTCCTAAAAGACACTTTTTGACACTAATGAGATCAAGGGCCTCAAAAAACCATGAAATAAGTATACGAAATGTATTCAGATAAAACAACATGACATATTTTGTTCTAAATTACTTACTTAAATTTTAAATATTTAAAACCAATGCATTTGTATTTTGGTTCACTAATGTACAATATTCATGCTCATTTTTTTATCCTCGATATAGTACGTTGAAATGCATGAGTACCAAACCATGAACAAGAACTCTATTTTTGACCATGATCTTAGTTTCTTTTATGGCCTTGTTCACTTGGGGAACATCCTAATACACCTTCATTGGGTATCAAAAAATTGGGTAGAACCCACAAGGTGTTTGACATTTTGTAATTTTTAAACACTATTTTCTAAATAAAAGGATCCATAAATATTTGTTTCATCAATCTACAAGACATGTAATCCTTTTTTTTAAAATTTTCTTATCACCAAGAATCTCTTATCATAATACAAAAAAAATAATTCAATCAATGAATTAGATCTATGAAAGGTGTATCTGTGATCACATAACTTTGATAGTCACCAGTGGATATATTTTTACCACCAATCCATTCTTAAAGAATCCCTTATCATGACCCATCATCAAACCCAAAGTCCAAAAAACTGTGGTCTTCAATCCAACCCTCTGTCCCTCATATTAATCATTACTCAGTTTTCATGGCATCAATTTCATACCCAAATCCATGGTGATAAAATATTGTCTGATGAATAATTGTGAAATGAATATCTACTGATTATTTTCGGAACCTCGATCCAATTGAAATTCAAAAAAAATATCTATACATATTGGAGAAATTCAGAAATCAGATGTGAAATAATCCATTTATATTTTTCTCTTTGGCCTTAATTTGTTTCATTGATAATGGTGAAAAAAGTATATATTGATGGATTATCAAGAGATATTAATTCCTAATTCCTGAAATATGTAAAATACCTAAAATAAAATAATTGACCTAAAAAATATAATATATAATTTGATTCACATTATACATGAAAAAAATAAATGAAATTAAAAAAACAATAAAAAACTTATATATATTGATGTTTAATCGATCACAAATGAAGAATAATTATATATAATTTTCATGTGTGAGACCTGTAAACTTTTTTTGTCATGATGAAAGCATGGTAAATCAATATTTGACATTTGATCTTAATGTATCATATAAACTCTTTTTCACTACCCTAACAAGAATTTTAGGGTTATGTATTTAACTACAGGGTTTGGAAATTATTTCTATTTTATATAAGGATATTTATTCTGGGAAATTAAATAAAAAATAATCAATTAATGATTTTTTTTTATTTTTATTATTAATGGATGAAATTAAATAAAAAATACTTCATTAACAAGGATTATGATACAATAAGGGGAAAATATTAATCTAGGTTTAATGGTAGCCGAATTTTTTCCACTGGATGCTCTATTAATTTGTTATACCATTATTTCAAGAAATATGTTTCAACATGATTAAATATATTTAATATTATTATAATATAAATTTTGATCCTCATCGAGGAGAAACATTCCATGAAAAATCAACACCTAACATTGAAATTATTATCAAAATATTAAAAATATTAGCATGGAAGAATATAGTTACTACATTATCCCCACATCATAGATTTATGTCCTAAAAAACAAAAATGAAACTCAAAATGATGAGAGTATTGGGCAAGATTTCGGTTCTCCCACTCAGAGGTTATCTATATAGGACTCTCATGATACCACTATTCATGCACTTAATGATTGACTCACCACTAAAAATCTTCTATTTTTAACTCCCAATCTATACTGGTTACACTATAATGGTATGATTGTCATGACCCGTCCTCGGGGCCCGTGCCGTGACTACCCCAAGCCTCTCTTCCATAGGCCAGGGGCTGGCGACTAGCACCAAAGGCGTAAATCCCGATATCTGGGAACGTATTTCCTTTATAAATGAAAACAAGCACCACATAATAAGCAAGCGGAAAAATTAAACACTAAGTACAAGAGAAGTGCTGAAAAGTAAATGGGCCAGAATACAAATCCAAAAGAAAGTACAACTACAACTGAACAAGTACAACAGAAAAGATAACAGCTGGAAGGACGGAAGTGGCTCCTGGGTCATCCTCCTCAGATCCTACCTGATGGGTAGGTATAGATGGCGCAGCTCCTGGTCGTCCACCACAGTTCCTACCTGAATGGTAGGTACAGATAGCCTCCTCCACACTCTCGCCCGTCAACCGCCTCTGTGTGTCGTCTTGTCGTGTAGTCCACATCCGGGTACTGACTCATCGTGTAGTCCACCTCAAGGAACCGTCCAGTCTTCGAACACTCAGCCTCTGTTAGCACTGTCTGTCATCTGCAACCAACACAACGAGGTGCGGGCATAGCCCGTGCAGGGGTGAGTATAACGATACTTATTAGGGACCCTGATACCCTCAAGGTCCCACTAAACCAACAAGGATAACCACAAAGAAGATCTCAACAGATAACCTCTACTTAGGTATATGCCCATACACATACCTACGTTATCAAGTAACCCATCTCAATCATGAGGAAACACAAGGATTGTGAAATCAACGGATAACCACTACCCCGGGTATATGCCCATACATATACCTAAGTTAGAAAGTGACCCATCTCAATCATGAGGTAAACACAAGGTCAAAAGTCTCAACTCAAACCATGATTTTCATTATCGAAACCGTAACTGCTGAAGAGCTCTGTCTCGGGAGTGTACAGTGGTCCTGTCACGACTCCGAGGTACTTCTCACTAACCTAAGAATGCTGAGGTACTCCTCCTGTCGAGTACAGCGGGTCTGCGGCCAACTACCGGGCGCTCCGTCCGCTGAGGGTATGTCGCCAAATACCGGGCGCTCTCCCTAATAGCCTATAGAGGTACTCCTCCAGTCGAGTACCGCGGGTTTGCGGCCAACTACCAGGTGCTCTGTCCGCCGTGGGTCTGCCGCCAAATACCGGGCGCTCCGTCCACTGGGCTAGTCAACTCACTCCAAGTCGAGTCGGTCAAGAAGTTGTCAGGTCTCAGTCGTCTACCCGGTCTCCGTACTCCGCTCGATCGTCTCTGGGAGGGTCCTCTCCACGAGCTACAGGTCGATACTCCAAGTATCTCAAAGTCCCACGAAGAAGTATCTTAAAGGACCACCTCGTCATAGGGGTCTCAACGCAATAGACAGTGTCTCAAACAGACACCTGGTCTGTGAGTTATTATCCTTTTCGTCCTAGGGGCCCGGTTGGTTTCGTAAGCGATCCAACCCGGCCGTATCTCAACTGTACCCCAAACTCTCATAGGGTATACTCATAGGGACTGTTTCTCAACGTGATCACCAACACCGCTGACGGTTCGTCAAACGGACGTCTGGTCTGAAAGATATCATCTTTTTCCGTTCCAGGGGCCTGGTTGGATTTCAGGTACAATCCAACCCGGCTATAACCCAACAGCATCCAAAACTCGGTCGGAGGATGCCAAAAGTTCTGTATCGTCAACAGGAACACAACGCAACAGACGGTGCGTCAATCAGACGCCCGGTCTGGAAGTTATTGGCTTTTTTGTCCCGGGGGCCCGGGTGGTTTTTAAGTCAAAACCAACCCGACCGTACTCCAACTGCGTCCAAACCTCGAGCAGAGTAATCCAAAAGATCCGTCTCACTTAGAGAAATCCACCAAAGTCGACGGCATGTCAATCGGATGTCCGGAGCTCAAGATATAAGTGTTTCCGCTCCGAGGGCCCGGTTGGTTTCGTGTACGAACCAACCCGGCCAAAGGAAAAGTTTTCCGAAACATTGAGTGTGATATACGGAAACGACCGTCTCGATCCAAGGATCGCATCGCCGCTGACGACGCATCGTTCAGAGGCCCGTAGCTCATGTTACAGCCAAAATACCAAAAACGGTCCGAAGACGGGGGGTCTGGGCTCGGGCCGACCCGGCCCGACCCCCCCGGGGTCGGCCGAACCGGGTCGCCCGAACCGGGTGGACCCGACCCATTTCGACCCGGATGGACCCGGTCTGGTCCGGCCAGGGCGCGGGCCAGCCGGTCGGACCGGCCTGGCTCGGCTCGGCCGAGCAGCCGAGCGCCGTAGCCGCGGGGCGCCGCCCCCTCGGGTTGAGGAAGATGCGGCCCTCGAGGGGCCGCACAGGACCAGTGGACGCAGCATGTTGTCGCGTCTCGTGCGTGTAAGCCGGACCCGTGCGGCCATGGGTCCGTTGGACGCCGCCGCCGCGGATGAAGCCGCGGCGGCCCTGTTCGGAGGCACGCCGGGGAACCGGCGGTAGCTTCCGCGGGCCACCGGAGTTGCTCCAGTGGTCCGTTTTCCTTCCCGCCTGCGCCGCTGTTCCTCCCGGGATCCTCTCTTCACTGCGAAATCATCAAATCGCCCTTGCGTCACGTTTTTCCATCGCCCACCAAATCCGCACAACCACGAAGAATGGCGGAGGGTTGTCGGGCCGTGTTCGTTTGGCCCGCACCATCCGCATTAGATAATAACAGTCGGGAGAATTTATTCAACACATGAAACAACAATTTTAATAAATTAAAATTGTTCATATGAACCCGGTTCTTTAATTTTAAAGAAACGTTCACGGGAAAATAAAATATTCACAACAACCCCTATCTCATCAAGTTGTCGCACGCGCGTTCTTCGCGGATTTGATCACTGCGGAAGGAGGCGATCGTCGCGTTGCGGAAGGCGTCGCGTCGTCGCGGAAGGGCGTCATGTCGTCGCGGAAGGGTGTCGCGTCGTCGCGAAATACGGTGCGCGTCGACAAACTCCGAGGTTCAAGAACATGAAGATTTAATTATATCGGTTAAATCCATGTGTTGTTATAAACCACAAAGAAGATTTAAAAAACCCCGAAATCTCCTACCTCAAGCAGTTGGTGATCGGAGATCGTTATGGGGAAGAACGTCTCGGAAGAAGCATCGTCAATCTCCGAGGGTGACGGCGTTCTTCTCGTTCTTCGCGTTCTTCGTGTTCTTCGTGAAGGAGGATGAAGGCATAAAGAATTCTGTCAAAGGCCTCCCAATGTGAAATCTTCAAGATGTGGCATTGGTCTTATTTTATTACTACGCCAACGGATTTCCAACCAGTTAAAAAAAGAATAAAGAGATAAGTAACGACCCATTAATTCATAGAATTAATTCAATGAAATAAACCGCCCATTTAATTCAACGAAGAAAATCGCCCAATTAATTGATGCGTTAAGAAATTAAGAAAATGCGTCAATTGACTTTCATAATGACGGGTTTTCGCAGGTGCGTTACTTAGCGGAAAAGAAACAGCGGGGCTCGTGCGGGCCCCACCCCACAAATATCCTACCAAGAGGGTAGGATAATTTTGGATAGCACCCTATCCGGATCAACTCATCTTAAGCCGCTTTAAGTGGCTTCAAGTGGCTTCCAAGTGGCTTAAGTGAAATAAAATAATGTTTTTCATACAATTATTTTATTTATTAACTTTAAGCCCGAAAATTAAAAACCACACCCAAGCAAACGCAACTCCGGAAGAGGCATTTCTAAGCAAGTACTAGCGTTGTGATTCCATCGGTGCCCTCAGAATTTGATTCCAAGCACCGGTTCAAAATTTAGAAAAACTGGCTCTTCCGTTCATTGAACGTACCCGAGCCAAACTTCGGAAAATGATTCCGGGCACATTGGGCCTCGGAATCAGGTGCCGTCAAAAACCACGTTCTTGTAAAATTCCAAAGAAAATTAAGAAAAAAATTCCCTTGGAATTTACGGGTATGTACATTACTCCCACCACAGGGCTTTATGTCCCCGTAAAGCTTTACCACAAACATATGAATACAAAGGCGGTACTGAGCACACATTTGAGCATTTCGCTCACATGTGCTCACCTGGAGGTTCCCGTGCTGCAAAAGAAAGTGCACAAGAGGAATCAACCGTCCTCCTAGGATCCACTCCTGTCGATCCTCGATCTCCACTGGGACCTCCGCAAAAGTCACCCCATCATCAACGTCCAGCTTCCCATAGTCAATGATATGCGGAGGGTCGAGCACGTATCTCCTCAGTTGAGATATGTGGAAAACGTCGTGCACCTAGTGCAACAGAAGTGGATGGGTCAAGCGGTAAACCACCTTGCCTACCCAGCTGAGGACCTAGAAAGGTCCGTTGAACCTCAGAGATAACTTGCCTCCCTGGCCACATCTCCGTAAACCTCGTCGAGGTGAGACTCGTATAAGGACGTGATAGTCATCCTCAAACCCAAGAGGCCTCCAAGTCCTGTCAGCATAAGGCTTCTGTCGGCCTTGTGTCGTCCTCATCCGCTCTTGGATGACCTGGGCCTTCTCTAGTCTCACAAGAGCTGCTATGATTTCTTCTTTGCCGATAAGAGAAATCTGGTCTCATCCCCTGGATGAAACACATTCATTTCCTAATACAGTCAATCCGGACATGAATGATGCATTCATGCCATGGATGACGTTGTAAGGCCTCGACGTAACTACCAAGAGATCCAACTGTCACTCTCGCCTCCAAGGGTCGAGTCACAATGTCGGTATCAGTGTGTGGTCACTAGGTCTCCTTCAGTAGAAAACTCGAAAGTGAGGGTCAAGTCCAGAGTCTTAACCGGGACCACTCAGTATCAACCAAACAAAAGGACAGGAAAGCAAACAAAGATATGTGTCATTTTATTATTGCAGATCATAGTACAAAGACATGAATACAAAAGCAACATGGAACTAGAAGTAAAAAAGGACGTATCCACTAGTTCCTCTCCTGTCCACCTACTCTCGGAGCTCTACTGCCTTGTCCACTTCTCGGTTGTTGCTCAAGCACCAGCCACTGCTTCTGTCTCAGTGGCTCCTCCAACACCCGCTGATCAACCGTGCGGGGGGTCGTACAGTCACGTGCCAGGTGACCCTTCCTGCCGCAGGAGAAACACTGTCCGTTTCTAGAACTCCTGGCTCTGACCCCACCCCGGGTGCCCCGCACCACTGATCCTAATACCCGAGATCGTCCAACTGCTGGTCTGGTCCTCCTGGACCTCTGCATCATCTGTCTACTTCCCACAGATGACTCATCAACTGATCGAAAACCCTGCGGAAAAGGCAGAAGCTCCTGTACACACTCGGGGTGTAGAGCTACTGGCACAAACTCCACCCTGAAGAAGGTCTCGAAGTCTTCCCATGCAAAGGTTATCCCGTCACAAAAATGGAACAAGTGGCTCCACCACCTGCCTACTGCTACCTGAAGGAGGCTGGCAGCAAGGATCACCATGAAGTCTGTCGGCGTCCCCACTAGCCTGAAGACTCTCACCACAGCCTCCATCCAATCATCAGCCGCCTGCGGGTCCGTCTCTCCCCGGAACCTGGGTGGCCTCTGGTGCTGGAACTCGTACAGCGCACTCAAGTAGTGTGCATTGCCTACTGCTGGGGCTGGTGGCATCGGTGGCCCAACATGTGTTAGTACCGCTGGTGCCTCCGCTGGTGCCTCAACTACAAGAGGGCCCGGTACCGAAGCCTCGTCGCTCGACAGGCTTTCAGCACGCACATCCCTCCGGGCTCTAGCTGGTCTTCTGTGAAAAGGCATCCTGTAAGAAACATCATGACACGGTCAAAGATTATCCCTGGTGAGCTAACCTGGTTTGAGCTGACATTTAAATAAAACTTCTGGAAAACCCACACGAAATCATTGTTTTCATTCACAATGTCGGAAATCAGTTGTCAGGGTCCTAGTGTATGGATACGTCGGCCGCCCGCACCAACACTGGACTCCCTGAACTTAAAACCACACTCGGTACTCTCAACACTATTTCTTCATAGAATGAAACATCAGAGTTATATGTTTTGCGGTAGAACCGAACTCCTCTGATACCAATTTGTCACAACCCGTCCTCGGGGCCCGTGCCGTGACTACCCGAAGCCCGCCTTCCATAGGCCAGGGGCTGGCGACTAGCACCAAAGGCATAAATCCCGATATCTGGGAAGGCATTGCCTTTATAAAATAAAACAAGCACCACAGAGTAAGCAAGCGGAAAAAGTAAACACTAAGTACAATAGAAGTGCTGAAAAGTAAATGAGCCAGAATACAAACCCAAAAGAAAGTACAACTACAACTGAACAAGTACAACAGAAAATATAACAGTTGGAAAGATGGAAGAGGCTCTTGGGTCTTCCTCCTCGGATCCTACCTGAAGCGTAGGTACAGATGGTGCATCTCCTAGTCGTCCACCACGGATCCTAACTGAAGGGTAGGTACAGATAGCATCCCCCACGCTCTCGCCTGTCAACCACCTCTGTGTGTCGTCTCATCATGTAGTCCACCTCCGGGTACTGACTCGTCGTGTAGTCCACCTCCGTGTACTGACTCGTCGTGTAGTCCACCTCCGGGTACTGACTCGTCGTGTAGTCCACCTCCGGGTACCGTCCAGTCCTCGAACACTCAGCCTCCATCAGCACTGCCCGTCGTCTGAAACCAACACAACGAGGTGCGGGCATAGCCCGTGTAGGGGTGATTATAACGATACTCAGTAGGGACCCTGAGACCCTCAAGGTCTCACTAAACCAACAAGGATAACCACAAAGAAGATCTCGACAGATAACCTCTACTTAGGTATATTCCCATACATATACCTAAGTTATCAAGAAACCCATCTAAATCATGAGGAAACACAAGGATTGTGAAATCAATGGATAACCACTACCCCCGGTATATGCCTATACATATACCTAAGTTAGCAAGTGACCCATCTCAATCATGAGGTAAACACAAGGTCAAAAGTCTCGGCTCAAACCAGGATTTTCATTATTGAAAATGTAACTGCTGAAGAGATCCATCTCTGGAGTGTACAGTGTTCCTGTCACGACTCCGAGGTACTGCTCACTAACCTAAGGTTGCTGAGGTAATCCTCCTGTCGAGTACCGCGGGTCTGCGGCCAACTACCGATCGCTCCGTCTGCTGAGGGTCTATCGCCAAATACCGGGCACTCTTCCTAATATCCTACAGAGGTACTCCTCCGGTCGAGTACCGCGGGTCTGCGGCCAACTACATGGTGCTCTGTCCGTCGTGGGTCTACCGCCAAATACCGGGCGCTCCGTCCACTGGGCTAGTCGACTCCCTCCACGTCGAGTCGGTCAAGCAGTCGTCAGGTCTCAATCATCTACACGGTCTCCGTACTCCGTTCGCTTGTCTCTGGGAGGGTCCGCTCAACGAGCTACAGGTCGATACTCCAAATATCTCAAAGTCCAATGAAGTAGTATCTCAAAGGACTGCCTCGTCATAGGGGTCTCAACGCAACAGACGGCGTGTCAACCGGACACCCGGTCTGTGAGTTATTATCCTTTTCGTCCCACAGGCCTGGTTGGTTTCGTAAGCGAATCAACAAGGCCGTATCTCAACTTTACCCTGAACTCTCATAGGGTATACTCATAGAGACAGTTTCTCAATGTGATCACCAACACTGCTGACGGTTCGTCAAACGGACGTCTGGTCTGAAAGATATCATCTTTTTCCGTTCCAGGGGCCTGGTTGGATTTCGGGTACAATCCAACCCGGCTATAACCTAACCGCATCCAAAACTCAGGCGGAGGATACTGGAAGTTCTGTATCGTCCACAGGAACCCAACGCAATAGACGGCGCGTCAATCGGACGCCCGGTCTGGAAGTTATTATCTTTTTCGTCCCGGGGGCTCGGTTGGTTTTTAAGTCAAAACCAACTCGACCGTACTCCAACTGCGTCCAAACCTCGAGCGGAGTAAGCCAAAAGATCCGTCTCACTAAGAGGAATCCACCAAAGTCGACGGCACGTCAATCGGACGTCCGGAGCTCTAGATATGAGTGTTTCCGCTCCGAGGGCCCGGTTGGTTTCGTGTACGAACCAACCCGGACGAACCCAAAGTTTTCCGAAACCATGAGTGCGATATACCAAAACAACCGTCTCGATCCAGGAATCACATCGCCGCTAACGGTGCGTCGTTTGGAGGCCCGTAGCTCAAGTTACGGCCAAAAGACCGAAAACGGTCCGAAGACGGGGGGTCTGGGCCCGGGTCGACCCGACCCGGTCCGACCCGGCTGGACTCGGTCCGGTCTGGTCGGGGCGCATCCCGGCCGGTCGGACCGGCCTGGCTCGGCTCGGCCGTGCGGCCGAGCGCCGCAGCTGCGGGGCGCCACCCCCGCGGGTTGAGGAAGTCGCGGCCCTCGAGGTGCCGCACTAGACCAGCGGACGCGGCATGTCACCGCGTCCCGTGCGTGCAAGCCGGACCCACGCGGCCGCGAGTCCGTTGGCTGCCGCCGCCGCGGCTAAAGCCGCGGCGGCCTTGTCCGGAGGCGCGGCAGGGCACCGCCACCTCCGGCGACCCGCGCCACCGGTAGCTTCCGCGGGCCACCAGAGTTGCTCTGGTGGTCCGTTTTCCTTCCAGCCTACGCCGCTGTTCCTCCCGGGATCCGTTTTTCACTGCGGAATCAACAAATCACCCTTGCGTCACGTTTTGCTGTCGCCTGCCAAATCCGCACAAACACGAAGAACGGTGGAGGGTTGTCGGGCCGTGTTCGTTTGGATCGCACCCTCCGCGTTAGATAATAACAGTCGGGAGAATTTATTCAACACATGAAACAACAATTTTAATAAATTAGAATTGTTCATATGAACCCTGTTCTTTAATTTTAAAGAAACGTTCACGGGAAAATAAAATATTCGCAAAAACCCCTACCTCGTCAAGTCATCGCACGCGCTTTCTTCGCGGATTTGATCACCGCGGTAGGAGGCGATCGTCGCGTCGCGGAAGGCATCGTGTCGTCGCGGAAGGGCGTCGCGTCGTCGCGGAAGGGCATCGCGTCATTGCGGAATACGGTGCGCGTCGACAAACTCTGAGGTTCAAGATCATAATGATTTAATTATATCGATTAAATCCATGTGTTGTTATAAACCACAAAGAATATTTAAAAGAAACCCGAAATGTCCTACCTCAAGCAGTTGGTGATCGGAGATCGTTGCGGGGAAGAACGTCTCGGAAGAAGCGTCATCAATCTCCGAGGGTGACGGCGTTCTTCGCGTTCTTTGCAAAGGAGGATGAAGGCACAATGAATTCTGTCAAAGGCCTCCCAACGTGAAATCCTCAAGATGTGGCGTTGGTCTTATTTTATTACTACGCCAACGGATTTCAAACCGGTTAAGAAACGAATAAAGAGATAAGTAACGACCCATTAATTCGTAGAATTAATTCAATGAAATAAACCACCGAATTAATTCAATGAAATAAACCACCGAATTAATTCAATGGAGATAACCACCCAATTAATTGGTGCGTTAAGAAATTAAGAAAATGCGTCAGTTGACTTTCATAATGACGGTATTTCGCGGGTGCGTTACTTAGCGGAAAAGAAACGGCGGGGCTCGTGCGTGCCCCACCCCACAAATATCCTACCAAGAGGGTAGGATAATTTTGGATAGCACCCTATCCAGATCAACTCACCTTAAGCCACTTTAAGTGGCTTCAAGTGGCTTCCAAGTGGCTTAAGTGGAATAAAATAAAGTTTGTCGTACAATTATGTTATTTCTAAACATTAAGCCCGAAAATTAAAAACCACACCCGAGCAAACGCAACTCCGGAAGAGGAGTTTCTAAGCAAGTATTGGCGTTGTGATTCCATTGGTGCCCTCATAATTTGATTCCGAGCACTGGTTCAAAAGTTAGAAAAACCTGCACGTCCGTTTACTGAACGTACCCGAGCCAAACTTCAGAAAATGATTCCGGGCACACCGGGCCTCGGAATCAGGTGTCGTCAGAAACCGTGTTCTTGTAAAATTCCAATAAAAATTAAGAAAGAAATTTCCTTGGAATTTACTAGTCTTTACAATGATATTCCTTGATTCTAACATTTCCTTTGTCTATAAATTGTGTTGTGTCATCCACAATACTCTTAAGCTACAAAAAATGGACAATATTGTATACCTGATATAACATCGATAATAGGGATATGTGGTATTATAGATATAAAATCCTATGTAGTATGTGGAAAGGGACAATGAATCCTAGAGATATGATCATATTCAAAATAAATGTCTATAATATATGTTGATTATAGACCATTATAATCACGTGGAATCCCTCTCTAATATTCAATGACATATTTTGTTGGTCCAAATAATATTTCTAAAATCTATTGAATGTCATTATCTACTGCTAGATTACCTGAACAACCAATGTCATCACTTATAAAAAAATCAGGTGGCGTTCAATTTGTGACTACAGGATCCTTTCAATATAGTGATGAAATGAATGTTCTCCCATATAATTCCATTAAAAGATTTTTAATGATGGTGAAAGGGTATTTTTTATTGTAAAAAACCTCACTAATGGTTTGTGACCCACCAAAAAATTACTAATCAACACGATGAAATCATTAACCATTTTCTCAGGATCTAAAATGTTCTATATGGTCTGGTAACCCATATTGAGGTATAATAATGATCACAACACATGTTTGATTAAAAGGCTTCCTCAATCCCAATGACATAATTTTGATATGAATCAGGATTAAAGTTCTAGAAATTTTATATTGGGATCTCTGTAAAGTTAAACTATGTCATAAATTTAATGGAATCCCAATATTTCAAATGAAATCTACATCTGAGAACTAGGGATGTGGGATAACATGGTGATCAGTCTATTATCACCCAGATATATTTCTAAAATATAAAATATCTCCAAATCCCCACAACAATGTCTATAGATATATTATCCCATATCCAATAAGTAACATCAAATGTTTGAGTTAAACTCATAGAAATCTAGTGGTCAACAATAACATAATGAAAAGTGAGGTATCATGAGAAATGAATACACTATACACTTATTCATTGAAAAAATACACAACCTATCTGAATGGTCCATGTACATATTTTTCATTATTTGATGTGTAGTTGAGGGGTTTCATTGAAAATACATCTACACCTCCTCTCCAATTTCTGATGAACTTTCATGCTTCCTCAGAAAAGAATTTCATTATACACAGCTTCTGAAATCATTTAGGATAACATCCATTGGATATCTAAACCCATATGGTCTCATACTCAATATATCAAATATGAGCCTCTATATAAAACATTAGAAGATGTGGGGTATAAATTTTTGGATGGATATAAGTTGTAACATACTCAAACACTAAGTAAACCTTTAATAAGGCTATCTCATTTGACACATTAAACTACAACCACGATCATGTTTCCACTTAAGAGAATCATCCAACACTTTCCACCTTATATGAGTATAGGCTATATAAAAATAAAAAAAGAGAAACTATATCATTATCCCCCATATGTACTAAATATCATTCTTGATAATGATTTAAATGATGTTCTTACGGTCAGAATAGATGATGAATCACTCAATCATATGTATGTGTTACCTCATATTAAGGGTGAAAACACTATTACCAACTCTATATCATATATTTTTCATCAGGAGGTATTAGATTTTGCGACCCATAAGAAATAAATACCAACCCCTACATCAGAACATATATAAGGATTCTTCTAGAGGGATCAAAAGAACATCATAAAATCAACACTCTCATTTTGTAGTCTCATGATGGGGGACTTGTTATCCTCTTCTCCAACTCCTAAAAATCATTACGTAACCACTTCATCCAAAAAAATATACCCAATTTATGTCACTGTAGAAAATGATTCCGAAATACTAGATAAATCAAGAATGAATCATCAATATTAGCCTTCCATCAAAAGGAAACTCAGGACATCAGAAACAATCATGGGTGGATACCAAGATAACATCACATAATCCATTACTATGACTTCTAATACCCAAACCAATGAGATGATATGTTCCATGAATTTTAAATATTTAATCCATAACTATTAATTATAGAGCTTCCAATAAAAAATTTTCTCCCATATTATATCGTTGACCAAACTCAAATGTCTTATGTCCTCATATGACATTGTGTACACTAGGATTTTATTAAATTAGACATCCACAAACTAGTCCAAGAAAGGAAGAATTATTTGGTTCATGAGTATGGTGAACAATGTAGTGAAGTTCATAACAATTAAATGTCACACCATGTATATATAATGATTCTACTATAAACATAATTAATTCTTTATTATGTCCCCATAAAAATTACTGATCTATATATAACCTTACAAGATTAAGGACAACTAGAACCATATCAACACATCAAATACTATTTATAGTCCACGATTCCTCCATATTTGATACCTATTCAACTTGGACACGTATTTCATGATATTATAATACCTACACAACCACATTTACCATATAAAATATTAAAAAAAACACTAGGTCTACCAAGATGAATATAATGTCAATGATTAATCCTTTCCCATGAGAATACTCAAACACCACCTTTTAATCCTGAAGCTCAATTAGATTCATCTAGCACTATGTCATAGATAGTTTAGATTCACCTACATGAATTTCAATGTAATATTCAGTGAGTTGATTGGGATATGAGGCTAATTGTAACACCCCAAGATTCTAAAATACACATCCTTTTAAAAAATTCAATAGTGTGTGATGTATGCAACACTGAGTTCGGGCACACCACAACCAATTTAAATAGCTGTTTAAAGAGGTGTTATGAATAGTATTAACCATATCTTAAAATATTAAAATTTTAATTTTTCAAAATATATTTAATTTTTAAAATCATAATATCAAAAAATGTTTAGGATTAATTTTTGGTATTTTATGGAAACATTTAATGTTTGATTAATAGTGGAAAGCACTATATTGTGGAAAAACTCTATTTTTCATTAAAACAATTATTTTAATTTTAATTTATATTAAATTTAAAATAAATAGATAATAAATATATTCATAAAATTTAATTAATTGAAATAATTTTTTATAATATAATTGAATATAAAAATTTATTCAACATTTTTACATATTTCTACTCGCCATCTAGCCCAATAAAAATATTATCATTAATCATAATTTCACCACTTCTATGAATTGAATTTCAAAAATATGACATTCATGGATTTAAAAAATATGAAAATTTTGGTATAATAGGATCAAACGAATTTTTGGTGTATAGTAACTTTTGATTTTTATTTACCACAGTTAAAGGTAAATAGGGTATTTAAATGTAAAAAAAATTATAATAATATAAAATTATAATGAATCTTTTCCTAATATTTTTTAATGAGTAATGTAAAATCAATAAAACTATTTCAAAACATGTTTCTCTTTTGTGTGCAACTAGTGTTTGATTAAGACATTTATAACATTTAGTTTTAGTTAAAGGTAAAAATATCATCAACATTACTCTTATCACTAAAACAATTTTAATATCGGGTTCTATAAGTAATCATATAGACTATAAGTATTAATTGAAAATAAAATAAAATTTTAAATATTGTGGTATTTTAGTTATAATTTTTAGACATTAAATATATAAATTTATTTATGACACAATTATGATGTAGTGATTACCATATTTATGAAATATTCAAAAATATGACATTAAAAATATTAAAATTAAATGTAATATGAAAATTTTGATGTCATACATGAATTTTCCAGATTAATATTACATTTTATCAATGATATAATGCATTTTTTAAGGAATGATGTTTTATTACTTCACCGACACAATAATGTATCAAATAGTTTCAAAATTGATATAAATGATATTTTAAAATAAATACTATTTTATTAAATGGTATACAAATTCAAAAAATGTATATTTAGGCCAAATAACTTGTAAGGGGATAAAAATGTCATAAGTATTCCACTTTAGGTCCTCCTGGAAATTCATAGTATCTATATTAACCATGTAGTGTAACAATACAAGAAGACAAAGTAAGAGTTAAATTATTTAATTAAGGGTAAAATCTAAAAGATAAGGTTAAATTTGTGACCTAAACATGTCTAAACCCAATTTTTGAGAGTATTTACACCCATTATCATCATATAATATAATTAAATCACTTTTTATCAATTGTAAAATGAAAATAAATTTATAATAAATAAATATTTTAAGATATTCCAAAAGTGCCCTTCACCTCTCTTATAAAAGGACACCTCTCATATCATTAATTAACTCCTCCAAATCACTTTGTATGGGCTAAAACCTTCCCATTACATCTCAAAACATCTCTAATATCATCCTAGAGGCCAAAATTTGGTATAAATCTATCCTTTGGAGTTCTTTGGTGAGAATCAAAATAAGACATGGGAAAAGAGGTAATTGTTTTATCACCTCATTCAAAGTTATTTTCTTCTACTACTTCTTCTTCATATATTGTCTCTATACAAAAATAATAACTAAAGTACCATACACATGATGATATGTTATTTTAATTATAAGAAAACCAAATTTATAATTTTACCCATCCTACAAAAAACATTTTCACCATGCGTGCATACGTTGGGCTTACCGTCTCTACATCGGGGTGTAAATTCTATTTCATGTACACTTTATTTATATGTGTATAATGAAAAATATAATGGATGTAAATAATAAATATAACATGATTTTGTTTCTATAAAATTCATATTACATCCAATTACAAACCATTTAACCATTAATAAAATGATATTGTGGCTCGTGCATATGTATGACTTACCATCACCATGATGCGATTAGACTCATCGTTGACGTTCACCATCCAAGAATGATTATAAGAATAAATATTATTAATAAGTTTGAAATATATGACATAATAATTATAATGTGATGATATATATATATATATATTTTATTCACTTACATTCATTCAATATGATAAGAAAACGGAAACAGCGTACATGCGTACGTACGACCTACCCTCTCCAGGAATTGTCTGTTCCATTTTATTTATCTATCAATTATATATATTTTGATGAATAATATATATGAAATATAAATCATGTTTTACATTCTTGATTTAATTAAATTATGATCTAATTAACATGATCTAAAATAACAAGTCATAACATGTATGATAAAGAAAGCGATTATTACCTGAAACGTCGGTTTAACATGGAAATTGTTATTAAACTGGTAATATAAAGTCATAAATGAATCATATAATATATCATAAATATGGATGTGGTCTTGGAATAATTTAATAATATTTTTTATCCATTATACAAGAGGATAAATCACCCTCAACTAATGAAAAGTATAAGGTAAGGGTTAATTTCACAGTCTCATTATTATTCGAGTTTGTTGATATGTTAGTATCTATTGGGACATATTGATCATCCATGTACATGTTTTAAAAAAATCATAAATTTTTTTAATATTATCCTATGGATGTTTAATTTCTTTTTAAACAATACTTTACATTTTATAAAATGTTTTTAATGGAATATTTATGTCTTTTTTAAATAAAGTTAATTATGACCTTTTCGAAAAATTAAGGAAAGAATGTTTTTTTAACTTATAAAGCACGAGCAACTATTTTCTGCCGTTATGTCACCTTATCATTTTTAATCATACCTTACAATCATACAAGGGTATTTTCAAAATAAATGTTTTATTTTAAAATTTGACAACTTTTAATTAATTTAAAGTAAAAAAAAATGTATATTTCCCTTAAAGAGTTTTAATGAATTTATGAAATTATTTTCATCTATATCAACATCATTTGTTGGATTTTATGAATTTTTAAAGATTTATTTGTCATGATACAATATTATATAATTTATTATAGGTTTTTTGATATGTTTAACTTGGTATGTTCTATTATTATACCATTAATAGATTATTGTTAATGTATTAACATTTTATTTTCTAGTATGAATTCAGATTCTTATATTATGTTTCAATATTTTTATATGAGGAATGAATTGGACTTAGTAAGTGACAGAAGGGGCCTGCTATAGCCCCCAAAATGCATTGGTAGGCTTAATAAGACAAACTAATGTATTAGAATAAGTCCATGACATAATATTTGTGTATGGTCTTGGAACAAGGCCTTGACGTAGTGGTTATGTGGTTTGTGATTATGAATTCCCTCATTATTAGATTAGTTATTGATTTTACATGTGATTATTATACTTGTATAATATCAATGTGAATATTTAAATTTAATTATTTGATTTATTATTACCATTTTATACTATAGTTAATATTTTTATGGGTTTTAGTTTTTGTTATGTACCTTTACATAAATTATTAAGCTTATTTTTTGATAGCTTCTACTATATTGTTTATCCTTACTAGCATCTAATATTTCCCCTTTTTATGTATTATTTTTCCTAGATTCCATGAAGTGTTTTGTGATTTTTTTGCAGGGTTTAGCTATCGTAATATTGGTGATATAAACATATTATCTATTCTATATTCTATATTAGAAATTTTAATACATGGCTCATGTCTATAATTTATTTTCCAAGACTGCTAAACTGATAGGTTCTTTGGGATTGGATTCTTTGTAATCATTCCAATGTATTAATATAATGCACTGGATCTATGCTTCTAGGGTCGGGGAGCTTTATTTATAATCAAAGGATATTTAGAAACAACCTTGAAATTATATTTAGAAAACATAGATTAGGTATCATATCCCTAAGATGGAATTTGAGGAAACATTTAGAAGAACAACCTAGAATTTTGGTCAAGTAGAGATTTCGTGGATATTTCAAGAAACAAATACCTTTATAAAGAATAAAATTTTATGTTGTTTTGGGACTGATGTACCTAGAGGTGAAATCTTCGAAAAGGTGTTTTGTGCTTGGTTCGGGGTAACATGGTACATGACAATGGGCCTTACAGCACACCAGGTTTAACACTCCCTGAGAATATGATTAGGATAATTCATATTTTATTTACCAATAATAATGAAGGATTTATGAGTAAATATTTCCTCAATGGAAACATATTTAATATAATGTATTTTACATACATAAATTTTCCAAATTATATTAGGTATTTTACTACTTTTGAATTATGCATTATGATTCATAAAATAATATAGTATATTACATTATTTAGAAATAGTGACATGTGTAAGGAAGAAAAATTGAATCAATTCATGTAATCCATGAATGGATTTCCATCCTATTAATGATAATAATATTGTATTTGGTGACACAACTAGTGTTGAAAAACTTATAACCATACTGGGACAGCTGAATCAGATTATGAATAATAATATTACTCATATGGATCACCCTGATCCACAATGTGGATGATCCATGATAGATCTCTTTATGATACAACAACATCAAACATTGAATGGGACTATAAATCTATTTGTAATTGAGAAATGGACAAGTTCATTAGAGATAGTATTTATTTCTTTGCGAAGTAACAAAATGGAAACGGTTTTCATGAATGTTTATCATCTCTCAGAAGAAGCTAATAAGTGGTACTAATTAATTCAAAACATAAAAGATGGGGATGAATAAGAAAATATGTAATGGAGGGTGTTTAATGAAATTATCCTAGAAAAATACTTTCCTCTTGAACAATGAGATGTCATGTTAAAAAATTCTGAGCCTCAGGAAAAAAGAGGATGATAATGTTACAAAATATGAGGCTAACAACACAAGCCATGCAAGGCATGATGCAGACAACATACATAACCATATAAGTAATATTCATCAAATATTTTAAGGGCTAAAACCATTACTCTGATTGGTATTTATCTCATAATATTTCAGATCAAATGAAGATATAGTCTCTTATACTACCAAGATAGAAAAATAAATTTTCTATGACTTATGGAATTTAATTAAAGAAAGTGAATAATAGAATGGTGGAGAAAGAGACACATAATGGGGAAAAGGGAAATAAGGAAATTCCCTTATTCGATAATTTTTTGAAGAAACACCCTATTACTTGACAAAAAAGGATGGGATTTTGTTACAAATGTGGAAAAAATGTAAGTGGGACCATGATTATAATGGAATGAAAGTATTTGTGGAATGTTTAAATTCTAAAGATATGGTGCATTATGAAAATAATTTTCCTAATTTTCAATGAAATATATCTCAAAATAAGAAAATGGATAGTGGTCATGATTAGGTTGTTACTACGGTCGAATTTGAAAAATTAATGTATTTGTGTTTTTGGATTCAGGATTTATATTCTTTTTATAAAAATAATGTGATATATATAAGGATTATATAGTAGTACTTTTTATTATTAAAATTTTAATATAATGAAGTTAAACATATATTCATTATGTGAAAATAAGAGCAACATTAATTTTTTTTTGAGAATCTGATGTTGCAATTGATTTACGAAATTTAGAGACCTTTTAGAGAGTGTTTGGATAGAAGTATTTTGGATTACTGTAAATATTGGAATGGATTAATTTGACTTTTTTATAGTTTTTTAATGTTAAAAATTATATAAGTTTATTTTTGGAATGTTATAGAACTTTAGTTTTAGAAAATGGACAACCTACAGGTTGGGTGACAACCCGTCACGTCAGAAAAGGCTACTAGAATTGAAACCACACACGAAGTGCGAGAAGGCTTTATCACCTACCACTAGCCTACATGAAGTACCAGTTAATTATAAAAAAAATTTATTTTATTAAATGGTATATGTTTATATTTGGAACCATATATGATTAATATAAATCAAATATTTTTTAATTTTATTATCTTATGAAAAGAATGTTGAGTTATTTGTATGAATTAGTTGAAGGATGAAACTGTACATGTCAATTAAGTATGATTCCTTATGTTCATAGTATATGAAGTACTTTAATTCTTCAACAATAAGGAAAGAATCATGAAACCAAAAAATTATATCCTATTCCTATTTCAAATGAATTAAATGGTCCCATAGATCATCGTAGATTTATATCTTTGGGATTGTTATCTTTCCTTTGATTATGTTCTTTATCACTCTCCCTCAGAAGATTATGTTGTCATTTTTCATTCATTTATTTATTTTTCTTTATAGAAACCGGTAATTTATTATTTCCAATAACCACCAATTTTCCATTTCATTATTTTAAAATAGAGGACTTGTTAATCCATTTTTGGATGTGGGATTTCAACATAGGTATTTTGAAATGTCCAAATCCTTTTTCTCAATCACGTGATTAAATTTCAGAGTTGAAATTTATAGAATGAGGGGGTAATTCCAAACCCCAATCTTCCACATTATGATTCCTTTTAAATAATTAATTAGTATACATTTTACGTAACACCAATTTCGAGCACACCATGACATATTAAACTATCCATTTAAAAAGTTATTATGAATAGTTTTAATTATATTTTGAAATTTTAGATTTTTTTTAAATAATAGACTTCATTTTTTAATTTATTATATAAAAATTCGCTTTTGGTAAAATTTTTGGTAATTTTTTGAAAACATACATTTTTTTATGAATAGTGAAAACACTACATTATAGATAAGAACAAAAAATTTAATTTAAAAATTAATAAATTTAAATTTGTTTATATTTTATGATATATACATAACACATATATTAGTCCAATTTAATTAATTGAAATCATTTTATATGATATAATTAGATATAAAAATTCATTGAACATTTTTAACGTCTTTTTACTCACCTTCTATCCACATTAGAAGACTATCATTAAATGTAAGATCACCACTTTTGATATTTGAATTTATAAAATCCAAAATACATGGTTGAAATCAAGATGAAAAATGTGGTCTAATAGTATCAAAATAATTGTTTTCTGAGTAGTATTTTATGAATTATGTTTACCATTGTTAAAGGCAAATAGTGTAATAAAAGAGGAAATTAATATTATAATAACATAGATTTACCCTAACACTTATATTAACCTTATTTGATGAGTAATGGATGACCAATACAACCCTTGTGATAGTTATTTTACCTTTGGAAGAAAATTTGGTGTGATTAATTAATTTATAGCATATAAATTTATGTAAAGGTAAAAATATCATAAACATTACTCTTATTTCTAATAAAATTAATATTGGGTTCTATAAGTAATATATCAACCCATAAATAGTTATTATAAATCTAATAAGATATAATACATAATGTTATTTTATTTCTTATATATAGGAATTAGATAACTATATTTATTTATTACACAATGATGATGCAGTGATTAACTTATTTAAGATATATTCAAATGATGAATACAATAATGATTTATCATTCATCATCGGATACAAATAATGAAATTAATATTATTTTTCTAGTTGATTCAAGGATAAAATCTTACCAATTTGGTGATGGTGAGACTAGAAGAATTCATCTATAGAGTTTCCTGACACGGCATGGACAAACATTATTATTAGAGAAGCCTAAGAGATGATGGAGTGGGATGTAGGTTTTTTTTCAATTTCTCAACAAACATAGTGTGTGGACACCTTAGTGGTAGCTTGGGTTTTGGGAATAATTTAAGAGCCATACAGTCTATGACACTTATTACATGGCATGTGGGTCCTTTCCCAGGACATACAGTGTCTCTCAGATGATACACAGACAAGGGGTGGAGTACACAGCTTTCCTATACAGAGTTTACTCTACCATATGGCTTGTCCAAATGCGTTATGTATATTAACCTTTATTGTGGTACACGAATAAGAGTATACAGGTAGAATCCATAATCTGGAACAAGGGCATCGTAAATAGAGTAGACCCTTGAAAGTATTACATGGAATGTGAACCTTTCTACATGTTTTTTATACATCTTTTACACAACATGTTTTGATGACACTGTACATCGAACACATGTATTACATGTGGTCAAGGGACACATTTCTTGACCCTACTACACACTATGTACAACTTCATACATGGGATAAATGTATTTTCCACCATATCTTGGACAATTTTGGTTAGGTTTGGTACCCTTTCTCTTTCCCTTGAAGGTTAGCTGCTATCATATCCTATTCCCAGGAATATGATCCCTTCAACATGAATTTTTGGATAGAGTAATTAGAATCCCTTTAAGATGCCCATAGTCGGATCCTCTCTCCATTTATGTTATATTAGTATAGTCTTGTTATTGTCATGAACAATCCTATCAAACATTAATCCCTTAATTATAATTAAACTTTAGATGAGTCATGGTATCAACCCATGGCCCTAGAAATGATCCTCAACTGTGTATCGTGATCTAACCAACTAGTGGAGTGAGTTCTCCTGGAATGAGTGTATCATATTCACTCATCAAATCTCTTAGTGTATCTCTCCCATGAGGGTTCCTAAAGAATAGTAATTCTCAGGAAGATGTCATTAGTTCTATTATACATAGGGGTGCGTTCTCCTAGATGAGTGCTTTGTGGAATCTTCAGACTAAATCTCAATTGATTGAATGCAAAATGTTACTTACCGCTAAACTATGGTTATTGGATTGAGTATAACAGGATATTAGTTTTTTATGTGTTGTCGAAATATAATTTTTAGAGCTGACTATATATTCCATTGTTTATTACTTTGTGGTTTCAAGGTAATGTACTGAGTATTGTTATACTCACCCCTACACTGGCTCTAACTACAAGTGTAATGTCTTGTGTAGAAAAAAAGACTATTTGATATAGTCCATTGAAGACAAGGACCAAAAATATATTTTTGATTTTTGGCTTGCTAAAGTGTTCTTATAACTTCAATATGTTGTTAGTGTACATAATTTGTTTATAGGTTCGTCTTTGTAGTTTTCAGACCCTTTATTTTCGTCGGTTTTTATTATTTCCTAGTTTTTTTACTACACTTTACTTTAAATTTATACTATATTGGTTGGATTTTTTGTTATGCTTGAATTTTGTTCCTTAGTTGTTTTTAAATTTTAGAATTTTCGTCTTGTAGATGTTTATGTGTGGTCATGTACTTAAGAAATTCCCTCATTTTAGTGATATACCTACATGGTGCATGTCAACACCACCTCGCCTATTGGAGGCTAACTTGGTGATTCGTAGAATATTCCCCATTGGGATGAATCAGGAAATATATTTATTTTTTAGATGATAAACGGATAATGAAAGGTATTCATTTTACATAGGTTATGCATTGATGAATTATTAAATATTTATGAAAATCATTTCTTTTCCATTGGTTATTCTATAATCAACTATTTATGAAACCCATTTCTTTTCATGGGTTCTGATTTAACAATGAACTTATGAAACATGCGCGAATTATTGTCATTTTTTATAATGTTTACATTTTTACCCAAAAAAAGTGTTTATGTCATAATAATGGAATACAGTTATGTTACAACCAAGGTCTGTGGATATGTTATTACCATAGATGATAATTATTTGTTAACTTTATATGGTTGGGACTATTATATACATCCAGTTAATTGGTAGATGGTTGATATATCATGACATAAATATTATTGGGATAGGGAGTGAACAATGTTCAGTAAGGGACACTATCTATTTTGATAGTATTGTGAGATAACCATGACTACTATGATGGTTTGGACAGTGAACCCATTCGACAATGACACACATGGCCATAATCCATGACTACTAGGGAAATGATTTCCAATTATTTTGAGTGGTTTATTAAAATAATTTATATTCTATTGTAATTTTATAATAACTAGTGTTTTTTATTATTTTGAGATTCATGTCTTTTGAATTAATATGGTATATTACCTGACTCAAGATTTTGATATATTATATGTGGGGTATCATTTCAAAATTATAAACTTGTGTATTTATACCATTATACTCATGGTATGTTTGTGTGATCATTTATATCTCCCATTTTTTCTTTACTGAGCATTTAATATCACCAATTACTAGGATTCATTTTCCATTTGGTATGAAAAAGTTATTATGTGGGATATTCCTCAGAAGGATACTAGTTATAATGAACTTAGTGGGGGTATGAGGTAGATATTTGATGATCCTTTTATCTATGTGTCCATGATTCCCGGGGAATTGAACCTATAATATTCTATTACAGATCATTATGTTATATAACAAATATTGATCAATTAAGATGTGATATATGTGGATTAAAATTGTGTGTAATAGTACATGAAAACATAACAATACTAGTTCATGTCTATGAACAATCATGTGAAATTTTATTACATTATAAATTCTATGAAAAATCATGATAAAAATATTTATTTGATAATGAACACATAGAATTAAGTGAAGAATGAATATGTGATCACGTCCACACACAAAATTCATATCTCTTTAGATTAAAAATCACAAAAAAAATTACTAATGAGAACCGTTCTTTTGAAATAAAATCAATATATCTATAATTGTGGAGTATTCCCATTATAATTAAATTATAAAAATATTTATAAAATATTAGTTTTTTTACAAAAAATTGGATACATTTGTTAAAGGTTCCTTCAACAATGTATTTAAGGTTTCTAGTGTGGCTTTTAATTATTGTTATATATATCATATATAAAACTCCTAATATTTTTCTTCAATAATAATAATATAGTGACTGAATAATTTTTATATAACATATTAATTTTAAATATTATCCATGTTAGGTTTTAATGAACAATTAAATATATAATTTCATGGAAACAGTAGTCACCACAGACACACAAAGAAAACATTGAACATCCATTTAATGGAAGGTGTAAGAAATTAAATAATTATCATTTCATAATTTTAATCATATTATAAATCTAATTCTTCTTCATTAAATAAAATTTCCTTACTATCCATTAAAGGTGGTGATTAAAAGATTATATCAACATTCTTGGGTTTAACAGTCTGAAATTTTTTTCATAAATTATTTCTATTTCATATATAAATTAGCTATTCTAATATATTAAACATATTTCCTAACATTAAAATGTTAATGAAATCATATATGCATGGATAGAGGTTTCAAAAGGTTTTATAGAAAGTAATGAATGATGATTGCTGGATGAGAGCTTTAAATCCCCATTTAAAAGATCAATCTTTTGTTACTACTTCATGATCTATATAATGCTATTTTGTGATATAAAGGTATAATATGTGTATAGAGAAGTTTGATAAGAGAAATGGTATGAGTTGTGTTTTTTCTCTAAATGTTTATTGAGTGGAGAAATGGATATTATAAGAGCCTTACATATAAGTAATGAAATTGGATTTTTTGGTAAAATATCATTTGTTTCCAAAAAAATTATAATTATTTCATGGATAAATTATCGTTGTTAAATAATGTATTGAAGAAGACATAATTTTTATACTCTATCAACCATCCATTATCACAAATGTTTTAAACCTATTTTATCCTATTTTAATAGGTTGATATTATTTTTAGCATAATTTACTCAGACCATAATGACACCATTTCAGTATTTGAAAAATAATTTTAATGGAAAATATTGAAATTGAAATATTTTAAAATTTTAAAATGTTGATTTATTGTACAAAATAATTTTATAGATAAAATATTTAAAGGTAATAGAAATTAAATATTGTATTAGTGCTCATAATGCTAGAAACTATTCTATTGGAAATGTTAAATTTATGATTACTACATTTATGTTGGATTACATTATCCATTTTTTGATTTTAATGAAAAAACTGGTTTATATAATTATATTAAACATTAAAAATTTGAGGAATAAAGAAAATTCTACAAAAAATAAATTTTATTTTAAAAACAGAAAAATATTTTATTTTTTACGTCTAAATGTTACTTATTATTGAAATTGATTTTTTTATTTTTTTTATGTTCAACATAATATTTTTAAATTTATAGTTTTTATCCCTTAAATATATATTTGACATCTTATGCAATTATATTTCATTATTATCTTTTCAAAATTTCAAAAAAAACTATAAAATTGGTATAAAAATTACATTCCACTTTTAACACTTTAGAATCTACTATTTTTAAAAGATATAAAATCATTATATAATTTTCACATAATGCATATAAAAATATAATTAATTTTAATTTATTCATTATACTTGAGTGAAAAATTCGTTTTACATATCAGAGAGTAAATTATAATTATTTTAATATTCAAATTACTACATTAAATTGATATATATTTTTACTATATGATAAGTTAGATAGGCATCCCAGTTGTAATATTATTAAAATATTATGTTTTATAATATTAATATGGTAATGTTAAATTATTAATATATATTTTATTATATGAAATATGTATATATTAATAATCAAGATTTCAATAAATGTTATCTAGGTCATTTAAATTTCCATTTTATCGATTATAATAAAATACAAAAAACGAATCCATGAACTTGATGATATCGCCTATGAAACTGATGAAATCATATTACAATATTTTATTTATTTTAACATTTTCTATAAATATTCATGACAATGATTATTTACACATAAGACTAACAACACAGTTATTATTTCATGGATTAGTCCAGAAATGATTGGTGAAATTTAAAATTTAAATTCCACTTTCTCTCTCTATTTTTGGGAAATATATGATTATGGACGATTATACAGGATAATTTCAAAGCGATTATTTTATGATGATATCAGTTGAGTGAGATCCATCTAATTATTTATCGAATTGATGAAAGGAGACCATGTATCATCCCTATAAAATTGAAATAAACCATTTAATTCCATCTGAATTCATTTTTTCAATTTTCTAAAATCCTCCTCATGTATTAGTGATTACCTTACATTTAAAAATGATGGTACTAAAAAAATTGAGTTCACAATATTAAAAATAAAACATTCAAAAATCATCATCACCCATCTTGTTTCACATGTCATATAGTGCTAGCTCGAGTCGCACACCACTCCTATGGAACACATTGTCCTATCGCCTCCCCATCATCACAATGCCAGAAAGACACATTGGAATCATAACTTCAGACTTAAAGGGTTTTAGGTCATCATCTTTACTATCATTGCTAAATATATATTTCTACCATTGATACCATCTTCTAACCATCAATCCATTTCACCAAAGAACATCACTAAAACCCATTAATCAATAGCATGCACCATTGTGAAAAAACTGATATAGGTACCAAAGATATCTATATCCATCATCAATGGATAAACCCAAATGAACCTAGTAACTAGTGAGATCCATCACATGTCATATCGCCCAATTACTCTTACTACTCCTCACACACATCCCAAATATCCCTTGTTATCTGATGCAACTGACTAACCTGGAAGGGAGTAGGGGACGATAAAGATATAGTAGGTTGAAGTTACAGATAAGGGGAATGGATGCAAAGAAACCTCCATAAAATTATAGAGAAAAACACTATAATGCTACCCCTTTGGGAAAATTGAGATTGAAAACCATAATCGAAAGGCGCTGGAATGCTGATGTCAGAACCAGGATTGAATTCCTAATAAGAAAATGTTATAGAAACCCTAATTAGAATCCCCAAATATATCAAGAAAAACTATTTTAAGAATACATATAAATTGAGAAAAATGTTTCTCCCTTAAATCCCCTAACAAATTCCCAAACCCATACGAAAAACCAACACACCCTACAAAGATGGGTTTTTGTGTATCGATCTATATTTGCAGTGTAGGGATAGAATAGGGGGAAATGAGACAAATATATAGACCCTATTGAGAACAAACATGTAATGTGGAATCCAATAGATGATGGAGGAGGATAGGTCCATCACCAAGGTTAGAACTCAAAACCCTCGGTCTTAGAGAATGAAAATGGGGACTATAGATGGAGCAGAGAGCATGAGCTTAGAGAGTGAGGTAGCATCCTATATAAAAAATATTATTCAAACTTCCTCTGTATAAATTAATCTATTCTTATAAGAAAATCATAGATCTATATGTTTTTTGGATCTAAAATACATTTTAAATTTAATAAATTTAAATATCTCCCAGGTAAAAAACCTTATATGAAAATTAGTTTGTCTTTCATTTGTTTCATGAATGTATTATTTAACCATGTAAAATAGTTTATATATCTCTAGTTGTGGGATTATTTCATTTAATTTATAATTTTAAATTAAATAGAATTTCTTCTCAATATATCAAATGTGGATACCTTTTATATAATTCACAGAAATAAAATAATGAGATCATAATGAATTTCTTGATGGGGGGTCCACCATGTTCATATAAAATCTTTGGTTGGGTACATGTCGTTGGGTGAGACCGATTTAATTGGTATTGATATTATGTTAATTATATTTATTAATTACCCAAAACAACTTTCTATTTCAATTTATGAATTTATAGGGAATATTCCATCATTTTTATTTTGTGAAACCATGGAGAGTTTGATATTAAGAAGGATATGTTTATTTGAGGTTGGTGGTGTGGATTGTGATGGAAAAACTATGGATTTTTTATCACTCAAATTTGATGACAAACCATAAAAATTTTTTGTGATGTGTTTATTGGTATTTAGATTTCAATTTTTTGATTAAAGATATGTGTTTTTCTTATTTTTGGGATCATATATCTCTATTGTTGATTTATTTCTATATAGGGGTTGGATTTCGAAATCTCTGGCCAAATCATGTTGGTCATAAAATAATGAAATTTAGATTTTCTATTTATATTGTATATAGTCCTAATAAAAATCATCATGTTATTTGGTGTCATATATATGGTATAATAAATCTGTAACAATGTGTGTTGGTACTATGTATCAACAACATAGATCATTGCATCTCATGACATATTGTTTGGAAATTTACATAGCCAGACACCCAATATGTGATACATGGTGTGTTTTGATAATAAATATCAATTAAAATTTAATGATTGTAAAGGAATAGAGTGAACATTATGGAATTATATTTTTATTCCTAGATTCAATTTCTCAGTATCCCAACCATACACATTGAGTGACACTGTAATAGTGTATGTCATGTAGTTCATGTGACATGTTATGTACCCTAGGTATTATGTTCCATTTCTATCCACAATACCTCTCCAGATAAATAATATGGTTGTAAAATAAACATAATCTTGGAAAGATGTCATTTAATTTTTCATACATTTTTTCGTGTCAGTTTTCTCACCCTGTATCAAGATTTTACAAATTATGAAATCAATATTAGAGGATAGTACCATATAGATCATAGTTATTGGATTCTTTTATTTGTTATAATGTAATTGAATAATGATTTAGTGATGTTTAATTATTTAACTACCACATAATTTATAATGGATATTAGAGTTTCTTTATTATAGTTATGGGGATTGTAGAACTGTCAAGAATAGTTCTAACCCTATAGGATGAGACCCATATATAATTTCTCAGATCCATATGCTCTAATAGTTTTTTAAAATTTATCAGTCCATGGGGTTGGGATTCAATGATATGTGTGTCTTGAACATTTCCTAAATTTTGAGCTCTTCATAGCATGATAATTTTATAATAATTTAATGTAATCATGGATGATATTTCCTAGATTGTTCATTATTTTTTATATAGATATTAATAATTTAATTAGTTTTAATGACTAATTTCAAAACATTTTATTGATTTAATATTTTGATAACTCTTTGAAACTATATTTGAGGAAAACTTGTGAGGTTATCCCTTGAGTTGATGGATCATTTACTCACCCGACGTTATGGGTTGAGCGTATACAATAATAGGTTATGGATTCATGGATTTTCTTCTTGAGGTGTGAGGTGAATCAATCATGGATAATGATTTTACTCAACAATATTAATCCCAATATTTTATGAGGTGTTGGAACCCCGATGATCTTTGGGTATTTTGGATCCCTGATAAATGTTAATGGTAGTATTATATGGTTTAGTTCTAGGGGAATATACCTCTCTTAGTCTGATTTTGTAATTCAACCGTTTAATAGTTTTCAAGGAATCATTTAGAATTTGAGGAATAATTATATTGATATGTAGTTTTAAGGATTTGTTTTGTATTGTGTGGATTACAATGCATGTTGGGATCATTATTTTCATTACCAAGAGATTCTATAGAGGATAAAGCCTATTAAGTCATAGGCCACCAATTTATATGATGTTTATTTTGCTTTTATAACCTTCCCTATGGTATAGGATGTAGAAATCCATTGTGATGGGTCATAAAATGATGGGTATTGTTGGTTATGGAATATATTATATTTTCAACAAAATGGATACTTTTTTGGGATTGAAAGAATATTTATATTTATAGTTATAGGCTCTATAAATTATGATACCATGTTTGATTATATAAATTTTATATAACATTGTGGGGTGTTATTTTCTCAACGATAGGCTTCTCTTAAAAACACACCTAGGGAATGTTTTTTCCTATGTAGTGGTGTTCCCCTCTAGTGAACATTTTTTGTAGTGTAATGATTTATTTTATTAAGCAGAAATATTTCTTCTACTAAAGATGACAGATATACATATCTATCTTCTAATTATATGAGTCTTTACTATGGATATATCATTCTATGGAATGTCCTAATGAATTTTATGTTAGTATCTATGATTTTTAGATTTTTAGATTATTTGATGGTGATTATCATCCCATATTGTGTTCGGGGTATATTGGGTTGACCATGAATTTATGAAGACCTATAATATTTTTCCTATTATTTTTACTGAGGAATATGAGTAAATAATATACATATCCCTTCATGAAGCTACTTCACTAATGATATGAATTTGAGAATAAAATATACTTTTTTTCCATAAAAAACATAGATTTTTGGATCCACTGTGTGGTAGAGCTAGTATATTAGTGAGATTTATTGGGATCATTTTAGGAGATGCTCATGATAGAGGTATTCTTGTTTTGTTGATTCACTTAATTGAAATATGTGGTAAAATTGTATCTTTTGTTGCTCATCCTTGTGTTTTCTCCATTGATAAATCATTTAAAATTATTGGGTTCAAATGTTTTATTGAATCCAACATGAATCATTTTATATTTATCTATTGATGTAATTTTTGTGAATTTTTACTCTAATTTAGTTACTAACATATCATTTTTATGGATGTTCTATATATGACCCCCACATATGTGTATTTTTATGATATGGTGATATTATCTATCCTCTAGAAAATTGGGGGTGGAATCATGGTGGAATTATCTACAAATAATAATAATTAATGGTTCCAACAAGATATGGTCATTAAAAATAAGAGCATGTTAGGTTGAATATATAGATAATTTATATGTATTGGTTTCCATTCAAATTTGTTTTATGATATGGATAGAAAAAAAATTAATAATGGTTCTTGGGATTAAATTTTAGACTTTTGAATCCAATAAGGGTTTTATTTTCAATTAAATCCTATTCAAGTAATCTTATAATCTAATTACCTAACATGAGTTCTTATAGTATTTTTTGTTGGGTAAAATTATGATTGTACATCATTTTTATATTAGTATTTTCATTTTCAATATCATGTAATGAAATCATAATTTTTATTTTGGTACCATTAAATGTGGGTGTTAATTTCTAAAATAGAAATTGTTAACATAGAGTTATAAAATAGGAATTCAAAAATTGCATAAATGGATAAAACTAATCATAAACATAAGATATTATCGTAATGGTTACTCTCAATACTCTAACTGTTAGACCATATTCATATTGGGTACGTATTCAACACATTTATGATCCATAATAGTTTCTTTTATTAGTGGAGACCATTTTTTCTTATCTAAGTGAATCGAAATCCCTAGAATCCTCCCCTAGGAAGAGAACCCGGTCATCTACTATGTGATATTTAATGAGGCATTGGCCCTCATATTACATTTTTTAGTTTGGTAATCCCAATGTATATTAGTGACATTAATTACATTCTTGGGTTGATGGAATTCCATTTAAAAATGGTTTCAAACATCCTTGATCAATAAAATGCATGATACCACATTTTTTGGGGGGTTCAATACTCCTCCTTTGGAAATTCTATAGTTCTCTATCTATAGAGATCATTATTTAAATCTGGTGAAGTGGTGGTACTTCTATAATTGTTTTTTGGTACTACCCTATAGATAAAAAGAAATAGGAAACCTGTCCTAAGGGGCATGACCTCCATTGGATGGTTTAGTTATACATCATCTAACATGCATTCAAACTTGGTATCCATAATCCCTCCATCCAAATTAGGTGATGTAACTTATATTAAAATGGATTTGGTATTCCCATTTATGAAAGGGTGAGATCTGAAATAATTTTATGTCTATTATGGGAAAATATGTAATATTATTATTATACCGTTATAGACTCAAATATTTCCTGGATCATGTACATGGTGTCCACTATTGGTGAACATAGTACTCCCTAAACTAGTTTATTAGAAATTGACAAGTTTTGGGTCCTACGCAATAGATGTCAAATTATATCTATTTATCTGATCACTAATTCATGGTAGATCAGTCCTTATAACAATGGTAATATTTCAAGGAATTTTATTTTGAATAATGAATGAAAAGGGATAAAATCAATTAGGTGATAGTCAAATCAATTAATATATATTGTAAATGATTTTAAAAAGAAGAGGCATGTTTTATTGGAAAATATGATCGACAAAATAGAGATGATTTAATATCATTAGTAAAGGATATAATATGAATGAACATAACATTAACAATAGAATCCATTATAGAAGGAATTATAACATGAACATTGGCTTAGGAATGAATCATCACTAGCTGTTTTAATAGATAAATAATAGGAATACAAGAAACCATTAATAAATGATATGTCAAAGATAGAAATTAGAGACAACGATGTTGTGATACAATTGTAATGCCTAATTGGAATAAACGTAACCACTAAATGATAATTGCATAATCATTAAGTAATATTCCTTCAACAGGGAATGATGTGGGGAGAAATTATTCTTATTAATAGAACATAATATGGAAATCATTCTACTATTATTAGTTCAAAAATTGTAGAAAACCCCAATATAATGAAAGTAAAAAATTCTGAAAATCTAATTACAATTATTTGTGTGAAATAACATTTGGAAGATCCTTTCCTCTGTAGTTTAGGAGTATTACTATAAAAGATGATGAATATGATGTGGTATATGAGGTTAGAGTATTCTGTTCCCATAATATGGAAAAGGTAAAAGGAATGTTTGAAGATGATGGGTTGGTTCATTTTGACCACCCCAATTCCTACAAAAAGGATGATTAATGTACCCCTCTCCCAATATTATTATTTTTCAAATAAGTAGTAATGATTATTATTGAAAAAAAAGTTGATGATGGACACATGGGCCGATCATTATAGAAGCATATTTATTTTTAGAGAAGATATAATATCAGACTATTAATCAAAGATTAATAAATAATATATAATTTAAGTTGTATCATATTTGGAATTATCATAAGGATTAATGAATGTGTATGTTTTTATGCTAAAAAGTTCCATTAAAAAAGGAACTCAAATATAGAATCAATTGGTCAAAATTTATAACATAATAAAACCATTGGTTTCTTTTAAAACCATTATTATATATCCAGTAATATCATTATATATACTCTTTGACATGAGTCAATTATGTAAGAAACCGGTTTTTAAACTTGTATGAATTCATTAAATTCTGTCTTAATTTTCTTTTAGAGACCTAATGTGTATGCCTAATTAGTTCATGAAGGTATTAGGTGTTTTAGGGGGTTTTCGTAGCCCATAACCCAACCTTTTTGAAAAAATGGATTTATCACACAGTTATAGTAAACCTTGTAGGTAGCTCACATGATTAGTTAAAACCATACCACATGGTTGGAACATGGTTCCTAAAACTATGTTTCCAATAATTTCAAGTTCCATCCCTTATCCTAGTACAAATGCATGGTTGTTGTATGGCTTGGCCAATAGTTCGGCTAAACCGTACACCTGAGAATATTTTTGGGTGATTTTACTATTTTAAGTGTATTGAACAAATTAACAAAAATATTCATACCCAATTTCATTTCTAGTGAAAAAACCCTCTATTTTCTTCCAATTTGAATATTTTGAAAGAAAAAATAAGATAATTAAGATATATCCTTCATATGGGATACATTTAAACTTTTGCTCATCATGTTGGATGTGCAATGATGTGTACTCTAATCAGTTTGAGTCATTCTTTGTCTCTATTTCTCTAGACCTAATTTTTGATAAGTAATTGTTTTCCAAATATTCTCATATATGATCTTATCCACAAATATTATAGGGAAATACTATAGGATGAGTGTAATATTTTTATTAGTTTGGTGGTCTACAAATCATCCCTCAAGTTCATTGATTTTGGAATTGATGTGTGGGGTCCGTTGATTTCATCAGGTACCATTCGATGAATTTATATTCCATGATTATATTCAATAGAAATTTATGTTTATTAAGTTTTAATAAATTTGAATGTTTATTGGTGGTTACATCAAGAACTCTTAACACTCTAAGTAGGGTGATATGCTAGAATTGAGCTTTTAGTGTACTAATACGTCTGAAAAACTGTTCAAGTGTGATTGAACTTAACCAAACTAATGGTAAAGAAATTTATATTAAATTCCTATTGAATTAAAGAATTATGGTTCACTAGTACCATGTATCTTCCACTTTATCCAACTTTGGAAAGTGCTTAAAAGTATGTAATTTATTCATATGATATTATGTAAAGCATACATAAGTAAATAACTTGATCATATTAAATATAAAATAATATTTGGTTTCACATCATAGAAAACCATTATATGTTCATGGAAATTAGAGAATTGAACATTATTAATTGATCATGACATACATGGTTTTAATTAAATGGTGTCATATTTCTTGGCCTTGTCAAACTAATTAAAGGAATGGCTTCAACAAAGTGACTTTTTTAATTTTAAAGTTATCATATGAACAATTTAATTGCAATGAATTAAATTTATGGTTCCTCAATATGTAAATGTACCATGAAAACTCTATAGGATGAATTTACTCATTCCTTATCCTGAATTTATGATGGAATTCTTTGGATACGTGGTGATTTCATTCTAATTAAAGGATGACAGTTGTCATTGGTGAGACCTACATATGAACCTAATCTGTCATTACCTTTGGATTACTAGTATGATACCATAGGAACCATTAATTATTATCATAGGATTCCTTAGATAATCTCATTAGACCCAGTGTGATATAATGTTCCTTGGTTTTATCGTTGGGCATGGCCACTCGATATGTCCATTTTTGCCATGGATGAATTCCATGGACTCAGTTATTATCATTATTGCAGGAATGCCTTGGATGATGCACCTTTGATTACACTCTTACATCGTAGCTATATAATATAACTACTATGTTTTCGTCTCTATAGGTCTAGGTTTCATTGGTCATTACCATGGAACCACTTCATATTATTTACCAATTATGGTTGTTTTATAACACAAACTCATTCATTATTTAAACTATCACGAGGTGATGAAAGTGTTGGATATTCCTCACATGGTTTGTTTATATAATATAATAATCAAATAATAAAAGAAAATTGATTAAATTTTAAGACACCAGACGAGGGGTGAAGTAGATATATGGGTATTTAGTTTTATTGTAAAACATTAAATTATATATGCATGCATGAAAACTGTTACATTTCTATTAAAGGGTATATATGGTAACAACACCATTCGTGGTGGCCCACTTTGACTTATCTCACACCCTCATTGGGTGTATTTTGTACCCTAGGAACATTATATGTATGTATCTGTTAATAATTGGAATCATGATACTTTAGAAACATGATTGCCTATTGTGTTAGGATGGAGCATGTAGCAGATGATAGAGTTGTAGCTCAGGATGTTTGGTATAGATTATTTTTTCCCTTTGGTACATTGGGTTTTTCATTAATGTCTTCTAAAATGTGTCTATGTTTTCCATATTTCAATTGACATGACATATATCGTCATAATCTATTGTATGTTTTTTCAATTATTTTAGTAATAATTGAATTCTCAAATTCGGATTTGCATTTTGTTTACTTATTTTTTTCACTATTCACATCTATTAATAATTAACAATTGTTCTAGACTCTAGTAATGTGGGAATACTCTCCCACATACACATCATATTCCCTGACTATTAGTCAGTAGCCTCTAGCATTCAGGGAGATGATCTTTAGTCCATGTGGCCAACAGAGCTCATGAATCATATTAAGTGACATCCAGTTCTTGGATATCAAAAAGAGGTATCAAAGGGATTTACATTCTTACCATACTATTTGGTGAAAATATATTTAATATTAGGAACACTTAGTACTTGGTCATAATCCATTCATTGGAATCATGAACCCATGTTCGGTGTAATATTCATGTTTCCTAAAACTGTGATTTTTCTAAATCTTTTTTCTTATTACAGTTGATATCATATAACCATTGGGTGATACATAGGTTGTGCAGTATTGATTATTTTTTTCTAATTGATATTCTAATTTATATTTTTCTCAATGATGTTAGGGAAATTATCTTTATTATTTGAATAACATAAAAACATACAATTTCCATGTCATGTATATTTTCATTCCAAATAAGTGTATTCCACTTCATTTCATTTGATGTTATCCCAATGATTGAGGAGTGATCCTTATCATATTTATATATTACAAGTTATAATACAGGCTATGATTGAGTGGTTGCATGTTTCAATTCATTAGGGGTTATGGTCTCGTATTGGATAGAATGAGTAACTTATAGAATTATACCATTAATTAGCAATTCAAATGGGTGTCATTTTTAGTGATAAGGAGTATGGGCTCTAATTAATTGGGAATGACTGTCAATTTTATATTAACATTGATAGACATAATAAAAACATGTAAACATAAAAGTGTAAGGGTTATAAGTTTTTATCTCTCATTTTCATGACTATGAATGATAAAGTAGTGAACCTAGTAATTAAATGTCACATAAAATGAAACAGTTTCTAGTAAAGTATAGGGTAAGGGATTATTCACCATTCATCTACTAAAACACATGAAACAAATATCTTAGCACTTACCTATTATATTCTATCTAATTTGGTGACTGGGTTATTATCCATTGGGTAGTGATTATTTTTATCTTCATCTTCCAAGAGTAATGATATTTTGATTCTTCTATGTTTTTTGGATGCATTTTCTTATAATTTTTATACCAATATTTTCACGATGTCCTCATGTTGTATTCCATGAAGGTGGAAAAGACCATACTCTACAAGTGGTCGGCCCTAAGGCTCTAAGCATATGGCCAGGAGTGCCACTAGAGGAACATCCTGTGAGACCTGATATGGGTATTGATGCTCTGGAATGTGATTGTATACTACTTATTATGGAGTCTATACATGGTAATCCATGACCATAACATACGATAGATGATTTGACTCTATATATTCAACTTCAGCATCCTACCACCTTCATAAGGGATGGAGGTCCACATGATACTGAGTATTTGTTAGAGTCTGCCCTTTATATACTTGTGCATATGAAGATACATCTATAGTGGAGGGATAAAAATGTGATGTACATGATTCATGAGTCAACCAAGTGATGGTACGATGTGATTACCCAGGCTGGTCTCCATCATAGCATGTTAATGGATGATTTTCATACTACCTTCTTTGTTAAGTTATTTTTTAAGAAGTTGATAACTAACAATGATATATAATTCATGATTATCGTGTAGGTTCCTATGATAGTTATGGATAATTCATGGCGTCTCACGATGTTTCAGCAATGTGCACCACTTCTACCGAGTGATGAACATTCTTATGCTAGACGCTTTGAGGATGGTATCCAGTGGGTCGTCTATACATAGTTGAGTGTTTCTTACCTAACTACTTTCTCAAAAATAGTAAATGGGTCTCTTATCACTAAGTTCTACCTAATTTATGGTGGCAATAATAGGATCCAAGGACTAGTGTTGTGCAATTCCAGTAGTTCCTTTGGTAAAAAAAGAAATCCCTCAAAATTTACCTTTAGGATTATGGAAGCCAAGGTACCTATGTAGGTAGCTATGTTGTGTGTCACCCACGTGAATGTATGGTGCATCTGATGCCCTATTGTGATAGACACGTACTACATGTTTAGGTATGCAGTCATACGGAGAATTTATATTTTTATATCAGACCTTTGTATTAGAATCAAGTGTAATAGGATCTGCACCATATCCACCATTATGAGTAGGTTCATAAGCGCCACATCAAGCATGATGTTTGAGTTACATTGGAAGGATTAGATGAGGAGGAGGTATTTGGCATGGTATCCAGACCCCTAATCACCCACAATGTCCACTATACTGTTTTGATATTTGTAATCCAGATATTGCACTAGGTCGTGGATCAGTCCAGATGCATGATTTATAGCTGATACTGAAGGACCAGGCTGCGAGACCATATAAAGTATGAGGCTCTATTCAAGTAGCCTTCAATAAAGTATATTATTAATTTGATGCATATGCTTCATATTGTTTTATTTCCTTATCTATTGTGGAAATCATTGGGCTTGAAATTTAGTGTTTTATAGTGCAATGATCCTTGATACAATATTAGGAGTTTTATGATAAGGAATATTCTAGTGTATGGATTTTTCCATTGTGGTAGATAGTTTCCCTTTATTATGGGATGTCTTTCTTCTCAATATGACAAGATTATATGTCACTCTTGTGATGGAATTTTTTTTTATGTAATAAACAATTGAAGACTGTTATCAATGATGTGTATCACTTATATAACCAGAGGGAAACAACTATCCGCATAAGAATGACTAGAAAATATTGGGTAGAAGAGTTGTAATAGAGCATCATGGGCTCGGTTGGGATACTTCCCAAATTGTGAAAATCATGATTTAGGATAATGGTTTGGTCCAGAATTAATTCTATGTAGTAGTATACCATTTCAAGAATGATTTTCAAGATGATTTTTATAGATTATATCATGAGAGGGAGGTAGTGTTTATGGACAATCTTTTTCAATGAGAAATTCCAATGTCCATTCCTCATAGCAAGATTCCTCCTATTAAGCTCCAGGAACTCATTAAATGGTTAGCGGACATGGAGGACAAAGGTTTCAAAAAAACTCATAACTTCTTTTTTGGGATCGCCTATGATTCTCACCAAGAAGGCATATGGTAACCTATATCATTGTGTGGATTATATATGGTGGAACCATATTATAGGAAATAAATAGTATCAAATACCTCAAATAAATGATCTCTTTGACCATTAAAAATGATCTAGGGTCTTCTATAAGAACGTCCTATGATCTGGATATCATCAATTTTGTGTTAATACATCATAAATACCACGTAAATCTTTCTATAGTAGGTATAATCTATATGGGTACCTCATAATGTCATACAGTCATATGAACGTGTCCTCTATTTTTGTGGATTTGATGAATGGGGAGTTCCACCCTTATATGAATTCTTTTGTCATCTTCTTTGTAGACAACATCTTAGTGTTTTCTAACATTCATAAAGACCATTCCAATAACCCTGAGATCATTCTGAGTACACTAAGTGAAAATCAAATTTATGTTATTCTTGTTACGTACCACTTTGGATTGAAAATGGTAACTTTTGTCCTCATATTTTCATAGAATCGAGAGTCTATGTTGACCTAGAGATAGTGACAACACTATTTTCTTGGGAGAAACCCACCGACGTGTTTGATATATAGTGTTTATTGGGAACAAATGGATATTAAAATCATTTCATAGAGGACTTTTAATTCCAATCATAAACTCTTATTGTCCTTCCAAATAATGTCGTTAAGTTCATGTGGTCTTAAATCCTTTGAAATTATGAAAGGGAGGTCTTTATCAAAACCTATTATGATTCATCTAGAGCCTGCAAGAGGTTATTTAATCTTTTATAATCCATTAGAAATAATTCTAGGAGTAGTGCTGATATAGGAAGACAGAGTTGTTGCATACATATATAAACTGTTGAGGCCTCATGAGATAAATTACCTAACAAATGACCATGAGCTTTTAGTAGTTTTCCATGCCTTAAATTACTAGAGGCACAATCTTTTGGGTGATAAATTTGTAGTATATGAAAACAAAAGGATCCTAAAATATATGTTTTCAAAGTGTGAGTTGAACACATTAAAACAAATATGGGTTGAATATATATATACCTTCGATTTTGGTCATGCCTATAAGAATAGAAATGGAAATATGGTCACTGATATATTGAGCCGTAAAACCTAGAGATTGTTCATACAAGAAACTAGTGATGAATGGAAGTTAATGGCCCTCTTTTATGAAAAAAATATGTTGTTTCATCAAAGTCAAAAATTAGTCATACCTCTAATCCTTGATAGTTGCCTCTTCCTTCTCTAAGAAGTGAAGAGAAAACAATTTTCAAATCCTAATGGACTTGTTTTCCTTGAGAGGGAATTAGTTGGAGACCCACCTCTGAATTATTCTATGTATAGAGATGACATACAGTGTATTAATGGGCATGTTTGGGGTTATATATTTATGATAGAAAACATTATAAAATAGTCCCATGATTATCTATGGTTAGTGCATCTAGGAATCTCCAACATGTATCTTGATATGGAACTCCAGTATTGGTGTCTTGTAATGAATCATCATATTTAAGGATTTATCACTAGGTGTTCCACGTGTTAGTAGGCGAAGGCAGAGCACCAAAGACATGAAGTCTTGTTATAGCCACATCTATCCTTGGAATGGAAATGGGAAGATATTTATATTGATTTTGTAGTTGGCTTACCCTAGTCACTTAGGGGTAGCGATGATGTATGGGTAGTTATTGAATGATTAATGAAGGTCTCATGATTCATTCATATCGAGTAGACATTATCAGTTGATGAGATGGGAATAACGTATGTTTGTGACCTCATATGACTACCCAGGGTCCCACGTACTATCATTTTAGATAGAAATTCCCATTTCATGGCATGATTCTAGAATGGATTACATAAATTTATTGGAACATTGGTGCTTATATATATTACTTATTACCCTCAGACGGATGTATAATGATTATAGATTATATATATTCTATAGGAAATTATCTAATCTTATGTACTTAGTTTCGTTTGTTATTGGAAGAATTATATCTCTCTAATTTAGTCCACCTTTAATAATAGTATTTAGGTGAAAATTCAGATTTTTCCTTTGAGTCATTTTATGGTAGGTCATGATTTTCACCCCTATACTAGCAAGAGGTATGTGAGGTAGCCCTACTGGGTCTTCATATCATATAATAAATTTCAGAGCAGGTTCATCTGATCATGAGGCCTATGAGTACTTCTAATTTCAAACTTAAATCTTTTACTAATAAAAATTGACGACCACTGGATTTTGTGGTCTGGGATCATTTTTCTATATGGGTGTCACCTCGGATAGGTAATATATGGTTATATAAGTAAGGGATGATATTTCCTCATTATTTAAGGGTCATTTTAGATTCTAGAGATATTCAGTTTTGTAGACTATTGGTTTCTAGTACTTTAGAGGTACTATGCCATGTATTAAAACCTTCATGTTTCATATCTTTTCCAATATCATGACCATCCATTGCATACTTTTGATCCCGATTAAGTAGTTCTTGATCCATATTCTTCTTTAATGGAGTATCTGATACAAATCATTGACCGATGAATGAAGACTCTATGAGACTGCTACGGCCCCATTGTATGGGAGCTATGGTAGCACGTATTAATGTTGGATTCTAGTTTGGAGTTGAATGTCATTGCATGCACTCAGTGGCCAAGATTATCCTCAAATAGTGTTTCACCATCCTTATAAGGTGAACATAGGGATGAGTTCCTTCAAGGGGTAAAGACTATAAGAGCCCCATTTTTTTCATAGGTATGGAACCCAAAAATTTGGGAATAAATCACATTTATGGACCTAAAGTGGATTTATATTGAGATAATAATGGTCTTAGGTGTGTCTGAGGCTCATTCAGAGCTTGGAACCCATCCTTTTTTGGAAAATGGTCATTTCACATTGTTAGAGTACACTATGAGGTCAACACACATGATTATTTTGAACTATTTGGGCAGTCAACATTTCTGAGAAGATCCATATATCCTGGTTGGTGCATGCTTTCTCAAATATTGTAGCCTACCTAGGACCCATTCCTTTTGTACCATTGTATTCCTGGTATGATACCATAAGATCCCTCAATTATTATTACAGGATTCTACATATAAACTCCTTGGATCTAGTGAGAAATAAGGTTCCTTGGTTATGTCATTGGGATTGGCCACTGCATATCTCCCATTTTACCTTGGTTGAATTACATGGATTCGGTTAGAGAAATTATTATGATAATACCTTGGATGATAAACCATGTAATATACTCTTACTCATTAGCTGTATTTAGTTACTAATGAATTAGAGGCCCCTATTCTCTAGGTTTCCCTGGTGATTACCCTTGAACCACTTCATATTATTTTTCAATTATGGTTACCTTGTTACATCAGGTATCCTTTACTATTTGAACTATAAAAAAGTGTTTTCAGTGTTAGTTATTCCACGCATGGCTTGTTTATAAAACTGAAAATCAATTAATTAATGAAATGGTTACAAGTTCATGCACTAGATGATGTAAGAAGAAGGTATATAGGTAATTAGTAACATTATACTACATTACTTTTTATATTCATTCCATCAAATTGTTAAATTTCTATTAGATAGGATAAATATTATAGACACCATTAATGGTCCCTCACATAAAATTATCTAACACCCTCTTCATGAACTATTTGGTACCCGATTCTTATTATATATATTCTAGTGTTGATAACATTGAAGCATAATGCATCATAAAGTTGATTTATTACTTTTCAAGGATGGAAATCCTTGAAAATGACAGTGATATATCTTGGGATGCTTTGGATAGTTTATTTATTACATATGCTTCATTGGGTTTCAAATGTAGGTCTTCTATATGGTATCCAAATTTTATAAAATTCTAGTGACATGACATATATCATCATTATTTACTGAATGTCATTCTAGTTATTTCATTTATTATTTATTTTTCTCTTTCTGATTTTTATTATGTATTCCAATTTCATATTCTATTTACCCATGTCTATAATTATAATTTGTGTTGATCTTTAGTAATGAATGCATAGTCTGAGCACATATACCATAGGCCCTCACTACTAGTATGCGGCCTCTAGTGGTTGGGGAGGTGTGCTTGAGGCCATCTGGCCATCTGGGCTCAGCGAACCTATTAAGTGGAATTTGGTTCAAGGACATCACACACTATAATAATGAGAGACATGGGAATAACAACCCAAAAATTTGATATTCCTTATATTTATGATACTTGAAATAATTTTATGATATAATAGTTTCTAGAATATTCTAATATAATTACTTTATTACCACAACTAATATGACAACCCTGCATTTTATTACACAATTAAACATATTTTATTACGTAAACAACACCTGATACAACATAGAATATCCAGAGGTCTAGTGTATTTGGGGCTTAGAATCATTACATAACAACTTAAAACATGAAATAAAACATCTTTATTGAAAACTTACATTACATGACAACTAAATTCCCTCGTACATATCATTACATAGGATAACCTGAAGACATGCATAAGAAAATGGTGAGCTATAAAGCCTTGTAAGGGAATAATCATTGAATAACATGAGGAATACAATAAATGTTAGAAAATGGTCATATAAATATATAACAAGAGAAGTATAAACATAATGTAATGATAAATCATGATAATCATAACATGGAAATGTGGAAACAAAACTTAACATGGAATTAGCATGAGTTAAGGCTCATTACACATGAAGCTTGAGTAAACCATCATTGCACATGAAGCACGAGTTAACCCTCATTTCACTTGGATTATCATGTGTAAAAAACAATTTCACATTATTTATCATTATTATATACTTTACATAATTAATTAAACCGCTATTAGGGTTCACCCTTCTTAAACATTTCATTTTTTGCATAAGTGTGCCACATGGATCACAAAACATTGAATCATTCAACATAATAATTTATTCCACGATAAATGAATGTGGAATACATACTTGAAAAACCTTAAACAATAAGTAAATGTTATTAAATTTTAATAACCTTAATAGAGAAATGGTCATGGTACTCACTACACAATGAATATGGCTTGGAAAAATGCGGTGCAATTTCGGCAGCATAATAGTGTGACATGAGAACTCATAAAATTTGATGATGAGAGAGAATAGGGGGTCTTATAATATTTAAATTAAATGGACAATAAGGGGGTAATATAGATACATTTACCAACAAATTTAATGTAATTAAGATTCATGATACAAAATAATTTCTTGAATGTAAATGAGGAGAGAAAAATTCCTTTCATGATTTTGGCATAGTAAAGGGTGCACATGGGAGGAATTTAATGTGAGAGAAAGGGGTAACCCATCATTCAAAAATAAAGAGGGTAGTATGGGGGAGGTGTGAAACCATACCCCAATATTTATAATTTAAATTATAAGGGTTTAAAATTTTAATGAATATTTGAAAAAAATGAGAAAGGAAGAAAAAACCCTTACATCAAAGTGTACTACCAAAGGTATGAGAGAGGCTTGAGAGAGGATTTTTTTGAGCATGGGGCACCTTGTGAGGATTCTAGAAAGAGGATAGTAGAGGTTGGACGAACTCAAAATTCTTTGAGTGTGGAGGAAGTGGGATCTTGGGTGGGTTTATATAGTAAAGGTGAGGTAATTCTTTATTATTTAGGTTTGGGACACCTCACATTAAACTAATCCAAACCACAAACCAGCCCATGTTTTTCCCATGGTTTTTGGAAAAGGTAATTGGGAAAAAATATTTTATATGGAAAAAGTCCACAGTTCTTAAAATAATGTGGTTGCTTATGTGGAGGTGAGTCACACTCCCAAGGAAATCAATTTAAAAAGACAAAAAGTTTAATAAGTTTTGAAAGGTCCATTAAAGCTTTGTAAAATATATCAAACAAACCCCAAATAACATTATTTTAATCTTAAAACATATATTTTCAGAACATAATTATTATAGTATTTTATTACATCACTATAGGGTCTTTATCATGTCATAAAACACATTATATATTTAAATTGTATTAAATTTTTACCCAAAAATTTGACTGTCTCAGAAAATTATGAAAAATTCACGATCAAAAAATTTTGATATCCTGATTCCAAAAATAATTTTCATTTTATCTAAATAATTTTCTAAAAATTTTAAATTTCACTTTTACAATAAAAACCAATATTTATAAAAAAATCATTAGTTTTTTAAAAAATGGCTTTCCAAACCTTAATAAAAATTACAATTGCATTCATAAAATTATACAATCATTTATATTTAATAAAAATTAATTTAATAACAATAATAATATTTTATTAAAATATTATTTAATTGGAAAATCAATTAATTCATCAAAATAGATTTCTTAGTTGAACATTAACTAAAAATATTATTTCTTCTTTAAAAACTATTTACAAGGTAACAATAATAAAATGTAATTATATTCATTATTATAAACAAAAATAATTTAAATAAATATAGTACTTGGGTCTTGTTAAATAACCTCCTAAAACACCCACATAATACCGAAGGGTTAGGTGTTCCATGGTGACCGACTCTTGGGGTGGCTCTGATAACATCACTTGGTTGGTAACCTCTATCAACTTCCACTTATCATGTAAGAGATTCCGCTCAAGATTAACATGTTCATCATTAGCTTGATCTTGTTCAAGAGTGCATCCCAATGAAGCCACCTCCTTTCCGAGCTCTGACAAATGGGCTTTTTATGGGGAACATCTACTGGATGTGGCCATCACAATTATTAAGAGTATTTAAAAATACAAAAACATAAAACCAAAGAATTTTACATTTTAGATACACATTTTACATAAAGATATATTTAATTAGATCAAGAGGGATTTCCATTAGTGAATGTTTTATTCGTTAAAATATTCCCCCCTTAAGAAATCTTTCACTCGAAATTTCCTTTTCCCACACTAAAACAGATGTGGGTAACTCTGCTTCATCATTTACTCTGATTCCCACATCACTTCTTTAAACTTGTGGTTTTGCCACAACACCTTGATGAGGGGCATTGCCTTATTTCATAGAACTTTTTGTCTATGATCTAAGATCTTCACTAGTTTCTCCTCACAAGAAATATCATCCTAAAACAACACCACCTCTGAAAAAATTACATGTGAAGGGTATGGTATGTACATATTTAAGAGGGATACATGAAAGACATCATGTAATTTGGTCATGGTAGGTGAAAGTGATAGTCGATAGGCCACAACCCCGACATGATCAAGAATCTCGAAGGGGATGATGTAAATTAGACTTAACATCCCTTTCATTCCAAACCTCATCACCTTTTTTCACAGAGATATGCATAGAAATACTGTGTCTCGAACATTAAATTCATGGTATCATCAATGGTTATCTGCATAACTCTTCGGTCGACTCTAGGCTTCCTTGATATGCTACTGAATGGTTTTCACCTTCTCCACCATTTCCTTGACTATTTTTGGTCCAAGCATCTTACACTCAGTGACCTCATCCCAACATGCTAGTGTTATACATCTTTTCCCATAAAGGGATTTATATAGTTCCATTTGGATTCTCGAGTGGAAACTGTTTTTATAAGAGAACTCAACCATAGGAAAATGTTGATCCCATCAACTTTTAATGTCTGATGAGCACTCTCTCAACATGTCCTCAAGTGTTTGGATAGTCTGCTCAGATTGGAAATCAGTTTGAGGATGATAGGTCATTCTAATGTTCAGTTTAGTATTCAGATCATATTTAAGACTCTTCCAAAACATAAGGGGGAATCTTCGATCTCGATCGGACACAATAGATAGTGGTACTACATAAATACTTACCTCTTCCTTAATATATATATGTTCTAGTTTATCCAATGAGAAATCCTCCTGAATAGCAATGAAGTGTGAAACCTTTGTAAGATGATCCACATCAACCCAGATTGCATTGTTCCATTTCGATGTCTTCAGAAGTCCGGCGACAAAATCCATAGACCTGTTCTCCCATTTCCATTTTGGTATGGGCAATGCTTGCATCATCCCCTTAGACATATGCCTCCCAGTCGTCACTTACTGACACACCAGGCACTTTGATGTATATTCAGCGATCACCTTCTTCATATTATCTTACCAATAATCCTCCTGGCGATCTCAATACATCTTTGTGTTTCTTGGGTGAATAGGGAAATTTAAACTATGTGGATTATCCAAAAGTTCCTTCTTCATCTCCGGACTTGATGGAACACATAGTCTTTTCCCAAATCTCACAATTCCTTTTTCATTAACATTAAACTCCAAGGATGTCCCTTTTCCGGTTGCTTCCACTTTTTCTTTAATTCCCACATCATCCTTTTGAGCATCCATTAACCTTTCCAAAAGTGATGGTTGAGCAATAATTTGTGAAGGGATTGATGGCATTCCTTTATTTATGATTCCCATGTCCATATTCAACAAATCTGAGAAGATTGGATCCTTTTCAATTCTTATCAATGATAGAATCGATGGGTCCTTTCTACTTAGAGCATCTTCCACCCTGTTCGCTTTCCAAGGATTGTAATGGATTAAGCAGTTATAGTATTTGATCAGCTCTAACCATATTCGTTGGATCATGTTCAACTCTTTCTATGTGAATATATACTTGAGGCTTTTTTGGTCCGTATATATTTCACATTTCTCCCCAAATAGATAATGCCACAAAATTTTCAAATCGAATTTCACTATAGCCAACTCGATGTCATGTGTTGGATAGTTATGTTCATGAAAATTCAGTTTCCTTAAAGCATAGGTACTGACTTTTTCATTTTGCATCAACACACATCCCAGGACCTTCTTTGAAGAATCACTACATACCACCAAAAGTTCTCCACTTCTGGGTAATATAAGCACATGCATAGTGATAAGCCTCATTTTCAACTCCCTGATGATTTCTTCGTATTCATCACTCCAAGAAAACTTTACTTCATTCCAGGTTATCTTGGTAAGATGGTTGGACAATCGTGAGAAATTTCTCACAAATCTTCGATAATATTCATCTAACCCCAAGAATATATGGATATCCATTACTAATGTTTGCCTCGGTAATCCCTCGATTGCATCTGTTTTGGAGGGATCCACAAATATCACATTGCTTGTGATTATATGGCCCAAGAATGAGACCTCCTTCAACTTTAACTCACACTTGTTGTACTTTTCAGGGAGTTTACCCTTGCGCAAGGTCTCTAGTACAGCTCTTAGATGCTCCTCCTGATCCTCCTTGGTTTTGGAGTATATCAAAATATCATTTATTAATACTGCCAAAAATTTGTCGAGGTAATCTCTAAAGACTCTATTAGTCAAGTCTATGATGATTTTTGAGGCATTAGTGAGTCCTAAAGGCATTACTATGTATTAATAGTGCACATATCTTGTACAAAAAGTGGTCTTGGGGATATCTTCCTTCTTCGCCCTTACTTGATAATATCCTGACAGTAAATCATCCTTAGAGAAGTATTGTGCTCCATGTACCTGATCAAACAAGTCATCAATTCGTGGGATAGGATACTTTTTTCTTTATCATGATCTTGTTGAACTCGTATCGATGAAAAGGCACATTGACCCATCCTTCTTCTTGAAAAAGAGGACCGGTGCACCCCATAGTAATGCACTTGGGCATATAAACCCTTTATCATGATTCTTATGTAGTTGTTTCTTTAGCTCCTCAAGCACCACAATAGTCATTATATATGGATTCTTGGATATTGGAAATTCCTAGGTATAAGATCAATTGTGAATTGAACATATCTTCTGAGAGGAAGATGAGGCAATTACTTAGGAAACACTTCAGTGAATTCCCTCACAATAGACTTGTATTCTAGGATGTTTTCCTCTTTAGACTCAATCATCTGAGCTAGATACGCGTTCTCATAGGGCTGTAATATCCATGCCTAAATGATGGAGCTAAAGAATATTCATCTTCCTCCTTGCACTTGTAAATAATTGGGGGTCGATTATCTACATAGAGAGTGATTTCCCTCTCATGGAAATTTATGTTGGATTTATATAAGGAAATCCAATACATGCCAAGAATTGCATCAAATTACACTAGAGTGAGTATGACGAGGTTCATCAAGAAGTCCAATCCACAAATTATGACATGGGAGGAGTTATATTAATGGGATGCAATGATTTCTCCATTTTTTGTACTCACCGACATCTTCACTTCCATGATTTGTGGTGGTGTTGGGATTGTTCCACTAAACCTTCGAGATATAAAAGAATCCGTAGAACCTGAATCAAAAATTTATGTTCTCTATTGTTTAATGAATAAATAGTGTACCTGTCACCACTTCATTGTTGGGGTTCACTTCACCAGTATTTATGGGTAAATCCCACACTTTCTACCTTGGAGGTTGTTGTTTGCCTCCGATAACTCTTGTCTTAGGGCACTGATTTTCAAGATGCCATGGTTATTTGCAGTTATAGAAATAAACCATGTGTTGAGATTCGAACGGAGTGTTCCTCTCCTCTATCGCAACTGTAGGACTTTTTTGTTGATAGATAATAGCCATGTGCCATTCTCTTTCACACTTAAAGCATTTCCCCATCCCCTTCAAGCAATTTTCAGGGAGCTTCTTTCTGCACATTTGGCAAGTGGGGTGATGGATATTCTTAGCACCGTTTTATTTATCCATCGGACTTCCAGTATTTAATTCCACATTACGATTCTTATCCCCATGATACCCCTAAGATTCTATGATCTCCATTTCAACCTTGAGGGAACATCGTACAATTTCCTCATAGCTGTCGAAGTCACGGATTGCCAGCACTTTCTTCAGGCTAGGTTTATGCCCACTAAAGGATTGGTCAACCTTGAATTTGGGGGTAATGACAAAGTCAGAGGCATATCTTGAAATCCTTGTGAAGTTTTCCTTTTACGATCTGAAAGATTCATCAACTTTTTTGCTTTAGGGAAAGGAAGACTCGTTACTTATTAAGTCAGAGGGTGCATGGAAAATATTTATCGAAAAACATCTTATGAAAATAATTCCATTACAACACCCTGATCTCCTCCTCAGGCTTCGTATTTTTTATCAACGTTCACCATTTATTAGCTTCACCCTCTATAGGATAAGAAACCAAGAGAACATTCTCTTGTTAAGAACATTGAAGGATAGATATGATATCTTCAATGGAGTTGATCCATTGTTCAGTGATAGAGGGTTCAGATGATTCATTTAAAGTAGGAGGCCTTTGTCTCATGAAGCTCTTGATATCGACTTGTTCTTTCTTAGGGGGTTGAACATTCCTCTTGATCCATGTTTCTATTAAAATCATGAGTTATCTGGGATAGAAGTATGACAATATTGATGATTACCGCTCCCATTGGATTGGGAATCTCATTAGTACAGTCATCAGATTGATCTTCACATCGGTTGTTCGCCTGAGTCCTCCTATTACTGGATACTGGATAGAATAAAAGGAAAGTTATGGTTAAAACATAAAGGGTAATCCAAGTAAAAAACTGATGAAATATAAATAAATATTGTTTCCTTAACATATGAATCTATTGATTTCAGTCTATGTTACCCATGATCTAAATTCTAACATATATTCTTAGGGAATTTTTTAGTCCCTTAATAATGGTTCATACTAAACTTGTGAATTTATCAAAGTATATTCTCTGGGAGTGTCATAACCAAGAGTGTAGCATGGCCCCTTGTCGTGCACCAGTTCCCATTCGAGTTGGGCTCAAAGTGGTGTTTTCAGGTTTTACCCCTAGGATACATCTTTTCTAGAGCCACCTCTACCCGCTCGTATACAGAGAGAGATGTATTTGCTTGATAAACCACCAACTCAATACTCACGAAAACATAGGGATGTTTTTATTATACTTAGTCTGGTCTCTAAGAGTTTTCTAGGGTTTTATAATCCTAATCCTAAAAATAACTAAACCTATCCTCTGATACCATCTATGACAACCCAGATCTTTTATTACACAATTAAACATAATTTATTACATAAAAATCACTTGATACAACCTAGAAGATCGAGTGGTCTAGTGTATTTGGGGATTATGATCAATACATAACAACTTAAAACATTAAATGCAACATATTTATTGAAAACATCCTTTACATGACCACTCCATCACTCGTACTTAGCATTGCATGGGATAACCTGAGGACTTGCATAAGAAAATTGATAGCTATAAAGCCCAGTAAGGGAATTATCATGGAATAACATTAGTAATAAAATAAATGTTATAAAATATGAATATCAATAGATCACAGGAGAAGCATAAACATAAATTCATGCTAAATCATGATAATCATAACATGGAAATGTGGCAACAACACTTTACATATAATTAGCATGAGCCAAGGCTCATTGCACATGGAGCATGTGTAAACCCCCATTGCACATGAAGCACGAGTAAACCCTCATTGCACTTGGATTATCATGAGTAAACACCCATTTCACATGACATAGCATGATACTACACTTTACCCAATTCATTGGATCACTATCAGGGTGCACCCTTCTTAAACATTTCATTTCATGCATAAGTGTGCCCCATGGATCATAAAACATTGAATCATTCAACATAATAATTTATTCCACGATAGAAAAACTTGGAATACATAAATGAAACTCTTTAAAAAATAAGTAAATGTGCATAATGGTGAATACCCTTGATATATAAATGGACATGGTATTCACTAAACAATGACTTTGGCTTGGAAAAACATGGTACAATTTCGGCAGCATAACGACGTTACATAAGAACTCATAAATATGGTCGATGATAGAGAAAGGGGTGCATCATCATATTTACAAGACATGGACTGTAATGGGGTCATATAGATACATGTCCCAACAAATGTAATGGAATTTAGATTCATGATACAAAAGAATTTCTTTAAGGTAAATGAGGAGAGATAATTCTCTTTTGAAATTTCGGCAAAGTAACGGGTGTACATGGGAGGCATTTAATGAGAGAGAAAGATATATCCCATCATTAAAACATAACTATGGCAGTATGTTGGAGGTGAAATAATATACCCCAAAATTTATAATAAATATTGAAATGGAATAACAATTTAATGAATATTGGAAAAAATTGAGAAAGGAGGAAAAAACTCTTACTTGGAAGTGTGCTTCCAAAGGCTTGACAGAAGATTGAGAGTGGATTCTTGGGAGATTGGGGCACCTTATGAGGATTCTAGAGAGAGGTGATCAGAGGTTGGACGAACTCTATATGCATTGAGTTCTAGCATGTGGGAGGTAGGGTGGGTTTATATCGGGAAGGTGAGAAAATTCTTTATTATTTAGGTTTGGGACACCTCACATTAAACTAATCCAAACCACAAACCAAACCATGGTTTTTTACCATATTTTTTGGAAAAGGGAAGTGGAATACAATATTTTATAGGGAAAAATACCGAGATTCTTAATATAACGGTGTTTCATATGTGGAGGTGAGTCACACTCCCAAGGAAAACAATTTAAAAAGAAAAAATGTTTAATAAGTCTTGTAGGGTCCACTAAAGCTTTGAAAAACAAATCAAACAAACCCAAAATCACATTATGTTAATGGTAAAACATATATTGGCCGAAAATAAACTTTATAGTATTTTATTAAAACACTATTGGGTCATTATGATGTCATAAAACACATTATATATTAAAACTGTATTTAATTTTTACCCAAAAATTTGACTACATCTGAAAACTATGAAAAATTGACTGTCAGATAATTTAGATGTCTTGATTCAAGTAATAATATTCATTTAATCTAAATAATTTTCTAAATATGTTATTTTTCACTATTAAAAGAAAAACCGACATTTATCAAAAATTCATGGGTTTTGACACAAATGGATTTTCAAAACTTAATAAAAATTACAATTGCATTTATAAAATTATATAATTATTTATATATAATAAATATTAATTTCATAAAAATAATAATATATTATTAAAATTTTATTTAATTCAAAAATCCATTAATTCATCGAAATAGATTTATTAGATGAACAATAACTAAAAATATTATTTGTGCATTACATACTATTTACAAGGTAACAACAATAAAATGAAAGTATATTCATTATTATATACACAAAATTGTAAATAACCATATTACTAGGGTCTTGTTAAATAATCCCTTATAACACCCACATAAGACCGAAGGGTGAGGTGTGTGATGGTGATAGACTCTTGGGGTGGCTTGGATAACATCGCTCGGGTAGTAACCTCTATCAACTTCCACTTCTCCCATAGGTGGTTCCGCTCACGCTTAACGTGTTCAAGCTTGGATTGAGCTTGGTCAAGATTGAAGACCAATGAAGCCACCTCCATTTAGAGATCTTCCAAATGGGCTTCGTATGGTGAATGTCTACTGGATGTGGCCATCGCATAATTTTTCTAAGTAAATTGGATTTTTTAATGCCCTCCATTTATACAAATCATGTGATCACTATTCAACAGCTATATTAGAAACAGTCACAATTCGTAACAGTATTTTAAAATTCAAAAGCATATAGCAAATGAAGTTGACATTTTATATAAACATATTACACAAAGAGACATTTAATTAGATCAAGATGGATTTCCATTAATGAAAGTCTGGGTCATAACAACTGGTATACCCTATCATAAGATAAATCTATGAGAATTACAAGATGATGATTTGTGAGGATTATATGATGGCCTTAATTCTTGTTAAACCACATATTGAGAAGAATGATTTTGAGTTATCAATTAGTAACTACTAATTCATTAAATGTTATGTATCACAAACTATGTGTTTTAATGGTTTATGAAATAATTATTTTTAGGTGAATATGGTTAATTTTGTTTTTTTTTATTTTGAAATATTATTACAATGACAATAGAAGTTATATTAATATTAATTTGTATTTTAAAGCATTTAGTCTTTCTACTATACAACTTATTTTCTTTACGGTTATCATACATATTAGGTTTACTAGATTTGTGACATCTCACATTCTATGTAGTATATTAATAAAATTAATATCTTGAGATTGTGTAGATTTATTGATAAACCCCTTTCTTATACTCCATATTCAACTTCTATAAAAAACATCATTAAAAATGAATTTATATAAAATATCATAAACCTGACAACAATTTTCATTATTCAAAAATTCTTATCCATTCATATCCCATAGACAAGATAATGCAATGAATGAAAGGATTATTCTCCTTGGTGATTAGAAAAATAATTTAAGATTATTTTTAAATTTCCCCATAATAAAGCTAGAGTATACTCTATTTGAGAATTATCATAATCTGAATGCATATTCATATCCTCAGTGATGTGCAATATGATATGGGTGAGCTTTGATTTTCATTAATGGAATTAATAAGATGTAAAAATAAAATATATTAATTGAAAACATAATGAAATAATTTCAAAATGTAAGATACATATGAAAAATTTAACACTCGAGTTTCAATTATTGTAAATTTTTCATTCTAAAGAAGTAATACCAAAATGCACATAACATTTTTCAACAATATTATAAAAACATATATTATAATAAATTATAATTATAATTGAAATAAATTAATATAAATTTTTATCTCAAAAGGTATAAATTATCATATGTTGATGTTTTGATAATTTATTTTAAGATTTTGTTTTTAATTGAATAGTTAAAATACTAATTTTGAAAAAAAAACTATCAGTATTATTAAATTGTAATGATATAACTCACACATAATGAATGTAAAACCCATTTTTAAATAAAATTACACATAAATTTTTTTATATATTTATATAAAAAATATAATGTTGAAACTAAAAACACATGCTTAATCATTTAGACATTTATCTAACATTTTAGTTCGAGTTAAATTTCTTTCTTAGTGTTTTTTCTTAATAATGTATTTATATATTTATTTTCAATTTTTGATTAGATTAAAAAATGTTCATTATATTATTTCTAAATTTAAAATTATTTTTATTTTTTAAACAATAATTCTTTATTTTTCATTAAAATCATTTATATTCTTAAAATAATTAATTTTGTAAAAAAAAATCGTGTTATATTATGAAAATGTATTAAAAATATGTTTTTCACTTATAAAAATTGCATGCTTATAAATGGATTTAATATATTTAATCATCATAATTATCCTTAGGTAATATGGTAATATTTTATTTTTTCATAATGAGAACTAATAAAAGAAAAATATATGTTATCATGGTTAGTGTTAAAATGAAATTATCGGGGCTTAAACTAAGATATAGTGGTATATATGAAACATAAACATGTATTAAAATATTTGTTTCGTTATTTATTCATTAAAATTATTATATTTTATAATATGATAAATTTTATCAACATGAATAAGAAAAATACTATATATTTATTGTAATATGTTAGGTATTTCCCTGGGTGGTTAATCTCTCACTTATAAATTGGTGAAACATATCCCATCTTCATAACACATCATGAGCCAAATTTATTTAACATTTTGTACAAAAATGGCTACCCATGTGTATTGTACATTTATAATTTAATTTTTCCTCTTAAATTTTCAATGGTAAAAGGATTATAGTGTACAACAATTGTGGTATTTCGAAGAGTAGTTATAACATTAAACCTTGTATTTTAATTTTATTTTCTTTCTCACCCCCATAAATTTTAACCAAAACCCTTCATATAATGAAATAAATATCTTCAATAATTTTAATTTTTTATTATTTGGTAATAACCCATATTATTATTATTTACATCCTATATATAAAAGAACAAATTTCTTGTATATTTGTACGGCTTACCATCGCCACATGGTTGAGTAATTTTATTTTCTTCACGACGCTACATTAATGGTTATATTGATGGAATAAGTTAAAACTTATAATATTTTTTATATAAGTATTAGGTAATATATATTATATATCATTTACCTTTTTATCCTTTAACTAGATAAAAATGATAATGTCTCACCAGTGTAGGTGTAGAATAACATTTCCACAAAGTGATTTGTATCATTTTTAATTCTACCATTCATGGATGATTGTAAATATGTTTCTAATTAGAATATATGATATTTATAAAATTATTATCACTATATATTATGTAAAAATTATCATGGTACAAGTAAAAGAATTAGAAAACTGAAACATACATTAAAACGGAATAGTAAATGCACATAAATGATAATGTCAATAATATATTATTAACAAATATTAAATGAAATATTATAATTGGATAATATATGACTTTATAAGTATCTATATGGAACTATAATTCATGTATAATAAAATAAAAGTTATTATAAAGGAGACTCAAATCCCTTATAAATTGTGTTGGATCAAAGGTTTGGGTTTATTTGAAAAGGTCATCTTTATTTGTGATTTTTTATGATTATGTTTCCATTGGGGTGATTAGATGATATTTTTCCTTGAACCTATTATATATTATACTCCATTAGTTACTTCTATTATTAAAAATTTTATTTTTATTGCCCTCTTATATTGTACTCTAAATTCATAATTATTTATTTTATGGAAAATCAATGTTTTTTCTTTTGGTATGGAATATATTTCTTCAATGCCCATTTTTTGTTAATTTTTTTTCAAGTAGTATTTTATATTCTTCTCAAATAAATGATAAAAATAATTGTTACTCATATTTTGATTGTTATAAATAGTTTCAAAAGTTCATTTCTTTTAATTATTCTTTATGAGTCACTTTTTTCCGATGCATTGAATAGAATGTTTGTCTTACTGTGCAACAGAAAAATAGTAATAACAATCATGATTAGAATTAATTTATTTTATTATTGATTTAAATTATTCCATTTTTTATTCCAATGGAATTTTTTTGCTAGTATATATTAAAATTTTAAATTCTAAACAAGTTCTTTACAAATGAAAAGGTAATTTTACTCATGAGTTGTTCTGGTGATTTTTAAAAGTGTTTCTTATATGTCAATATCCTTTTATGAATATTACTAATTATGTATACATTAAAAAAATATATCATCCAAAATATTTCCTTGTAGATATTCATATCATTTTGACTTTCGAATGTTTTTATATTTAGAATGATAGATCATTTATCATTGATTATTAAGGATTATTAAGTGATAATAATTATGGTGTATTTTTTACTCAAATTATTTTTTTTCATTAGATATATTATATTATTAGTGGGTCCATGAATTATATAACCCCATTTCACATATTGGTCACATTAGGGAAAATATGATATGTACTTTTTTGCACCTTAGAAATTTATTTAGTATTTTCGATTATAAGGCCTAAAAATTAACATTAATATGCTATAAATATTCATTATATTATTATTAAATCATTTATTTATGTATATGTTATTTTTTAAAAAGATATATTTTTCATGGATAGTTTTCTTGAGAAGTGATTATTTATGTCTTCTTGTCTGATCATCATTTATTCATACCATAATATTTATTCCATATTTATTTGATAATAGATTCTTATATATTCATTCCACTGTTCGTATATTGTTCTGAATAACATAGTATAATTAATATATATAGAATTATTATAGGATTAATATGATTGAAAATTGGTCAGAAGACATCAAATCCCTCAAAAATAATTTTTTATTCTTTCACTAGTAAAGTAGTGAAGGTTCGAACCCAAATGATTGTATGTGAGTGTACTAAGGCTTTTCAAAATAGACTTACCCCATTTGTGTCAACATTGGTGAGACTTCCTTTTTAATTTTAAATCAATTAACACTTTTTTATGTAACTGTAGTGATCAAGAGACTAATTTTTATAGAATCCGGTAAAATTAGATAGAATATGATAATGAAATGAAAATAGTAAATAAGAAATAAATTTCCTGAAAAATGCTAAGGGAAAAGAATTACTACTTTTTTGTCATTTTCCTCTTCATTTAATGACTAAGGATTTCACAACCTCCCAAAATGAATAGATTATTCTCCTTCACCATAGGATTAACCACTATGAATATTGATTCTAAATGTTAACCACTACCAGAAAAACAAAACTACTAAAGTATTTATAAATAAATATTTGTGGAGTTAATCTAACTGAGGTAATCTAACAGATCTATATTAATTATATTTTTATGAACAGTATCGTTGATTTTTCTCACCAAAAGTACATTGATTTATGAGGATAACTCCATGGAGGTTAAAAAAATATATGGATTAATGATTTGAATAAATCTCACCAATACATTACAATTCATAATGATGATGTTTTGTGAAGGAAAGGTAAAAATAACTAATAGATAAAAAATCTATAAACATGAACAAATACTCATTATTAGTGGAAGATTTTTTTATTTAACGATTAGAATTATAAAAAAAATAAAATAGAATGGATAAGAATTCTCCCTATTAATGATTCCAGTTTTTTCATTGTTCTAATACTCCTTGTGTCCATCAAGATGTTCTACTCTCTCTGTCTTTTTCCATCACCTACTGATTGGAATCGGATCTTCCCAAAAATCATGGAATAATAATTTATAATATAATGTTTCATCAGTTTTGATTAATCATATGATGCTCTATCACTTTTCAAACATTAGTTTTCACACTCTATTTTGAAACCAAATCATCCTCAGACCTACCTTTTTATCTAGAAATATCACCACACATGTGTCTTTTTTCACTACATCACTTGTCGCTTTATCAAAACCATTGTGAAAAACTCCTGGTCATTTTGTTGAATTGAACCTGAATGTGAATTCGGGTCCTATGGGAATCTAAAAACACAAACGAGTACAATTTAAAATATTTTTAAATGTAAAAGATAAATATTTACTTAATTAATTATTATGATTATTATTTATTTTTTTAATTTTTATTTTAACAATTATATTAAATTTAAAACTTGTATTGCGTGTTAATTATTAATATTATTTAAATATCTTAATAAATTATTATTTTTATTATTAACTATTTAATTATTATAGTTATTTATTTAATATTTTATTAAAAATATTTTAAATTTAATTAATATCTTATAATTAAATTTTCCTTCATTTTTATATAAGTTTTAATATTTAGTTAGTTAAATTACATTAGTTCCACCTCTTAAATTTTAAATTAAATAAGTTATTTTTTATTATATATTTATTTTATTTTATTTATTATTAGTATTATTTATTTATTTACACTCCCCTCTTCATCTCTATAGAATATGGAGGATGGTGTTTCAGGTTCATCAAAAACTGAAAACATTTGCATTGGTAGTCCTCTGAAGGAGAGCGTCGATATCTCAAGATCAGGAAACTTGGCTAAAAATCGCTACATAACCCTTGGGTGATGGACCAATACACAATGGACATTGGAGTTAGAGATTTCATATTGAAACTGAATAAAGATTCTGGTTTGTGATGATTCTGATTTGTTCTTTTAGTTTGGTTCATTTGGTTAGTGTAGTTTCATAAATAATAATTCATGCGAATGATGACTAGTGAGTTGTTGTGAACGATATGTGGGAGAGACAACACCAGTGAGTCATGCATATAAGCATAAGTGATATTATTAAGATATAGGAATGATGACTTCCGGAAGGTTTGCAGTGGTATCTCATAGTTGAACGGTGGTTGGGTAAAGAAGTAAAGAGTGGTGTGTGAAGTAATGAATGTGATGGTGGGAAGGGAACTATGGGAATAACATCGATAGGGAAAATCATTGACTCATTTTCAAAATAGAGTATGGTGGAAGAAGTTGGGAAACAATGATGACTCTGAGTCACTATTACAGCAATTTGGAAGTGACTTGTTGAGTCAATAATGGATAGTCTGACACACTACAAAACAAACAAAAAAAGGCATTAAATATTAAAAACATGATTAAATTAATCTCATAAATACAACTTCAAATAAGAAATTAAAAAATCAAATTAAAAAATTATAAATTATTAATGTTATATTTTAAAATTTAAATTACATAATTAAATGAATCTTAATGTAAAAAACATATTTAATTAAACCAATTTAATTCAATAACCAGAAAGAAAAATTATAAATTTATTTTAAAATATAAATTTGAATTAAAACCATAAAAATGAAAGAACTAAATTTATTATGGAGATAAAATTAATTAAATAAATTTATTACAAAATTAATTCAATGCTAAAATATTTAAAGATAAATTAATGTTAAAAATTATTTATTTGAAGAATATTCTTTAATAAATAAGTTGATAAACACCTAAAATTATTTAGTAAGGAAAATTGGAAATATAAATGATAAAAAATAAATAACCATAAAAAATATATAAAACAAAACTAAGGACTGATGATTTAATATATTAAATATATAATGAAAAATTGTAAAATAATATATTCTAATATTAGAGTACAAAATTGAAAATATTTGACAAAAACTTCAATATTAATTAATAAAATCGTTAAAATTTTAAATAAATGATTAAATACAATTTTTGAAAAGGGTTTCATAGATCCTTATGAATATAAAAATTAAATTTTTATTCCTACACTAGTATAGTAGTGAAGGTTATAACCCAATAGAAGGCATCCAAGTGTTCTATTCCTTTTCAAAACAGACTAAGCCCACTGGTTCCAATAGTAGGGAATCTTCCTTTTTAATTATAGTTATATTAAATAATTTTTGGTATTTTTATGTATAGACAATAATGAAGAGACTAATTTTTTTAGTGCAAGTTGAAATAAGGAATAATTTGATACAGAAATACAGATAGAGAATAAGAAATAAAATTCCATTAAAATGACTTGAAAATTGAAATAATAATGTTCTGATGATTTATTCTTCTATTAATGACCAATGAATTAAAAACCTCAATAAATGATATAATTAGCCTCATTGGATAGGAGATTAACCACTCAAAATAGTGATTCCAAAAGATCACGACAACTAGAAACAGTAAACTGAAAAAGTATTTGGAAATAAATATTGCTGGAGTGAATCTCCTTGATGTAATTCAAAATTTTTGAATTAGAAATTTTTAAAAAACTAATCATTGATTTTTCTTTCCAAAAAAATTGACTTATAAGATTAATTTAGTGGAGGTGTAAAAACAATCTTGATTAATGATTGGAATTAAACTAACTGATAAATTCAAATTCCTAAAGATGATGTTTTTAAATAAAAGGTAATAAAGAAACAATAGATAACAATTCTCAACAAATGAACAATTACACAGAATTTATAATAGCATGTAATATTTAACAAATTTAAATTACAAAAAATTTGATGAAAATATAAATTAGAAAAATTATCCATCTTAATATTTCAAACTATTTATATGATATACTCTTCCTTGTGTCCATCGAGAAGCACTGATCTCTCTATCTTATTCTATCTCTTATTACACTGAAAGTGGGACTTCACCAAAAACCAAGGAATGGATGTTGAGAATAGTAAGCATCGTCAATCGTCATCAATATGATTCTACTCTGTTAATTTTTAAACATCTGTTATCACAACCAATTTTTCACCCAAATCTATCATTTACCTAACATTGTCTCTAGTAATATCACTGCACTTGTGCATTTTTTCACCACATCACTTTTCACTTTATCAAAATCATTATAACTAACTCCCATTCAGTTGGTTGAATTGAATATGAATGTGAATTTAGGTCATATATGAATCTTCACAATAAAATAAAGTACAGTTTATAATTGTTTGAACTATAAAAGATAAATTTTTACTTAATTATTTATTAATATTATAATTTATTAATTAAATTAATTGTCTAAAAAATTATATTAAATTAAAAAAAATTATATCTTATTGATTATTACTAGTATTTGAATAACATAATAAAATAATATCAATATTATTATTATTAAAAATTATTTAAATTTAGTTACTTATTATTAACTAATTAAACTTATTTTAAATTTAATAATTATTTTCTAATTAAATATTTGTTAAATTTTTATATGTTTTATTATTTAATTATTTAAATTTATATACTTTTACATCTTAAATTTTAAATTAAATAAGTTATAGTTTTTCTATTATTATATATTTTGTTTTATTTTATTTATTTTATTGTTATTATTTATTTTTATATTACACATCCACCTAATTCTTTTCCACAACACATAAAGGGGTTGGTTATTCTAAATTTGGAATCTTCAGCTTCGGTAGTCCTCTAATGGTGAGAGGAGGGATCTCCAGATCTGAAAACCTTACTACAAATCATTGCTTCATCATTTGGAGGTACACCTTCACAATATGTACATTGGGGCTAGGGATTTAATTTCGAATATGAAATTATCTTCAAATTTTTGATGATTATGATTTGTTTTTTAAGTCTATTTCATTTAGTTTGTTTTTTTTTTCAAGTTCGAATTTGTGAAAATGGTGAGTTTTGAGTTGTTATTAATGGTATATGGGAGATGTGACATGGTTGAGTCATAAAGACAAGCAGCGGTGACGATATGAATATTAAGGAACGATGATTGGGGGAGGTTTGGAATTGTATCCCATATATGAATGGTGGTAGGGTGAATAAGGATAGAGTTATGTGTGAAGGAATGAAGGTGGTGATGGGAATGGAACTATGTGAAGAATAGCAGTGGGCTGAATCATTGAGTCACCACCAAAATAGAGTAAGGGGGAGTGGTGGGACATGGATGATTACTCTGATTCATCGATCTAGTAATCTAGAGGTATCTATTTGAGTCACCATTGAATTGTATGGCACACTAAAAAACAAAAAAAATAACAATGAAAGATTTAAAACGTGATTAAATTAATCAAATAAATTAATCTTTAAATAAAAAAATTTACAAAAACCAAATTAAGACAATTATAAATTAATGACTTTAGAGTTTAAAAAATATGTTAAATAATTAACAAAAACATAAATTAAAATATGATTTAATCATAATAATTTATTTGAAAAAAAATAATGAAAATTTTAAATTTATTTGAAATTAATAATTGTAATTAAACCCTTAAATATAAAAGAACTAACATAATTATTGAGATAAAATTAATTATAAAAATTGATTAAAAAATTATACAATGTTGAATGATTAAAAGTTAAAATAATGATAAAAATAATTTAATGAAGTTGATTTATAAATTAATGAACAGATAAACAACTAAAATTATTATATAAGGTGAATTCCAAACATAAAGTATAAAAAAATAAACAACCATAAATAAAAACATTAAAAGAAAACTAATAGATTATGTTTAAATATATATATATATATAATTAATTATTGAAAATGATTAAATAATATATTTTTATATAAATTTAACATAATTAAAATATTTAACAAAAAGTGCATTATTAATTAATTAAATCATTAATATTAATAAAAATGACGTTGAAAATCAATTAATAATAAATCCACATCAAATTCCACCATACATAATTATTCTTTTTCCTCAAACAACATAATTCTTTAGAGTATTTAGAAAATAGAAATGTGTTATTTTATTTGCAAGAATTGGAGAATGTTAAAAAATTCGAAGTATAGGAAAAATACTAATTAAAATGATTTATTTCATATAATGCTCAAATTGAATCCTTTATGATATAAGAAAATATTGGGTATTTTAAAGATCAAGTAATATTTTATATTTTAGGAAGTCTTTCCTCTTATATCATAATAAATAATGAATTACTACAATTCAAATTCATGTTCTATGTGAAAGAGTGATAAAAGTTTAACAGTTGGTGGATTCATGAACCTAACAAAAAAACCCTTGTACTAAGAGTTTCTCCTAGGTTTCAAAAGAAAATATTAAATTAATATTTATCGAATAACCACATTAATACAACATTAAGGATTCCATTCAAATCTAATTCCCCATTTTATGTATGGTGTTCCTTATTCCCCTCACCTTAATGGATTAATTTTGGACAATTGGCACATTATTTTATTTTTCACAACCATATAACATGTGCAATGCACTGTGAATGTTAAATTATTCAACATTGTACAATATAAATTTATTTAATTGAGATTCACCCAGTCTCTAGTTTCTCATAGGATCACAATGGGTTCTGAAATTCCCATTTTACTCTGGTTTTAGTTCATTTATATGAATAACATTTATATTGTCTCACTAAGTTGATAAATTTATTATTAATAATAATGTGGGAACACTATGAAATGGATCAACAATTGAGTTCCTAAATTTATGGTTTAAACTCCAAAAAGAATATCATTTATCACTCTCAAATAAAGCTCATATGCTGAGAATTCATAAATTAAATAAGCAATATCACTCATCAATCATTCATCATCACAAGTTTCAAAATCATGGAAACTCCTAAATACAAAAAATGTGTCATCCTTAGGCAGGACATTTTTGAAGTGCAGTATAAAGGTTAGGAAATATAAAAATATGAAAATAAAATTAATTTATTTTAAACATTTTTAATAAAAAAATTAAGATTCATTGGAATTTATGGTATGTAAAAGTGTTACATTGTAATAAAAATAGAGTGATTTTTATATAAAATATTTTACAGAATCACCTGCATGCAGTAACCATGAATCCACTAATTAGAATTCTCAATTATGTTCATAATTTTCATGTGAAACATGTGGTAGCACTGGGAAAAGGGTGTAATAAATTTTAAAAGATAATATTCAATTGTATTTTCAATAAATCATACAAATTCATGATAAAAACCATATGAAGAATAGAAATTGAGGATTAATACACCCCCTACATAAACCTATATAGTGTAAAAAAATTTCCCATTATGACTCTATTTTCAAAAAAAATATAAGTAGCATATTTTTTAAAGAAGAAGAAATGAAACAAACAATATTATACAAAAGTAGTATAAAATCATTGACATACCGACATTAGAACCAATGAGTCACCGTTGAGGAGACTTGGCATAAGAAATGTAACAGTGACTCAAATGAAAATGTTACTCAAGGACACACCATTGTTCAGGGAATAAATAATGAAATTTTTTAATGTATCAATGAATAGAATCATTAAATAAGAAATTAAAATTTAAATAACTTCCCTGAATATGTTTGATCAATTTATGATCCATTATGGGTATTCACCTCTTTTATCAAACCAACAAGAACATCCTTTTTATTATGTGAATAAGAGATTACATGTCCAATGAGACATATCCATAGTATACTTAGAAGACTAGGAAAACATAAAGCCATACATTATTCAAAAAATATAAAAAATATAAAAATTAATCATGAACCATCGGTTACCTCGCATGACACGCAATGTTTTATGTCTTCAGTTAGTAGTTATTCATGTACAAATTTTTTATTATGAAAATAAAAATCATGGGTTGCCACCCATGTAGTGCTTGTTTTAATGTCCTTATCCTAACTAATGTATAAAATAACATTGGTCACTGTGTGGGTATGGTTTCCTCAGTATGAACCACCACATGTGTTTTTTCCAAAAAAAAATTTAGTAAAGAAATAATTTTTTTGTGGACAATGAAGACTAAGGGAAAACATGATTCATTTCAAAGATAATATAATCTATAACAAACAACCATTATTTTTAAGGAACTACTCTAGAGAGTCTTTATGTTAAGAAAAATATTAATCACCAAAAATAATTTTTTAAATATTTTCAATATAATTAGATTTTATAGTATTGGAATAAACTCTCTCATGCCCTTCCAAGATTTGTTTATGCTCAGAAACATTAAATTCTATGATGGAAGTAGTGATGTCCACTTCTGGTATCAATTTATATTTGACCAAATATGTATTACTGTGAGGGTAAAATAATGTAATAGGTTTTTCAAGGGGTATCAAAAAAAATTCATATTTCCACAAGACACTCTCATTGAAGGAATACATATGATTAGGGGTGTTGGGATAATAGCTATGAATGTCCAACTCATATATAGAAATAAATAGTGTAATAAAAATAATTAGAATCACTACAAATCAAGTGTAAGTCACCTTTGAAACTATTCATTGTATCACAAAAATATTCAGCACCCATCTTTACCAGGGAAGACATAGAAACATTGGGATGAGTCCATTTTTATTCATCCAAAAATTTTGGTTTTACAATGTTATAAATATCTATGAATAATTCCTCATTAGGGAATAAAATATTAACATCATTTTCTTTTGAATAATTTATTATTCTTAAATCATCAAATGTGTGTTCAACCTCTACATGAAGTCCACTATCTAAAATTTCACTCTCTGAATCCATGATTTTTTATTTTTCCAATTAATGTTAATAGGACATATTATTCATTTTAGATTCAATAATTTCTGATTCAATAATGTTAAAATTTAAATATTTCTCCCCATGTTTGACAACAATGGATTCGCTTTCAATACACGAAGCATTATAAAAATGATTAATTCATAGATAAGGAAGGGAAATATCATAAATCAACATTTCAGCAAAACAAACATTCTCAACTTCTTCATCTAAAAATATTTGAAATTTTTTTAGGTCAATACATTTATGTTCAAAAATATTTCATTTATATATAGTTTCCAAATTGTTCTAGTCTGAAATTCTAGGTTGGTAGTTCACTTCTAGAATATTCCAAATTTCATGTTTATATTCATTAATAAATGTTTCACAAAATTTGAGAGATGAATTTTTTATCATCTATGTTCTCATTTTCTGATTTCCCTTCTACCCAACTAATCATGTTTTCAAGGATCCTAAAACAATTATTTTTATCAAAGGAAAAACCATGAACAAAATAGGGAAACCATTTTCCATCTCATTTAGTTATTTCTAAATATTTTCTAACTCATCACAATTTATGATCATTATGTGATCATCAGAATTGAATTCATCATTCATGAAGTTAGTTATTTCTTCATTTTGTTCATCTATATTAGATTCTTTAAAGAAAAAAATTTTTGTTCCTCAGGTTCGTCCTCACTCTCCTCTTCAATTTCATTTTCAAATATTTAATAGAAATTTACTACATCACAGATTTATTATTATTCTGGTTCTTCAAACATGATTTTTACTTCTAAGTGTGTTTTTTTACTATTTGGAGTTTTTGATCTTTTTCATGATAATTTTATATTTGATTTTCATGGTTTTTGTTTTAACTAGAGTTTATATCATCATTTTTAGTATCCATGTTATATAAATTTTGGTCTAATTTTTCTAGGATGTTAGGACTAGACTCAAATTTTTGTTCATTTTTACTAATTTAAGTATTGTGTTGTGGTTGTTTATATGCAGTGTGCCAATTACACCCATAATAGAAAAAATATTCTGGAGTGATAAATTGAGAATTCAAAATAATATATTTTTTAAAACAATGATAGGTGATTAATCACAAAAAATATGATAATTATGGAAGAATATGAACAGCAAAAAGAAGTATAAAATTCAATTTTTTAGTAGATTTTTTGTGTTTTCGTAATTTCTTTTATAATTTTATGGATTGTATAACCCATAGATAATCAATTTTTTCCTCCCACAGTAAATATTCTAAATTTCAAAAAGGGGGTGGAGGATTTAATGAACCTCAAAATTATATTTTTATTCCGCCTCTAGTATAGTAGTGAATTCTTGAACCCAATGGAATGCAAGTGAGTGTTCTAAGGAATATTAAATTAGACTAACCCCACTTGTGTCAATAGTGGGGAAACATCCTTTTTTGTTTTAAAACATTTAACTATTTTTTTTTTATTTAAAGAGTGTAACAAGGCGACTAATTTTTATAAAACATGCTGAAATTAGAGAGAATCTGATGAAACAATTCAGAGAAAGAATAAGAATTAAAATTATATACAAATTCCCAGGGAATTGAAATACTATTGGTTTGATGATTTTTTCTTATATTTATGACTAATGAATTCCCATCCTATGAAAATGAAATGATTAGTCTCTTATGCGATGATATTAGCCACTTAGAATAGTGATTCTAAAATTTTTCCACATCAATAAAAACTAAAATACAAATGTGTTTATAAATAAATGTTTTTGGAGTTAATTTTGATGATATAATATAATAGTATTAAATTAAGATTATTTTTAAGAAATTCATTAAATTTTTCCTTGAAAAGATATCATTGATTTATGAGATTAATTTACTGGTAGTGCAAAATAAATTTCATTAAACATTGAAATTAATATCACTGATAAATTCCAATTCATAATGATGATATTTTGTGAATAAATGGTAATAAAAAACTAGTAGATAAAAATTCCTTGAACATGAAAAAATTAATAGAATTAATCAATAAATTAAATATTTAACAAAATGAATTGAAAAAAAATAAAATAAAATAGAATGGTGAAAATTTATCCATTTTAATATTTCCAATTTTTGCTCTCTATTGTTCCTCCTAGTGTCAATCTGGATGTTATTATTTAACTATCCCATTCTATCTAATGATGCTCTATATCACTTCTTCCCAAACAATCAAGGAATGGATGTTGAGAATATGATGTTCTATTAATCTACTACCACTTTATGACTTATTAAACATTTGTTTTCATACCTTATTTTTTGCCAAAATCTTCCACTGAGTTAACATTGTCTCTAGTAATATCACAACACACATACATTTTTTAACTACATCACTTTTTCCTTTATCAAAACCCTTGTAACTGACTTTCTATCAGTTGTTTGAATTGAACCTAAACATGAATCTATGTTCTTTGTGAATCTTCAAAACACAACAATGTATATTTTAAAATAGTTTGAAATATAAATTATAAATATTTACATAATTAATTATTATGATTATTATTTCATATTTTAGTATATTATTTTATTAACTATATGAAATAAAAAATTGTTTTTACATATTAATTATTAATAGTTTTTAGATATCTTAATAACTAATAATAATAATAATAATTTTTTGTTAATATTAATTTATTATATTTAATTATTTAATAATCTATTAAACTAATTTTAAATTTTATAATTATTTTATAATTAATTATTTATTGATTTTTATATACGTTTTATTATTTTATTATTTAAATTAATTTAGTTTTATGTCTAAAATTTAAAATTAAATAAGTTATTTTTTTATTATAGGTATTATATATTTATTTTATTTTATTTTATTTATTTATTTTATTATTATTAATTGTTTTTTACTCTTCCCCCACACACTTTCTTCTCCTAAGTGCATATAGGAGGGAGTTTCAATTTCTTCTAAAACCGGTGGCTTCAAATTTGGTTGTCCTCCAATGGTGAGCGGTGGTATCTCCAAATATAGAATCTCTGCTAAAATCACAGCTTCGATCTTGGGAGGTACACATTCATGTGACAGACTATGGGGCTAGGGAATTTATTTTGAATCTGTAATCAACTTATTGTTTGTGATGATTTTAATTTTTTCTTCTAGTCAAATTTTTTTGGCTTCTTGATTTCTGAAAATAAGAATTCATGAAAAAATGATTTGTGAGTTGTGGTGAGTGGTATGTGGGTTATGAATCAATTTTTATTCATGTAGATATGTAGTCGTGAAAATATAAAGTTGGAGTAATAGTGAATGTTGGAAGGTTTTCAACATTATCTTATTATTGAACTGTGGTACAGTGAATAAGGAAAGAGGTGTGTCTGAATAAATGAAGTCGACGATGGGAATGGAACTTTGGGAAGAATAGCAGTGGTGGTGAATCATTGATTCACCATGAAAAATTCTACAGGGAAGCATTGGGACAACGAATGTGACTCTATGTCACCGTTCCATCAATCTGGTGGTGACTTGGGAAGTCATTGTTGGACAGTCTGGTACACTACAAAATGAAATAAAATAAGTTTTAATGATAAAAAATTGATCTCATTAATCTAATAAATAAGTCATTACATTAAAAAATAAAAAATAATATAATTATAAATTAATGAAATGTGACTTTGAAAACTATTTTAAAAAATTAAATGAAACATAATTTTAAACTGATTGAAATAAAATAATTAATTCAATAACCAAAAATAAAAATGATAAATGAAATTTAAAATATATTTTTTCATTAAAACCATAAAAACAATATAAATAAATTATTTTTTGGATGAAAATAACTAAATATATTGATAACAAAAATAATTTAATGTGGAAACATTAAAATTTAAGTTAATGATTAAATTAATTAAATGAAGAATATTAATTAATTTTTATGCAGATAAATTACTAAAATTATTACATAAGCCAAATTGAAAACATAATGGATAAAAAAATAAAGAACAATAATAAATAAGTAAAATAAAACAAATGATTTATGACATAATATAAAATATTAATTATGAAAAATTATTAAATAATATATTTTCATATGAAATTAATAATTCCGAAAATATATAATAAAAAGTGAAATATTAATTAACTAAATAATTGAAAAAAATAAATCAATACTTAAAAATAATTTAAATTAAGACCACAATAATTATCAACATCAATGAATATGATATAGTTAATAATAATTTTCTAAATGAAAATTTATTGATTTATTTTATATTTTCAATTATAAATTTTGATTCTAGCATGTATCATATATTATATGACTGTTAAATCATTCAATCCCCTGGGACAGGATCCCTTGTATGTAGTTATAATTTTATAAATTAAATATTGACTATAGCCTATTATGGTCATGGTTGTTATAGTTTGTATCATAGAAACATTAGAATAATCCTTGGGTATAATATTTAAAAAAACATATAATAAGGAGAAGAACCCGATGAAAATCCATGAGGATATGTCAATGTATATGAAAATGTCATAATTTTTGGGTAAAGTATTGATTATGTTAATTTTCTACTAAATAAAACCTTATTTATATCCGAAAACAATTTTTATTATTTAAAAATTATATCTTTCTATTTAGTAGGAAATTCACAAAATCTATGAAAAAAATTGAACTAATCACATCCATGAGCACCATAAGACCCACTAACACTGAAAAATAAAAATAAATTCCTAAAAACGAAAAAAATTATTCCATAATAAAATTTCAAAAAACAAATCATTCCATATATAAATGACAAAAATCCACTATACCATCCACACTATGAGTCACACAATAGAAAAAAGCTAAAAAATTAAGGTATTGTCTTGTTACCAATTCATTTCCTCATCGTGGTCCCATAGATTTTGGACTACACAATATAGAAACTTTTTTGTTGGTCACCTAATAATTTTCAACTCATTAGAAAAAATAATGTGAAAACATGACAATTATACGTTATAAAATAACAAGATGTTAAAAAAAACAACACAGAATCAAACAAAATTAGAGAATTGAAAAATATAAGGATACATTATCACTATGCTAAAAATACCATTTGGACCCTAAATTATGCACCCACATCCCATTATTACCATAATCACCATTAAATTCAATATCATAAGAGGAAACCATAGTAATATTGGAACCTCTTATAGACCATCCAAAAAACTCCAACACAGTAACAAAACCTCCAAACCTTAAAATCCAGATTAACCCCTGGACCTACCAAACGACCAATAATTGTCCCAAACATTCATGGAGCACCAAAATGTTCATAAAATTAGATACTATTGTGATTGTCTATACTGAATGTGGTTAGTGTAAGGGAAATAGATGAGAAAACTCTAGGGATATAGAACCAAAGAACCAGTCCACAATCCTAGAACTATGTTTCCTAAGCACCAACCCCTTGTCATTTTCAAATAAATAAAATCCCTACCCAATAACCTTACCAACAAAACAACCATCAAAATCATCGACAACATAACTTTAATATATAATTTCTTGAATTGGATGAACCTATGTAGGTTGAGGCACCTTGTTCCCTATAGAATCATTGAAGATCACTTCCCAAAAGAACAAACATACCACCACACGAGATAGACTAGGATAGGAGTGATTGAATTTAAATCCATGGAAGAGTTCTATGTTGATGAGACCTCAACAATTATCCAAAACTCCACTAATTACTCTCTAGTAACCTAATGAATAACAAGGTTTAATTAAAATCATGCTTGTAGAGAATGTATTCCATCATTCACATTCCCAATCCCATTCCACCTTGAGATCTGTCATTATATATTATATACAGTATAATATGAAGGATCTAGTGACGAGAGATGATGATAACATATAAAAACCCTCCTGTGAGAGAACTGATGAAGAAATCGAACAAAAAAATCCCAAAAATATGCAAATACAATGGAATCAATTCACTATAACTAAACTACACCATCAACATCCCAATTATACTAATGTAGAATCGTGGTTTACAAAAAGAGGGTGTATAATGTTTTAAAATCCAAAAATATAAAAGGAGGAGGGAGAAAGGGGCTTTGACTTCCTCAAACTCAAAATAGGTGGAACAAAAGGAGGAAAAAATTAGAACCCCACCAGTTATGAGGTCAGAAGATATGATGAGACCAATTGTCTTGAGCGATAACCATCACCAAAGGATGAAAACCCCATTAATATTATGAGGGGTTAATTGGGTACTAGATTGATTATAATTTTTCACAATGTGGGGACCCATGACTCTAATCCTAATTATAAAATCTAGATTTTTATTCATTTATTAATTCAAATGTTTTTTTACAAACCATTCAATTATATTTGAAAATTTGAAAATATATTTCTAATGATACTTAGAATATGATTATATGATTAACTATGAATAAATTTCCATTTTCTGTTATATGTAATAGGTGTCTTAGAATTATAATTATTTTTTTTTAATGTTTCAATTTAATATTGTATATTATATAATGTAGAAAATATTCTGTTTAAATGGCATGGAAATCTTGTAGACTCATTTAATCGATGTATTGATTTCCCATTTGGGAAACACATTTAATAAAGAGTCTGAGATATGGCTATAGATAGAAAAATAATGAACATATTAGGGTCTCACACTCATGTTATGATTAAATACCTTTTTGTTAGGGAGAAACATAAAAAGGTGTAACATTGTGAGAAAATATAATGTGGCCATATGTCTCATGATTCAATATAACCCCATATCCATTAGTATTTTAGAAATGGATATGTTCAATATAATATTTTTCCCTTTGTATTCTAATAAATGTGAGGAAGTTGTAATGTTATTTTATTATCTCATGATTGATTTCTATCAAATATAGTAATAAATTAAAATCATTATTTATATAAAAGAAATAGTGACAGTTGAGTAAAAAATCATGGTGATTTTATTTAAACAATATTTTCATCACTAATAATGGGAAGATAATGAGAGACAATTCTTGATTCTAAAGAAAATGCTAGAGGAAAAGGTTTATATGTATACTGAAAACATTAAAACCTTAAAAAGGAATTCTTCAGATTATGTAAATAATCCAAAGAGTGAGATTGAACATTTCATTGATGTGATAAATAGAATAATTCTGACGGTACTAGTATCCCAAACATGAAATTCATATAGTGATATAGTATCATGTGATACTAATATTAAGAAATAATCCCCCATGCATTGTGATATAGATGTAATGTGTGAAAGGTATAGGAAGTATTATCACCTAATAAAGGATAATTTATATAATATCAAGAAGAAAAGTGAATAAATTATAATATATGATACCTTTATGTGAAAAAAAATTTGTGCATTAAATTAGGCAACCTGGGTTTTCATTAGGTGTGAAGGGAAAGTAAATTATGATCATTGAAACAATGGTAACAGATAGGGGAAAAATTTATAGGTCATTACTAGTAAGTACTGATGAATCTATAAAATCTAATGAAAAATTCATTAATAGAAAATTCCTTAAATGTGGCCATGTTGAGAAAGAAAATAATTTTAAATTACTATAACAGATATTGATCTTCCTAGAAATGTTATTGAAGCTAAATGGAACATAATAACAATGTTAGATAATTATTTATTTAATTATGAACTCATTCAAACATTTATAAATTTTATAGCTACTAATACCATTAGACATGTCACCAAATCAGCAATAAAGATGTTTTTAAATTAATAACCGTCAAGGAAATATAATTTAAGCACTAGTATTTCTGTGAAATATCATTGCGAATCATCAGAAAACTTTCTTTCTAAATTTTAATATTACTCATATGGTATAAAATCATAAATAATAATTATTATGTACTAGAATTAAACTTAAGATAAAATACTTATTTCCAAGGGAAGGAGGTCAAGAATTTTATTGAGTGTGTGGAATACATTATCTTTTGAAAAGATACTTCATCATAAAATTTATTCCATGATCCATCCACATTTGACCGCATTAATGAAATTCTGGGAGATCTTGAGTAAGAGAAATTATGAATCGAAAAGGTAACTAAATTATATAATATTTAAATATTGTGTCACTATATATATATATATTATTGAATGAACCCAATATCCACCTAGTTTTGAATTTTAGAAATCTATTGAAATTATAAAGTATGAAAATCATATATATATGTATATCTGTGTGTGTGTGTGTGAATCCACAATTAACAAAAAATGTGGGGATATTGTAATTAATAAAAAAATATAATAGTTATATGATAAGTGGTTCACAGTTCTATGTGTTTCACCTTGGTGAGATCCTATTTTATATTATAAAAATAAATATACAAAATTTTGGTAGTGTATTGATTAAATGAAAATCAATTCCATTACAATGAGGAATAAGTAACCTCTATATCATATTAATGGACTGACTGATTCTATTTGTGGACCATAAAAATATTCAATTATTAATATTAATTTGTGGATTCTTCAATTATTATTTAAACTAAAATATATTCCAAGGTCATCATTTCATAAAATGTCTCGTCCTGACCTGAGATCCCCTGAACGGTTCCCCAAACCGGTTTTACACATGCCGTCAACTGTGCCACTCCATACGTCAAATTTTGATGACTAGCATCAAGGGTTTGGTATGTTGGTATTGAAGATACTACACCTTCTGTTATCAGAAAACAACCCCAGGTGAAGCAAATAAAAAAACCAGTTATGGAAGAGTATAAATAACTAGAACAATACCATGGCATATGATAGTCAAAACTAGAAAATACAATACTCAACTGAAAGATAAAACATGATATGAAAATGAAAGTGCCATGTGCCTATAATGAAACTCAATGAAAAGACACAATGACTCCAAAAAGGGTCCAGACTATGTAATGTTCTTTCTTCCAGGTTCCAATCCCAAAAATTAACCAATCCTAGGGCCTTTCTCTTATCCTATCCGGCAACAACAAAGTCTTTTCAGGTGTTGATCGGGTGGCCCGAATTGGGTGTGAGTACAAATAAGTAGCCACCACCAAGGGTGTCTAAATTGAGTCGAGTCAAAATATATTTCATGCATAATTATAAAGCAATAGATACCATGCATAATTTAAAAAAGTACCACATTTTCATTTCATATTTAATCATCAAATTAGGCCAATTCAATTCATGATTCCCATCTGAATCATAATTAATTATTATCATTCATTTGGTGTAGGTAGTCGTACATATCACCCCATATCTCAATTGAAACATCATTCATTTTTATAATTCATTTAGTGTAGGTCATCATACCTATCACCCCATAACTCATTGAGTATAGGACTTCATGCCTAGAACTTCTTTTCTCAATCGGTGTAGGTTTTCATGCGTAACACCCCATAATCTCAAGCATTGATAGAAATTGGAGAGGAACTCCATATCAATGTCCCAACTTCTAATTGATCCAGCATGTCATGCCAAGCACCACTAAATATCATCCATTTAATAATTATTTATGTCATAGTAATTTTCCACATTATCCCTTTACTAATCCATCTATTAGTTATTAATTTTAACGGCCATTAGTTTACTAAACAATTAACTAACCACATACCCATAAATTAATTCATCAATTAATTAATCAATCAACACCATTCTCATTCAATAATTAATTCCTTGAAATTAATTATTCATATATAACATCAAATTATAATAGTTAATTCTCACAATTAATTATCTTTGAATACATCATGACACATAATTAATTCTCTCAATTAATTATCTTTAGTCAATACTGTGGCACACAATTAATTCACCCAATTAATTATCTCTCACAACCAAACATAATTCCAGAATTAATTTCACCCAATTAATTATCATACCACAACAATTAAATATATCATTTACAATATCTTTACCAATAAAGAATCTCCAGAAAAATTATTTGGGAAACCCCCAACATTTTTTTCCATTGTTCAATTGTGAATTAAATCCCCAAGTCAAGTCAATTCAAATTTACATTCCAAAGTACACCAATTTATGAATCCAATCATCAAGAGTTTTTACAAGAAAAATCATAAAATCCCAAACATTTTTAAAATCATTACCATGGGAGTTCGAATTAGACCACTTACATTGGTTTATTAATGGAAGTTAGCCCAATGGAAATCACCAAAAATCTGTGCGGCACAACATTATCGATCAAGATCCTGATCTAAATCCCTAATGATAAAATTATTGTTAAAGGTATCAAGATCATGTAAAACTAGATCTAGATCTACAATCATAGATCTAGATCACAACTCATAGGCTTAAATATAAGAAAACAGTGATTATCTTCTATGAAAAGATCATGGAATGATAAAGTAAAGAAAAAGAGAAGCAAGAGGATAAAATCCACATACCAAGAGGAGAGAGGATCTTCAATCAAGGCTTTCAATCTCAAAAAATGGTGTTCCGATCACATTGGAATCTCATTGGAAGGATTTGGAAACACATAGAATTCCTCAAGCCTGAGTGAACGTTGAAAATATGGATCTCCCTAGGGTTATGGTGGTTTTAAAAAGTATTATCAGAATTAAAATAATGCATTCACATTTTTCTAGGTAGAGGCACAGGGTATGGGAAAACCATGCGCCAACTATCGGACCCCTCTGACTAGTAATGACCAGTTGAGACGATTTGGTTGCATGATTTTCCAAACCATGCATGAACCGTGCAGAGTTTTATTCCCAGTTTTTCTTGCTTAGCACAATTTGGTTTCACAGTTTGTCAAACCAACTGCAGACCATTCATAGCTCACTACCAATTACTTTTCCTTAAAATATCACCCAAAATGACCCCAAGAAACTAATCCATGATAATGGTACTTAAATGATTCAAAAGTACATGAAAACGTGCCCAATATGCCTCCAGAAAAGGATGGGATCTTACAACATCCCCACATTTTAACAACTCGTCCTAGAGGTGCACTCCCTAACATATATAAAATTCAGAGCAAAAAATATTGGGTTTTTGAGCCATCATTTCTGATTCATGTTCCCATGTTTCCTCTAGAATATTTCCATGTAGACATATTCCATTAACTAATGACATTTTCATTCCCCATAACACCTTCTCACTATGACACAACACATGTACCTAATTCTCCTCATAAGACGCATATATCACGAGGTTAACTTTCTCCACATAAAACATATGGTAAGGGTACATGTGATAGACGTATAGTTCTGAAACATGAAAGACCTCATGCATAGTCCATAATTTAAGTATAATTTCTAATAGGTATGACACCGGCACAATTATCTCTACCACCTCAAACGGTCCCACAAACCTAGGCTCAAACTTTCCCTACCTTTGTATCCTGTGGGTAACCAATCTAGGTGACACTTGATGGAATACATGATCACCCTCTATATACTTTATGGGTCATCTCTGTTTATTAGCATACATCTTCGGCCTACTCTGAGCTATATCCATATGCTTTTTGAATCAATTTCACCTGCTACCTTGTCCCCCGAATGAGACTCAGTCCTAACAGCTCTAAATCGCCTGCCTCTAACCAATATAGTGTTGATCTACATGGTCTATAATAATGTTCCTCATATGGGAAAATCTATATATTTTCCTAATAACTATTGTTTTAGGAGAAATCAACTAAATCCAAGGGACTTTCTTATGAACAACTAAAGTCAAGAACACATGCTCGTAGCGTATCCTCTTTCACCTATATGGAATGCTCTGAATTCCCATCTATCTATGGTTGGAAATCTAAACATAACAGAACCTGTGTGCCATGACCCTTCTGTAAACCATGCCAGAAGCATGAAGTAAATCATGAACCGTGATCTGAAACTATATTCCATGACACCCCATGAAAAAAAACTATTTTTCTCATGTACAATTTATCCTAATTCTATACTGTAAAGGATTCCCTGATTGGAAAAAATTGTGATACCTTCATTAGTCGATCCACAATGAAATAAATTTCATTTTTCTTCCTAAGAGTCTTTGAAGGTGCTACCACAAGATCCATATTCATCTCATCCCACTACCATTTTAGAATAGGTAACAGCTGTAGTATGCCTCTAGTTCATTCATTCCACGTTTTCACCTACTGACAGGTGAAACATTTTGTTATGAACCCTTCTATCTACTTTTTCATGCATGGACACCAAAACATTCATCGAAGATCAAGGTACATTTTTTTCACCCTAGGATGTACCACCCACCATGAAGCATTAAATTAATGTTTTGGTTCTTCTTAAGTTATTGTTGGCACAACAACTATATTTTTTACATATATAATCTCATCTTCATCTATTTTCCAGTCTGAAGGTGTATCTCCACCATGAAGGATTTCCCTCAAGGGTAAAAACTCTAGATATTTTTAATGCCTATCCCTAATCCTTCTCAATAGTATAGACTCCAATGCATCCAAAACCATATTCATCCTCTCCCGAATCCCTTGATCTACCACATTCATTTCTACTAGTATAGTCTTCATCTTTCACTCTCCACTCAAGTCATGTAACAACTGAGTCTGATTTTCTCTGATCAAGCCATCATTCACACTCTTCCCCTTCCTATGGGTATATTGTAGTTCAAAATCAAAGGACTGCATATACTCTACCCATCTTCGCTGCAGAAGATTCAAGTCACGCTGTGAAAAGTTATACATCAACCTTTTGGGATCTGTAAAAACTATTATCTTTTTACCCTAATGATTTTGTCGCTAACGCTTAAGATCATAAACCACTTCTTCCAACATGAGGTCATATGTAGGGTAATTCCGTTCATGTGGACTCAACTTTTGAGACCCATATGAAACAACTATGCCCCCTTGCATCAACATAACTCTGATCCCAATCCTAGAAGCATCATAAAACAACATGTACTCCTCACCTGACTCAAGAAAGATCAAAAATTTTTTGGAATTCAAGTGCTTCATCAATTCCTAGAAATCATTCTCGCTTGCTTACATCCAAAAAAAATTTAACCCATTATTTTCATAACCAATTACTGGTGCTACAAAATGGGAAAAGTCATGGATGAAGCGCTTGTAATAACCAAATCATCCCAAAAAACTTCTAATATAAAAAACATTCTTGGGATTCTTTCAAGATATCATTGCATGAACATTTTCTAGGTCCACATCCACACCTTATTATGAGATGATGTTCCCCCCAAAAGTTTACCCTGTCAATCAAACACTGACATATAGATAGCTTTGTGTAAATCCAATTCTTTCTTAGTGTACCCAAGACGATGTCAAGATGTTGCGTATGATCATCTTGAGTCATAGAGTACACCAATATGTCATCCACAAACACCACAAAAAAATTATCAAAGTACAAGTGAAAAATATTCTTCCTCAAGGCCATAAACAATGCTCGAGCACTAGTCAACCCAAACTACATTACAAAAAACTCATAATGTTTTTACCTTCTCCTGAAAGAAGTTAATGGAATACTATAGGTCGGACCGCTCACCTGATGATACCTAGATCTCAGATCAATCTTTGAGAACACACTTTCCCCCTTGATCTGGTCAAAAATTTCATCGATATGCAGAATAGGATATTGGTTTTTCATAGTCATTTAATTCAATTTCCAGTAATCAACACACAAACGTAAACTCTCATTGACCTTCTTTGAAGACAAAATAGGTGATCCCCAAAGCGACGTACTTGGACGGATAAACAATCTATCCTACAATCCTTCATACTATGTTTGGATTTCATGAAGCTCATTCAGTGAAATTATTTATAGTGGAAGAGATACTGGATTAGGCCCCCGCATGAACTCAATAGTGACCTCCACTACTCTCTCAAGTGGAAAAACTGAAAATTCTTCTGGAACAACATCCTAAAAAAGTTCTACTACTGGGGGAAGGAAGTCTTTCCTATCACCCCCATCATCCATCAAAAGACCAAAAATATGGGTTGTGAGCTCTCCTAGTTGTTGAGTAATTAGCCCAGCTCTACCGAAAGTGATATCCCATTCTCCATGAATGACATATTGGTCACCCTTTTGATATACAAAGGTCACTCTTCTCTGTTAACAATCTATGTGGGCCCAATATGAAATTAGCCATTCCATACCCATAATCAAATAGAAACCCATCATATCAAGAACATAAATATCCCAAAGGAAATGAAACTCGAAGATCTCTATAGGACATCACATGAATAAATATATATCCCAAGACCATATTCCCAATGGTGTATTCATATTCATCATCCATCTTACAGACTCCAACTCCAGGATCAAGCCATTAACACGGTTTTTAGATATAAAGGAATTATAAGAACTACTATAAATCAAAGAAGTATCTAATGTAGAAGAAACTAGTATAGTACCTCCCACTGTCGATGGACTAGCCTCACTCTCCACAAGTGTAGGATGCAATGCATGTAATTATCTTTCCCTGTTCCCTGAGGTGTCACCAAACTTCTTTGAGTAGCACCACTCTGCTGATATGGGCACTCATTCCATGATATAGCACGTCCACTACCTCTACCGCATCTCCTAGTAGAACTAATTTTTCCTAACCTATATGGTGTAGAAGACCCACTTCCCACACTCTATCTCTGAACTACTGCTCCCTCATCACCAGCCTGCCACTACATCTTGTACAACATTTATAGGTGTCCCATGTTGCCTCAAAATCGGCACTCCACTGGTGGTCAAGGACAATATGTTCGATGGTGTCCTTGCCTATCACACTGGTGGAAACCACATGATAATGATCTAGTGTAACTATTACTCCTGACTTTCCACCATGCTTTCCATTGTACAATCTATGATTCTCATGATGGTGCTTCCTACTCTCAGAAGGCACACTCCCTGATAACCCAGTTACTTTTCTAGTTATGGAATCCTCCTTCAGGTTCCCCTCTAAAATGAGATCCTAATTTTCCACTTCTAAAAATTTCCTCATCCTAAAGATATTCACCTGTGACTTAATTTCACACTTAAGTCCGTCGTGAAATTTTTTTGTTTAAGAATTCTATTCTACCGCTAATGGTGGAGAAAAACAATATAAATCTGTGAAAAATTTAGTATAGTTCATCATTGAAAAAATTCCTTATTTCGTATGCAACAACTCTGAAGCCTTATCTTGACTCAACATTTCTCGATAGAAGTGTTCTAAGAACATGTCCAACAAGTTCTTATATAACTTCTCGTTAGTCTGTCCAAATCATACATGAATGTCACCCCAATGCTTTGAGGAACCACACAACAGATAAGTAGCCAACTTGACCCTCCTCTCACCCTGAGTCTTTAAATGGTCAAGTATCATGTCTATGGATTCAATCCATAATTGAGCTCCCTCAGCTCCCCCATCTCTAATAAAATTATGAGGGTTTGGCAGGTGAATATCCCTTGTCAACACTAATATTCTTTTCTGAATCTTCCTGTGGTCTCTCACTATGAATAGTATGAAACGAGCAATGTTATATCATAATTGTTTCCCTTCTTCCTCTTCATGCACCAATGGTTCCTCACGATACCTATCTAGAAGTTTATTCCAGGAAATACCCCTCAGTCTCTCCCTCAACAAGCATCGTGGACGCATAATCCTATAAATACAAACACACATCTAAGGTCTAATAACTCAACCTTATAACTTTTATGTAAGAGGATAAACTGAAAAAAAAAATGTTTCAACATGTCTTTTCTCCCTTTTTCTCACCACATGGTTTACACTGAGGCCTTGTCACTACCCTTAACCATCCAACTCCTAGGTCTTGGTTAAAAAGGGTATATTCATTGTCACTAATTAATTAATCCATTAATTGATCACATTATCTCAAATTAATTAATTCAACAATTAATTAATTTCTCATTCACATTTAATCAATCAATGTTCTCATTACACACCCATTTATTCTCATTTTTAATCATTATTCCAATCTCACTACAAGGGAAAATATATCAAGTTCAAAAACTTACCCATAATAAATTTTCCCACAAGCACCTAAAATGATTTATTTTAAAACAACCGTGATTTCCTAGAATGATGCAATTAGTTTCAAGTATCATACATCCATAGGCCATGAATAAATATCAAACAATTTTGAAAAAAAATATCACATTACACCATAAGTGATTAAGCAAAGATGAAATAATATAAACTATAAAAACAAACAAGAATAAAAAAAATCCAAAAATGAGTACCCATATTTTCCCCTATACATGGGTCTAAAACTCCAATGCATGAGCTCATTACCAATCCTTGACTCTTCATAGTATCCTATATAACATTCCAAAAATAGTAAGACCAAATAAGAAGAAAGAAAAGAAAACTCATTTCAAACCACATTGTGATGTCCAGACTCGGGAACCAATGATGGGTGCCCCGGTCCTATTGGCTACTTTCCCTCAAGCATGCCTCCCTCTATGCCTGAGGGTGCCGACTAGTTGTGAGGGTCTGCTAAGTCATTATTAGGGAGACTATACCCTCTTTTATCAAAATAAAGAAAAAATATAAGAAAATAAAAATAACCATGTACGTAAGCATATAAATAACCAGAACAATACCATAGTATATAATAGTAAAAATAAGAAAATAAAATACTCAACCGAAAGGTAAAACATTCTATGACAATTCAAGTTCCACGTGTCTATAATTCAACTAAATGTATGGACACAACGACTCAAAAAAGGGCCCCAAAATGCCTCTCGTTCCCTCTCATATTATCCAAAACCGAACAATAGCATATCTCATGGCCTTTCCCTTGACCTATCCTGCAACAAAAACATCTAATCAGGTGATGATTAGGTATCCCAAATAGGATGTGATTACAACTTAGTAGGCAACCACCAATATTGTCTAAAATAATTACAGTCAAAAGATAGTTCTTGCATATTTATGATTTAATATATTCAATGAATAATTTAAATATTTATCACATTTTCATTTAATATTTAATCATCACGCTAGGACAATTCAATTAATTTTTCCTATTTGAATCATTATTATTTATTAGAATTCATTTTTTGCAGGTTTTCATTCCTAGTACTGAAAATCTCAGTTGAAACATATTTCATTATTATCATTCATTGGGTGTAGGACAACATGACTAGCACCCCAAATATCATTGAATATAGTTTTTCATGTGTAGAATTTATTTTATCAATCGTTGTAGGTTGTCATGCCTAACAACCCATAATCTCCAGCTTGTATAACTATTGGGACGGACATCGTGCCCATGTCCCAACATCAAATCCGTAAAGGGAGTCATGCCTAGCACCAAAAAATCTCATCAATTTATTAATTTTTTATGTCATAAGAGTTTTCGAAATTATTATTTTACTAATCCATATATTAGTTAAACATTTAAAAGGCCATTATTTAACTCAACAATTAACTAAGAACCTACCCATTAATTAATTGATCAATTAATTAATCAATCTATACCATTCTCATTATGTAATTAATTGTTTATAATTAATTATCCATATCAAAGTTGAACTAGTCATAATTAGTTAACACAATTAATTATCAATGATCAAATAATGACACATAATTAATTCTCTCAACAAATTATCTTTGGTCAACATCATGGCACATATTTAATTCTATTAATTAATTATCTCTCATATCTAAACATAATTCCATAATTAATTTCTCCCAATTAATTATCTTGTCACAACAATTAAATATCTCAATTACGATATCTTTAACAATATTAAATCTTTAAAAGATCTATTTCGAAAACCCCCACCGTTTATTCTGTGGTTAAATTGTCAATTAAATCACCAAGGCATCTCATTTCAATTTCACATTCCTAAATACTTCAATTTAAGAAATAAATCATCAAGAGTATTTGTGAGAAAAATCATAAAATAATACACATATCTATGATCATGACTATGGGAGTTATATTTAGACCAACTAACTCAGTTTTTTTATGGGAGTTAGCCCAATTGAAATCCCAAATAATCTGAGCATCACATGATTTTCAATCATGCACCAGATATAAATCACTAAAGCAAAAAATTAAGATCAAAGGCACCAAGATCTTTGAAAAATAAATATAGATCCACTATCCTAGATATACATCTCAACTTATAGGTTTAGATCCATGGAAATGGTGAAGATCCTCTCTGAAAAGATCATGGAATGATTTAAGAAAGAATAGGAGAGGTAATAAGATGAAATCCACATACCGAGAGAAGAGATGATCTTCAATCTGGGCTTTCAATCTCAAAGAACAGTGTTCAGATTGCCTTGGAATCTCTCTAGGAGGCTTTGAAAAAAACCTATAATTCATCAATACTGATCCTCGGTCGAAAATATGGATTTCTAGGGGGATCAGATGGTTTTAAAAAGTAATATCAAAGTTAAAATCATGTGTGCACGGTTTCCTAGGCTAAGCCGCATGTTTAGGGAAAACTATGCACCAACCATACAGACAACTCTATCTAGTTTTTCATGGTTGGAAGGGTTTGGTCACACTGTTTGTCAAACCATGCACAAAACATGTAGACCTATCTATCTAGTTTTTTTCACGTGGAACAGTTTGGTCACATGGTTTTTCAATCATGTGCAAACCATGCAAAACCCACTATACTTTTTATTTCATTAAATGTTCACACAAACACACCCCAAGCCACTAATCCAACTAAAAAATACTTAAAAGATTCCAAAATTACCAAAAAGTGTGCCCAATATTACTTGAGAAAAGTATTGGAACATACATATGAGGTATGGAAATTTTGAATATAAATGTACTTCTCTTTTAGGTTAACTAATGTAACTAGTGTGTTTCGATATATGGTGAACAGAGTGTCTATGTAATATCTAGAAAATTTCATTTTGGTTTTTATTTATACATCCTTTATTAATACAAATGATAATAAGTATAATAGTTTCATTTAAAAATAACTCTTAAATCTCCTATATCAACGGAGTTATAAGAGAAATTTTTCTAGTGTGAATTTAGTCTTTATGAAGATCCATTCCTCAGACTATTTTGACTCTATAGATGGAATATTAGTTTATCAATCAAATATATAGGCATTCAATGAGTGGACTACATAAAATAACATAACATATGTTCATGGTTTCATTGGATTAAATCTTTATGATCATGAATATGGTAAATAATACCTAATTTGAAAAATCAGAAACCTTGTTGACATGCAGTGGGATATTATTTTATGGGTTGAGCTATGTAATGATTAATTTAACTAATTAATGATGATATTTATCTTCACTCCACTATTTTATTACCATTATGAGGGGATAAATTTGTGATATAATGTGATTCATCAATGAAGATACCTAGATGTGTTCTTATGTAGTGTGAAAAACTTATTTAATATTTATCAAATAACGCAATGATTATATAATAGGACTACCCAAGAAATTATTTTCCGTTTTCAACAATAATATTTACCCTGATGATGTGGATATGTTATCTCTATAGTAAAAAAAATAAGATGTATATATGGATCACAAGTTAATGAAATATATATTTTCATAAAATATTCTCAAAATGAAGAAAATTATATAGGTATAACTACTCAAAGATTTTCATTTTACAATGCCTTAATACCCTTGGAATGAAAATAGGGTTCTATATTCAATGAGAAGTAAATATCATGGACTTAATACTAAGATATGGATTGTTAAGGATTCATTATTTATGGATACAATATAGTATGTTGTGGTAATTATTGGGGAAGGGAAAGCATTAATCCATTTAAAAAATATTGATAAACCAAACTTATTATAGTTTTTTAAAAGTTTCCCATATAGATTATATGTTTATATAAAATAATATTAAATTTTTTTATGATGGAAAATTTATTATTTTTTAATTATGAAACAGTTTGTTAAAGGTTTTATAGAGGGTATGTATTCTATCCATCCCAGATGTGCAAATAGATTTTTTATATGAATATTATAGAACTATATTATATATACCCATTTTTATCCCAAAAATGTATTATGATTTGAAATAACAATTTTTATGTGATATTAGGAAATGGGGAATTGAAGAATCTATGTCAATATTAATTGGTTGTAAAGATAGAGAGACAAAATCTCAATAGAGACATGAAAAAAATATATATTCCTTTGTTGAAGTTGGAATATATTTATTTTTAATTATTCTATGGATTTCTAATTATTTTTATAAATAATTATTTTATAGGGTTAATTTTCGATCATCTTTCAAATTCAACTAATTTCATCTTCATTATTTAAGATCAATCACTTTAACACCATGTATTATTGTATGTTATTGATGTTGTGATCCATTATGGTACACCATATTCAATTTCATTTAACAATGATACATATTTCAATATATCTTCCATATGTTACTTCAAAAGTACTATGACATTGTTCTATGTTGGAGTATAACCTATCATACTCAAACTAATGGACAATGTAAAGGAATATTTGAAAAATATATGTTATGTTGAGGTCCATGTCAATACTACATTCAAGGTATGTGGGATAAATATCTATTTTAGTTATAATATGAATATAATAATACCATTCATTATATTATTCAAGTGGCACTGAATAATTTTTTTTAAATGATGTCATATAGTAACTTGTTTATATTTTGTGAGTGAAATGAATATGGGGTGTCACGACCCGGCTTCACCAAAAGGAGGGAAGGGTCAGCAGATTTCTAGACCCTTCCTTCTTTAAGCTGAAGGAGAGATAATGACCCACGAGACCCACCTTCAATAGGTCCCGGAGTGGCGACTAGCACCAAGGGTATAGAAATTACACACAATGGAAGGCATTTCCCCCTTTTTTTTTAATAGGATCAGGATATAAGATGATGAAACCCAACAACACCAAGTTAAAAGGAAAGTAAATCCAAAAGTAAACCACTCCCAAATGCATGTTCCAAAAGTAAAAGCCACAAAGTACAAAAGGTGACAATAAAGGTAAGTACCAACGAAAGGAAAATAGCAACTGCAACCACCCCAAAGGTCCGAGCTAGTATAGTCCTGTGCGATCCTCGAAGTCCTCCTGGAAACCTAAAAGTAGTTTTATATACGTAGTGTGAGCATACATGTACACTCAGTAGGGAAAACCAAAGACTCTCATGCACAATTCGGGGAACGTGCTAAAGTCCCGTGAGAAAATAAGTAAACCAAACACCTATCAAGGTAAAATATCCACCCAAGCCTCACCAAGGCACACTCCCCAAATAACGCAAGTCAATTCATATATATAATAAGAGCACATCGATGTTTGGGTACCCCGTGCAACTTTCCCACTGGTTATTGATACATCCTACGCATCGAACCAATCCCGCCATTTCCACTGCAGTCCCACTGCCACACCCACCCGCACACACCTGGGCCACAGCCACACAAAGACCCACTGCTGAATCCCACCCGTAGACACCTGGGTGACAACTATCATACGTAACCACGCCTCCAAACAGCTAGGCCAGAACAACCACCACCACGCATGAAGACACCTGGGATAGAAGATCCACTACCACGCTCGAAGACACCTGGGCCTCATCCCGAAGACACTTGGGAAACCACCTTCCGCACACACCTGGCCAACCACCACACTACCCTGCCTGAAGGTTCTTGGGATAATAATGGACCTCAGGCCATCATAGCATGCTCGAAGAAACTTGGGCTATCCGAGAAAGGGAGCAAAAAAGGAGCTAATAACCACCCACTAATAATAGTGTTGGAAAAAACACCCTCCCCCATCAAATGGGGGTGTTCGGCACTAAGTGCTCAACTTGGGTGGGGTGTGAATAATAAACACAAAACTACAAATATAAATATAGGTAACAAGCACTCACCCAAAGTTAGGTTTTTTTTCAGCCAGAATAAAGGACACAAACATCACTCAGGTCCAAGTCACGAATCTCGCCAACAAACCCATTTTCCATTGGTTTTCATGTTCAGTAATAATGTTCAAATAAATTTAAGAACTACTGGGCAACTAAACCATAAGCATAACCATGGGAAATAAAAATCATCCAAATGTTAATTTAGTATCCAGACCTGGTTCTCTTGTAATGTTACAACAACAAGGAATAAGTGAGATCCCTCGAAGTACTGGAACCAAAGAGGACCCCGAGACACTTCCCTGTGTCCCCTCCCCCAAAAAGATTTTTCATCAACAGAGGATCCCACCCCAATTAGAGATATAAACAAGGTAACCACCCGCTCTTAAAACTCACAACCACTGAATCTATAACAACAAGGGATCTCATCCCCAATTCCACAACCACCGAGAGTATAAAAACAGGGGACCGCATCCCCTCCCACATCTCCAATAATCATCCCGAAAAAGGAAACAACCAAACCACTACCACCGACACAAAGTAGGGTCATACTGGTATTTTCAGATTTAAACGATTTAACACACTCCCTGATTTCAAATTCCGTGCTCTTTGACAGGGAGTTATCACAGAAGGGTTGATCCTGGTGCTTTCAATTTATTCAACTGAGTATATGTGATTAACCAATTTACTTTTCACAGCAGGATTTTACAACCACAAAGAATCCATTTAAAACATCACCAAGGGTTCATTAATGCACAGAGAAAGACCACCATCTTCCATGATTTTCAGTATGCGCGAGCCCACAAAATTCATAAAGGAGATCATAATATAAAACAGCATCAACGATCACAGCCCCCCTTCTTTCATTATAGAATCTGATCATTATCTTTATCTAGGTCTGGTTTATTCAATTCTACAGAATCAAAAGCACTCCCACCCCGCATGATACACAAAAGAGGGAGGATAATGAGAAATTCCCTACTTGTTGATCGACAATCGACGCTTAGCCCGGGCGCGGAAATTTATGCATAACGATGCGGCTCGCCTGATGCACAAAAATCGGCTCGTCTGGATGAAATCACTCGTCGAGGGTGATCGAGAAAAGAAGAAACCCAGGCTAAACCTTTAGTTATAAGGGTCGCTGACGGTTGAGATAAGAACGTGAAACCGCATGAGCGGGGGTAGTGGGTTGACCACGTGGCCCCACAAATCATTAAAGGGGTATGGTGGTTAAAACTGACGCACACACACTAGGTTATTTCATTAATATTTAATTAAAACATTAGGGAATTACCGGGCTTTTTAAACAAGCTTAATGGGGTCAAAATCAGGTTTAAAACCCAATTTTCGCAAAAAGGAGTGCTACTGGAAAGAACCCGCAGGGTAGGCCGGAGCCACTAGTAGCTGAGAGCTACCAGTGGGTGATAGCCACCGGTAGACCGAGCTACTGGAAGGCTGCAGCTACCAGTAGACTGATCTACCGGTAGGCTACAGCTACTGGTAGGATGCAAATACCAGTAGAGCGAGCTACTGGTAGGTTGCAGCTACTGGTAGCTGTAGCTACCGGTAGACCGAGCTACCGGTAGACAGAGCTACCGGTAGGCTGCGGCTACCGGTAGACTGAGCTACCAGTAGGCATGCTACTTTTAGGTTAAGGCTACCAGTAGTCCTACCATTACGCCACACTTCACCGAGATTCCCAAACCAGAAAACCCAAAATGAGATTTTTACAAAGTAAGGGACCCCCACAAACCCGGGCCATTACATCAGATACCTCTTCAACGATTCTCTTCCTTGAGAATCAAAACAAACAAGAAGGGAAGGAGAGTGTCCGAACAACCCCCTTCAAAAACACCTCTTAGGAGTTAACCCATGCTATCTAAAAACACTTTCCTGACAAGAACCAAGCAACATTCAAACTGCCCAGGCATGTGGGTTAGGGAGTCTCCTCCCCCATGTCAAGATATTGTTCGCTTTGTGCGGAACTGACTCGCCCTCACGGGTTTAATCACATCCACCTTAATGTGTCTTCATTAGGGGTCGGGTTCTCCCCTACCCCATATCCAGGGATTTTCACACACATTCATAGGAAAGAAAAATAGTACATTTCATAGCCAAAGGACAAAACATTCTATCACAACAGGTACAACAAGGAACAAAGATCAAAACATATCTGGGTACTGGGTATTCATCTGTGCTTCCCTCTCCCATGTACTCTCCTCAATCCCACCGTGTCTCCATAACACACAAACCAAGGGAATGGTTCGCCCACGAAGCACCTTCTCCTTACGATCCTCGATCATCACCGGTCTCTCCACAAAAGTCACATCCTCCTCGATGTCCACCTCACCCCAATCAAGGATGTGTGAATCGTCGTGCAGATACTGACAGAGCTAGGAAACATGGAAGACATCATGTATCCTCAATAGTGGCGTTGGTAACGCTAGCTGATAAGCCACTTCGCTGACCTGCCGCAACACTTCGAAGGATCCGATAAAGCTGTGAGAAAGCTTACTCCCCTTGCTGAACCTCCGCTGCCCACGCCGAGGGGAGACCATCAAGAACATGTGGTATCCAACCTCAAACTCCAAGATCATCCTTCTAGTATCAGCATACGACTTCTGTCGGTCCTGGGCTACCTTCATCCTTTCCCGTATGAGCTGAACCTTCTCTGTCGTGCTCTGCACCACTTCCGGGCCAAGGATGCCTGCCTCTCCTACTTCGGTCCAACACACAGGTGAACGGCATGGCATCCTGTACAAATCTTCAAATGGGGCCATAGTGATGGTAGAGTGGTAGCTATTATGGTAGGAAAACTCTACCAGAGGAAAGTATCACACCCATGATCCCCCTGAGTCTAGAACACATGCCCGCAGCATATCCTCCAAGGTCTGGATGGTGTGCTCTGTCTGTCCATCTGTCTGGGGATGGAAAGCAGTGCTTAGATGTATCTGGGTGCCAAAAGCATGCTTCAATCCTCTCCAGACTTGTGAGGTAAATCGTGCATCCCTATCTAAGACTATAGACCTCGGAATCCTATACAAATGCACCACCTCATCCATGTACCTTCGCACCAAAGCATCCACTGCACTCGACTCCCTGATCACCAGAAATTGAGCCGATTTCATCAACTTGTCCACTACCACCCAAATGGCATCGTATCCCCCTTGGAACTTTGGTAGTCCCATGACAAAATCCATCGAGATTACGTACCACATCCACTCGGGGACATCTAGAGGCTGCAGTTGGCCGCTGGGAACTCGATGTTCAGCTTTCACTTGCTCACACACTAAGCCCTTGGCCACAAACTCTGCCACCGCTCGCTTGACTCCAAGCCACCAAAACTGCCTCTTCCGTCCCTGGTACGTCTTGGAAACTATTGGGTGTACCGCCATGGCTGAGTTGTGGAACTCACTGAGAACCTTGTCGCGCATTTCCTTCAGAACAAACACCCTTATCTAGAAAAGAATCTGGTTCTGACCATCCTTTGTCCATCCTTCCAGAGCATTTCCCTGGTCAACTCGGTCATGCATCACTTCGCACTCCGGGTCTCCCCACTGAGACTCCTCTACTTGCTAAAATAGAGATGACTGAACTTTCATCTGATACAGGAAACCTATACTGCTATCCATCCTCGTATCCAATTGTAAGGTAGCCAACTCCTCCATCCCCTTCCAGGCATCCGCCGACTCTCAGACCGTATCCTTCTACATCCTCATGCCCAATGAATCAGCTACTACATTTCCCTTTCCCTCAGTATAAGAGATCTCAATGTCTTAATCCTGGAGTAACTCCACTCATATCCGTTGTCACAAGTTTAGGTCCCACCGGGAGAATATATACTTCAAGCTTTTGTGATCTTTGAAGACCACAAAGAGTTCCCCAATGAGGTAGTGCCGCCATAACTCTAGTGTAAAAATGACTGTTGCAAGCTCTAGGTCGTGGGTGGCATAATTACGCTCATGAGGGTATAGCTGCCTCGACCCATAAGAGATCACCCCTTGTCACTGCATCAACACACATCCCAGGACCTTTCCTAAAGCATCACAGAACACCTCATAGGCCTCCCCTTCTTTTGGTAATCTTAGCACTGGGGCACTGACCAACTTCTCATTCAGATGGCTGAAGGTTGACTCCCACTGCTCACTCCACTCGAAAACCTGGTCGTTCTTGGTCAGGGCTTTAAAAGGGGCTGCTACTCGAGAGAATTTGGGTACGAACCTCCGATAGTAACCTGCCAGCCCGAGGAAACTATGGGCCTCTGCCACATTCTTGGGTGCTGCCCAAGAAAAAACTGCCTCAACCTTTGACGGGTCCACCGCTAGTCCCTGCTCAGACACCACGTGCCCGAGGAAGTTCACTTCTCATGTCCAGAATTTTCATTTCGACAACTTCCCATAGAGTTGATGATGTCGAAGGACCTCCAAAACTACCTTCAGTTCCTCTGCATGGTCCTATTCTTACCTTGAATAGATTAGGATATCGTAGATTAACACAACCACGAACCGATCCAAGTACTCCCGAAAGATGGAGTTCATAAGCCCCATGAACACAACTGGGGCGTTCATAATGCCGAAGGGAATAACCACGAACTCGAAGTGTCCATATCTTCATCTGAACACCGTCTTCAGGATGTCTCCCTCTTTCAATCTTAGCTGGTGATACCCAGATCGCAGGTCGATCTTCGAGAACTATCCTGCCACATTCAGCTGGTCGAAATGATCTTCTATCCTCGGAAGGGGGTAGCGATTCTTGATCATCACCTGATTCAGCCTCCTGTAGTCTATGCACAACCTGAGACCACCATCTGCCTTCTTCGCGAACAATATTGGAGCACCCCACGGTGACGCACTCGGCCGAACATATCCCCTCTTCATCAGATTGTCAATTTGGATCTCCGACTCTCGTAGCTCTGAAGGAGCCATCCGGTAAGGAACCATCGAGATCAGACGAGCGTCGGGCTGTAGGTCTATCCCAAACTCGATATAACGTCGAGGGGGTAGAGTCTTCACCTTCTCAGGGAAGACATCCATAAACCCACGGACGATCTCTGGCACTTCCACCATTTCAGCATCTACTGACCCTACTGACAGCTCAGCTAAAACGGAGAGGAGGGGTTCCTCTTGCCTGTCGCCCTTTTGACTCCTCCGCTCGCCGGTGAAGACAACATGTCTGCCGCCCAAGTCTAAGAACACAACCCTTCTTCAGAAGCAGTAGATGATGGCACACACAGAGAATAGCCAGTCGATGCCTAGGATGACATCGTATGGTTATATCTGTAGTAGAAGAAGATCCCTAACTGACTGATGTGGCCCTATCATTAGTCTGCAGCCCCGAAAAACAAACAACACGTCGGTCTGACCCCCAACTGGTGTGCTCAACACCAGGGGCACCGAGAGTCTCTAGGCATCTAGACCCAAAGTACGGGCTAGACTAGGTGCAACAAAGGAGTGCAGAGATCCGGTATCGAACAAGGCATAAGCAAGGGTACTAAACAAACTGATCGTACCTCGAACAACCTCTGGCCCTGTTGGAACTGCTTCCTCTGCGGCGTGTAACTATCCACGCCCAGCTCCTCTACCCCTTGGTTGATGGCCACCTCCCCGACCATGCCCCTGTCGAGGTCCCTGAGGAGCACCCTGAGGTCGGCCTCCTCCTCCAAGATCATGCATCCTCTCCACCACTTCGGCCTTCTTCTGGACCTCCAAGTACGTCGGATGGGTAAAGGGGGTAACAGCATACTGGAGGGAGGGTCGGAGCACCTCCTCTAAACATCTTTCCCGAGACTCCTCGTCGGGAAAAAGGTCTGGAGAAAAACCTAGGAGGTCCTTGAACTTGATCCCTAGCTCCCTCACGGACATACTCCCCTGTTGGAGGGAGAGTAGATCCTGTCGTTTTTCTGCCTTCATCGTCGAAGAGAGGAATTCCGCCCGGAACTCCCTCTCGAAATCATCCCATGCCACCTTGGCCTCCCTCCTCTCCCCCAGGTAAAGCATCCACCACTGATGCACCACTCCCTACATCTGGCTGACGTCCAGAGGAACCCAGTACTCGGTCGGGGCCCGAATCAGGCCGAAATCTATCACTAGCTCCTCTTGTAACTCCCCGAGATTTTATGAAAAATATTCTTTTTAATTTCACTAATGTCTTGTGTTGTACGCTACACCAAAAGGAGCTTGCACAAAACGCATCCTTGATTTTCCTTGCATTACACGCAATCGCGACCTTCCTCGATAGCGTGTGTAGTACGCAATAACGAGTTTCACTAAACAACAATATGCTATTAAAATATTATTAAAACTAGCCGTTATGAATAGTAATAACCACCTTTTGAAATTTTGTAATTTTATTTTTCAAAATGGAATTCATTTTTGGATTCATAATATCGAAATTAGATTAGGGTGAAATTTTGGTGATTTTCGGATAACTTTCATATTTTGATGAATAGTGAAAATTACTAAATTTTAATTAAAAACAACTTTTTCAATCGAAATAATTAATAGTGGTAAATTATTAATTTGAGTGGTTTTAAATTATATTTAGAATATATTTTTACAATTTAATACAATGTCGGTCATTGGATGTAATTTCACATTTAAACCAGACATAAACAAATGTCAATCTTTTGATAGTTATTATCTCTTAAGAACACGCTATTTGTTTTGACGACGGGAATTAATTTTTAAATTAATTAATGCAACTGATGTGTTTTGAATTTGGTAAAATAGAAATCATTTTTTAGTTCATAGTATCAAATATAGCTTAGGCCTAATTTTTGGTATTTTTCTGAAATCTTTCAATTTTTGATGAATAGTGAAACCACTATGTGGTAGTTAAAAAAACTGAATTTTTCATAAAACATAATTTTACCACTTCTGTGAGTGGAATTTCAAAAATCCGAGAGACACGGTTGATGTCAGTAAGTAAAATGTGGTTCAATGAGATGAAAATAATTTTTGGTGAATAGTAACTTTTTACTTTTATTTACCATGGTTAAAAGTAAATAGGGTAATTAAGGGTAGAAATGATATTATTATTACCCTAACACATGTCCTAATTCTATTGGACAAGTGTAATTCGACCAAAAACAAACTTAGGAATAAAATATGACCATTTAGGCCCACTTGGATTAGATTAGGACATTTATTATTAATTTATTTAAAGAAGGGTTAAAAGAGTTAAAATCAAAGTTTATTTACTAAAACATTTTTAATATAGGGTTATACATACGATAAATTCGATTGTAAATATTCATTAGAAAGCTAAAAATATTTCCTACATAATGGTATTTTATTTGTAATTTTTATACATCAAATAATTTAATTTATTTATGACACAAAAATGATACAGTAATTATCTTATTAATGAAATATTGACATAATTGATGTTATAAATACCAAAATAAATGTAATTTAAGACTTTTTATGAATTAAACTAATTTTCTAGGTTAATATGACATGTTAGTATTGATTTAATTAACTTTTTTAGAACTTATCATTCTGTTATGATTTTCCAAAAAATCAATTACTAAATATTATCAAAATTGACATAAAATAGTTTTTAAAACAAATATTATATTATTAATTGTTATATTATTCCTAAAAATCTCAGGTTAGGCCAAATGACTTCGATAAGGTTATATATATTAATAATAAACAATTTGGGGTTCTTTTGGATTCTTATAATAAGTTTATTAACCTTATATTAATAGAACACAAGAAGACACGGTAAAAGTAAAATTATTTAACTTAATGTTAAATCTAAATGATAAGGTTAAAATAGGAACCTAAACTTGTCTAAATTCTATTGGATGAGAGTATTTCTACCCATCCCCACCTTAGAATCAAAATAAATCAATATGGAGCCATTTAAAACCGAAATTGACTTTATAATAAAATAATATTTTTAGTTATTCCAAAGGTACCCCTCTCCTCCCTTATAAAATGGGACCTCCTCCCTCTCTTCCTCACACAACTTTGAGCCTTCAAGCTCGGCCAACCCCTGTCAATGTCTCCTATAAACTTCCCTAGAAACATCCTAGAGGTTATGGTCTTCCTCAAAGACCATTGTTGGTACCCTAAGAGGAGGTCACAAAGAGGCGCTTCAAAGAAGAGGTAATTTCTGTTACCAATTCTTTCACCTTTATTTCTTCTTCCACTTCTTCTTCTAAGGTTGTTTCATTATGAAGTAATAACATCAGTATCACTCATATACTGATATGTTATTATAAATATGAACCAACTCTAATTATCCTTCTATCCATCCTACGGAAAAAGGAAATCACCACGCGTGCGTACGTACGGAATACCGTCTCCACGTCGTGGTGTAATCTGCTTTTCCACCAACACCTTGCATGGATGGGTATTATGGTGTAAAACATAACTATACATAGTTATTATAACATAATAATGATTCTGATATATTGTTTCATCCACTCCAATTCAATTCAATAATTATGGAAATGATATCATCTCTCATGCGTACGTACGGACTACCGTCTCCACGACGCGATGAGATTCATTCTCCATGTTAACCATTTAAAAATGATTATAAAGTATATATAAGCAATAATAATGAAATATATGACATTATAAAGCTACTGGATTTATGTGTATATATATTTATGTCATCTACTTAATTCCATTCAACTCAATAAGGAAACGAAAACAGCGTTCATGCGTACGAACGGTCTACTGTCTCCATGAACGGTGTATTTCTTTCCATTTACTGATTTATTATATATATGTATATTCTGAATATATATATATATATCATGTTTTATATTCTGGAATTAAGTAATCATGATCTATGTAATCATATGAATAATTACAAGTCAAAACACGGACGACAAATGAAACAATTTTACCGAAAACGCTTTTTAACATGGAATTTACAAAAGAACGGGTAATATAAAGTCTTAAGTGAACCATATATGATATCATAACAATGAATATGATTCTGTAATAAGTCAATATCATTATTTAAATCATTATACAGGAGGTTCGGACACTTAAAAAGCAAGTCGGACCTAAGGTAAGGGAAATATCACAATCTCATTTTTATCCGAGATTGTTTATACTTTGGAATTTACTGGGGTGTATTTTATCATCCACATCCATCTTTCCTCAATATATAATATTATTTCCATCCACCTACAATTTTTTTAAATCAAATTTTACCCTTCGGTGAGTCTTTTGTAAAAGATATGAAAGGAATCTTTTGTCGTTTTTCATACGAGGTACTTTTTGACTTTTCCGACAAAAGTACGAGAAGAATGTTTTTTTAACTTATACGGCATGTATAGATTTTTAAAACATTATTTCCAAGAATATTCCTTTACAAGTTTTCAAGTTTATTTTTAATCAACTTCATTTAGTTTAAAGTTGTATGACATGTTAAGAAAGGAAAAATGTTTTTGAAGAAGAAAGGATATTTTCCTCAAGAATGGAGTTCAAGTGTTTTATCAAAATTATGTTCCATCTATGATAATAAAGGGTTCTTTTTTTATCCCTATTATTACATTGATTTGATTATGTTGTGATGGAATTATTTTTATGAATTCCTTTATCTTATATGAATTTTTTTATGACGTCATCATGTTTAAGATTCCCATTTGTATTACATGGGTTATGCAATGATATATGATTTCTGATTTTGTGGCACACATAAGAATGGTATCATTATGAGATGGGTAGGACCTATATCTCCCTCCAATGTATTGGGTAAAGATTTTATATCTCATGAGATAGAAATGGCTGGAATGGTAGGTTATACCGGTTCAGTGAAACAGGACTGAAACGAGGGTGACTCGGTTCAGAAATGGACTTTGTCCACTAAGATAGTCTTGGAAATGAGTCTTGACTAACAAGAAATGATTCTCTATGATTATGTGTGTATGCCACAAAGTTTCATGTTTTAAGTTATGATTATTGTGATTACATTTCACTGCCATGATTTATCCCATGTTATGAAATTATGATCTCTTTTGCAGGTTAATATTTCCAAAAGTTATGTGCTTGTGTATACGATGTGATTGATATTTCTTTTGTTTACCATTAATGAGAATTTGAGCTCACCCTTTTATGTTTACTTTTCCCCAGGATATAAAGAAATGTTTTAGGTATAAAAAAAAGAGGAAGATCTTTATGGGAGATGTTGAAGATCTTTCACCCGGAATAGTAGATTATATTCCGAGTTTCCAAAGACACTAAACTACTACAATCCTTGTGTGTGTGTTTTTGTTATGTACTAAGTATTCCGCAAATGTAATGTAATGCCAATGTACGTCAAGCTTCGGGTCTCTACAGTTGGTATCAGATCAAAGGTTTAGTCAACCTTTGGAAACTAGGATGCGAAAACGTTAGTGAGATCCCTAGAGATATTTCTAAGGTATGTCTAGGGATGTCCCTAAGGTTAAGTATACATATAGGTTATAGTACTAGAATTACGCTAACGATCATAGAATTAAACCTATGATGTTAGATATTTAAGGTACTCCCCCTTTATTATGTTGTTTTCCCTAGCATGATTTTTGCCTCTCACACTATTCTTTTTGGGTTTTAGACGATGGCTGGAACCCGAAGGAACCGTGTTGATCAATGCAATGGACAATACAATGATTGGCCTCCTGAAAAAACAAATGTTATGGGAGATGGAGTGAAAAATCTTATTGCTATACTTACACAAGTTATGAATCATTCTGGACTTCCAAATGAGTAGAGAAGGGAACAATATTCGATTGAGTCCTTCATGAGGCAACGTCCACCTTCTTTCAGTGGGTCTTCTGATCCACTCATTTCTGAACAATGGACCAGTACCACTGAAAAGATATTTTCAGTTCTTCAATGTTCTGAGCATGATAAAGTCATCTTAGAAGTATATCGTTAGGAAGGTGAAGCTGATCAATGGTGGAATCTTATCAAGAATATGAGGCCCAGAGATGAAATTGAGTCCATGGAATGGGACAAGTTCAAGAACTTGTTTTTCAGTAAGTACTTCCCTCGTATTCTTCGAACAAAGATGGAAAAGGAGTTTCTTGAGCTGATGCAAAAGGATGATGAATCTGTTGGTATATACGAAGCGAATTTTACAATACTTGCAAGGTATGCATATGGAATTATCATTCAACCTGAAAGTAAAGTTGATCGATTTTTCAGTGGCTTAAAACCAAGTCTTCGAAGGGAATTAGCTATAAGAGACTTCAGTAGCTATGAAGAAATTTTGCGTTGTGCTATCAAGGTAGAAATGGAATTTGGTGTTACATATCCATCTCATGGTTTTGACAAGAAACGAAATATGGAGTTCAAGGAGAAATCTCAGAATAATGGTGAAAAGAAGATGAATGTTTCCTTATTCACAAAGTGTGGAAAGAAGCATGGTGGAGATTGTCTTAAAGGGACTAGAAAATGTTTTAAGTGTGGAAAAGAAGGTCATCGAGCAGCTGAGTGTCGAAGTAATGGAAAAAGGGTTTTTAATGATGTGAACAAAGCAAACACTGCAGAGAACGCACCACCAACACTTCAATGCTTCAAGTGCAAGGAAATGGGGCATTATGCTAATAAATGCCCTAATCCAAGGGTTAGTGATGATCTACATGAGAAACCGCTTCAGGAAAAGGACAAAGGGAAGTCACATGTGATCACTATTGGCGATGTTGAATATGACAACGATGTGGTGGAATGATTAAGTGTTTATGTAATGGGATTCCAAAATAATGTTCTATCATGGAGTATTGGAATATTTATGTATTGGTCTAATGTGGTATTCAAAGTGATTGAGATATTTTTGGAAATAAGATGATATGCGCATAATGAAGGGAAAACGAGAAAATGAAATGTTTAAGAGTATTCATGAGCTCATGATTGATATAAGGACTAAGTGATATCATGGTTTGAGTATATAGAATTTTGAGGATTTTGGTATGTGGAAAGTGTTAAATTTTAACTGCATTCATGTTTTCACTCAGGTTCAATGGGTATTCATTCTTCAAGAGAATACATGATTAAGGTATTTACATGTTTGTAATTTGACCAGCAAGATATATCTTATGATATATGGGGGATAAATGATGGAATTCACGTGATTGTTCTGTGAAATTTCAAGTAACCATTTTTTTTATACTATGAGCTTGGACCGATGTATTTTAGATAAGATTAAATGGATTATGTTGGACATAAGTTAGGATAAAACGTTTTTCTATATTATTTATGGGATTTTATAGTAATATAGCTTTAGAAAAAGGACAACCTACAGGACGGGCGACAAGCCATCGCGTCGGACAAGGCTGTGGGAATCGAACCCACAACCGAAGTGCGACTGGCCTTTATCGCCTACCACTGGCCTACAGGAAGTCCCTGTTTAGTAGAAACTAGTTATATTATATTAAGCAGTATGATATATGAAGTATAAGTCCATTTTAGGAACCATATATGATTAATCTCACTATAGAATGACTTATGTATATTTAATAACTTTTTCTAACCTTTTGTTTGAGACAGATGGAATGACCCGTCATTCTATCACATGATCTGCTAACACATCACGAATAACAAATTCAACTTCATTTATTTAAGAGATGAAGTGGAAATTGTTCAAGGCATGAACAACAGTGACATTGTATCAAAATAAAGTAAGTATTTATTCTAATTCAAATTCTTCAACTTTAGGGAAACGATCTTGAAAACCAAAAATGTGTCCTAGTACTCTTATATCTAATTAATCAGATGTTACCTTAGATCGTCACAAATTTATGGATTTGTGATTGTTGGCTTCTCCATAGCCATGTTTTCTACCACTCTCCATCAGAACATGATGGTTAGATTTTTATTCCATATCCATATTTTCACCTATGTGGAAACTCAGTGATTAGTTTATTTGGGTAACCGTTACGTTTCATACTTTCGTTTTAAAGATTGTTTTTGGTATTCCTTTTTACGATGTGGGTTTATATTAAAGAAACTTTCGAATAGTAAACCATTTATAACCCCGATGAATTTCGAGGGTGAAATTCATTTTAAGGGGGGTAGAATGTAACACCCCGAGATTTTATGAAAAATGTTCTTTTTAATTTCAGTAATGTCTTGTGCTGTACGCTACACCAAAAGGAGCTTGCACAACACGCATCCTTGATTTGCCTTGCATTACACGAAATCGCGACCTTCCTTGATAGCGTGTGTAGTACGCAATAACGAGTTTCACTAAACAACAATATGCTTTTAAAATATTATTAAAACTAGCCGTTATGAATAGTAATAACCACCATTTGAAATTTTGTAATTTTATTTTTCAAAATGGAATTAATTTTTGGATTTGTAATATCGAAATTAGCTTAGGGTGAAGTTTTGGTGATTTTCGGATAACTTTCATATTTTGATGAATAGTGAAAATTACTAAATTTTAATTAAAAACAAATTTTTCAATAGAAATAATTAATAGTGATAAATTATTAATTTGAGTGGTTTTAAAGTATATTTATAATATATTTTTACAATTTAGTACAATTTTGGTCATTGGATGTAATTTCACATTTAAACAAGACATAAACAAATGTCAATCTTTTGATAGTTATTATCTCTTAAGAACACGCTATTTGTTTTGACGACGGGAATTAATTTTTAAATTAATTAATGAAACTTATGTGTTTTGAATTTGGTAAAATAGAAATCATTTTTGAGTTCATAATATCAAATATAGCTGAGGCCTAATTTTTGGTATTTTTCTGAAATCTTTCAATTTTTGATGAATAGTGAAACCAATCAGTGGTAGTTAAAAAAACTGAATTTTTCATAAAACTTAATTTTACCGCTTCTGTGAGTGGAATTTCTAAAATCTGAGAGACACGATTGATGTAAGTAAGTAAAATGTGGTTCAATGAGATGAAAATAATTTTTGGTGAATAGTAACTGTTTACTTTTATTTACCACGGTTAAAAGTAAATAGGGTAATTAAGGGTAGAAATGATATTATTATTACCCTAAAACATGTCCTAATTCTATTGGACAAGTTTAATTCGACCAAAAACAAACTTAGGAATAAAATATGACCATTTAGGCCCACTTGGATTAGATTAGGACATTTATTATTAATTTATTTAAAGAAGGGTTAAAAGAGTTAAAATCAATGTTTATTTACTTAAACATTTTTAATATAGGGTTATACATAAGATAAATTAGATTGTAAATATTCATTAGAAATATAAAATGATTTACTACATAATGTTATTTTATTTGTAATTTTTATACATCAAATAATTTAATTTAATTATGACACAAAGATGATGCAGTAATTATCTTATTAATGAAATATTGACATAATTGATGTTATAAATACCAAAATAAATGTAATTTAAGACTTTTTATGCATTACACTAATTTTCTAGGTTAATATGACATGTTATTATTGATTTAATTAACTTTTTTTGAACTTATCATTCTGTTATGAGTTTCAAAAAAATCAATTACTAAATAGTGTCAAAATTGACATAAAATAGTTTTTTAAAAAATATTATATTATTAATTGTTATTTTATTCCTAAAAATCTATGGTTCGGCCAAATGACTTAGATAAGGTTATATATATTAATAATAAACAATTTGGGGTTCGTTTGGCTTCTTATTGTAAGTTTATTAACCTTATAGTATAAGAACACAAGAAGACACGGTAAAAGTAAAATTATTTAACTTATTGTTAAATCTAAATGATAAGGTTAAAATAGGAACCTAAACTTGTCTAAATTCTATTGGATGAGAGTATTTCGAACCATCCCCACCTTAGCATCGAAATAAATTAAATTGGTGCCATTTAAAACCGAACTTGACTTTATAATAAAATAATATTTTTAGTTATTCCAAAGGTGCCCCTCTCCTCCCTTATAAAAGGGCACCTCCTCCCTCTCTTCCTCACACAACTTTGAGCCTTCAAGCTCGGCCAACCCCTGTCAAATTCTCCTCTCCACTTCCCTAGAAACATCCTAGAGGTTCTGGGCTTCCTCAAATACCAATTTTGGTACCCTAAGAGGAGGTCTCAAAGAGGCGCTTTAAAGAAGAGGTAATTTCCGTTACCAATTTGTTCACCTTTATTTCTTCTTCCACTTCTTCTTCTAATGTTGTTTCATTATGAAGTAATAACATCAGTATCACTCATATACTGATATGTTATTATAAATATGAAACAACTCTAATTAACCTTCTATCCATCCTACGGAAAAAGGAAATCACCGCGCGTGCGTACGTACGGAATACCGTCTCCACACCGTGGTGTAATCTGCTTTTCCACCAACACCTTACATGGATGGGTATTATGGTGTAAAATATAACTATACATAGTTATTATAACATAATAATGATTATGATATATTGTATCATCCACTCCAATTCAATTCAATAATTATGGAAATGATATCATCGCTCATGCGTACGTACGGACTACCGTCTCCACGACGCGATGAGATTCATTCTCCATGTTAACCATTTAAGAATGATTATAAAGTATATATAAGAAATAATAATGAAATATATGACATTATAAAGCTACTGGATTTATGTGTATATATATGTATGTCATCTACTTAATTCCATTCAACTCAATAAGGAAACGAAAATAGCGTTCATGCGTACGAACGGTCTACCGTCTCCATGAACGGTGTATTTCTTTCCATTTACTGATTTATTATATATATGTATATTCTGAATATATATATAAATCATGTTTTATATTCTGGAATTAATTAATCATGATCTAAGTAATCATATGAATAATTACAAGTCAAAACACGGACGACAAATGAAACAATTTTACCCAAAACGCTCATTAACGTGGAATTTACAAAAGAACAGGTAATATAAAGTCATAAGTGAACCATATATGATATCATAACAATGAATATGATTCTGGAATAAGTCAATAACATTATTTAAATAATTATACAGGAGGTTCGGACACTTACAAAGAAAGTCGGACCTAAGGTAAGGGAAATATCACAATCTCATTTTTATCCGAGATTGTTTATACTTTGGAATTTACTGGGGTGTATTTTATCATCCACATCCATCTTTCCTCAATATGTAATATTATTTCCATCCACCTACAATTTTGTTAAATCCAATTTTACCCTTCGGTGAGTTTTTAGTATAAGATATGAAAGGAATCTTTTGTCTTTTTTCATATGAGGTACTTTTTGACTTTTCCGACAAAAGTACGGGAAGAATGTTTTTTTAACTTATACGGCATGTATGGATTTTTAAAACATTATTTCCAAGAAGCTTATTTTACAAGTTTTCAAGTTTATTTTTTATCAACTTCTTTTAGTTTAATGTTTTATGAGATGTTAAGAAAGGAAAAATGTTTTTGAAGAAGAAATGATATTTTCCTCAAGAATGGAGTTCAAGTGTTTTATCAAAATTATTTTACATCTATGATAATAAAGGGTTCTGTTTTTATCCCTATTATTACATTGATTTGATTATGTTGTGATGGAATTATTTTTATGAATTACTTTATCTTATATGAATTGTTTTATGATGTCATGATGTTTAAGATTCCCATTTGTATTACATGGGTTATGCAATGATATATGATTTCTGATTTTGTGGCACACATAAGAATGGTATAATTATGAGATGGGTAGGACCTATATCTCCCTCCAATTCATTGGGTAAAGATTTTATATCTCATGAGATAGACATGGCTGGAATGGTAGGTTATACCGGTTCAGTGAAACAGGACTGAAACGAGGGTGACTCGGTTCAGAAATGGACTTTGTCCACTAAGATAGTCTTGGCAATGAGTCTTGACTAACAAGAAATGATTCTCTATGATTATGTGTGTATGCCACAAAGATTCATGTTTTAAGTTATGATTATTGTGATTACATTTCACTGCCATGATTTATCCCTTGTTATGAAATTATGATCTCTTTTGCAGGTTAAGATTTCCAAAAGTTATGTGCTTGTGTATACGATGTGATTGATATTTCTTTTGTTTACCCTTACTGATAATTTGAGCTCACCCTTTTATGTTTAATTTTCCCCAGGATATAAAGAAAGGTTTTAGGTATAAAAAAAGAGGAAGATATTTATGGGAGATGTTGACGATCTTTCACCAGGATTAGAAGATTATATTCCGAGTTTCCAAAGACACTAAACTACTACGATCCTTGTGTGTGTGTTTTTGTTATGTACTAAGTATTCTGAAAATGTAATGTAATGGCAATGTACGTCAAGCTTCGGGTCTCTGCACCTCTAGCCAGCCTTCCATCTTCATGTTAGAGGTGCTTCCCTCATACTTCTCGAGGGACTGCTGTTGGAAGGATTGAAGAGTCCTCCACCACTGGTTGTCCTCCTCTTCTTGGTCAGCTCTCTGCCGATCAGACAAGGTGGTCTGCGGGGCCTCGATCTCCTGTACCACACGCGGTCCCCTTCCAGGTGTCATAGCTGCAAGGTAAACAAGGAATACATTAGCCCAAGTAGTGCAAAATATTGTCTTTAAAACTTCTTAATCTATTTTTTGGTTATTCTTAATTCCAAAAACACCCCAGAAACATGAGAATACAAGTCATAATGATGAATGTACCATTATTACGGTCACTACCCTGCAATCAGTGTGGCATCACTTGGTCGTTCGGTAGGTCCAGAGTCCTTGCATCGGATCACGGGGGGGACCCAAAATCCCATGTCCTAGTTGGTCTTCCATGGCCTATTTCACACACCGAGGTCACCCAACACTGTTGCCCTACCATCCCATGCAATCCTTACTGTGCCTATCTCCAGACTCCATCCTATCTCTCAACCATCGGCCTCTGATACCATTCTGTCACGACCCACCTTCACCAAAAGGAGGGAAGGGTCAGCAGATTTCCATGCCCTTCCTTCTTTAAGTTGAAGGAGAGATAATGAACGCCGAGACCTGCCTTCAATTGGTCCTGGAGTGGTGACTAGCACCAAGGGTATAGAAATTACACACAATGGAAGGCATTACCCCCTATTTGTTTTATATGATTGGGAGATAAGATGATGAAACCCAACAACACCAAGGTAAAATAAAAGTAAATCCAAAAGTAAAACATTCCCACATGCATGTTCCAAAAGTAAAAGCCACAAAGTACAAAAGGTGACTACAAAGGTAAGTACCAAAGAAAGGAAAATAGCAATTGCAACTGCCCCAAAGGTTCGAGCTAGTATGGTTTCGCATGATCCCCGATATCCTCCTGGAAACCTAAAAGCAGTTTTATATACGTAGGGTGAGCATACAAGTACACTCAATAGGGAAAACCAAAGACTCTCATGCACAAGTGGGGGAACGTGCTAAAGTCCTATGAGAAAAGGAGTAAACCAAATGCCTATTAAGGTAAACTATCCACCCAAGCCTCACCAAGGCACACTCCCCAAATAATGGAAGTCAAGTCATATATATAATTAGAGCACATCGATGTTCGGGTATCCTGTGCCACTTTCCCACTTGTTATTGAGACATCCTACGCATCGAACCAATCCTGCCATTTCCACCATAGTCCCACTGCAAAAACTGCCCACACACACCTGGTCCACAACCACTCACAGTCCCACTACCGTATCCTGCCCGCAGACACCTGTGCCACAACTGTCATACGTAACCACGCCTGCAAACACCTAGCCTAGAACAACCACCACCATGCCTGAAGGCACCTAGGCTAGAAGATCCACTGCCATGCCCAAAGACACATGGGGCTCATCCCGAAGACACATGGGAAACCACCTGCCGCACACACCTGGACAATCACCACACTACCCCACCTGAAGGTTCTTGGACTAATAATGGACCTCAGGCCATCACAGCCTGCCCAAAGACACTTGGGCTATCCGGGAAAGGGAGCCGAAAAGGAGTTAATAACTGTCCACTAATAATAGTGTTGGGAAAACCACCCCCCCCCCATGAAATGGGGTTGTTCGGCACTAAGTGCTCATCATGGGTGGGGCGTGAATAAGATAAACAAAACTAAAAATATAAATATAGGTAACAAGCACTCACCCAAAGTTAGGTTTTTTTTCAGCCAGCCTAAAGGACACAAACAACACTCAGGTCCAAGTCATGAATCTCACCAAAAAACCCATTTTCCCTTTTTTTCATGTTCAGTAATAATGTTAAAATAAGTTTAAGCACTACTGGGCAATTAAACCATAAGCATAACCAAGGAAAACAAAAATCAGCCAAACATTAATTAAGTATCCACACCCGGTTCTCTAGTAAAGTCACAACAACAAGGAATAAGTGAGATCTCTCGGAGTACTGGAACCAAAGATGAACCTGAGACACTACCCCCTGTCACCTCCCCCAAAAAGGTTTTTCATCAACATAGGATCCCACCCCAATTCATGATATAAACACAGTAACCACCTGGTCTTAAAACTCACAACCACTGAATCTATAACAACAGGGGATCCCATCCCCAATTCCACAACCACCGAGAGTATAAAAACAGGGGACCCCATCCCCTCCCACATCTCTAGTAATCAGCCCGAAAAAGGAAACAACCAAACCACTACCACCGACACAAAGCAGGGCCATACCGGTATTTTTAAATTTAAACGATTTAACACACTCCCTGATTTCAAATTCCATGTGCTTTAACCGGGAGTTATCACAGAAGGGTTGATCCTGGTGCTTTCAATTTATTCTTCCGGGTATACGTGATTAACCAATTTACTTTTCACAGCAGGAGTTTACAACCACAAAGAATCCATTTAAAACATCATCAGGGGTTCATTAATGCACAGATAAATACCACCAATGGCCATGATTTTTAGTAGGCACAAGCCTGCACAATTTATAATGGAGATCGTAATATAAAACAGCATCAACGATCATAGCCCCCCTTATTTCTTTATAGAATCCAATAATTTTCTTTATTTAGGTATGGTTTATCCAATTATACAGAATCAAAAGCACGCCCACCCTGCATGATACACAAAATAGAGAGGCGAAGGATAAATTCCCTACTTGTTGATCGACGATCGATGCTTTGCCCGGGCGCGGAACTTTACGCATAACGATGCGGCTCGCCCGATGCACGAAAATAGGCTCGTCTGGATGAAAGCACTCACTGATGGTGATCGAGAAAAGAAGAAACCTAGGAGAACCCTTTAGTTATTAGGGTCGCAGACGGTTGAGATAAGAACACGAAACCGCGTGAGCGGGGGTAGTGGGTTGACCACGCGGCACCACACGTCATTAAAGGGGTCGAGTGGTTTAAATCGATGCACACACACCAGGTTATTTCATTAATATTTAATTAAAACATTTGGGTGTTACCAGGCTTTTAAAACGATCTTAAAGGGCTCAAAATAGGGTTTAAAACCCAATTTTCACAAAAAGGAGTTCTACTGGAAAGAACCCGTAGGGTTGGCCACGACAACCAGTAGCTGAGAACTACCGGTGGGTGACAGCTACTGGTAGCTGAGCTACCAGTGGCTGTCAGCAAGCGGTAGGCTGCAGCTACCGGTAGACTAAGCTACCAATAGGCTGCAGCTACCGGTAGACCACGCTACTGTTAGGCTGGAGCTACCGGTCGACCGAGCTACTAGTAGGCTGCTGCTACCAGTAGACCGAGCTACCGGTAGACAGAGCTACCGGTAGGCTGCAGCTACTGGTAGACAGAGCTACCGATAGGAATTCTACTGGTAGGCATGCTACCGGTAGGCTAAGTCTACTGGTAGACCAACCATTGCGCCACACTTCACCGAGATTCCCAGGCCAGAAAACCCAACACGATATTTTCACAAAGTAAGGGACCCCCAGAAACCCGGGCCACTACATGGGGACTAAACCATTAAAAATTATTATTCTTGTCCAATTAAACTATATTTTTCTTTTTAAAATTCTTAATGGTCATTTTGTTTTATAATTGTTGAATATTTGGTCTAGAACCTTATATAAGAAACCAATATTATATATATTATATACTTTTATTAGGTATCCATTTTTCAATTAAATTTTTATTAAAATGAATAATGATTTCTCTTAATTGAAAATATTCATGACATTAAAAATTGATTCTTCTATGTTATTACACAACCTTAGTACCATTGATTTTTTTTAAGTATTGGATGAGCATAAAATGATATATAAGGTATATAAATTGACGAATGAAACCCATTAGTCCATTTTAAAACTATGAGATCAAAAACTATGTTTTCTTCTATCATAATTATCATTGAGATAAAATAATCCTTCAATGACACAAAAGAATATATTTTCATCAAATATTTATTGATAAATACATTATAAGAATATATAATGGAAAAATTATATTTATTTTTGTTTCATTTAAAACATGATAATTCATGCAATACATTTTCTTAAAACAATATAATTTTTCCACAAAAATTGTATAATAATTGCATTAAAAATAAACATCACACTACCTTTTAAATGAATCAATATTATATAATAAACCAATATATATTATTGAAACTACATGTAGGTTCCTTGGGAATCCATCCCTATAAAACTATAAAAAATAATTATAATTGGAATAACCATACAATTGACTTCTAATATAATACTCCAAAGAACCTAATAATTTCCAAATGAATTGGAGTACTATATTAGAGAACCCATCATATAAGTTATATCTATATTATCAAAAATCATTCACTATTTCAGGCTCACCCATAATCAAAAAAAATCAAGCTACCTATACTAATAATACATCCAATAAAAATTATATTAAACTTATTTGAAAAAGACATTTTATATCGAAATAAAAGTTTAACTAAAACCCAATTTTAAAAAAATAAATTTCCTATATTATGGGAAATTTTTTTTTACCATAAAAAATATGAATAAATATAATGAAATACAATTGCCCAATAATAATTATGGGATTGAAAAATTTAATTTACACCATATATAATAAAATAAATCATTTTTTTGTGTTTTCTATATTAAGAAAAAGAATGCATAAATGAATTATTTTTAAATCCATTTAAATAATGTAAAAAGTGATACAATTTTTCCCTCCCAATTAACTTATATCCATACAAATACAATGATAATATATTTTTAGAATATATAGAGAACGAATAAATATAGTTGGATGGGAAATATTCTATGTGGATTTCTAAATCAAAGTCCCTTATCTAAGTTCTAACTCATCATGTTAGTTCAGTATCTTCTCAAATTAAAAACTTCTGTCTGTTATTTAACTACATAATAACATATTTCTGGTTTATACTTTTTTTATTTTAACTAATAAATAGTAATATTAATGTATATAATCAATTGATATCACATTAAATGTTTGGATGATATTCTCTTTATTTGTTATAAATAAAATTAATAGGATTACTATTATTAAAAATTTCATTATTGAATAATATATATAATAATAGCCATGAAACAATTATTACCATTATAAATCAACAATTATTTTTAAACCAAGAGTGAAATGTTTTTTCAAAAAATTAAATACACTATAATCGAGAAGACGATAGGCTATACAAATTCATGAGTAAGATTCCCATTTTCATCAATAATTATTGAATGAAAGTATGTATTATTTATTTATTAGGGATAATTATTATGTAATTAATATAATACAATTAATTTAAATACTAATAAAAATATATATCATTTTTATGTTGCTGTGATTAAAATTAATCAAATTGCTTCATGAAGGTTGTAGTCCAAACGTATTCCCGAACATCATTATAACATTTCAGTGAAAGGAATGGTAAGAAAGAAATTATTATGTAATATTTTAATAATGATAAATATGTTTCAATCTCTATATATATATCAAAATTTTCATTATGGATATCTAGGGATGGTAGTGATAGAAGACAATTTAATCAGTTCGTGAGGCGGTAGCCCAAATTATAGACAAATGATATTTTTAATAATTTCGGGAAAGATGAGATATATGTAGGTGATTCCATTAAATTAATCACATCTCAGATTCAGGAATGTAATTTTTTTCATTTCATAAGGTTTCAAAAAAATATTAATGTGGTTGAAGTAAAAATAGATGAAATTTTTATGGTTAAGAACTGTACCTCTTCATCAGACATTCACTTAAGGTTTCCATAAATAATTCCTAGGCTTGTTTTTTGATCAAATAAAGGAATATAATATGTGGGGAGGGTTATATAAAATGTCTCTTGGTATGTATTGGAAAAAACAAAAGGATTTTTATGACTTATGAAAATATAATATGAGGTTTATTTATTATAAGATATTGGAGGAGTACTCTTATAATTTTTTTAAAGTATTTAAAAAAATTAATCTTCACAATCAAATATATCCAAATTATTAATATTAAAATATAAGATAAATATGATTTGATATCCTCTAATTATATAAAATTTAGAGACCATTTATATACATTTTAACCCATAAATATTTTTAACCCATCATTAACCCTGTTTATAATTAATATTATATAAATGTTTTTTACAATGAATGGGTTATAATTGACAATATTAAAGTACAATTTCCCAAAAAGGACTACGGTTGATATTTTCAACCATATGCAAATCTATTTTCAAAATAGGGTATTTTTATGCAATTGTCAATAATTTTATAAAATATCTTTTATTTGGAAATATCTAATTTAAATTATTTACTATTAAATGAAATTAAATTTTAACATGTCAAATTTGAAAATAAATTATTATTTATTCGTTCAAAAAATACCTAACATGTAATATTCACCTATAAAAACTGGGGATCTAAATAATTAATTTACATCTTTTTTATTTTAACTTTTCAAAAATTATTTATTTTATTATAATTTTAATTTTATAATTATTATTTCGGTGTAGGGTAATAATTTAAGTTAACTATTTCATAACATGAAAATATGATTAAATTAACATGTTTAATTCTGAACATTTAACTTCAAAATTTATATTTAGTAAAAAAATACATCTTTTTATCAATATGTATAACATATAATGTCTATACATAAATAAGAATTAAATTTTTTTTATTTTCAATACAAAATAATACTAATTTTTAAAATCATAGAAAATTTTTAAAAGGCCACATTTTAAAAGTTTGGGTTTTTATGAAAAAATCATACATATAAAATAAAATTAAGAAAACTATTTTGGTTATTTTATTATTTCTATTGTATTATTATTTTCATTAATTATCTAATTTTATCATTACATTGTAACAAAATTTACTTTGATTATAATTCATAATGATTAAAAATAACAGGTGAAATTAAAAAAAAATGTGTTCCTACAAATTATAAATATAAAATACATTTTTCATGGCTTAATTCATATTAGTGTAATAATTATATTTATATTAAATCACCAAAACTGAAATTTTAATGAGGATGTTAAAAATGAATTTTTAATTCCAAATAAGTATTTTGTAAAAACTTTATTTTAAATATTAATTCAATAAACTATACTTTGATTATAATTTATCAGAAGGAAATTATGTAATTTTGAAATTACTCTAGAAGATAATTTGACTTTTTGAATATGTTAAAAAAAATTGTGCTTTTAGTAAATATAAATATTATTCAATATTCATCAAAAAATGGATCTTTGCACAAAATTCTAATAAATCCATATGAAGAAAATTTTGAATTTATTAGTAAAAATTTGAAGTGATTTCTCTAAAATTCAAACATGTTATATTTATACTTGATACATTTATATAAAACCATATATTTCTTAAAAACCAATTTTTGTTAGAAACAAATTTGATTCCTTTTTTATCAAAAACTTATATAATATTATTATATTGAATGTTCCCCTATAAAATATAATGAATGACTATATGATGATGTTTTGTCATAACATCATTTTTTATTCAAAACACCCCCATCAAAATGTGACGTGATTAATTTTTTTGAATAAAAGTAAATGTTAATTTGTTTTCTTTTAATGGTTGTTAATGAATTGTGTATTCGTAATCCTTAATTAGTTATATACATATTAATTGTGTCATGTTAAACTCCATCCTAGTAAATATATAATTTTAACATTTGTGATTAGTAGATATTCATATATTAGTCCGTGTAAATGATGCCTCAAAATATTAAATGATATAACTAGTATACCTAAATCCCTATTATATTTATGATAATTAAACTCATGATGTTTATGTTCTAATTAATTTTAAGTTGTTATCTGATACATCAGTATCAAGAAACTATCAGGACCTATTACTGAAGTGTCTCTACATGTGAAAAATTCCACATTTCTTATTAGAAAATTATAAATAAGAGCATTCAAAAATATTCTTTTTAGTTCGTCAAATAAAACATAAAATTCATTTATATACATAAATTTATCTCCTTTTCAAGTTGTGTCCTTATTGAAGTTTTCAACTAAGAGTAGTTTTCAATAAGGGTCCCATAGTGACATCCTAATCCATGAAATCATTGAATCTACCTAAATTCATTTGTTCTCTCAACTCTTAAAAATGTTTATATTTATTAGGGAGAACAATTATTTCATATTAACCAAAAAAATGACTATGAGAATAAATATTTTTCAGTAAATATCCTCACATACATAATTACACATATAATGTTTTTTATATTATTGTTTGAATAATATACTTATCTTTCATTCATGATCCAAATTAAATTCATAATATATAAATATTTGGTAAATAAACACACACAAAAATGTGTCTTAATGGTTAGGAAAAAGTCTATTAAAAAACAATAAATATATTTTTTGTATTATAAAATCCAATGTTTATAACTATAAAGTCAAAATGAATATATGTAGTATGAAACAAAATATTTAGAATATATTCCACTACATTGAATTTATGATACCTCTACGTGAAATTAATAATTTAGAAGTACTACCCTCTAGAAAGATTATCAAAAAATATAATTGATATGAGGGAAAAAGAACTTTTTATATAAATTGATGTTATAAAGGGATATGTAATAATTTATAATAATAATAAAAACATTTTTATTTTATCAATTAATACAGGATCAATCCATGGTGATATTCTTGGATAAATAAAAATAATAATCAATCATCTGTTACAACTGCTTTTTAAATTACAAATGTTCTACATGAGCTATTTGATAATGTTGTTCTAAAATATGTTTAGAATCGTGATCTATGTTGATAATATACTCAATATGTAGATCATAAATATTATTATGTAAATCATGAATAAATATATCCTTATATATATTAATTACTAAAACATGGCTAAAACTAATTTATTCATTTTTTACAACATTATTATATAGGATACATTAAATTCTATGCCAATGTAATTTCTCTACTTCTTACTATGTTATAAATGTCCACAAATAATTGAATATAATGATCATGGATATATAGTCCATCATATAATGATTAACAAAACTCTGATCCATACCAAAAATTATACAAAACACTATAATGGGTTTTACAAAATTATTTTCAATTAAATAACTTCTACTAATAATAACAATAATATTCCAATAAATCTCAGTTACATTAACCTTTCCACCTATATTTTTCACTAAAAGATCTATCTTCATTTCAGTAGATATTATTTTTATTCTACTAGTAAACATCATTTTAATAAAGTAATGTAAATATCCATGGTCAAATAATGTATCTCCATAATTCCAATATACATGTAATGTACAAATCATTATATTTTTAGTTTCCCCAAGATCCATAGTAGTTTCATAAAATAATTTCTCCAAATAAGTTATCTTTATTTATTATGTATTTAAACTATGAGAAACTATCTTTCAGTATATTTTCGCATAATGGCCCAAAATATTTTAATTAAAATATATTACTATTGGATTTTCAATATTTGTATGCTAATTTTTATTACAGTGACAAGAAACAAGTACAATATTTCTAAAATGAAAATACATCCCAGATTTTATAAAACCATATCTAAAATTATTTTTAACACACTTATTCAATGATAGGAATGTGATTTTCTTACCTCCAAATTTCATTGAAAAATCCCTCTGTATTACATTCCATATGGCACATTTATTATTTATTATTTCATGGGATTTTTAGTCATTAGTAATCTATAATAATACCAACTTTTCACATCAAAATAGTTTCTCAGAACATTTTCATTCCCATGATTCCGATACTCTTCCATATCATGGTTTCAAACCAAAGTTAAACTGATTAACTTTACTGACCACATATCAAATTTAGGATGTAACATTCTAGTCCTGTGAAATTTTCTACATATGTGGATATATAATATTTCTCTATTTGTATCAATTAGAATAATGTTTTTTAATTATATAACAGATTGAACTAGGAATATATTTCTCAATGGAAAATTTAATAAATTCATCTCATTCCATGGTATTAATATCTTCTCATTCTCTAATATTCTTAATCAATATCGACCACTAGCAATATTAACCTTCAAAAGGAAAAATATAAAGTGTTATATTTTTATGTTGTGAACAACCCCTAATATCAAATATTATCTCTATGCATTTAATACGTACCTCAACCATCACATGGTATGATGATCCACTGAATTCTGAATGGTTTTGTTTCATGAAATGCTACACAACATACGAGTTCATTTTTAATAAAAATGTCTTCTCTCACACATGGATAAAACCACTATATATATTGTGAGGAAAATAAATAATCACTACGGATAACAATTCTATTCAATTTCTACCATTTCTAGGTATATGAATCTAAAAGATTTCATCACCTCTATGTCCTCTTAATGCCTATTTCATAAATTCATAATATAAATACCCATTGAATATGTGTATTGTATAAGAAGAAATGTAGTAATATTAAAATTATATAAAATTTCAACTAAAACATAAATTAAAATCATTTTTAGAGTATTATATTATAATTAACCTATACCATAATATTTATTTAACATTGAAAATGATAAAAATTATATGTAACTGAACTTAAATATTAAATATTCTATTACCTCTAATCTATAATCCAGATTTGGAAATTCTAAAATATTGTCATACACTAAAATACAAGTTCCATTAAAAGACAATATGATGAAAATATTTTAAAAATGATAAACAAAAGGAAAGAATTACAGGGGGATATACATAATGAAAATACATTAGTCAACACATATCCACATCCATTGTTGGAACACAACAGTATGAATTCCAAAAGGACAACATCATATTCATTTTTAGGACCACTTTCATTGATAAAACATAAAACACTTGTTTTTCCTCTCTATATTAATATTAAATAACCCAACTGGGTCTAGTTTCATGGTTAAGGAAATCAATACAATGTGGTATAATTTTACAAGGCACATTACATGTTCATTTTTTCATTTTTTTTAATTGAAATTTTAGGGTTAGATTCAATCCATATACACATAAACATATATTGGACAAAAAACTAGATTGTATAAACTATATACCATAATTCAATCTAATAAGACACTAGGATTCCATTGTAATAATGAAATATCCCTTTGAAGAAATACATGATATTTATAGATGATACATGTGTGAACCAAGGCCTGGCCTACTCAATGTTGCATCATCTCGATAGAACATGATCCACAGGGTGATTGAATTGATATATAAAATATATTTGAGAAACCTAGGTTCTTTTAACCTATATGTTAAACCCAAAGTTTTAAACTTAATCATGTCATTTAGGCTATTAGTCCCAGATCCTATTTTCACCATTGATAAAACATACAATTTTTTATGAAAGGCTTATTTAACCACATATATAGATCACTTATACTCATCAAAAAATCACTTTAATGAATTATAAACATATTATGGAATGCAAGCCACTATTACCAATAGTAGTATTTCGATCTGGTCACTACAACCCTCATTGCATATCAACTACAAATAATTTTTCATTTTGATAATAGTATTAATCCATAAACCAAAAATATATTCTATCCAGGACCATATATTATGGAAAACCACCATGTTAAAAAGTAGGGTGGAACTTCTTCCTCTGCCTTCAAACATTGATGACTAGCCGACACAATATGTTGTCCTTCTCTTTCAATTTGATCATGTGTAGGAATCTGGTTTTCTATATCCTAAAAAGTTAAATAAATCTAGAAAGTGGAATTAATTGTACATATAATTTTATAAGTAATGATTGAGGTTTTATTGGATCTCTCACATTTCAATTAGTAGAAATCATTATTAATAAATTCTTTATTCCAGTTCTGCTTCAATATTATTGTGTCAATTTCTATGAATGTATAATTATTAAAAACAATCATATATTAGATATTGAAAAAACAATCATAGTAATTAATTTTTTATAATAAATCTGTAATGAGTATATGAAATATCCTAGAAGAGGCACTCATTATGTACTGGAGTGGCCTGTACAACCTTGAATATGTCCATCAGTCGAGAGTAGTGTTCCTACATACCATACACATTTATATCATTCATGAACATATAAACGAGTGTTTGATTTATTCCTAAATATGATATTAAAAATGTATTGTTATCCATTCAATATCCCCTCTTGGAACCTATTTGATAAAAAATCATATGAAGAATAAATAGAAATGAAAATTAATGTCACTTCCAGGATTAAACCATTATTAAAATTCCTGATGTCTTTTATTCCAAGACATCCCATTTTATTGTTATTAATTAAATACTTTCACAAAATAGTGAACTACATCATCTCATAGACCAATTTATTCTATATTAAACTATTGATTAGCCCTTAATGATTCATAATGAGAATTCTGGCCCCCTAGAAGAGGTAATGTGTAAAGAAAATGTGTATATGATCCTAGAGGTTACAAGTCACACTATTCTACATTGGGGCATGGAGTTTCCATTCCACCTAGATATTTAATTGAAAATATATTTATTATTCCCTCTAGATACTATATCCTCACAATACCCCAAAATAATTAGACACTATGAAAATTGAATGGATTAGATCATATCTTTTCTCCAACCATTATAGTAATCCTGCTTTGTCATCCAGCTACTATAACATCAAAAAATAGAGTATCGATTCCAAAATATAGACTACTTAGACACTTCCTCATAAACCTAATATAAAAATAAAAAAAATTATAATGTGTATACTTACATTAATTTTCCATTTTTCTATAGTATTTTTTAAAAAGATTGCAATTTTATTTTCATGAAAAATATTCATGATTTTTGTAATGAAATATCCATCATATTTTACCATCATTTAACACTATAAAAAATTTAAAAACATGGGATGAGAAAAATATCTTTTTATGGGGCCTAAAAAAAGATTGACCCATGTTAGTCCATTTTATTACATAGAGATATGAAATGTAGTTTGACCTTAAAATAAAAATAATGAGCTTAAATAATTATTTAACTACATAATAAAACAACTTGTATATGAATTATTTTCCTAATAAATATTATGAAAATAAAAATCAAGAAATTCATAATCATGATGGTTTCTTAGAAAACATAATACCCAATAAGAAATAAAATTCTCATACGATACCCATTTCCCATAAAAAGGATAATCATACCCTTAAATAAATTATTACCATAATTCATTTTGAAATGAAATAGTTTCCATGTATGCTCTTTAAAATACATGGAATATTTATGTAGTAGATTTAGGAAAACATCAATATAGAATCTTTATAGAAGCATTTAATTTGAATAACCATATTGTCAACATCCACCATAATTATCTAAAATACATATTCATTACTGAATGCATTAGATTTATCTCTTAGGTAATTAACCAAATAATATTGATCAGGATAACCAGATATAGTTACACATAGCAGTAATAAATGTTATTATACAAATATTAAATTACTATATCATGAATAAAAAAAATAAATAAATCTTTTAAACCTGCATGAAAAACACTTCTAGATATTTAAATACTATATCCTTTTCAATATATGTTTTCCAAAAAATATCCAAAACATTGGAATGAGGGTTTTTCATAGAATAAATCATAGAATATTAAAATGGAATCCATATATTACATGAATTTTATGGTTGCAGGAATGGTTGATGACTCTATATATATAGAAATATTAATAATCATTTTATCTTTTGTATGGAAATTCAAAATAGTTAATATAATGATTGAATTAAATACCATAAAATAAATGTGAAATGATATATAAATTTTCATTTTATTATTATTTTATTTCAAAATAATCATTAATAAAATATCTTTAATGAATAAAGACAAGAAAGAAAAAACTTTGTAATTATAACAATAAAAATGGATTTTTAAACAAATCTCCCATGCCTTGTGTTCAACTCACTACTTATGTTCATTAACATTATAAAAAGATATTTAAATTATTTAAATTTATAATATATATTTTTAATAATTAATTTGTTATTTTATGAATTATTTATTTATGTATAAGTATCTAATAAAAAATGTTCCCATCAAATATTTTAGAAATAGATTGTGTATTTACCAAAAAAATATTTCGGTATAATGACTATGGTCATAGATGTCATTGTCCCATCACATAATGAATGAAAATCATAAAATAATTACAATTTTTATACATTATTTTTAATTTAAAATCAATCCATGAAACATGGTAATGGAAATTTAACTCTGTTACAATCAAGGAGATGGTAATTCATATGTACACATGTGTGACATTTACATGTTCAATGATCATCATGGAAATAAGGAATTTATAAAATTTCCATCATAGATTGATCATTATTCCATTAAAACCATAATATTTCTTAAAATAAAATTATATATATCATATGTGACTTGTGTTGTCAAAAAATGAATCACATCACCTCATGGAGTTTGTAGTCCACATGTTTTCACAAATTATGTAATCACATTACTGATATTGGGGAGTTGAAAAATTAAGTAATATATTATATTTTTATAATGGTAAATTTTTAATTTAAATTACATATAAATATTATGTCCATCATGAAAACTATCCATCATAGTTGTTGATGGAAAACAAATTACATCATTTCTTTATGTGATAGCCCGTTGTACAAATTAAAATATTTTCAATCAACATTTGATATAAGATGATATAAATTCTTGTGATTCTATTAAAATAATATAATATCAGTATATGTGTAAAACTACTACTATTATTTCATCATTATTTATTAATATTTTCTATTTTTATAAGAAAATATGATATGAAAAATCATATACAAAAACAAAACTTCTTTTTTGAACAACATTATATGTTTTACACTAAAAATATTTCAATGTATGGTTTTATGATCAATCAAGTGACTATTATACATGTGAAGGGTTTTGAGGTATGGATTTTTAAAGATATTTTTCAATCCAAAAAGATTGTACATGGTGTTAAAAATATGATATGATGTTTCTTCTGTATAATATAGGGGAGTGGTACTCTTTTAATTTCTTAAACTGTTAATATAAATTACATTTCACTTTTAAATTGGTATAAAATGGTATGATTCTATGATAATATGACTATGAGTTTGACTAATATTCTAAAATAATATTTGGAAATGATTAGATTATTTTTTACCCTTATCATTTATATTTAGCCCTATATTACCCATTTTTTTAATCTCGATGATATGAATTTTTTTCTCATATATGATAAGTATTATTATTATAAAATAAAAAATATCCCATAAGTGGACCATGGTAGATATTTTAAGCCACCTCTATATAATTTTGTTGAATATATTATATTTAAAATTTCAAAATCATTTAAATAAATATTATATATTATAAAATATCATTAATTTTATTTTTTACTATGTATTTAATTTCATATAGTAATTTTTAATGAAAAAATATAATTAAAATATAATAAATTCAACAAACCCTAACATTTTATGTTAAATTATAAATGTTTTTAACACATAAATTCAGTCAAATTAAATTACATATAATTTTTTAATAATAAATTTCCCTTTCAATAAAACAAATACTACAATGGAGTTGTGTAATAATTTTAGGTAATTAATTAATCACTAAAAGTTATGAATAAATTATATATTAAATTTAAATTAATTTATAATTAAAATAAATATTATTACCCAATCATACCATCTTTTTTTATTTTGCAAAAAACTAATGATAATAAAACAAATAGAATTACATTTTTAGATTTTCATTACCTAAAATATTATAATTGTCAAAAGCGTGGAACAATGGAAGAATAAGTTCATATACTAAATTTTTTTATCATTTTGGATGAGATACATTCATTTTATTAATTTAAAAAATCTTTCTTATTAAAATATTTTCCTTATATTATTTTTCATAACCTTAACTAACCTGTTTTACCTTTATAGTGGAATCAAAATAAACAATGATTAAAATTCATAATCACTATAAGTAAAAGGGGTATATTTCCCAAATTTCGACATCCTGATTCCAGATATTTAATATATTTTTAAATACTAAATTCACATAGATTGTTGAATTTAATTTAAAAAACCGAAAATATGATAATATATAGCTTTTTGAAAAATATTTTCTCATTTAAAATTTTTTTTTCATACTCAAATAATGTATAATATTTATTAAAAAAAACAATAATTGGATTACGATGGATAGAAAAGATATAATTAATTTTTTATACTAATCTAAAATATATTTTCACACTATAAATACTTGAAAATAAAATACACTTTTCAATAAAAACATATTCCTTTCTCTATTAATTATAAAATTAAACATTTAATAAAATTAAAAAGAATCATCATAATATAAATTTTAAATAATTAATAATAAAATAATAACCATTCTTAAAATTTAAAATTATATTATTTTTTATAATTCATTCAAATGAATCAATACAAATCATGAAAACCAACTTTGGTTTGAAAGAAATCATTTAATCGTTAAATAAAAAAATTACTTAGTATAATTTAATGAACATAACATTAATTAATATGAATAATAAGTATATTAAAATGAATTATCTTAACATTTATTTGGTGATTATAGGGTATCTAGTGGGCATGGATCTTATTGTGGGTAAAATAATGAATTTATAATCTATTAAGAATAAAATTAATGCATCCCAATGAAAGGAAAATATATATATAGGTATCAATGGAAGGATCTATAAATTATAGTTGGTGGTTATGTGTTTCTATAGGTATCTCTAAGTATTTGTTTTTTATGGTTCAAAAATAGATAGAAATTATATCCCAATTTCATTAATCATTATGAAATTCATGAAATAATTTTTGTTTCTTATTCACATTTAGAGATTCCACCAATCTTATACAATACTCATGATGTGTTTCGTAACTATTAATTATGGAATTAAATAAGAAACACAATATATTTAATCACATGTGGGTAAATATAATTATAATGATACATACATTACTACAAATATCCTATTAAGATTCATGATATAAGAGAACATGAGTAGAGAAATAGGACTACTCAAATGGTAAAAGTACTATTGATAAATTATAAGATAAAAGAATCAGTGTGTGAAATTTAATATGGTATGACGAAAGAATACACATAAAATCATGAAGATATATTATGGAAATTTTGATGACGTTATTTTTTATAGTGGGAAGAAAGTTACACAAGACCATAATTTATAGTAATATTTTCCTTATACTCAAATAACAATATAGTACAGATAAAATTATTATTGATTACGATTAAACCATAAATTTAAAAATATTATGATTTTTTCTGAATAAGACGGATATTTTTTAAAAATTTATAATGTCAATATTATCTTATTATGGTTTTTTTTATAAATTTTAGGAATAATTTATATTTTTATGGATAGTGATAGATATTGATTTTTCAAAAAATGTCACTTTTAAGAAATTATATTGATATATGAATAGATTTAATGTTTATATAACATTTTTATAGAAAAAATATATATTAAATATATAATTTATTTAACATAAAATTATAAATTTTAATTTATAAATATATGTTAAAAATTTACTAAAATTATGTAATGTTTGTGTCTAAATAGAAATAATTTTCATTATTTTATCATAATTATGTATTCAAATTGTTTCTTACCATTTTAATATTTTTTTTAAATTAAATATAATTACCCTTTTGTTTTGAATAATTACCATAATGCCAGTACAGTTAGAATTATATGATATTTTTCATTAAAATCATTATTTCTCTTAAAACAAACATTATCCTGAAATCATTTTTCATTAGTCTTTTCACAATTATATTAAAATTACATTCTTCTACATATAAATGATAATTCATTTTAAATATACTAAATCTATTGAATTATAATATTTTAATAATGTAATATGGTTTATAAAAAAATATTTTATAATGAAGAATAAAAACTCCATTTTTTTTACCATTTTTATTATTAATATGGGATTACCTATGGGGATAAATTAAGTGATAATGACTTAAATTACAAGTAATATTATATAAAAAATATTTTTTGGGGTTTATATCATACATATTATTTTCATCATCATTTATTATATTATTTGGATCTAATTTCACATCAAATATAATTTAAATTATTAAAACTAGCAATATAATACCATGTGTGTCCATTATCTCACTTATTAAAGGTATCAAATTATAATCTATTTTTAATACTAGTTGAGAAACTATTTTAAATAACTAATTAATTAAATACCTTAAAAACCATTCTTAATATGACATAGAGGCTTAGTTACCATCAATGAATCATCCTATGAATTGTATGGTTTGATCAAAATGTGGTTTTCATACAATATTTACAACATCCACAAAAATAAGTTCATATTATTTCCTATAATACATCATTTGAATATTATATAACCTTTATAATATGACATCTCCAGTATCATAAAAATACCATATTTTTGTAATTTTGGTATAAAAGACCAAATTCATCTTCTTTCATTCCAAAGAAAAACAAAACCATTACTCATACAAATGCAAATCTTAACATCCCTTCATAATAATGTCATCACTTTTCATTTCCATAATAAATAGATGGCTACAAATATTGAAGTAATGAATATTTATTAAATTATTATAATAATTATAATTCTTTGAATATATGATATGATTTACAGTCTTTCTCATCCACTCATTAAAAAATGATAATGCTTCTCTTGTGTATTTGTTTACACCCATATCCTCCAATCTATGTTATTCATGTTTTATATTATCCTTACATGGAAGATTCTAAATATGTTCACAATAAATATTTATTATATTTAAATAATTATTATCATTATCAGAATGAATAATCCAAGAAAAAAATGAAATTATCAAAACAACCAAATCATAATATAAATGACAAAACGAATAAGAAACACGCAAAAATGAATATATTAAAAATTAAATATTAATAAATGGTTACTGAAATCATATGAGTGGATTACATAAGATATTATATTTATATATATATATATGGCTCTATTATATAAATATAATAAAATTATATTTATTATATATGATTCTAAGATCACTTTTAATTTCATGACATACTTATGGTAATTGTCACGACTCATCCCTTGGGTCCCTTGTTGTGTCTACCACTATCCCCCCTTCCATAGGTCGGGGGATAGAGACTAGCACTAGAAGACAAATATTTTTAAAAGGGAAGGAATTTCCTTTAAACCTGCAAACACACAATCCAAGCACACAATAGGAGGAAAACCACCGAGTAAAACTATATAGTAAATGTACGAGTACTGTATGTTAAGGTGGTCAGAATACAAGTCCATTTTAGAAAGTACAACTACAATAGAGAGAAAACTCATGTGTTTATCCACCAAGAATCCTACCAGAAGGGTAGGTAAAATTCACGATTAGTAGTCACTAAGGAACATCACGTCAAACGGTCTACCACTGAGCAATGTCCATTCCTAGCTCCCTCATCCTCGATCAACATTTTCTGTCATCTGCACAAGACACAGTAATGTGTGGGCATAGCCTGTGCAGGTGTGAGTATAACAATACACAGTAGGGACCCTGAAACCCCTGAAAGTCTCCCGGAGTTCCAAAAACGAAAAAATATAAATCATGACCACCATCACAAAGCATGATTAAGTCATCAACTCTACTTAGCTATATGTGAATAAATATACCTAAGTTATCAAAATATACTCATCTCATACATGAGGAAACATAAGGCTCCATATTGAAATTCATCAGCACAATTAATCCATGAGGGAAGAATACAACAAAGGTAACACCACTAAGGTAACACCATGAATGTGAAATTATCACAAAGGTAAAGAATCGGCTCACACCACGTATAACTTAATTACCGACATACTGATGATTAGATATGTCGCTGGATCATCTTATTCTCTTGAGAGAATCTAATGTTGGCCCCCACAAGATCAGTATATGCTGACCCAAATATGATTGGTGATATCTGACCCACTCAGGATCGTAGAGCTCTGATCTGCATATGATCTCTAGATGCTAACACACATTGAATCGATGTTCTTTCTTCACGTTTAATCCATCCACAAGATTTTTGCACTAAGCACGCTTCATTCTGGTAGGATCCTCTCATCAAGCCATCAATCATACCTAAACCTCTACGAAGTTCCACAACGATGTATCCCAAAGTACTACTAGGTCGTTAGGTTTCCAATGCGATAGATGGTGTGTCAATCGGATGCCATGTCTTTAGGTTATAAGTGTTTTAGTACTGAGGGCTCTGTTGGATTTGGATTTGATCCAACCTAGCCATATTATAACTTTTTCCAAAACTCAAATGCATTATACCAAAAGGACCTTCTCATTCTAAGGATTCTACCACTGCATTTTGTCCATCAAATGGACGTCTGGATTAGGAGATAAGTTCGTCTAGGAGAAGAAAGTCCAGGATGGGTCTGGGTTTGGTCTGACCAATTTGGATCAACCAGATCTGAATTGGTTCGGGTCGACACGTCCTAGCCCAGCTCTAACCCAACCCAGTTTTTTTGGGCTGCGGACAGGCCCAGATTGCCTGGGCGGCGTGGCTCGATAGGCCAGCGTGGCTCAGCACACTAAGGGGCACGGCCCGCTGGCATCACCCAGCCGGCCTGCGGAGGGTGTGGCCTGCTGGCTGGGGCCCACCCTAGCTGGCACGAGGGGTGGGGGGGATACCTCCCCTTGTACGGAAGGCAGAGCTGTGGCACCACGTGGCATGCCAAAGTCACCCATGGGACCCACAAGTAGTGGGTATCGACCCTCTGAAGCGGCTTCCGAGCCATGACCATCTTTAATGGTGTGTGATGGCACGCTGCTCGCCTCCGCCCACGGTCGATTAGTGCTGGCCACCGTTGTCCACCGTGACCCCTTTCACTGGTGTCACGTGATGTCATGGTGTCGCCTCCTTCGCGGTAGGCTGGTGCCTCTCACCACCATAACCCCTGATGGCACCGGTTGCCGGTGCCGCCATGCTGGTGTTATGTCGGTAGTCTTCCGTGGGTCACTGAGTGAGCTTAGGTGGGATGTTATTCCATATGAATGAATCAATGGCCTCCCCGAGACGCCCTCTTCACTGCTTTCCCCTCTATTCTAGGTTCTTTCCAACACAAATAAAAATTCCACAAAGAATGTACAGATTAAAAAAGTAGAGGAGGGTTCAAGCCTTATTCGTTTTGCCAGCGCCCTCTGCGATAGCTTGATAACAAGAGGGAAGAATAAGATTCAACAATTATTTTAAAAATAAAGAAAATTAAAACCTAACCCCATGATCATTGGAGAACTTCCAAATTTGAGGAATATTCGTTTTTCATCATTCACGCAAAAAGCCTCCAATGATGCCACTCCATCATCGTTCTTCGGTTATTTCTTTGTGAGGGGATCTGTTCTTCCCCAAGAATCCTCCCATGGTCAATAATTTTCCCACGATTGTACAAAACCCCTGGTTATTGTTTAACTCTCTAACATGTGATTAAGAGGTTCATTAATCGGTGTAATTAATTAGCCTCATTAATCACACAAAGTGTGGTTACACAACCATTGTGTAATAGGGCAGTTAATGTCCTTCATTAAATGTCTGACTACCCCTGTGGTCCCTACCACAAAAATTAAAAGTGAGGTGGAAGGTTGTTTACAAAAAATTAAAATAAAATCAATTTATTTTATTTATTCATACACCAAAAATTCCAAAACAACTTTCCTCCTCAACCCACTGTGTTCGAGGTTAAACATATATTAAGCGAATCTCGGTGATGCGAGTTCATTGGTGCCCTTAGAATTAAATTCTGAGCACCGATTCAAACGTTAAGATTTCCCACTCTCATGTTTAATGAACATACCATAAAGATTGTTAATAAATTAATTCTATGCATACTAGGACTCGAAATTATGCACCATAAATATTTGAACACTCGTAGTAATTTGATATAATTAAATAAAATTACATTGAAAATTAATGTCTTTAAATTATTTCCACCTAAAGGCTTTTACTCCCCGAAAGCCTCAACATAGACTAAGGAAAAAAAATGGGGGTACTGAGCCTGAATATGATCCTCCCACTCTCATCTTCTCTCATGGAGGTTCTCATGCTACTAGCGAACGCGTACCACAGGAATAGATTGTCCACAAAGGACACTCTCCAATCGATCCTCAATCTCTACTGGAACCTTTGTAAACATCGTCCCATCATCAATTTATAGCTTGCCCCAGTCAATAACGTGCGATGGATCATGCAAATACATACTCAGCTGTAACACATGGAAAATTTAATATACCTGATACATCTGTGGGGAAAGATCTAGGTGATATGCCACCTCACCAACTCTGCTTAAAACCAAAAATGGTCTGATGAACCTCAAAGATACCTTCCTACCCTGGCCAAATCTCTGGAAACCTCATCGAGATGAGACCCATAGGAAAACATGGTCTCCCTCTTCGAACTCCAAAGGTCTTTGTCTCCTATCAGCATAAAATTTTTCTTGCTCTATCTAGCCTTCATCCACTCATGGATGATCTGCACATTCTATGTGGTAGCCCGTACCAACTTTGGACCCATAAGTGCTGACTCCCCTATGTCTATCCAGCATAGAGGTGATCTGCAAGTTCGACCATACAATGCCTCAAATGGTTCTATACTGATGGTGGAGGGATATTTTTCATTGTACGAGAACTCATTGATGGGAAAATGATACTCCCAACTGCTGCCAAAACCTAGGATGCAAGAACGAAGTATGTCCTCCAGTTTCTGAATGGTCCGCTTCGTCAGACCATCCGTCTGTGGATGAAAGGTGGTGCTCAAATGTAGTTGATTCCTGAATGCCTCGTATAATCCCTTCACCACCGGGATGTAAAACATGTGTCATGATCAGTGATGATCAATGATGTAACACCTTGAATCTGTATAATCTCTTGTACATAGAGGCGTACCAATCCCCCTACTGATCCCTACTCTCGGATGGATAGGAAGTGGGCCAATATGGTGATTCGATCAACGATCACCCAAATCAAATCATGTCCCCATGAGGTAGGTGGAATCCTTGTCATATATCCCATGGAGATACCATCCAAAATCTACTCCAGCACCTCTAGTGGTAGAACTAAGACTTCTGGAACCTGATGCTCGACCTTAACTTGCTGTCAAGTGAGGCATTGTGAATCAAACTATGCCACTGATTTCCTCATCCCTGGCTGCCAGTGATAACGTCGTAGGACCTAAAACATCTTCACCCCAACAGGATGTACTTCTAGAGGGGACATAGAGGACTCCCTCAACACCTCCTCGAGTAGTTCCACTGGTACCATTGTGTGTACTCTATAGAGGATTATGTGCTCCCCGCATTCAAAAAATCCATTAGGGGCCAATCCTGAGGATATCTAGGAACGTTGAGCCTCGCCATCAATGTCCCCAATCTGTACCTCCCAAAGTCGCTAAATAAGTGGGATAGTGACAGTTATAGACTAATGGTAATCTACTCCATCTCTAATAACAATGAATATCTGCAACATGGCTAGCTGCTATATCTCCTCACTCAGCAGTTTTAAACCAGACCTCCTTCTGTGTGAATCTGTCACTACATTCTCCTTCCTAAGAGTATAGAATATCTCACTATCATAGTCCTGGAGGAACTCTAACTATCACCATTTTCTGGGGATCAGGTCCTTCTGGGAGAAGATATACCTAAGACTCTTGTGATCAGAGTGAACAGTAAACCTTTCACCCATCAAGTATTTTCACCACATCTTCAAGGTGAATACTACTACTGCTAGCTCCAGGTCATGTGTAGCATAGTTCTGCTCATGTTTTCTTGGATTTCATGATCCATAAGGGATCACTACTCTCTCCTATATCAAGACACATTAAAGTCTGTTCCCTAATGCATCATAGTAGACTACATACCCAACACCATATTTTGGTATCCTCAAGATGGGAGAAATCATAAATATCTACCACTACTCTTGAAAACTCTGCTGGAATATCTTTGTCCACATGAAGGGTAGTTGTTCCTTCGTCAATACTAACAAGGGTGAAACACTTCTAGAGAAGTCATGTACAAATTTGCGGTAGTACCCAGCCGACTCTAAGAAACTCAGCACCTCGGTCACACTCCTGGGTTGCTCCCAAGCAAGCACATTTTCTATCATTTCTAGATCCACTATGAATCTAGCCTCCAAGATAACGTGTCCCCAGAAATGGACATCCCTTTCCTAGAACTGACATTTCATGAGCTTACTATAAATCTAGTTCTCTTAGAGTTTTTCCCAAACTATCTACATATTATAGGCATGTTTCTCCTCCGTCCCTGAGTACACCAAGATGTCGGCAATAAAGACCACCACAAATTGATTAAGGAACGAATAGAAGATCATGTTCATGAGTCCCATGAACACTGCAAGGGTGTTGGTCACGCCCAATGTTATAACCAACAACTCATAGTGGTCACACTGACATCTGAAAGCCATCTTCTGCACATCCTCATCTCGTACCATGAGCTGATGGTAACCTATTTTTTGTTCTATCTTAAAAAACCAACGAGCTCCATTTGCTTGATCGAAAAGATCATCAATCCTTAGAAGTGGATACTTATTCTTCACGGTCACCTTGTTCAGGCACCAATAGTCTACACAATGTCTCAAACTCCCGTCTTCCTTCTTGGTGAAAAGATTAGGGTTTCCCCTGGAAAACCACTAGGCATTATGAACCCCTTACTCTACAAGTCCTCTAACTGTACCCATAACAAATGAAGCTCCATAGTAGCCTTCTAATATGATGGTGTAAATATTAGTGTCATCCTAGGGTACAAGTTGGTGTAAAATTCCACCTCTCTATGAGGAGGTAGTCTCTAAACATAATCAAGAAAGACATCATCATAATGTTCCACCACTACAGGATAGCTCAGACTCTCAACATCAATTCCTATGAGGGTAAGGCTAGCCAGCTGATGAGTGATCAGTTGTACCCTCATCTGGGTAAGTCTATCTTGTTCTGCAAAGGGTCCTTTATTACTGTTGAAGGAAAACACGGTCCCATCCTCACGGATGCACCACACATTGTGCCAAATGCAGTCAATATGGTCATGGACTATAGATAACCAGTCCATTCCCAAGATGGTGTTGTAAGGCCTCAATGCCGCTACTAGAAGATCCTAGCCAAATCTCTCACATCCTAGTGTATGGTCACACTGTTGGAACCAGTGTGTAATCATCAAATCCCCTCTAGTAGGGGTATCTATCCATAAGTATCGAGCCAATGGATCTACCAGAATCTCTGAGATCCAAACGAGGCCCCTGGAAATAACAGAGTGATTGGAAAATGTGTCTATAAGTACTATGGCTAGGGTGGAGTAGACACAGATCACATCAAAAATCATCTCCAAAGTGATATGGTCATTGGACTCAGCTGTCTGGAGTTGAGCTCATCCATATCATCCTGCTCCCTATGGTCGGAGTTTCTTACCTAGAGCTCGTGGTCATAGAACCTCGAATCGTAGCCCACTGCCTACTACACAACCATCTCCTCTACCATGTCTGCCTACTACCTATGGACCTCCCCGATCGAATCTTTACCTCTGCCTCAGTAGTCCCTCGACCGTTTTCTGGTTGTTCGTATGGTAGGTTGGGCAGTCACGAGCCATGTGACCCTTCCCACCACACGAGTAGTACTACCTACTCCTCATCTGTCCTACTCTATCCTGTGAGCCCCACACCACTAACCATGTATCTTGAGTTCTTCCACAAGAAGGTCTAGCTCACATGGGCCTCTGAGGAATCTTTCTACGGCATGTTACGGATGAATCTACTACCTGACATCTAGTATTTTCTCTCTCTGTCATTCCCTGCTTAGCGAGGAATCTCTCCACCAAAAGTGCTCGCTCCAGCACCCCATCCTATGTCAGAATGCTGAGCGATATCATTGATACTCTATTCTTTTATTAGAGACCCTGCTTGAAGGTCTGGGTCCTAATGAAATGGTATCGTACAATTTTAGTGGAGTAGGAGAGGAGATTAGTGAACCTCTCCTAGTACTGGGTCAGAGTCATGTTTCCCTACTGTAAGTGCAGCAACATCTATATACGCACTGAGCGTAAGGTCACTGGGATGAAATATACCCTAAAAATTCCCTCAAAGTCTACCCAGGTGAGGGTTACCACATCGTGTATCTGGAGTTACATACTCTAACATCTCCCATCTACTCCCTTGAAGAGAGTGGATGCTAGGATCACTAATAGATTAGCAGGTGTCCCAACTAAGCGATAAACTCTGGCCACAGCCTCTAGCCAGTCCTCATCCACCTACGGATCTGTCCCACCTTAGAACATCGGATTCCTATGATGTTGGAACTCATTCAGCATTCTCAATTGGTTTGCACTATCGTCTTGTGGGTCTGGTGGCAACGGCTTCCCAACGGGTAGTGCTGTAGCAGGTACATCACCCAATGGTACTATCATAGAAAGACAGCCATGTACCGAAGAGTCGTCACTCGGTGGTCTATTATTACAAACTCTCACAGGCACCCAAACATTCTATCTACATGGTGGAATCATGAAAGAAAACATATACATCATGATCAATAAGTTATAACTGGTGAGCTAACCCAAAGAGATCATAATAAAAACCATTAAAAAACACATGCAATTAGTGTTTTAATGCACTGAGTCAGAAATCATAATTATGGGTCATGGTGTATGGATACGTCATCCACCCCACCAACATTGGATTCCCCAAACTGAAAACCACACTCATAACACATAACACTATTTCCATATTGAAAAGATCAGAGTCCTGGTTCTTTGATAGAACTGACTCCTCTAATACCACTTTGTCACGAACCGTCCCCTAAGGCCCGTGTCGGATGTATCCCAAGCCCAACATCCATAGGCCAGGGGCTCGTGACTAGAACTAGAATGGAATGTCCCTTTAAATGAGAAGTAATTTCCTTTAAACCTTCATACATAGAGTCTATGGACACAACGGGAAGAAAACCATGAAGTAAAACTCTATAGTACAAGTGTGGGTACTATAAGTAAAGGTTGTCGGAATAAAAGATGAATTAAGAAATTTCAAATAAAACAGAGAGAAAACTATTTTTTCTATCCACCATAGATCATATCTGAATGGTGGGTATAGCTCACAATCAGTTGTCATTGCGGTAGGTTACGTCAAATGGTCCACCTCGAATCAATGCCGAATCCTAGCTCCCTCAGCCTCGATCAATGTTGTACATCATTTTCACAAGACACAACAAAGTGAATGTGTATCCCATGAAAGGATGAGTATAAGAATACTCGGTAGGGACCCTGAAACCGCTAAAGGTCTTACAGAGTTCCAAAAAGGAAAAACAACGAATCAAGAACTCAATCACAAAGCACAAAATAGTCATCAACTCTACATAGGTATATGCCCATACATATGCCTAAGTTATCAAAATATACTCATCTCATACATGAGGAAACATAAGGCTCCAAATTTTAATCCATTTTCATAGCTGATACATGAGGGAAGATCACCCCAAAGGTAACACCACGATGATAACACCACAAAGGTAAAAGTATCACAAAGGTAAATACTCAGCTCACATTAGGTATAACTTAAGTACAGAAGTACAGATGATTAGAAATATCAATGGATCATCTTATTCTATTGAGAGCCTCTACTGCTAACCCACACATGATTGGAAGATGCTGACCCACATAGGATTGGTAACATCTGACCAACTCGGGATTGCTGATCACTGACCCACATAGGATGGATAGATACTGACCCACGTATGATCAATGTTCCTTCTTCACATTACCCCCAGCCACTAGATTCTCGCACAAACCATGATTGATTTTAGGATTACCCTCACCTCAAGCCATCGATCATACCTCAACCACCACAATGTTTTAAGAATAAATATCCAAAAGGACCTCCATGTCGTAAGGGTTCCAATGCGATAGACGGTTCATCAATCAGATGACCAGTCTGGGACTTATAAGAGTTTTAGTACCGAGGGCCCGGTTGGATTGGGGTTTGATCCAACCATTATGTACCCAAAATTTCACCAAAACACAAGTGGAGTATACCAAAAGGACCATCTCATTCTAAGGATTCCAATGTTGTAGACGGTTTTTCCAACAGACGTACGGTTTAGAAGATAATCCCCTTTAAGCGAATCAGGGCCTGGATGGGTCCTTGTCCAGTCAAACCCTGTTGCACTGACCCGGCCTGACCCGGTTGGACCAACCTAGCCCGAACCTGTTTTGGTCAACCCGACCCAGGACGGTTGGGTTGTGTAATTGCGGATCAGCCCACTAAGCCCCGTACTATCTCAGCCCACCTAGAAGGCGTGGCCCACTAGGCTAGCGCGACCCAGCCCACAGAGGGTCGGGCTCGCTATGTTCGCGCAGCCCAACCCATGGAAGAAATAGCACACTAGGCTCTCTTGTCCTGACCCATGGAGGGTTCATCCCGCAGGGCTCACGTAGCATGGACCACTGGGCTTGTTGGTTGGGCCCATCGGCACGGTTCCCCCAATTCGAAAGATGAAGTGGCGACGCCATGTGAAGCCGCGGGGTCACCCAAGGGACCCATAGTGAGCAGGTCCCTGCCCTCCGTTGGGGCTTCCAAGCCGTGTCCATATTCAGCGGTGCGCGATAGCGCACTGCTCACCTTCTCCCGAGGCAGTTCGGTGCTGAGTGTCTCTATCATTCATGGCTATATGTCACAACCCCTTCACTGGCGGTGCTCGATGGTACGTCGCCCCATCCTTCGCGGTCGGCCGGTGGCCGCCACTGCAATCACACCTGCCGGCACCAATTTCCAGCATCGTTATGCCACTGTTGCACCGGCGGGCTTCTACATGTCATAGGGTGAGCTCCGGTGGCCCGTTTTTCCAATCGAAGTTATCAAAGGCCTCCCTGGGATGCCATCTTCTCCGCTTTACCCTCCATTTTGGGTTCCGTACAACCCGAATAAAATGTCTGTAAAGAACGTACATATCAAAAAAGTAACAGAGGATCTGGGCCTTGTTCATTTGGATTGTGCCCTCCGCGTTATCTTAAAAACATGAGGGAATAATAATATATAACAATTATTCTAAAACTAAATCAAATAAATACCCTACCTCAAGATCATTGGAGAATGTCCGCATTTGAGGAAGAGTGAGTGTGCGTCGTTCCAACAACAATCCTCCAACAACGCAAATAAATCTTAGTTCTTCAGTTCTTCATTTGTGAAAGGACTCTTTCATCTTCCATAATCTTACCCAGATCAATCATTGTCCCCTGATTTTTCAAAACCCCACATTAGAGTTTGACTTTGTGACATTTGATTAAGAGGATCATTTATTGGTGTATTTAATGAGTCTCATTAATCACACGAATGGTGGTTACAAACACATTGTGTAACTAGGTATTTAATGTCCTTCATTAAAGGACCGACCACCCCTATAGCCCTACCACAGAACATAAAAGTGAGGTGGTAGGATTTTTTTAAAAAAATAAAATAAAATAAATTTATTTTATTCATTCATAAATGAAAAATGCAAAAACAACTTTCCTCCTCAACCCACTATGGTTGATACTAAAACATCCTTAAGGGTATCCACGTGATGTAAGCTCAATGGTGCCCCCATATTTCAATTCCAATCACTATTTCAAATGTTAGGATTTCCCACTCGTATGTTTACTGAACATATCTTAAAAAAAGTTCAGAAATTCATTCGGGGTACACTGCACCTCACATTCATGAGCCGTCAATTTTCACAGACATGGAATAATTCCATATAATTAAAATAAAATTACATAGAAAATATGAGACTTTATATTAATGGTTCATCCTCTAATATCATCATTATTCCGTATTTTATTTGTTTAAGTTTACATTGGGGAAATTATAAGATGTTTATATCCAAAAAATTACATTTTCTTCTAATAAAATTATTTTAATAATTTTCATTTTTTCATTTCATTTATCTCTTTCTGATTAATAAATTTTTGAAATAACAGTTTTTAGGATAAATTAATTTTTTTCATTCGGCGGGGGAAAACTATTCTTCTATGGAATCATTTTAGAAAAAAAATAATGCATTTTATTATATCATATAATGATTCATTAAATTCATTTTAATGATATTTTAATTTTTATAAAATGTCTTAAAATGAATAATTTTTTAATTTCTCTAGGATACGCTTTTTATCAAAGGGTTGAAAAATAGATTTATTTTAATATACCCCACACATATTAATATTTCTGAAATCATATATAAATAATACGTAGAATATTTGATTATATGATTCAATGTTTCATTATATATTTAATGGTTTTACTAATATTTCAGAAATTTTTAGATTTTAGATATATGATCCAAAATGAAATATAAATCTTCCTCAATAAACCACTTAGTGACCTTTCAAAATTATTTTCATACATGTCAATATGAATTCAAAAAATATTATTATTTATTAATGTTATTATATATTCATATAATACCGCATATATATCTTGAAGTCTTATTAAAATTGTTTAATAGGTAGTTTATTGAATTTCATTATTCTAGATATTTTATTAAACATATATATTTATTATTTTGATGATTATTTAGTAGTGTTTACTCATATGATGAATGAATTGGAATTATCAATTAATAGGTTACACATGAAATTACACATCACCTCAATGAAGGATTCTGTATAATTAGACAACATGGGTTGGATAATTTTCAATGGATATACCCATTTATCAATGATTCCATTGTATGTGTCCTCAATGATATATTTTTGATTTGTAACATTTTCAATTAATCATTATTGAGGTAGTTATTAATGACTATATTGATATTTGAAATGTTATGGTATCAATGAATATGATTATAGATCATGTGATTATTTATTTGGAAATTATTTTTCATTATTTATTCCTACCATTTTATTCATCAATTTTTCATTATATGATATATTACACTATATTCATTCTTATAAAATTCATAAGAGATCACCCTTTTATTTATAAATAATTAACATAGAATTTTATAAATATTAATTGATTGAAATTTATTGATATAATAGAAGGTATTATAATTTACTCACTTATAATTAAATGTTGTATTTAATGTATTTAAATTATAATGGACGATTGAATCATTTAACTTTTTTCTCATGACAACAAAATTATTTTACATATTGGGATGGAATTTCTTATCTATAGATCCAAATTAATTATTTAACCACATAATTTTATATTATAGTGTGTTAGTTTTTATATAAATCAAACTCAATAATGTGATGATAAAAAATCACAATCCATGGGTTAATCTAAATACTAAAAAAATATGTGAACCAAAAGAGTGTGTAAACATTATTAAATAAACACAAACCATGAGATAATAACATGGAAATAACATGATGGCATAAATTTTTTTTATAATTATAATATTAGAAATCATAATTCCGAAAAAAACACCATTATATTAAGAACATAATAGAATTTACCTATCCACCATGGTACCTTCTTCAACATGGTTTTAACACTTTTACACTGAAGGGCTTGGGATACCCTTATGCTTTGTATTGAACCCATTAAGCCTTTAATTGACATTTTCTTACTAAATATGTTCTCACGGGACATTATGTACCACTTTTGTGATAATATGGGTTCTAATATTATCTTAATGAATACAATTGGGCATGAGATAATCTAATATTATACCATTTTTCTTGATATTATTCACCCATATACCCTTTTGATTATAGTAATACATATATGTACCTTTTGAGCTCATAAGAATAAAAATTTCAAATTTATTCAATGGTGATATATGGACCAACCTTCTAATCACCAATAAATATTAATGAAACTTAAATTCAATTCTCATTATATCATAAATTAAAAATGTGGTAAATAATGGAATTTTTAGACATTTCAAAAAAACATCACATAACCTGAACATATCAGATCACAACATATCAAAAAAGAAATTTAACAAAATGTAATAAATTATAATACAATATATATTTTGATAAAAAACAAAATTTTTGAAAACTGATTGAGGAAAAAGGTTCACAAAAATAAACTAATTTTCACTGAACTATTTAAAAATATTATAAAAAATTAGGTGGAAAATAATTTTTAACAAAATATGAAAATAAAAATATAATTTTTTTGAGAAAACTTATTTTAAATAGTTCAAAATAATAGATTCATGAAAAGTTTCAAAATAATAAACCATTTAAATCCATTGAGTTACATAATGAGGAGTAATAAAATTATTAATCATTGAAGGAACTTATAATGAAAACCCACATATGAGATATATTGAAATAATTTCATATAAATAATGAGTTAAAGGAAAATAATATGAATATAAGTGGAATAAAATGAAAATATTTCCAAACTAAAAAAACATTCTATAAGAAAAACATTTATATGGAATGAAAGTCATCATTTGTAAAAATGTTATTTATCCATAAAAATATTCTACTTTTCATAGAAATAATTTTTTCACAAATGTGGTAATTTATGATGATAATAACTTACCTATATAATAATGGGGATTACCATATAGAAAAATATGTTTTTAAGATAATAAAGATAATTAATGTATGTTCCTCTAAGAAAAAATATGGACCAATGAATCAAAAATATTTATGATGAGACCCTTAACATATATCCTGATTCATTAATTCCATGCTCCCAAAATTATAAATAATGAAATTTATTTCTTAATTAAATTAGTAAATTTTATATGAATATTTTTTTTTATTGTTATAAGGTTAACATTTTTTTAATTTATTTCTAATAAATTTCTTTTAATGAATTTTATGATGTGTTATTCGATTAATTTCTCAATAATACTATGATTTGTTTACTATTATCAATGTTTTTTGCAATATAATCATGAAAACTATAGTTTTTAATGTCTATTTAGTTTATAATTAAATTTAAAAATTAATTCATATAGTTATATATGTTATCCCAAAATATATCTTAATTATGAAATATTACCTGATAAGTTCAATTAATTTGGATAAATCTTCTATAATTTATTGTTAATTATATTACATAAATAGTAAAAAAATATTAAAAGTTAATATTATTTATATTTTCATTGATATAATTAGTATATATTAGATAAATTTTTAAAATAATCTATTTTAGATGGAATTGAAAAAAAAGTATGAAGTTTTGTCGAGGTGGTTGTACCCATATATAGAGATGTTACTATTATTTTTCAATAAATGGGAGGGTCTTTGTAAGACATCTTTTATATAAAAAAATCAACATTTCATATTCATTATTTTTTACATTAAATTATTATTCTTCACCATCTATTTAATGAATTTATGAAAAATAAAACCAATTATTCCTTGTGGTGTTAGTGTACACAAATTTAAGGTGATGTGTATGTTATTTTGATATTTTTGGAGGAAGTTAAAAGACTGATATTTCCATTTCTATAGAAAAAATTCATCATAATATTAATAATTATTTATCTATATTTTCATTGATATAGTATATTTGGAATAGGTATGACAAGAATAAATATATGAAGAGTAATTATTACATAAATTGAGTACCTTGAATTTCCCTCAAATTACTTCTCTGTAATGAATTGAATTAGAAAAATTTTAGATAGTTAGTGATTTAGGTCATGAACTAGAAAAAATATAGATTCATTTTTGGTATATATTGAAGAAATTTTCAATGGGGATGTGTTACTTTGAGAGGGTGTAACTGATCTGATAATATAGTTGAACAAAATAGGACTTTTGTGAACATCCATGTTTTATATAATGGAATGGTAACATTCAATATCCAATAGTTTATAAATTTAAATACAATTTCAATTTTGGTGATATATTCTCATCCAAGACCCCACCATATATTTTAAAACTCATTTGAAACATGTATGATGTTTATTAAGAATTTATATTTATAAATTTTCCTTTTTCTCTTAAGTAACAAATATTAACAAGAATTAAACAATTTAATATAGAATAATAACATGAAAATTTATTAAATATTTGTTTACTACTATATGTAAATAAATATCCATTTATTAAAATAAAATTCATATGTTGGATAATAATCAATTTTGTAATTAGTGAATTTGACATGTAATATCCCATTTTATTCAAAATTATTTTTTTAATGTTTAACATATTTGATTTGTATAAAGTTATCAATGAAAAATATTTTCATGATATAAATGGGTTTATTATAAAATAGAGAATTTATGCACATTTCAAATAAATTCAAAGTCAAGTATTATGTTAATAATATTAAATTAAAATGATAGAAAATAACTATATCATTTATTGAAAAACATCATGTATTTTGATAATCATAAGAATTATAAAATCATTATTATAATATAGACATGTGTATTTTCTGACCCTTATAAATATTTATAAAAAAAATATTTTTTTTAATTTACTCATACTTATCGATATAGTCATATTTCTTTTCTAGTCAAAACAGTATTTTACACTATTTAACTATAAATTAAGTATTTCTAAAAACTAAAATAATACTACATTTAGATAACATTGATTTGTAATATTATAATATGAAATAAAGTTTTTCAAATTAAAATTTTTAAATTAGTTTTTTTATTGTAAAAATTGAAATTAAAAATATAAGTAACAACATATTTTATTAGGAAATTTCCTATATAAATATTTTTTGTTGTCAATATAATTTATTCCTACTTTATAATTTTTTTAATTTAATTATATTATTTGATATATTGAATGTTTTAATATTATCATAATAATTACATAAGAGTTGTTGATTGAAATTTTAATACTATAAATCATTATTTTATAATGAATAAACATTGTATATATGTAGTCATATGAGGTATATTTTCATTAAATATAAAAAATTTTAATTGATCAAAAAAATTATTTACTATAGGTATTAATATAGTTTTTAATATTTAGATAATGTAAAAATAATATATTGAATATTATTTTTTATGATTATTCATTTAATGAAATCTATCAGACATATTTTATTTTTTAGGGAATGGTATATAATAAAATCATTGATAGTTAGATCCTCCCTGATAGATAAATGTGTGCCATAATATTTTTAATTATCATTATATAATGAAAATATATAATAATATTTAAAATTACATGTGACTTAAGATTCTGTTACTTGAGATATTTCAACCACAAAAAATAAGAAAATATATCATTTTCATTATAATAGGATTATCTATGTCATTGATTTTTTCACCTACAACTTGATCGAATTATGACTTATTATTTCAAATAAATACCTATATTCTATAACATTATTCAAATCTTTTACCATACTCATCCTCACATTCGAAAATTTACAAAGGTTTTTCTGAAAAGTGATCTTTGTAATTCAAATTGAATTTTACCGTAGTAGATGGGAACAATACATTTTTTAAATTTAATTATCGTCATCTAAATATAGGGTGAAAAAAATTTACATATAAGGCATACATATACACCTACTAGAGATAAAACAATAAAATAACATTTCATTCATAATTAATTCATTTTGGTATTTATATAATCTTTAAGAAAACATTGGATATACAACGGGTTGGAATAATATAATGATTTGAAAAATATTTTATGGGGGATGGTTCTTCCTAATAAATAATTATTGACATAAATATTTGTGATTGGAAGGTATTTAATTTTTATCTTATTTTAAGAGGTTTTTTATAATAGTTATATTTTTTGTAGCAATGATTGTTGTATTGATTTTCAAAATTCGTGTAATCCATGTGTTTAAAGTATTCAGGTTGGGATAGTGTATTAGTTAAAACTCCAACAAAATCCATTGTATTAGATAACCTATTCATGTCACGTTTAATATCAGAATCTTAATGACATATTCGTTAATATATAAATTATTTTCTAACTCCATTGATTCATTACCTAGTGTGATTGTTTAGAAATTTTTTATATTCAATAAGTTTAATCATTTTCCACTTACACTAAAAATCAACATCAATATATTTTTCTGTGGTTTTGGAATATTGGAATGAATTATGTTATTCATCATAAATTGATATAGTTTTGTGGGAAAAATATTATTATTATTTATAGGTGCATTAATCAAACATATATTATATTGGGAAAATTTATTTATTTTCAGTCTAACCCATTATAAACTATGTTCCTCCTAGATAATTCTATTAATAATCTAATAGTATATATAAATTGTTCATAATATATACTTCAAATTATTATTTAAAATCTGACTATAAAATCATCATCAAATTAGGTTACACATAGAAATTATAATGTTATAATTCAATTCAACATAAATAACACTTTTTTCAGTCCATGTCTCCTTATGTTGGCTAATCTAAAATTACTAACAAAATTAAATAATGAATCCTAATAATCGATTGTAACTATAATTTTATTAACCGATGAATATACCATGTGTTTGTGGAGGCATGGGTTTGATCATTAATTTCACCAAGATATTAATCTAAATAGAAATTATTCCTTCATGGTAAAGTAAAGAACATGTGAATCTTAATTGGGAGATTTATAAGTTTTTTTTTGGTATTAGACCCCTGAAAAAACACATTTAATTGGTTGTTAACAAAATTTAATTTTCCATATTAGTTACCCATAACTATTTATATTCTCCTTTATGCTTTATTGCATCCAATTCCACCTCATATATGACAAAAAACCAAGTCATAGAGGTGATCATAGATAATTCATCTAGGTGATGACGGGGGTTCAGATAAAGATAAAATAACTTCTAATCAATTATCATGTGAATGGGATTATGACACTAAAATGATGAATTTTTATCATTCACATATTATTACCAATACCACTTCTCTTTTCATAAATATTATTTATTATATTGGGGATTATACACCATTCTAGATATATAGTGTTTTGTAGTGGAGTGACATTTTAATAATTGGGAACTATAATATTTTTTATAGAATATATTCATTAATAATTTTATTCTATATTACATATAGATTCATGTGGACATAATTTTTAGTTCATTTCACCATAAAATCTTAGATATGTGGGTTTCATTGTGTGGTTTCCCAAATAACATGGAATTTAGTGATTTTGGGTGCATTATATATGTTATTTCCCAATACATTCCCAAACAAAAAAATTTGGATACATGACACGTATCAATATTAACCATGTCAGGTAACATGGAATGATTTACAAGAAATTTTTGGTTCCAAATAGAACACAAAATATATTCCTAAATTTCAGAACTCAGTGTCGTGACCAATCCCATTGAGTGAAACACTGAGAATTTACAATATATTAGGAGTGGTATATTCTATTTAAATTGGGTTATAATGATCATGTTGGGAGAGAATAAATGAAAATATGGTTCTGTTGGATATTCACAAAATTTTCAAACTTATAGACATAGTTTAATTTTAACTAATCTTGGTTTAAAGTTTAATTTTTATGGAGATAGATTTTGAATAATATATATTCTTTTCCATGAATATTTAAACTTATAACATCGTGCTAGAGTTTATTTCCCATTCAGATTCCATTGGGATGTTTATTTGAGGATGGTTATTTTGTTTTTACCAATGCCATTGATGACTAGTTTATTATGGGGCCATAGTTTACATTCGGGGATGGTAGAACCCACTTTTAGTGATGCATATTTTTGGAATTAAACCCTTTTATATTATCAACTATGTATATACTTTTTGAGTTTGATAACTATTACGTGTTTATAGATGATAGTGATTAATGGATGTATTACTTTATGATATTTATGTATGATACCCACTTCATAAAAATATTTATCTTGATGTAGAGAAATGATATTGAGAATACATGCCATCATTAATGGACCCCATATTAAAATATAATGGTATTTGTTGATTTTTTGTATAGATAATTTGTTCATTTTCTCCCCCAATCATGCCACCATAACATGATAATCATAATTTATAATGGTAAGTATCTACTCTATATAATTTTTCACCATTATATCTTACCTATAAATATAGGGTAGCAATTTAAAATTATTCTTTTTTTCCCATTGGCCTATACATTTGTCCAACTAACAATGGAACATGAGTAGTGAAATGATAAAATTTTAATAATTCAATAGGATAAAATTATAACACAACTAGAAAACATTTAGTAATTAATCTTTAACTATAATCTCTTTAAATAGATTAAAAGATAAAAAATACAAGAATAAAATGAATAAAACATTATATAAATGGACTGTAAGATTCAATAAATTATACAATTTTTATATCAATAAATTATCAATTATTTTAAATTATTATTAAATGTCGTCATGAACCACTACTGCTAAAAATTTATCTATTTTCTATAAAACCAGACTGAAATTATAAATTTTATTTTCATTTACATGATATGATTCTAAAAATTAAAATATCTTATTATTAAATTTACATCATTATTTAATGCATGTTAAAAAAAATTTAGGGTAATTTTTTTTAACTTTTCTAACATGGTTTAATTTTTTATGAATAGATAAAAATACTAATTTTATAAATATTGTAACATTTATGGAATTATCAAGATGTTGGAATTATTTAATTTTTATAAAAACTTATTAATGCAACAATTATTTATTTATGATGTAATATAAATAATTTTTAAAAACTAATTTTTATACTTAGAAATCTATTTTTGAAAATTTAGAAATCAAATTAATGTTTCTATGAAAGTTGAATATATATTAAATCTCCTCTATAAATATTGTTTTCAAAAAAATTATTTCTATTTTATTTTTATTGAAATGAAAATATATCCCAATTAATTAAATATAACCAATTTTATTCTATGGATAGTAATAATATTCATTATTTAGATAGTATATCTTCTTTATTGTGAGAAAGATCACTTTTTGAGAATTTGTTTTGTTTATTTTTTGTTGACATATATTGAAAATATTATTTTTTTTAATATAAGAATCCAGATATTAAAATTTTATTTAATTTTTATTTTTTATTATGTTAAAATGATTTCAGAGGAAAAAATTCATTTCTATTCATAATTAATACGAACCATTTTAAAATTTAGTCACTATATTATGGGTAAAAATGATTAACATTGAGGATAAACTGTGAGATAATGTTTAAAATATCACAAATAAATTTAAAAAAATTAATTTGTCATATGTGGACCCTAACCAATTTATTATATAAACTATTATATTTTTTTAGAATATTTATTTGAGTATGAGTAATTTAATATATTTTTGACTCATGTCTTTACAAAAAATGTTACCCTCTGAACTAGTAAAATTACCCCACCTTTGATCACTACTCCGCCATGGTTGACAAATATATTTCAATTAATATCTTCAAAAATGAATTCCTATATTTCCTTCCTCTTTTTTAATAGTTCACGGTCTTTCCAAAAATTTCAATCTATGATGGATTATTATGCATGACAAATAAAGATTCCAAAAAAATATAATTATTATTCCTAACCGTGTCCTTTCAATTAATCTACACTTATAAATCCATAATATTTCATATATCAATAATAATATAATGAAATAATTACCATAAGTATATCTTATTGTTGTTTATATTAACTTAATAATGATTATATAATTCATTTTCTTTCAATTTAAATTTAAATCATCTGTCGTGCATGTGTGTAGACTATAACCTCGGTGATGAAATGCGTATAATTTATCATTTATGCCACACATGGTTTATTATTATGACTGATTTAATTAATAAATATGATTATATTATAATTATTAAAATATATTACATTATCATTAGCCTCTTCCCTTTTCCAATAAGAAGACTAAAACATCATTCATGCATATTTATGAACTACTATCTCAATGAATAATGAATTTCATTTTCCATCACAATAATTCATGTATTCATAACAGTCATGATCTGGTGAATATAAATGATAATGGTGATATTAATATATCATTACTGAATGATAAATCATGATATTTTTTCTCTTTTATTTCCATTATTAACATTATAATTCCACTACACAGAAATTTGTATTACCACCTAATTGAATGATGTATTACATATTTTTATTATTAGTATTAATGAAGGAATATAAAACTGTATTCCAAGACTCAAAATTATATTCAAAAAATTATTAACATTCTATATATAATTTAACAATTTCAAAACACATTTTACTATTTCTAACATACTTTTTTTTAATCTAACTATAAATGACATGTATTTGATGAAAATAATTTATATTATGAATTAATTTAATATGATTATAAAATAACATTAAATATTTAAAGACAATTGTTTTTAGGAAAATACATAAAAAATATATATTTTGTATTCTGGAGTATTGAACACATTTGACCATATAGGAATCAGATGATGATGTTTTTTTCTCAATTCTACTTAATTTAGTAAAATTTTAAATTAGGTACCAAATTTCATTTTATATGGTTTATATACTCATATATCGATATATTATATAAATAATTAATAATTATTAACATTATTATATCTTTCATTCAGGTTTTCTCTTTAAAAGGGATTTTTAATGAAAAATATCATACCATATTTAATTATTTTAATAAAAAATTTATTTGGTTTTGATTGTGTTTGAATTTATGTTCATGGAATAATTAGATAAATAATTCTTAAAATTCATATATTTTATTATGCGCATGTTATTTTTTTGGGTTTCCATGTTTTCATTACTGTTTTCTTCTCTTAAATATTGAAATACCAAAATATTTTTTGTAATAAATTTAAACCATATCATAAAAATTGGGTAAAGAATAAATTTTTCATGTATAGATTCAATGAAATATTATGTAAATTTAATTTAATATTCACAAATGATTTTTAAAATCCATATTGAACAATATTATAATTAATTTTCCATGTTTAAAAACAAATATTTCTCAATTTTTCTAACAGTTTTCCTTTCGACTTTCATTACAAAACTGTGAAATGCTTTTTTTAAACATATATGGCGTGGATAAATTTTACCTTCAGTGAGAATGTAATTCAAAATTTGTATTCCACTAATTTATTTATTGTTTTTAAAATTAAAAATATTATTTTATTTGTTTTGGAGTCATTATTTTTTATTTCAAATAAATATTTTATTAGTTTTATAAATAATTAAGATGATATTTAAGATTTATAATTTTATTTTATATTCTTTTTCACAATTTTTTATAATAATGTTACCTTCTTATGATTTTTATTTTTTTATAAATACCTTTTGAATCATATTTAATACTTCCCTTCAATAATATACTGAAAGTGTTAATAAATTATTTAAAACACCATTTTTTAGAAATATTATAAATTATTTAAGGTATATTATTTTAATTTTTTGTTTCAATTTTTAGACTCTTTTCAAAATTATTTCCCTTAAGAATTAAACATTTGTTTTTAATGAGTTGATGTCATTCATTTAATCAATTACTTATTTATAGTTTATAGTAGATTTTATATACAATTATTATTATTAATTCATTAAATTTAATGGGATCCTATTTTCAATAACTCTCTTTATTTCATTAGTCATTAGGTATCAAATCCCTATCTATATTTTTAGTGTCATGGTTATATTAATAATCACATTCACTAAATATATGCATTTATAATTGAACACTAAAGGAACATTATTTAGTAATTTATTTTATTTACTTGTGAAATATTGAAATTAGATGTTATTGATTCAAATATGATATTTAATGATTCTTAAGTAATGTTAATTATATATTTAATGATAGATTCATCCAATATTTAATTTATTTAAAATATAAAAGTGATAGGTGGTGTACAATTATATATATCCTTTTAAATAATTTAATTATATCATGAGATAATATATTTTGGATATTGTATTATTTGGTTATATCATATATATATGCACATTAATTGAAAGTGATTAAAAAATTCAATGATGACATGATTACTCATATCTTTGAATATTGAATAGAATGTGTGATATTGAAGATATTTTATTACGCAATTAAATTATAAACTTTTTTCAATATTATTTTTGATATTATTATTTTGATATTTTACATAGATATATTAATTTTTACATGTTTTGGATTAAATTATTTTTTTGATTATCTGATGTTCGATATAAATTAAAAATTATTCACTATAAATAGATTCTAATATATGATAACCTTACTAAAAATATGAGAATACCACACTTTTTTGGTTACCTTTAACTAATATATAAGTAAGAATGGATAAAATTATTTAAAAGGTTACAAGAATATTTTTATAGTATGGTCTATATTGCTAGTGTAATATATAAATAATAAATAAATCCATTTTTTCATGACATTAAAATTTATATAATCCTTTTTGGTACTTTCCATTATAATTTATACAATTGAAATATTATAAACACCTACTCCTTGTTTCTATAATGTGGGTAAATTCAGTTGTTTTTATATAAAATTCATTTGGAACTCTGTGCAGTAGATTATTAGATATCATAATTTACATGAGCATTTGGATAATATATTTAATAAAATTATTTCTTTTATGTACAATTGATTATTATTCTAGATGAAAATTTTCTTGTTAGTATGATCTTGATTATTAAGATATATTTTATAATGTTTGTTCATGGAAATATTACAGAAAATCATATCAAAAGTTATATTCAATTAAGTGATTTCCCAAATAAAAATTCCAACATGATTAGAATTAAAGTTTTATTTATTTGGTAAATGGGGAAACAATTTTCAAATGTAATTTCCAATAGAATTTTCTATAGGAAACAATATATTTTTCTATAACATTATACACCATTATTGGAAAACATCATCCATTACTAGGTATATTAATATATTTGAATATAAATTATCAATCCAGTCCCTTGAAATGAAATTTCTATATATCGGATGTAATGAAATGATATATTTTATACTATAATGGTATTTCTTAATGGTATATGTATATTATATTTTAACATCAATACTAAATTTAATTTTATATTTAAGCCTTGGGTGTACCATATGATTTTTATTTTGGAAAAAATCTATTATAAATTTTGGTTTCTATTTAGGGGGCTATAAAAAAATAACTCATCATATAATGAACCAGATTATTTAATTGAAAAGATAAATTATTATGGAACTATAAAAATTATTAAATTCATAAAATTAATTATTGATATTCCATATTATATATACATTATATACATTTTTTATGAAAAATGATGGGGAACTAAGATCATAATGGATGTAAAGGATGATGAGGTGGGTTTTTGAATGATGTGAAAATTAGAAGAGAAGTAATAGTTAATGATCATGTGATTATGATTATCAAAATATATTAAGTCTTTATTAATAATTTAATCCCATATGATTTTTCTACTAAATAGTATAAGAGGAAAATGATACTTCATGGTTGTTTTAGTGATGCTGACCATGAATGGAAAAATAATAAACATCCTTTTTTATTGGGATTTATAAGGAAGGACCCAGGGATTTGTCTAAATAGAATAAAATGGGTTTATTATATGTATAGACATAGAATCAATTACTTATATACCCATGTAAAAAATGTTTTCTTAACACGATAGTGGAAAATAATTTTCCCCATAAGTTTACAAAAAAAATAGAATGTCTTGAATATGAATAGTATGTTAATATTATAAATCAATGTTTTAGGTGGAAATCATTGGAATTGAATTGGAAAGGTTATATAAATATATTTTTAGCAATTTTGTCTGTTAAACTGATATATATAGAGTTCCCATTAACACTATATAATAGGTGTGAAACTATTTGATATTTGTTTCTTATCTATAAGTAGGAAACATTATTAATTTTATAATGAACAATTATAAGATGTTATTTACATATCTAATTATTTAAAGGTAGTTATAGTTGATAAGATGGAATGTAATGGGGAAATGTATATGAAATAAATTGAATGAATAAATTACTATATATATATTGGTATGAAAATTATGATTTTGTGGTATTTATCATCAATATTTTGGTATATAAATCATGATAAACATATAAAAATGTCTATTGATAATTAAGGAAAATAAGTTTAATGGAGATAATATAAACGAAAATCTTTTAGGTTTATTTAGATTTTTACCATTAATATTATAATTATTATCTAATTATATGAAAATATTTTTTGATAAATTTATTAAACATGAAATATTTGTATTTTAAGGATATTATGTAACATAACCACGTGATTTTATTTATTTTTATTGATATTTCTTAATTTTTTGGGGGGTTTTATATCAAAGTATTCCCGGTTATTTTTGTGAAAATTGTATACTAGATAATATATGGTTATGGAATATAACTATTGCAATTTTTTTGTAACTCCAAATTATTTTAGATTATGTATTTTTTTAGAAAAAAAATTATTCTCTTTGATAGCATATGTTGCACAGGACTCCAAGTTTAAATGAACTCAAAAACATTTTCATTTTAACATGACCAATATAACCAAACCATTAAACTAGAAGGAATTACTATAAACTAAAATATTGTGAAATATATAATTTCCCCATCATTGTTAATATATTAAATTATTCATATGAAATAAAAAGATAATTTTTAAAAAAATCATTTTCTTCTTGAAATATATATTTTTTAAAAATGTTATTTTTACTAATTTCTATGAGAAATTAAATATTATTTATTTTTAAACTACTTGAAAATATATTTGATAATATGAAATTAATTTCTTGAATCCTCATATAAAAATTATAGTGTGAATATTTTGTTGTGATAATCTAAAAAGGATAATTTTTTAGTAAATAATGATAAATAATGTTTTTTTAAATATTTTATCTTTTGAATTAATTAACAAATTAAAAACACAAATATTTTTCAATATTATTTTATTTAACATTATAATTATTTAGTTATATTTCATCCAATTGAAATATTTTTTATCAAATTGTTTTTATAATAAGTTTATTTTTAGGCGTTAAAAATCAGATTTTTATGAAATCTTTTTTAACGTAAAAAAATTATCCTTCTTAATTAATTAATAAAATCAATAATTGGGAATTTTTTAAATTAAAAAATTCAATAATATATCATTATAGTATATTTTATTTTCCTAAAATGTTAATTATTAGTAACTGAGTGATTATAATCCCATCTTTTGAGTAAAAATACACATAATTAAAAAACATAACTTTTCATCGATTATGTACAAATTTTTTTAAATAAAATTCATAAAAATTTTGGAATTTAATTGGGTAATGTTGATCCCATATTAAGAATAATATTGTAATTTTATTAATATTCATTTTTAGGTATAAAAAAGGCACCAGGGTAAAAAAAATATTCATAACAGAGTAGCTAAAATAATGAAACATGTTACAGTTAAAAAGTATATTATTAAAAAACCTAAAATGATATTTTCAATTAGTGTAAGTTTTTTTGATAGACTAAAATAAGTAATTAGAAAAATAATTATAAAACAAATTCATTGAAATTAATGAAACCAAAATTAATTTGGGTTTAAATATAAAATAACCATTATTTAATCAGTTAAAACCACCCCTCCTAAAGTACAAATACCAGTCCTAACTACCGCCTTATCTACAAAAGACTTGATATTCCTAAAATAATATAACATCTCTTCCCTCCACATTAGTTTGAGAAGTAAAGGGAATATTACATGGCCCTAAGAGATATCCTTGATCCTCTAATGGTGGGAAATAAATGATGAAGGACATCAATATACATGGGTGATGATTTATAATTTGAAAATAAAAACAACCATACAATCATTACATAACCAAATAAACAACTATATGATGAATGATATCAATGAATGAAAAGTCAAAAGAACCAATTAATATTAATGTAAACTAGAACCATGGACCATTTTGGATGATTTAAAAATCAAAGAATACTGTGAAAGACAAACTTACAACACTCAAAAACTCTAACGACATAGCTCAAAACCCAAACTCCAACTCCATTCTTCCAAATCACAAAATTATCACACGAAAAATTCAATGATTTTCCATTACCTGTATTTTGGTAATCAACATCTACAGAATCACCAAAGTTCCAATATAGACAAGAGTAATGAAACTCCTTATATTTTCCCCCAATGACTTCTTTATTACCGCCACTAGGATAAAAGTAGTTAACACATTTTATGGGAAAAAATTTATAAAACTATTTCTATAAAAACAATTTGAATCAATTTATCACAAAATAGTATATATTATTAAAAAATAAATTTCCACTATTATACTATTTTCCATGAAGGAAACAAAAAAAGTTATTAAAACCCATTACATGTTTCAATTAGGGTCATATATTATTCCAATCCATTTATCCACATATACACACATCTACATATCTGTACATGCATGATTATTTATGACACTTGCATACTCAAGAGTGGTGTCGCATTGAACTACCATGTCATCACAAGGTAATTAAATCATATGTTCCATTAAATATTTTTAACTATGTACCAAATAATATTTCAACAATCCATCACAAATGAAATATGAAATCACACATACCATTATTCCCAACTATTCTAAAACCATTATTTAAACCATTTCAATAAAACCAATATTTTATTGAAATTATAACAAAATAAATTAATAAATTTTTTTATTGAGAACACATATATATGCATCAAAACAAAATCATCATTTGAAAATCATGATACAAAAAATCACCTTCAATCAAAACACACAATTTCATTAATTATACAAACCATCAATGAAGTGGATTTTTAGAAATCATTTCCTAGTGAATAGAAAATATATTAACATCAAAAAAATTAATTTAAAATTATTACTTATACTTATAAATGGAGGAGTCAAGTATGAATCCACCTACCTTGGTTTTTATGATGAAAACAAAGAACATAATAAAAACACCGAAAAAATTGGGTTAAATCTCCATGAAACCACATTAGATCCCTTACCATATCACTATCAATGAAAAATATATTCATATTTGGAATAAACTATGTTAGATATTTCTTCAATAGGCATATATCTAATACAATTAATGTGATATAGAAATATATCTTAGAAAATCCATCAATAAATACCAAGAACGATGACATAATTTGAGAATCTAGCTACGAATCACAATGAGAAGCCTCTGGACCACTCCTAAAGGTTTGTGGAGAAGTTATCCAATATTTGAGAGGAAAAAATACCATGTTTGGGCCATTTTGGAAAAAGATAGTCATTAAAAAACCATTTTTGATTTACTTTTTTAGGATACACTTTTCTAACCACACATGTTTTTATTAAACAGTTGTTCAAACATTGTTCTAATCATACTCTATCCATTAATGTAAGAATAATATTGTCACGGTTGGCTCACACGGTTTCCAAACCATGCTTCTACTTTTCCAAATACCATTGGCTTATCCTGCATGATTCATTCAAGATTCCGCATGGTTTGGGAAATCCATGTGCCACCCATTTTACTTCCCTTAATCCCTTGTCTCATTATAAATTGTTTCTTATATGTTTTTTGTGGTTTTTTTAAAATTTCCAAAAACCATGTAATTGTCAGAATGACCCAAAAACTAACCAAATGTTCCTCAAAATGTCCCAAAAATCACTCATATACATTACATAAAAAATATAATGAAATTTGTAGTTATTTGAAACTGGGGGTATTAAAATCTCCCCACTATTGGCCTTTCCGTCCCTGGAAATTAGAAACCCATCATATTTTTGAATTATTTATGGAAATTTCTCATTCATTTATTTGTCATGTTCCAATATCTCTTCCTGAATCTTACTATGATTCCAAAAAACCTATAGTAGACTAATGTATTTTTATAAGTCTTTCTATTTTCTATCCACATCCTACAGTATAATGTGCACTAATAAAGCATCCATATTGAGTTCATCATGATCCCATCAAATTGCATTGTCAAGATCAGGCTGATAATTTTTACATAGAGATATGAGAAACACATTATATACCATAGTGAACCATGGTAGAATTGGCAATCAGTATTCCACCTTACCAACATGTTCATGAATCTCAAAAGGGAATATGTATCTAGGAAATAACATTCCCTACTTCCCATATAGACAACTTCGAATCCTTCAGGATATTCTCAAAAACACATGATCAGTCACCATGAATGAAAAATACTATAAATGATCATCCTCATATGATATTTTATGAATATGAGTGGTTTTTATCCATTTCTTGATAAATTGATTTTTCTCTATTGTTTCTTGGATATGGATAATCATAGGTAGTGAAGTCCCAACTCTTTACACCCAACCATGTGGGGAATAAAAATGATGACCATAAAATGACTCTAATGGAGCCATTTATATTAAGGCATTATATTATTTGTTAAAATAGAATTACTCTATTAATACAGACTCTTCTAATAATCCAAAAAAATCTATCACCAAATACTAAAATATTTCTTATAATTTCATTATATTCAACTCAGAATGTTCGTCTATCTAAGGATGGTACTCCATACTCATAGTCAACTGATTCCTAAGGGACTTATATAACAATTTTCAGAAATGAGACTAAAACTGTAGAAAACTATATAACACAATCAAAATTTATTCACCATGCATATTTACCACTTCTAGGATATATTTTTTTGACACATACTCCACCATATGATATTCATGAATAGAAATTAAATGATCCAAATTTGATAGATTATCTAGTACCCACCATATTGAATAATGTTTCTAAACATCTCTAGGGGGAACTATTTTAAAATCCATTACATTCTTCTCCCACTTCCAAATAGGAATAGTCAATTATTATAACATACCTTTAGGTCACTGATTCTCTACATTGACATTATAAAATTTAATGAATCTCTCAACTAACTTAGCCACCTTATATTTCATTTCGTTCTAAAAGAGATATGCTTTCCATTCTATTTATGTCTTTAGTATTCTATGTTGAGTAGTCTATCTTGAATTGTGGTAACTAGGAATGAGTTTTTCTTGATAGGACAAAGGTATGACCATCCGATTTCTAAATCACAACAATGAACAAACATCAATTATCCAATACTTGGTGTTCTACCCCACCATTGAGTATTGACCTTGTTGCCACACATTCTAAATTAGATTCCTGAGTCTCTTTAACAACCATTAAAAAATCAGGGAAATTTATATTTCAAATAAAAAAATTTCATCGGACCTTTTATTCTAACTAGATTTTATCTAGGACTGACATCCACTACCACTCAACTAAAGCATGTTTTTTCAGCTAATCATATGAAATTAAGATTAATGAATATGCCAGAAATTTACCTTTGCATGTTGTATACATCAATATAGAGTAAAAAATTGGGATATTATCCATCCATATTCTATGTCATGGGTTCAACTCGAGTTGTGAGAAAATATGCTTCAAGAATTTTTGATCCATATGCATGGTAAACTTTCACTGAAGTGACAATAAAAATGTGTCCTTAAAGAATAGACTATAATAGCTAAATCCAAATCATTTACTGGGCAGTGATTCTTACACACTCATAAATACCTTGAACCACAACCATCAACATGATCTCCTTCTAATAGAAAACATGAAATAAATGTTCTTGAATCAAAATAGTACACCATGTACCATTATATTGATTTCCAAAAAATCAAGATTAGTGAGAATGTAAGAGAATATTATTTTCATGGAATGACTTATAGAAATCATAATACCATTGGAATGGAACAGTTTTATTTGTTAATGCTCTCATGGTAGAAGTTCCTTGTGAGATATCATGAACAAAGTGTCTGTAATAACCAACTAGGTGAAGGAAACTTTGTATCTCAAAAATATTATTTGGAGGATTCCAAGTGATAATAACCTCAATAATTTATGGATCTATAGAAACATTTATTTCAAAGGTTAAATGTTTAACAAAGAATACCTCCTGTATCAAAAACCACATTGTGATAATTTTTAATATAAATGATGATACCTTAACATTTCCAACACTGTCACAAAGTGTTTCTCTTGCTCAGACCTTGTTATTGAATACATCGATATTTCATCTATAGAAACCATAATGAAGGAATCCAAATGTCCAAAAAAATCTGATTCATCAAATACATAAACACAACTAGTACATTGGAAATATCCAAAGGAATTTCCACATATTCATAAAAGTTGTTTCTACTTCTAAATGTTGTCTTTGGAATATAATTTTTATGAACCCATAATTGGTGATATTCGAATCATATGACAATTTTGAAAAACCATTGATCTCCGTTCAAATGATCAAACAGATCATCAATGCATCCAATTGAATATCAATTCACTATCATGACATGGTTAAGATGATGATAATACAAAAAAAATATTTAGATTCCCTTCTACATTTTCACAAACAAGACTCTTACTTCCCACGGAGACGTGGTAGGGTGAATGAACCATTGTCTTTCTAAATCCTCCAAATTTAAATTCATTTTTTTAACTCTACTGGTTCCACCTAATAAAAAATTAGAAATATGACTCATCCCCATATAGTTATTAATTGTAAACTCTACTTACCTTATGGGTGGTAACCATGAGAAATTATCAGGAAATAAATTTAGAAACTACTCTAACAGTGCTAGAAAACAATTCTACTCAATATTATCCATCGATATTAATTAAAAAACTTCCAAAAAGTAGGATATAATTCAAACTATAGGTTCCAAAAAGTTAATTTCACCCACCTTGACATCCTGTTCCCCTCAAAATATATAATCCACATCACCCTCTATCGTAAAAATGAATCTTCATGTATAAAAATCGATGTGATCTGTAACACCCGAGACTTTTATGTTATATAAATCATCAAAGGAATATTTTTATACACAACACTTGCTTGGCTTGCTTTACATGAAATCGCGACCTTCCTCGATAGCTTGTGTTGTACACAATACCGAGTTTCACTAAACAACGATATGCTATTAAAATATTTTTAAAAATAGCCGTTATGAATAGTAATAACCACTTTTTGAATTTTTTTTTTCAAAATGGACTTCATTTTTGGGTTCGGAATATCGAAATTAGCCTAGGGTGAAATTTTGGTATTTTTTTGAAAACTTTCAATTTTTAATGAATAGTGAAACCACTAAGTGGTAGTTAAAAAACTAAATTTTTCATAAAACTTAATTTTACCACTTTTTTGAGTGGAATTTCAAAAATCCGAGAGACACGGTTGATGTCAGTAAGTAAAATGTGGTTCAATGAGATGAAAATAATTTTTTGGTGAATAGTAACTTTTTACTTTTTTTTACCACGGTAAAAAGTAAATAGGGTAATTAAGGGTAAAGATGATATTATTATTACCCTAAAACATTTCCTAATTCTATTGGATAAGCGTAATTTGACCAAAAACAAACTTAGGAATAAAATATGACCATTTAGGCCCACTTTGATTAGATTAAGACATTTATTATTAATTTATTTAAAAAAGGGTTAAAATAGTTAAAATCAAAGTTTAATAAGTAAATAATTTTTAATATGGGGTTATACATTAGATAAATTCGACTATAAATATTCATTAGAAATCTAAAAAGATTTCCTACATAATGGTAGTTTATTTGTAATTTTAAGACATTAAATAATTTAATTTATTTATGACACAATAATGATGCAGTAATTATCTTATTAATGAAATATTGACATAATTGATGTTATAAACACCAAAATAAATGTAATTTGAGACATTTTATGAATCCCACTAATTTTTTAGGTTAATATGACATGTAATTATTGATTTAATTAACTTGTTTCGAACTAATAATTCTGTTATAATTTTCACAAAAATCAATTACTAAATAGTGTCAAAATTGACATAAAATAGTTTTTAAAACAAATATTATATTGGTAATTGTTATTTTATTCCTAAAAATATAAAGTTCGGCCAAATGTCTTAGATAAGGTTATATATATTAATAATAAACAACTTGGGGTTCTTTTGGCTGCTTATAGTAAGTTTATTAACCTTATAGTATAAGAACACAAGAAGACATGGTAAAAGTAAAATTATTTAACTTAATGTTAAATCTAAATGATAAGGTTAAAATAGGAACCTAAACTTGTCTAAATTCTATTGTATGAGAGGATTTCGACCCATCCCCACCTTATCTTAGAAATATATCAATTTGGAGCTATTTAAAACCGAACTTGACTTTATAATAAAATAATAGTTTTAGTTATTCCAAAGGTGCCCCTCTCCTCCCTTATAAAAGGACACCTCCTCCCCCTCTTCCTCAGACCACATTTAGCCTTCAAGCTCGGCCAACCCCTGCCAATTTCTTCTCTCCACTTCCCTAGAGACATCCTAGAGGTCCTGGTCTTCTTCAAAGACCAATTTTAGTGCCCTAAAAGAAGGTCTCAAAGAAGCACTTCAAAGAAGAGGTAATGTCCGTTACCGATTCTTTCATCTTTATTTCTTCTTCCACTTCTTCTTCTTTAGTTGTTTCATTATGAAGTAATAACATCAGTATTACTCATATACCGATATTTTATTATAAGTATGAAATATCCCTATTTCACCATCTATCCATCCTACGGAAAAAGAAATCACCGCGCCTGCGTACGTACGGAATACCGTCTCCACGTCGTGGTGTAATCTATTTTCCACCACCACCTTACTTGGATGGGTATAATGGTGTAAATAATTACTACATATGACTATTATAAAGTGATATTGATTCTGAAATAGTATACATACACTCCAATACAATTCCACGATCATAGGAATGATATCATCACTCGTGCGTACGTACGGAATACCGTCTCCACGATGTGATGCGACTCGTTCTACATGATCTTCATTTCATAATGATTATATAAATGAATTGAATGAATTAATATAATATATATTACACTAATACCATTCTGGAAATGAGGTATCTATAACCTAAAGAAAATAATAAGAATTTATTCGACAAAACAAGTATAAGAACAAAAAGTTATAAACACACAAATAACAAGTAGCAATGAAATATTACTACTAAGAAGCTAAGAATATGACCATATATGATATCATAAAAATAATTATGATTCTATAATTAGTCAATAACATTATTTAAATCATTATACAGGCGGTTCAGACACTTACAAAGCAAGTCGGACCTAAGGTAAGGGAAATATCACAATCTCACTTTTATCCAAGATTGTTTTTACTTTGGTAATTACTGGGGTGTATTTTATCATCCACATCCATGTTCCCTCAATATTTAATATTATTTCCATCCTTCTACAATAGTTTATATCCAATTTTACCCTTCGGTAAGTTTTTTTGTAAAAGATATGAAAGGAATCTTTTGTCGTTTTTTGTACGAGGTACTTTTTGACTTTTCTGATAAAACTACGAAGAATGTTTTTTTAACTTATACGACATGAATGGATTTTTAAAAAATTATTTCCAAGAAGCATCCTTTACAAGTTTTCATGTTTATTTTTAATCAAACTTATTTTAGTTTAAATTTGTATGACATGTTAAGAAAGGAAAAATGTTTTTGAAGTAGTAAGGATATTTTCCTCAAGAATGGAGTTCAAGTGTTTTATCAAAATTATTTTCCATCTAAGATAATATAGGGTTCTGTTTTTATCCCTATTATTACATGTATTTGATTATGTTGGGATGGACATATTTTTATGAATTCATTTATCTTATATGAATTGTTTTATGAAGTCATGATGTTTAAGATTCCCATTTTTATTACATGGGTTATGCAATGATGTATGATTTATAATTTTGTGGCACACATAAGAATGGTATCATTATGAGATGGGTGGGAACTATATCTCCCTCCAATGCATTGGGTAAAGATTTTATATCTCATGAGATAGACATGGCTGGAACGGTAGGTTATACCGGTTCAGTGAAACAGGACTGAAACGAGGGTGACTCGGTTCAGAAATGGACTTTGTCCACTGAGATAGTCTTGGCAATGAGTCTTGACTAACAAGAAATGATTCTCTATGATTATGTGTGTATGCCACAAAGTTTCATGTTTTATGTTATGATTATTGTGATTACATTTCACTGCCATGATTTATTCCATGTTATAATATTATGATCTCTTTTGAGGGATAAGATTTCCAAAAGTTATGTTCTTATGTATATGATGTGATTGATATTTTTTTTGTTTACCCTTACTGAGCATTTGAGCTCACCCTTTTGTATGTTTTATTTCCCCAGGTCAGGAAGAAGGTTATTAAGTAGAATATTCCAAAAAGGGGCTCTAGATATGATGAAATAAATGGGAGGCAAAGTAGATGCTTTATGAACCAGTTGTTTATGTTTCCCAGTTTCTAAAGACATTATACCTATACGGTCCTTTCTTGGTTTTTTTATATGTTGTAATAAGTGTGCTTCAATTCTGAAGTAATAACAATGTATGTAAAGTATGGGAAGTTATAGTTGGTATCAGAGGAAAGGTATAGTCAACCTTTGGAAACTAGGATGTAAAAGCCTTAGTAAGAACCCTAAGGATAAGTCTAAGCATAGAAAACAATATTAGTGTTTTAGAAATGGCCATGAATAACCTAGTATAAGACCTTAAGTGTGAAATTTTATTCTTAATTATGTGGTTTTCCTATTATAATTAGTGTTTCTCACACTATTCTTCTTGGTTTTAGTCAATGGCTGGAACCCGAAGGAATTGTGTTAATGCGGAATGTGACGGGCAATGCAATGATTGTCCCCCTGAGCAACCAAACGTTATGGGAGCTGGAATGCAAAATCTTGTAGCCATGCTCACACAACTTTCTCAAGCTATGAATCATGCAGGACTTCCAAACGAGCAAAGGAAGGAGCAACATTCTGTTGAATCCTTCATGAGGCAGCGTCCACCTTCTTTCAGCGGGTCTACTGATCCATTAGTTGCTGAACAATGGATTTGTACTATTAAAAAGATATTTTCAGTTCTTCAATGTTCTGAACATGATAAAGTCATCCTAGAAGTGTATCGTTTGGAAGTAGATGCTGACCAATGGTGGAATCTTATTAAGAATACAAGGCAAAGGGTTGAAATTGAGTCCATGGAATGGGACGAGTTCAAGAACTTATTTTTCAATAAGTACTTCCCTCGTATTTTCTGAACAAAGATGGAGAAAGGGTTTCTTGAACAAAAGAAAAAGGATGATGAATCTGTTGGTACCTATGAAGAAAATTTTACAAGACTTGCAAGGTACACTTCTGGTATTATTATCCAACGTGAGAGTAAGATCGATCGATTCTTTAGTGGCTTAAAACCAAGTCTTCGAAGGGCGTTAGCCATAAGGGACTTCAATAGCTACGAGGAAATCGTTCGATGTGCTCTCAAAGTCGAGATGGAGATTGGAGTAACCCATCAGTCATATGGGTTTGATAAGAAGAGGAAAATGGAATTCAAAGGAAAATCTAAAGAGCACACTGAAAAGAAGATGAGCTTTCCCTTATGCTCAAAGTGTGGAAAGAAACATGGAGGGAGTTGTCTTAAAGGGACAAGTAAATGTTTCAAATGTGGAAAGGAAGGTCATCGGACATTTGAATGCCGCGATGATGGGAAGACGATGTCTAATGATGTAAACAAAGGAAGGGATACAAATAATGAACCTACTACACTTCAATGTTTCAAGTGCAAGGAGATGGGACATTATGCCAATAAATACCCTAATCCAAGGGTTGATGATGATGGTCGATGTCAAAAAACTCTTAAGGCTAAAGACAAAGGAAAGTCACATGCAATTTCTATCAGTGATGTGGAGTACGATAACGATGTGGTGAAAGGTACACTTACCATCCACTCTAATGTTTCAAATGTTTTATTTGATTCTGGATCCACCCACTCTTTTATTTCTGAAGAATTTTCTAAGGGTATCACCGTATTACCTCAACAATTAGATGTTGAGTTAGCTGTGACAACACCTAATGGCACAACATTCGCATCAAAAGTTTATAATTCTTCTCCGATCAAAGTTTGTGGGAAAGTGCTTCCTACAAATCTTGTGATCCTTCCTATAGTGGAATTTGATGTGATTCTTGGCATGGATTGGCTTTCTTTATATGGAGCTCATATCATTTGCCAAAGAAGGGAAGTCACATTTCATATTCCAGATCAATCTATGATCATCTATCAATGCAAGGATGAACATAACCTTCTAGTGGAAATTTCTTCCATTTTATGGGTATTGATTCCACTAAATGAAGGTTATTTATCTCAAATGGTTGGTGAGAATCTCATGATTAAGAATATGCCCATTGTACGGGAGTTTGATGATGTCTTTCCGGAGGAATTACCGGGTCTTCCACCGAATCGTGAAGTTGAGTTTTCAATAGAACTCGTACTGGGTGCTTTGCCTATTTCAAAGACACCTTATAGAATGGACCCAATTGAGTTGCAGGAATTGAAGAAGCAACTCCAAGAGAATCTTGATAAGGGATTCATACGCCCTAGTGCGTCACCTTGGGGAGCACCTGTTTTATTTGTTAATAAGAAATATGGATCAATGAGACTCTGTATTGATTATCGAGAACATAACAAGATCACTATCAAGAACAAATATCCTCTCCCACGCATTGATGACTTATTTCACCAGCTACGCAGAGCTCAATACTTTTACAAGATTGATCTTCATTCAGGGTATCATCAATTAAGGGTCAAAAGGGAGGATATACCAAAGACGGCTTTCCGTAAAAGGTATGGACACTATGAATTTATAGTGATGCCATTTGGTCTTACTAATGCCCCTACTATCTTCATGGATCTGTTGAATAGATTCTTTAGAGACTATCTTGATCAATTTGTGGTAGTCTTTATAGACGATATTCTTGTCTATTCAAAGAGAAAGGAAGAGCATGAAGATCACTTGATAATTATATTAAAGACCCGGAGAAAGGAAAATCTTTATGCCAAATTTACCAAGTGTGAATTTTGGCTTCAAAAAGTTGCATTTTTGGGTCACATAATCTCAAAAGAGGGGATATCTGTGGATCCAGCAAAAACAGAGGTTATCAAAAGATGGTCGAGACCAACAACAGTAACTGAGATCCGATGTTTTCATGGTTTGGCTAGATATTATCGAAGTTTTGTGAATGATTTTTCATGATTATCTAATCCACTCACCATGTTGACTTGGAAAGGAGTTAAGTTTTTCTGGACGGAAGAATGTGAAGAGAATTTCAAGGAGTTAAAAAGAAGGTTATCTAGTGCACCTGAGCTCACACTGACTTGTAGTAGAGAAAGGTTTGTGATCTATAGTGATGCATCCAAGAAGGGATTAGGGTGTGTTCTTATGCAAAATGATATGGTGATAGCTTATGCGTCAATACAGTTGAAAATCCATGAGCAAAATTACCCAACACATGATTTGGAGTTAGCTGTGGTAATCTTTGCATTAAAGATTTGGAGGCATTACCTTTATGGTGAAAGGTGTGATATTTATACTGATCATAAAATTTTAAAGTATATTTTCACACAAAAGGAGCTGAATATGTGTCAAAGAAGATGGTTGGAGATGATTAATGATAACGATTGCTCAATCCATTACCACCCTGGGAAAGAAAACAAGGTGGCAGATGCATTAAGTCGACAAGGCCATGCTAGTTTATCCATGATGAGGATCACAAAAATCCAATATTTATGGATTTACAAAGGATGGATCTTGGAATTATAATGGAAGGGGAAAAATATTATCTTTCTCAAATGAATGTTCAACCATATATACATGTGAAGATTAAAGAGGCACAGAAAGAAGATGTCGAGTTACAAAAGAAGGTGAGAAATGTTCCTGAGTTCAACCTTGATTGTGATGGGATAATAAAGTTCAGGAATCGGGTTTGTGTTCCTCCCATCCCCGAATTAAAGAAGGAGATGCTGGATGAGGCTCATAGTTCTTCATTCTCTATTCATCCTGGAAGCATGAAGATGTATAGGGACCTGAAAGAGTACTTCTGGTGGGATGGCATGAAAAGAGTTGTTGCTGAATATGTCTCTCGATGCTTGGTTTGTTAACAAGTTAAAGCTGAGAGACAAAAGTCTAAGGGGATGTTACAACCATTACCCATACCCGAATGGAAATGGGAAAACATTACTATGGACTTTTTCACAGGACTTCCTAAAACATCCAAAGGCAATAATGCTATCTGGGTCATAGTTGATCATCTTACAAAGTCTGCACACTTCATTGCTATTAGAGAAGATTTCTCTCTGGATCAGCTTGCCAGGATATATGTAAAGGAAGTGGTAAGATTTCATGGAGTACCACTTTCTATTATATCTGATCGGGATCCGAGATTTACCATGAAGTTCTGGTGAAGTCTTCAGTATACTCTAGATACAGAGTTGATTTTCAGCACTACTTATCATCCTCAGACAGACAGTCAGTCTAAGAGAACAATTCAAACTCTAGAAGATATGTTGAGAGCTTGCTCTATGGATTTCAAAGGTGGTTGAGATCAACACCTACCTTTGGTGGAATTTTCTTATAATAATAGCTTTCACTCCAGTATTCAGATGGCTCCTTATGAAGCTCTCTATGGAAAAAAATGCAGGACTCTAACTTGCTGGGATGAAGTTGGGGAAAGAAAGCTATTAGGACCTGATCTCATTGATGAAATGGCAGAAAAGGTCAGATCTATTCAACAACACATAAGAGCAGCTCAGAGTCGACAGAAAAGTTATGCCGACAACCGAAGAAAAGACCTAGAGTTTGAAGTGGGTGATAAAGTGTTCTTACGAATATCTCCCTGGAAGAGGGTTATGAGATTTGGAAAGAAGGGGAAGTTGAGCCCTAGATATATCGGTCCTTTCGAAATACTGGATCGTGTTGGGAAGGTATCTTACCGATTGGCGCTTCCACCGAATCTCTCTCAAGTTCACGATGTGTTCCATGTATCTCTCCTGAGAAAATACATACCTGATCCTTCACATGTACTCAGCTCAGAAGTTGTACCGCTGGAGCAAGATCTTTCTTATGAAGAACAACCGATAGAGATTCTGGATCGTAGCGAAAAAGTCCTACGAAACAAGACCACTCGATTGGTGAAAATTTTATGGAGGAACCACCAATTAGAATAAGCTACATGGGAACATGAGGATATGATCAGGGAGAGGTATCCTCATCTGTTTGTTAAAAAGTGACGAATTTCGAGGGCGAAATTCATTTGAAGGGGGGTAGAATGTAACACCCGAGACTTTTATGTTATATAAATCATCAAAGAAATCTTTTTCTACACAACACTTTCTTGGCTTGCTTTACACGAAATCGTGACCTTCCTTGATAGCTTGCGTCGTACGCAATACCGAGTTTCACTAAACAACGATATGCTATTAAAATATTATTAAAACTAGCCGTTATGAATAGTAATAACCACTTTTTGAAATTTTATTTTACAAAATGGACTTCATTTTTGGATTCGGAATATCAAAATTAGCCTAGGGTGAAATTTTGGTATTTTTCTGAAAACATTCAATTTTTTATGAATAGTGAAACCACTAAGTGGTAGTTAAAAAACTGAATTTTTCATAAAACATAATTTTACCGCTTCTGTGAGTGGAATTTCAAAAATCCGAGAGACATGGTTGATGTCAGTAAGTAAAATTTGGTCTAATGAGATGAAAATAATTTTTTGGTGAATATTAACTTTTACTTTTTTTTACCATGGTAAAAAGTAAATAGGGTAATTAAGGGTAAAGATGATATTATTATTACCCTAACACATGTCCTAATTCTATTGGATAAGTGTAATTCGACCAAAAACAAACTTAGGAATAAAATATGACCATTTAGGCCCACATGGATTAGATTATGACATTTATTATTAATTTATTTAAAGAAGGGTTAAAATAGTTAAAATCGAATTTTAATAAGTAAATAATTTTTAATATGGGGTTATACATAAGATAAATTCGACTATAAATATTCATTAGAAAGCTAAAAAGATTTCCTACATAATGGTAGTTTATTTGTAATTTTTAGACATTAAATAATTTAATTTATTTATGACACAATGATGATTCAGTAATTATCTTATTAATGAAATATTGACATAATTGATGTTATAAACACAAAAATAAATGTAATTTGAGGCTTTTTCTGAATCCCACTAATTTTATAGGTTAATATGACATGTTATTATTTATTTAATTAACTTTTTTCGAACTAATAATTCTGTTATGATTTTCACAAAAATCAATTACTAAATAGTGTCAAAATTGACATAAAATACTTTTTAAAACAAATATTATATTAGTAATTGTTATTTTATTCCTAAAAATCTAAGGTTAGGCCAAATGACTTAGATAAGGTTATATATATTAATAATAAACAACTTGGGGTTCGTTTGGCTGCTTATAGTATGTTTATTAACCTTATAGTATAAGAACACAAGAAGACATTGTAAAAGTAAAATTATTTAACTTAATGTTAAATCTAAATGATAAGGTTAAAATAGGAACCTAAACTTGTCTAAATTCTATTGTATGAGAGTCTTTCGAACCATACCTAACTTAGCTTCGAAAGATATCAATTTGGACCTATTTAAAACCGAACATGACATTATATTAAAATAATTATTTTAGTTATTCCAAAGGTACCCCTCTCCTCCCTTATAAAAGTACACCTCCTCCCCCTCTTCCTCACACCACTTTGAGCCTTCAAGCTAGTCCAAACCCTGTCACTTTCTCCTCTCCACTTCCCTAGAGACATAATAGAGGTCCTGGTGTTCTTCAATGACCAATTTTAGTGCCCTAAAAGAAGGTCTCAAAGAAGCACTTCAAAGAAGAGGTAATGTCCGTTACCGATTCTTTCGTCTTTATTTCTTCTTCCACTTCTTCTTCTTTAGTTGTTTCATTATGAAGTAATAACATCAGTATTACGAATATATTGATATATTATTATAATTATGAAACAACCCTATTTCACCATCTATCCATCCTACGGAAAAAGAAATCACCGCGCGTGCGTACGTACGGAATACCGTCTCCACACCATGGTGTAATCTATTTTCCACCACCACCTTACATGGATGGGTATAATGGTGTAAATAATGACTAAATATGACTATTATAAAGTGATATTGATTCTTAAATAGTATACATACACTCCAATACAATTCCATGATCATAGGAACGATATCATCACTCGGGCGTACGTACGGAATACCGTCTCCACGATGTGATGTGACTCGTTCTACATGATCTTCATTTCATAATGATTATATAATTGAATTGAATAAATGAATATGATATATATTACACTAATACCATTATGGAATTAGGTATCTATAACCTAAATAAAAGAATAAGAATTTATTCGACAAAACATGCATAAGAACCAAAAGTTATAAACATCCGAATAAAAAGTAGCAATGAAATATTACTACTAAGAAGCTAAGAATATGACCATATATGATATCATAAAAATAAGTATGATTCTGTAATAAGTCAATAACATTATTTAAATAATTATACAGGAGGTTCGGACACATACAAAGCAAGTCGAACCTAAGGTAAGGGAAATATCACAATCTCACTTTTATCCGAGATTGTTTTTACTTTGGTAATTACTGGGGTGTATTTTATCATCCACATCCATGTTCCCTCAATATGTAATATTATTTCCATCCTTCTACAATAGTGTATATCCAATTTTACCCTCCGGTAAGTTTTTTTGTAAAATATATGAAAGGAATCTTTTTTCGTTTTTCGTACGAGGTACTTTTTGACTTTTCCGACAAAAGTACGAAGAATGTTTTTTTTAACTTATACGACATAAATGGATTTTTGAAACATTATTTCCAAGAAGCATCCTTTACAAGTTTTCATGTTTATTTTTAATCAAACTTATTTTAGTTTAATGTTGTATGACATGTTAAGAAAGGAAAAATGTTTTTGAAGTAGAAAGGATATTTTCCTCAAGAATGGAGTTCAAGTGTTTTATCAAAATTATTTTCCATCTAAGATAATATAGGATTCCTTTTTTATCCCTATTATTAAATGGATTTGATTATGTTGTGATGGAAATATTTTTATGAATTCCTTTATCTTATATGAATTGTTTTATGAAGTCATGATGTTTAAGATTCCCATTTTTATTACATGGGTTATGCAATGATGTATGATTTATGATTTTGTGGCACACATAAGAATGGTATCATTATGAGATGGGTGGGACCTATATCTCACTCCAATTCATTGGGTAAAGATTTTATATCTCATGAGATAGACATGGCTGGAACGGTAGGTTATACCGGTTCAGTGAAACAGGACTGAAACGAGGGTGACTCGGTTCAGAAATGGACTTTGTCAACTAAGATAGTCTTGGAAATGAGTCTTGACTAACAAGAAATGATTCTATATGATTATGTGTGTATGCCACAAAGTTTCATGTTTTAAGTTATGATTATTGTGATTACATTTCACTTCCATGATTTATTCCAGGTTATAATATTATGATCTCTTTTTCAGGATAAGATTTCCAAAAGTTATGTTCTTATGTATATGATGTGATTGATATTTCTTTTGTTTACCCTTACTGAGCATTTGAGCTCACCCTTTTGTATGATTTATTTCCACAGGTCAGGAATAAGTTTATTAAGTAGAATATTCCAAAAAGGGGCTCTAGATATGATGAAATAAATGGGAGGAAAAGTAGATGCTTTATGAACCAGTTGTTTATGTTTCCCAGTTTCTAAAGACACTATACCTATACGGTCTTTTCTTGGATTTGTTATATGTTGTAATAAGTGTGCTTCAATTCTGAAGTAATAACAATGTATGTAAAGTATGGGTCGTTATATGATCCTTTAACATCATCAACCAATCCATAAACAAGATTACATCAAATGTATCAATTACAAGTATATAAAAATCCCATGTTAGCTCGGCTCAGTAAAAGGTTATAGAACATTTCTTACACACAATGGCTCAACACTTTATTTGACGAAATGAAACGTGATGTTTTATCACAGAAGGCTTCATCTCATAGTTTTTAACATATCAAGTCAACAAAATAAGTGTAAAGAAATGAATAGAAATCCAATGTATCAAACAAAACTTTCATAAAAGTATAAGAAACATATTCAAACATCACATTGTAGAGGGCCTATATTGATCCCCCACAAAAATATGTTTATCTCCATATAATTAACATGTCGTTGTAGTTTTTTCCTTGTTTTCCTACTGAGACTCACAACCTAAGGGGTCATGGTATTCCAAGAATCAATATGGTCATCTATGCTATACTATTGAGATTGATTCTTCTTTCATCATCCTTTTGTAGAATATGATACATGTGACAACTAAGATGTTTCTCTAACACATGATCTCATGGTACTATGACAAAAGCACTGTAGTTTCCCTATCATGTTGTAAATATGGGATGATCTTGATGGTTTCATACACTCTCACTTAATGTGGTCAAACATTCAACATTGAAAAAAATCTAGAATGGATATTGGGTCATGGATGAAGTTTTATTGATCCCACTTTTTGATTTTAATTCGTTCCCCCACCTTTAATATTGGTGAAACTCTTCTACCTTCTCCCAGAATTAGTGTTCCCATCATTTCAGATGGATATCGACATCGTTCCTCCTCCCATAGCTCTTGAGATCTCTATTTCATCTATAATCACTGTATTTCTTATATATTTATAATCCGTAATAAATATCAGACTAATCTTTGAGTGAACTTCCTAACCGAGTCATGATTGAATGATGCATGCCATCAAGGACAGACTAGCTGCAACCCTAAGTGAAATGTTTTTTGAATTCATTAATTTAGCCTCATACTCTTTGATATAAATATTTTCCTAATTAAAAATAAATAATTGAATCATTATATGAATTATGAATATATTAGGATAGAACATTTAATTGAAAAATTATTCAAAATACTCCCATGAATGTCCATTGACTAATATATATAGAAAAAATAAATCCCACCATTGGTGGGAATGATCTTCCAACTTGCATGTCACTATCTTGAATTTCATCTCTACTGGTGTGCTGATGAAATCTATGATACGTTTCCTCAGGTTTAGCCACACCTCTACCTTTTCTAGTTCATAATCACCCAAAAAGTTGTGTGGAATATACATTTGTAATTCGGAGGAATGATCCACTAGCCTTGGATCATACATCTGATTCCCACAATCCACAACCTCAAACAATTGAACAATACACTATACTAGTTATTGGTTCATCTATAATTAAGGTGAAACCACATTCTTCACAATATCTTCTCATTGGTTTATAGGGTTTTGTTTTGGTGAAATTTTCTAGAAACACAATAATATCATAAGTCTCACTCTCTTTGTACTTAACGCATAACAATTTCAAATTCTACCACATCATTTTATCACAATAATGATATCAAAAATAAAATATTTATGAAATAATCCCAACATTATAATAAAAATAAAACCATTTTCAAAATGCCATAACCATGATCTTTTTCAAAAATTCAAATTGAAAACATGTATAAGATTTCATTTCAAAAACCACCACCTTACGCAGAATCGTTATTCTTTACTAAAAATGGAATTTTTTATCATAGTGGGAATTTATTTCCTAATGAATTGCATACTCATCTCATTTCCTAAACCCATGTCAATGATATTTAATATCCTATTTGTGTCTCTAGAAATAATATTTATCAGAATCCATCATCAGATTAAGTTCATTATAAAAAAAGATATCTACATATTCTTCTACTCTATATTTCATGTTCGGACATTCCAAATCCTTTCTATGAAACAATATAAATAAATAAACTAGAATTAATTCAAGTAAAATGCGGAAAAACAATACCATATCAAATACTAACAATGAAATAAACAAATTTCTTAAAAAAATGAAGCACATTGTTATATACAAGCTTTTTAAAATAAATTTCTGGACTGAACAAAACTGATACCAATAATAACATCCCTCCACTCATAATTTTTTTTGAGAATGCATAGGAAAATTACATGACTATAAATTAAATCCTTGATATTCCAAAATATGGAATTAATTTCCTAAAGTAATTGATATACATGGGGGTATAATTTTTCTAATAGAAATAAAAACAACCATCCAAATGTTTAATATCCAAATAAACTACTACATGATGAATGATATCAATGAAAGTAAACTAATAAAAACTAATTTATATTAAAATAAACATAATCCATGTACCACAATAAAGGAATAAAATATCAATGAATACAAAAATATACAAAATAACAAATTAAAAAGATTACATTAAAAAACTACAAACTCAAACTATAACTCAAACTCCATGATCCATAATCACAATGTACAACTATGTGAGTAAAAGGATTTACTTTTACCCATGTCCTGATAAACTAAATTAGTAAAATAAATAAATCTAAAGGCTAGGTTGAGTAATGAAACATAGTGTATTTTCCCATAATGACTTATCAACTCAGGCCACTAGGATAGAACTTTTTATCACATTTTATAAAATAATTTATCTCAAATAGTTTTTATAAAAAAACATGAAATAATTTATCACAAATTCATATTGTTTTTATAAAATATTTTTCCAAACAAATGCTATTTTCCCTAAAAAATCCAAGAAAGATCTTCAAAACCATTTTATGTTTTAATTTTTTCTATTTACCATTCCAATCCATATATCTGCATATCCACACATCAACAAATATAAAAAATCATTCTTCATTATGATAGTTACATGTTCATAAGATTTTTCTTATCACTATTCCAAGATATCACAAGGTAATTAAATACCACATGCCATTACAACTTTATCACTTATCACCAATTCATATTTCAACTAGGCCTCATATGTAAAATATGAATTGAATCTTACCAATATATCCAACCAAGACAAAACCATAGTTTTAAACATTTCAATCAAACCATTAAATTAGTAAAAACCATTTAACATGAATTTAAAGAGAGAAAAAATTATTGGAAATTTTTTTCTAAGCATCAAACCCGAACCATTATTTTAAAATCATCATTTTAAAATCAAGTTATTAAAATCAATTTCCAAAAAAACACCCAATTTCCATAATTCCACAAAACATCACATGATAGGGTTTTAAAAATAATTTCATAAAGATTAAACAATTGATTATAATAAAAAAAATATACCATAAACTAATCGTTCATGATCATAATAGAGGATTCGAGAGTGAAGGCAACCACCTTGGGTTTTATGATAAAAATAGAGAACTACAAAAAAACATATGAAACCAGAAAAAAATGCAAGAAAGCACATTATATAATTTCCACTACCACAAAAAAAGACAAATCTATTTATATTTATCATTGAATATCATATATTTATCCACAACGAACATAGATCTATGAAAACCTAAGGTATAAAAGAATTGATCTATGAAAAACCATAAAGAACTAAAAAAATGATGACTTACCATGAGAATACATATTCAAAGCACATATGTAAGATGATAGATCTCTTCCAAAATGATTTGGAGAGGATACAAAATTATTGAGAGAGAAAAATACCATGTTAGGGTAGTTTTGGGGAATAATCGAGGCATTGGAACACTAAGCCAACCTAGAATTAGTTCTTTAGGATCCAGTTATCTAACTAAGCATTGTTTAGTCACATGGTTAGTCAAAACTTTCTCAAAACATGCACAATCCATATCCATAAGGATGAACTTCTCATGGTTGGCTCACACAATTTTCATAATGTACACCTTTCATGCCGCACCCACCATCTGCAGTTAAACAGTTCACCAAGTCTTCTGTACATTTTATGAAATCCATGTGCCACCCATGAACCTTCCCTTTAGCCCATGTCTCATTCTTTGTGGTATCTTGTTGGTTTTTAGTAGTTTTTTTAAACCATTAACCAACTGTGGACCAATATAGAATCCCCAAAACCCACCAAATGTTCTCTAAAGTCTCCCAATCCTCAACCATATACTTTACATACATGAAAATAATATTAAAATGGTTACTTAAATGAAACTGGGGGTGATAAAAAATATTTCATACACTATTATTTCAGCACTCGCCACTTTAAAGTGGGTATGGTATCATCATACTATCAATTCCATGAATAATAATGGATAATTCAAAGATGTGATATTCATGCGGTCGTTTTCTCAGACCACTTCTCTCAATTTATTTTCTTTTCCTACATTCTCATATCCGTGGTCTTCATTAAATGAAAAATAAATCCATAAACATTAATATTATTTAATTTTATATTTTTAATTGAATTTCATATATCATTCAGTTTAACTTCCTCATCTTATTTGAAGAAACTAAACCTGTTTCAAAATTATATCAGTTAATCATCACCATTAATAACCATTTTTAGATTTTCATTTCCACATTCAAGGTGGTCTATAAAATTATTGTCCTAGATGTAAAAATTTATTATAGGTATATTATATCCTATTCCATGTTCTAAAAAAAATTTATAGACATAATATTAAATTAAATGTCACTACTTCATGATTGTTGGAAAAACAACCACATTATAAAATAATTTTATCATTAATATTTAATTAAATGAATTTTCCACATGTACAGAAATAAAATAGAAATATGGAGACATTTGAACATATGTATGTTCCAAATACCATTTCATTTCACTCATTCAATTTTATCTCAATTTAATAAGAAAATCCTAAAGTACACAAAAATGTACTAGCCATAAAAACCCTGAAAAACACACTAGAAATAATGAAATATAACTAATTAATGTGCGGTAATGTTTTATAAAATTATCATATAAGACATAATAGATGATAATTTAGTTCTTTAATGAATAAAAACGTTCAATAAACCATTTTACAATGGATTAAATTACAAAAAAAATATAGTGTATTTTTAGGTAGGAGGTTCACATCTGACATTATTTTTTTGGTATATATTCCTTATCAAAATATATTTATAGTGTGTGGTTTATATAATTCACCTAGATATATAATATCATGAATCTAATTGTATTAATGTTATAAAATGTTTTTTGGATACTTATTACTTTTATGGTGAATAAAAATAAACTAATTTCAAATTGATAAGGGAATTCATAACCCATTTTTTATTCATTCAGTAAACATTATATTTTTTCCGTTATTTCCATTAATTATTACATGTTAGAAGAAATTTCAGAATATTTTTTTTGTATATAATCATTTATTATATGGGATTACATAGAATTTTTATAATTTATTAATATTATTTCTCACTTCAATGATATGATATTTACAAGTATTTATCATTAAGAATTAACTTTTAATGTTTCACTTAAAACAGTCTTTTACATCCATTTCTATTATTTCTAAAATTGTTTAAAAATGTTTTCAAAATTATAATATTTTTTTAATTTTATTTTTTCTCATTTTATTTTAAAAAAATCATAAAAGCCATGTTTTTCTTGTTTTTTGAATGGGGTTATTTATGAATTTATTATAAAAATATAAATTGAATGTTTTTTGACATTTAATACGTGAAAAGATTCTCAGGATTTCATGATGCCATAATGTATTGATAATTCCATTCTAATCATACAATGTTAAATTCAAGAAAAATGTTTACTTTTTATAATTAAATTGATATTTTTTAAAAATATTAACTAATATGATACTATCCCCATGAGTTATTTCTATTTTTCATTTTAAAGAATCATTTTTTCTTACCAAATAAAATTATTCAATGTCACTTATGGTAGACTAGGGTAGTGATTCATGGAAACTATTTTACTCTTTTAATGATTTTTTTATGATGGAATAATTTTTTAATACCATTTCTTTTACATGAGATAAATAATGATGAATGTTTTATGAAACATATTAATTTACATGGGTTACGGTGTGATGAATATGTTATGTCTGTATGGAGAACATATGTATGGTTTGAGTTAGATGAGGGGTGGTACCTATCTCTCCCTCTAATGTATTGGGTAATGGTGGATATCTCGTGTGATTAATATGTTACGTGTGAGCCATATTTCATGTTCATAATTATATTTTATGTATATAATTTTTATATGAAAAATCTTACTAGTTGAATTGGCTTTCATATAAATATGATTTTTCATGTACATGGTTTCTTGTGCATATATTTATGAAGGGTCCTTGTTTCATATCCGCAGCTTACTGAGTGGGACTATTTCTATTCAAACTTGTTCATAATGATATAAATTTATCTTTATGCCAAAATTTCATGATTTGTGTAAAGTGTTATGCTCTTTCGGATTTAGTTCATTGACTTTTTATGAGTCATGTCTTATGAACATCTATGGTTTATTCCATGTATCCTGATTATGATCAATGATATATAAGGTATAATTTTGAAATTTTATGTTCATGCTCTTATGTCGTTATTATTATGCTATGGTTATTATCTGCCTTGTTTACCCTTAATAATCATTTGAGATAACCCTTTTCTTAGGTTAATTTTCCTTATGATATGATGGAAGGTAATATGTTTGTCATGTCAAAAAAAAGATCTAGTTACGAGGGAATAAGAGAGATAATATATATATGGTTTATGAACCAGTTGAAATAAGGTACTAGAATGGATTTTATATAATGAAAAAAATACTTATCTATTCAGATATATTATCTATCTATGAAAATTATGGGTCATTGTAGTTGGTATCTTTATAAGTATTAGTTAAACATTGGAATCATTGATTAGAAAACTCTTATAAAAAACATAAGGGTATGTCCAAGTAATATTCCATGATTTTTGGTAAAGATCATGGATAATATAATTTTATCCTATGGTTACATATATTGAAATTTTACAAGTGATACACCTTTATTATGTAATTTTACAATTATGATTATTATTTTGAAAAATATGATTTTTTAAAGATAAAGTAGGTAACTAGAAGGAGTTGATTAAAATTGAATATGATGTAAAATTTTATAATTATAAGTCAAATTTCATAATGACATCAGTAAAGGACATTTTAAATATGCATAATCATTTTTTGTAGAGTATGATTAATAAATTCTACCATTAAAAAATTTTATAGTAACCAAAGAATATATGAAAAGATTTCACCGAGTGTTAGTGTAGTGGAGGCCATGGTGTAATAATGATTAAATTTAATATATATCAAGAATGTGGGAAGAAACAATAAATTGGATTCAATAGAGGAACATAAAGATGTTTTGAATGGGGAAGAGAAACATACAATGCTTTTAACTATAAAGTAAAAAACAAATACTTCAGTTGACTCAATGGAAGGAAATATTTCTCTCAATAATTTGTTGTCAATTTACGAATTCATTAAATGTGGGAATTATAAGAATTATAAAAATCGATGTCCTTGGGATAATTTTTTTGATGAAAATATGAAATTTTGTTTAATTAATTCTTTTTTTGAGAATAAAAATGATATTCAAATAGAAATATTTAATAAAAAACACGACTGAAAATCTTAGTTAATTTTATGAGAACGATATTGGATGAATGGGTTATTTATGTAATGGAATTTAATGATCATATAATATGAGTCATGAAATATATATTTTGATAAAAATAATATTTTCGATAAGGATTAGAAATTTTATGTTTAATGATTCTGATAGATTGGAAAATTGATTTAATGGTATGGTGATATTTTCAAAGAAAACATGATTAAGGGAATGATAACCACTAATATGTTCATGATATTGGAACAATAATAACACAAATAGAGATTTTATTATGATAAAATAAATGGTAAATTGTTGATGACCATAGAACAAAGTATTAAAATGATGACAAGGTATTTTATGTAATGTGTTTATTGAATTTCTTGATCAACAGAATGCTGAAAGAGTTAATTTTTTAAAACATGAATATTTTCAATATTATTTAGGGAAATAATTTTTATTAATGTAATTCAATATAATACTTAATAAAAATCTCTAAATTATCTGTGTGTGAAAATTAAGAGATACATTATGTTATTTGGGGGATTAATGGTAGGATGATTTTTATAATTTAGTGACCTTCATTCGAATGAGATACATTTAAATATATTATAATAATTATAAGGGAAAACATTATTAAAAAATTTTAAGTTGAACATTGGATGAGGTTTTATTTATTAATGTATTACATAACCATATTAATATTTATATTTATTTCATAATGTATTCTAATAATTTTGGTTTTAATAACTATAGATCGACGAAAATTACTCATTATCCCATTGTGGATCATATGATCCACTAGTTCTGTATGTATTACAATTTTAAAATCATATATTATAGTAAGAAATAATTTTGAAATTGATCAATTAACAACCCAATAGTTATATTTTACCTATTAAATGAAAACATGTAAGTATATCTTATCAACTGAATTTTTAATAAAAAAATTTCTTATACCATCATATTTGATAATTTCAATGAATTATTTTAGAAATATTTGTTCTATTATTTTGTGTTCACTAAACATATATTTATTATGTTATTTTATCATTATCCATCAAAATTTGGTAGTTAGAATTATCATCCATATCGTTATTTTTACATTCCACTAACATTATCAAAATTTGAATCCTTGTTTAGTGGAGATATTCACATTTTCCATTACCACTTTTAAAAATGAGTTTTTACTTAAATTTTTTATGATGTTGGTTTCCCATTTAATAATATTAAAATATACACCTTATACATTCTATGTAAAATTAAAAAATTTGATAGAACTATTTATTTTTAAAAATTCATGATTGTATCCTGAAAAAATCATATTAATTGTCTCTTCTACCAAATACCTCTCAATTCCATGATGAGATACATGTATCTACCCTAAGGAAATAAATACTTAATCCATCACATGTCATAAACATGTCTATTGTATCATTGGATAAATATATTTCTTAAGAAGTAAAAAACTTTTAGAGAATCTAGATCTTAGGGATAATGTTCTATGAAACAAGACAACTCGCCTTGATATAGTTTTCGGAAAAAACCATGAATTTGAGGAAGATATATGGTAAATATAGAATGTGGTGAGGAAAAAGAATCCTCATTTATTTATACCCAAGGGATTAATTTCAAGGGGTTTTTTAAAGTATTATAATTTATCACCCCATTATTTTTCAGTATTTTATTTTCTAGAAAAAGTAATCTCTTTGATAGCATACATTACACACAATGAATATATAAAACGAATTCAAAAGTATTTTTATATTAACGTGACTATAAAAAATCACCATTAAATATGAATGAATAAATATTATTAGCCACATTAGTAAATATATAATTTTTCAACATATATTTAATATATTAATATATTCTTAAGAAATAAAGACAATAATTTTTACTAATGTCATTTTCTTCATCAAATATATCATTTACCCGAAAAGCTATTTTTATATATTTTTATAATAAAATTAATATAATTGATTTTAAATTATTTATAATTTTTTTAAAATGAAAATTTTTTAATGATTCAGCATGTCAAATTTATATTAGAATGAATTTTCAAAAATCTTCAAAAAAAATAATTTTTTAGTGAATAATGAAAATTGAGTTTTTTTAATATGTCATTAATTTTCTATAAATCGAGTTATTTAAATTTTGAATTTTCTATATTATTTTATTAATTAACCATATTATATTTCATTATTTTTAATCCAATTAAATGGGTTTCAATCGAAATTATATTTTATTATAGAATAAGATTATTTCTGTGTTTAAAATATGATTTTCATAAAACTATTTTAATGAATACATTGTTTATCCTTTTTAATTAATAATAATTATCCATAATTTGGATTTTTCTAAATTATATTTTTAAATTATATAACATTAAATTTTAATTTACATTCATAAATTGATAATTAGTAGTCATAAAGGTAAAATAATATCATAATTGTGTTTGAATAATACTCTTATTTAAAACTAATTATTTCGTCCCGAATATGAGAATTGTTTTTAATTATTATTAATCAAATTATGTGAATTAAATTGTTAAATTTATTTCATATTTTTAATCAAAATATCCAAATTACATAGTATGTTCATTTTTGTTTTTAGTTATAAAAAATTTACCATGGTAAAATAATGATTTAAAATCGTATACATACAATAATGTAACTAGGTAAAGAAGAATGGTAAAGCCATAAAAAATGTAAGAAAAAAATCATTAAAAAAATTTGGATGTTTTTATTGAATAAAACCATCATATAACACATTAATTCTCAATTTAATTCCTTTAATTTAATTCCACCAAATATGGTAGGCATTAACTAATAGATAATTTTTATTTAAGCACTTAAGTCCACCCCTCCTCAAGTATAAATACCACCTCTCACCACACCCTTATTCCTCACAAGTCTTGAAGATACAAAAGTATATGAAAAATTCTCTCCTACGCACTATCACTAGGTCAACATTTTGACAGTCTCACTCAATGTCCTATTCCATGGTCATTAATGGATCCTTCAAGTATATTATATTTATGAGGTAATTTTATCAAACCACCACTCTAAATTCATTTTATTTTAATACATTATCCTCACCTCCATAATCCATAAAGGAAAAATAACTCTAGATTCATCTATATACTATAATTTCCTATTTATAATTGAATATATTATATACACCCCTTTTATTACCTCCTCTATTTCAAACAAACTAAATCATTGTAAACATTATGGTGGTTAATAATCCCCAGGGATCATGAATTTACTTTTTTACATTCCAACATTCATTTTGGAAATAAAAATATTGTTCTGGTGAAAATATATTTTATCTGGTACATTATAACATATTTCGTGTTTTGGAACTAATGTATAAACTTAATATTGAATTAAATTAAATCTTCCAAATTAATCTAAATATTTGTCATTAACATTTAATCAACTGATTCATCCTCATGAAATAAATTAAAATTACATAAGGGACTCTTTAAACTAATTAATTTTCATGAATAAAATTTAATTTACCTTCTATAGTATTGATACAATTTTACAAAAATGTCATAATTATAGATAAATGAATTGTCCATCAAAATAAGTTAACAAATACACATTTAACAATGGGAATAATTAAATATCTTTAATGAACATGTGGTGATATTTTATAAAATTATCATATAAGTAATTAAATATATATATATATATATATTTCTATAATGAATTTAAGTCATTCCTTAAATAATAATAGATTATTTTAAAATACACAAAACTAAATGGAACTATGATGTAAGGGTTTCTACCTCGATTTTTTTCTGTGATATATATTCATTATTCACATCTTATTTAATGTATGTGGTGTATATACTAACATTTTATATATAATATCCAGATTATATTTATCTTAATGTTATTTAAGGTTTAATTTGATAATTATTACTATTTTGGGGATTATTATTTGACTAATTAATAAGTTGTAAGGGAATTGTTAACCAAAATTTTATTCTTTAAGCTAACCTTTTACATCTTTGACTATTTCATGATATGAATATGTGTGGGATGAAATTTTATTTTCACTTATTGTATTTAAAAATTTTAAATATGTATATATAAGAAATTCTAATAATATATTAATTTTAAGGATCACTTTAGTGAAATGATGTTTATAATGTTTTTTTCTTTTAAAGATAAACTTTTTAATGGTTCCCTTAAAACTATATTTTTCTTTGATGTCATTTTTTTCAAAAATTGTTTCTAAAAATTATTTTACTTTTATATTATGATGATTTAAATTTATTTTTAATTCTGAATTATTTTTAAAAAAAATATATAATGGAATATTTTTTTTGAATATGGTTCTTTATGTGTTTTTTATTAAACTATTGAAATAATTTTTTTTAACTTACACGGGTCAAGTGGAATTTCCTTCCATTATGATTCCTTAATTCCATGAAGTTTCCATTACAGTCATAAAATTTTAGTTTCAATGGAAATTTTTTTCATTTACAGATTTTAGAACATTTAAATAATGTTTTTCAAAAAAGAAAAGACATTATTCTCATAAATTATTTTATGTGATCCTTTAAAATAATAATTTCTTTAATCACAGATGAAATTATATGATGTTACATTTATTTAATGGGTTAAAATTAAAGGATATATTATTATTAATTTTATTGATGGATTCTTTTTAAAATTAAATTATATATATTACTATTATTTCTTTTCTAGGTGTTCTTTTTGGATGAAATATTCTTAAAACTCAATTAATTACATGTTTTATAATAATTTTACATACTTATGTTCTTGTGGAAGACATAATAATTTTTTTTATTGTAGGATAGGGGAAATTTATCTACCCCGATATCATTGGGTAAAGATGCATGCCTCATGAGGTAAATATGTTATACCATTACATGATTTCATGTTCAAAATTCTATACATGGACTAAAGTTCATGTCAATAATTTTATGTGTGGATGAATCCTTCATGTATATATGATTATTCATGTACCCATTTTCAATTCCATATGTTTATTCATTTTAAAAGTTTTAGGTAATTACCAAAATTATTGAACCTTATTCTTTTTATTCATGTTCACAATGTAATTTTTTTATGTATATTCCAATATTTCAACATTATTTTAAGTTTTATACTATTACCGATTATGTTCATTATTAATTTTAGGATTAATGTCTTATGAAAATCTATGATTTATTCTATATCTCGTTATTATGATCCATGATATGAAGTGTATAATTTTATAATGATATGTTCATGTCCATTTTCCCTTATTTTAATGTTATGGATGATATATCCCATGTTTACATTTCCTATGAATCTGAGCTCACCATTTTAATATGTTTATTTTACCCTATATTTGAAGGAATGTCATAAGAATGAAATATATAAATAGTTATAGTTATGAATTAATATATGGGAGAATATGTATATACTTTATGAACATGTAGGTTTTATATATATGATTTAGAATGTTGATAATCCCATATGGTACTGGTGTTGTTTTGTTATGTAATATAATGAATATTGATCTATTATTATGTAATATTTAGTTATTAAAAGAGTAGTTCAATATATTGTGATGTTATAAGTTAATAATTTAGTTTGAGGATAAATAATAAGATGAATTTTGATTAATAACTGATCCTTTTTTGGATTCAGATTTGATAACATATTCATTGAAAACTATAAATGTAAAGTTATCTATAAAATGTATTGATTTTAAATATATATGTTTTTATTGTTATTTTAATTAATATAGTATTAATACATCACATAATGATTCATTCATATTATTTAATATTTTAATCTATGATATACAATTTGAAATCAATAAATGACTCTAAATATTATGATTTATTTGTCATCCATATTATGGATCTTATGATCCCTCAGAAGTAAATTCTATATATTTATACCTGAAAAATTAATTATTTGGACCTAAATGGTTGAGTTGGATTGGTTTTATTGAATTTGGGTTATTAGAAAAAAAGATCATATTTGTATGGAATTAGTGAGTCTTAGTAAATTTTAGAATAATATTTTAAATCAATTATCTTGGAATTGATTTGAATGATGAAGGTTGTTGTGACAGACCGTGTATCTACACAATGGAAGGATTACTAAAGGTGATATTATAGTGAAAACAACTAATAAAGTGTGGATAAATGGTCATGAAAATGACACGTAGAATTTTGGGGGAATTCTATAGAAATTTATCTGTAGGTTACACCATAATACAAGGCATTTATTCACGTTAGGGAGTTTCCCAAAATGATTAAACTAGAAAGTAGTTTATTTTGGTGAAACCTAAGGTTTTTTTGGTTTCCTTATGTAGAAACTAGGATTCCCAATTTACATTTCAATGATCATGTTTGATTTATTAATAACATAGAATTTATAGAGATTCAAAATGTAAAATTGCATATCAACATGTTGTGGTTATAAGAATGGCACTTTGGGAGATCACATTTTTGAAATAATAAGACTATAAAGGCAGTTTTGATGTTGGAGATTAAAATAACCATAAAATGTTTGAAATTAAATTTAAATTGTTATCTTTCATTAAAATTGGATACTAGTTTATGAAAATTTCATTTTAATAAATTTTTACCTATTAAAATGTGGGGGTCCTTAAATATATGCAGTGGTACCTATGTTGAACATTTTTTATAAATGTTGGATGAGATGTTTAGGTTTCTGTATAAAAAATAATAATTTCCAATGGAATATGATCTAGGTTTGTTTAATATAATTTCCCCATGTTATTAAATAGAACACATCATGGTTTTAGGAAACAATGCATTTAGTTGGGATCTTTGACAAGAGAATTTGTAAATTTGGACATACTAGATAATATGATGCTTGAATGGTTAATAATCATTCCAAAATCATGTGACTCAATTATATTACATATTTTCTTCTAAAATAATAATGATATTATGGTAATCCCATGGTGGAATAAGTCAAAATTAAATCCATATTGAAAATAGAGTAAAATGGCCCAAGAAGATGTTATCTATTTGACTATGATTGTTGGAAGAAATAATGGATGAATTAATAAGAATATTTTGATGGCCTAATATAGTGTTTCATGATTTTACATGACTGTACGTAATCTCAGTGTATTATAAATGATTTTTTAAACCCACATAAATTTAGGGGGCAAAAGATATTTATTATTCATATCAATGTGTATGGTTCACCAGTTGGTAGCCCAAAACAAAGTACACATTTCCCCAATTTCATGATAATTTTCAAATAGTATTATAATTATGTTTCCATGAAATTACATAGAAAAATGTAGTTCTAGGAATTATAATATATTGAGAAGTTATATTTTAATTCTAAATAATATAGTGGTTCTATAGTGGAATTCACATATTATTTGATACATAGATGACATGATGATATCAATAGAGAATCGAAACACATTTTAGGATTAAAGAAAATCTTGTTATATTTTATGGGACCATGATGATTAGAAATTCTTTATATGACATCCCATAGTAGGTTGCGATGTAGAAGAAGGTTAGTTGGATAGATAGTGATCCTTTGGGGATAGTGATTCATCCAAAAAACTTCTAAAGGGATGTGAAATTTGTTAGAGTAATACTATAAAATAGGCATTCAGCAGCACTAAAAATAAACTATATCCACACTAGAAAATAAATGAATTACGAAGAAAGAGTTAAATACCCAGGATTTTATTAGCATTTCTATTTAGTTTCTATAATGGGGACCTTAATCAAGTATTTCATAAGAGCCATTAAATTGTACCTTTATCAATGTTTGTAAAATAACTGATAAATGGTCATATTATGGTCTGTTATAATAGAACACTACATCACTAGTGAGGTATTCAATAATTGCACACCAAAACACCATAAACTCAATCAAATATCAAAAAACAAAAATATATAATTAAAATTAAATTAAATTTACAAAAAAATAAAAATAAAAGATTATTTTATAGTCAATTAAAACATTGGATTATTCAATTACATAAGTTCAATGTTTAATAATCATTCAATAACTTAAATGTTCCATTGTGTTTGGATCCTAACCCCAAAACACCAAATTTATGAAGAAAATGCCCTCGATTGAGAAAAATAAAGTACCTTTATAATTAAAAATTCGTAGATTTGTAATAATATATAGAAATAAAGTAACAAAAAGCATAAATTTTAAACTAACCATTGAGTCATTCTTGGAAAATTGTGCATCCATTGGTTTTTTAGTAAATTATTAAATGTCACACAAATTATTGCTCACATAAAAATATTATCTCTATAAACACTAATGATATTTTTTTAATATACTACCCCTCAGGTGTATCCTAGTTGTTGTGTTCTATAGTGGTGTTTGGGAGTTCTTTATTTTGAGACCCCATGCCAATTTCGGTAGGTTTCCATTTATTTATCCCCCATAACCTAAATAATGTAATATAAATAATTATATGGTAAAAATTACTTAGATATAATGATGAGAAAACAATCTAGAATCATTTTATCGATTTTGGCAATGGGATGTGCATTTCAAAATAAAATTTCACTTATATGTGGAAATAAAACACTTGGAGTCATATCGGTCATGTAGTCCATTGGATTGATGTGCAGAATATTACTACAAGTCTAAAATGAAATATGGAACATTATCCTAATGTATAAAAAAATTCCAAATTTGTTTTTCAGTTTTGAGTACATCACATATCTTTTTTACTAAAATGTAATTATAGACTTGAAACATGCTTGTTTAATCATATAGGTCACATCATGTGTCATTTTTCTATGATATAGATTCTTACACATCCAATGTGACTTTTGAATTTTTAAACAATATAATATAGATAATATGTGTTTTATTTATAGGTTTTCATTGATTGAAAAATTTTGAACTAAAATATTAATTTTAATCAAATAACGGACACATTTAATATTACTATGCACATTGTATTTCAGATTGAGGTTTATCATCTTACTATACATCAAAAATGACATATGGATCGTTGTTATAATGTATTAAAACCATATGAATGTGGTGTCTTGGTTTTTGAGTAGTCTAATTAACATTTTCAGTATAATTGAAATCATTTTTAATTAAAAACACACTTGGAGTCATACTGGTCACAACGTGCATCCGATTAGGATTTGAATGATTACTACACTTATAAAATGACTTATATGTCATTTTCCAAATGTATAAATATATTCAAAATGTGTTTTTAATGTTTTTATTAAATCACAAGTAATTTTTACTAAAATTTCATTTTAAACTAAAAACATGAACGTTGACACATAATGATCACATTGTGTATCATTTTGATGTGAGAGAAACAGAAATATCTCAAAAATGACATATATTTAATTTTTATAAATTATCAAGAAATTATGCGAATGTTTTCCTAAATTTCATGTAGTCACACTTTTTCAAATAAAAGTTGATTTTAAACTGATAACAAACACTTCGAGTCATATTGAGTACATCATGTATCAGATTGTTGTGTGATTTATTCCTACATATCAAAACTAACATATGGATCATTTTACTAATATATCATAACAATATGAATGTGTTTTCATGGGTATTCAGTAGGCTATTTGTAATTTTTATTATAATTAATGTCAATTTTAATTATTAATCCACACATATAGTCATTCTAACCACACCATGAATTGGATTTAGGTGAGGATAATTCCTAAAAATCACAAATTACTTATGGACCTTTTTCATATATTATCACAAAAATATAAATTAGTTCTCCCAGTTTTGATAATATCACTTTTCTTCTCACTAAAATTTCATTTTAAAAATGAAGCACACACTTTGACTCATACTGATCACATTGTGTATTGGTTTGATGTGACCACACTTCTACCATGTCAAAAATTACATATGAATCATTATTATAAATTATCAAAAATAATTCGAGCGTGTTTTCTTAGTTTTCATCAACTAACGATTTTTAACTAAAATGTATATTTTTTACATATAATAGACATATTGATTTCTAACAACCACATCATGTATCTGGTTGAGGTACAATAGAAACTTACATGTACACAATGTCTTATGAATTATTGTACTAAATTAAGAAAATAATATGAATGTTTTTTCTTGTTTTTTTTTTGTACTTGACTTATCCCTTTTACAATAATTTTTGTCGATTTTAAATAAATATACACATATGGAGTCATATCAGTCACACTATATTTTATATTGAGGTTCAACTGATTCATACATGTTAAAATGACATCTGGGTAATTATAATAATGTATCAAAAAAATATTAATGTGTTTTATTTGTTTTGAGTTTTTCACTTATATTTTTTACTAAAATTTCATTTTAAACTCGAAACACACCATTTGAAACATACTAATCTCATCATGTATCAGTTGGACATCAGACAGATTTGTACACATCAAAAATAAATTATGCATTATTTTCCATTGTTATAAATAAAATTTGATTGTGTTTTCTTATATTTCAGTGAGTGACGCTTTTTTGAACTAAAATTTCCATTTTAGTAGTATTTTTTTTCTAAATTTCATTAGTATTATTTCCTAAATTTATAGTTATTTATAAATAAAATTAAGATATTCGAGTCATACCGGTTACATCATGACTTTTATTTAGGTGAGTCTTATTCCTATAAGTCCCAATGTCCCAAAAAATCATAACATCTAATGTTTATGTGATGTATATTTCCTTCATTTAGGGAGATTCTAAAACATCATATTGAATTAATATTATTATCCAAAAAACCTTTATCTTTTTTGAAAACCAAAATATTAAAATAAGTTCATATTCCAATTATATCAGGACAAGTATCTATAATGGGAACATGATATCTCTCTAGTCTTCTATCTTTTAACAATACGAATGGTTTTTTGGTTAGGAACATCATCTCAATATGAAGTGTTGGTAGTTTGGGATAGAAGGATAATGGAAATAATGGTAATAATGGTAGAAATGAACACTTAATCTATTTTTGGGATTGTTTCTAATAGTTATGATAATAATATAACTTCCCAAGATATTTCTGAGAAAAATAATTTTGTATTGGATAAAAATGATACATAAATTAACATATAAACAGTATACGAAATTACAAAAAATAATTAAATAAACAATAGGAATTCAACTTTTGATGATGGGTGTATTTAATCTGGTTGAATTTCCTTGTTTTCAAAATCTAAGTTATAGGCTCAACGTCTAATCTCTCGTGATTATTAGAATATTCAAACAAACAACCACAAGTCAAAGAAAATAATTTTCAAGTAAAAGAAAACAATTATATGATTAGTAATAAATAAAAAATTTAAGCATTAATATGAATAAATATATTAATTTTATGAACTATGATTTTACTATTAAGACATGAAAATTACCTTTGTGATTGAGAAGTGGAGGAAGCATGATGGAAATCGATAAATTCCAACCCTATATAGGTCAAAAAAATTCATGGTAGAAGAGTTCTATGGATGTTTTGTTGTAGAAAAGAATCAATGATGAACATAAATCTCCCAAAATAAATGGAAAATACAAATAATAATTAATATTAAATTCACATTTCATTGTATAAATTTTCATTAAAATAGAGAATTTATATCATAACATTACCATTTAATTTTCCCATGTGTTTCTCTTTATTATAGTCAGATCTTATGTCGGATTGTTAACAACATAATCTCTACAAGGCATCGTTGACCTATGTTGTAAAACATTTAATTCACATTATATAAATACAATAGTGAAAATATAATCTTTTGAGAAAAAATATATTATATAAAAAACACTTTTACCTTCTCATTTATTTTAGTCCCTTCATGTTTTAATTAGTTATTGACACTAAATTGTTATTATCTGATGATTACTCCTTCAATAACATTAACACTATTATGGAAAAGTAAAAATTAAAAAAAAAAATCTACCTTTATAGAGTGTAAGCTGGTAGAGGAGGAGATTAATTTCTCCACTATGATATATTTTATCCTATGAATTCTTCCCAATGATAATGTGATAGACAATTCTCATTCTCACCAAATTCATCTCTAAAACAATATCTAATTAATTTTTCTACTTGAGAGGTTCCCCCATCTCTAGTGGGCATCCACATATGTTTGTTGAACTAATCTCACACAAATACATCTCATACTGAGTATTGGTGATCATTTTGGATGAATACTACTCAAATTAGATAAATAAACATAGAAGTTATTAGGGACGTGTATCATGTAACATATTGAAATAATAAATGTTCTGGAGATGATGTTGATAAATATGAAACCAAAACATTTTTATCTTAAATATTAGTAGAGTACAGCATTATTTCAGTTTTCTATACCTAAATGAATTATAATTTAAAATAAGTCGATTAAATAATTTTTTCCAGTGGAAAATAATAATAAACCATATTAAATTGTGTATATAGAAGATAATTTCGTTTTTAAATCAATATTTTTATATGTTTTTTATAATAAAATTTATAATGATTATTAAAATGAACATTTTTCTTATAACCATATAACTACTGTTTCATATAGTACATTTATAATGGAAGATAATAAATATTATTCTTGAGTTAAACATAAATTTCATACATGACCTAGAAATAAGAAACCCACATATCATGAGTTTATGTATTTCTAATCATTTATTTTTCATATTGATAGATATCAACATAATAATATCCAGAAAATTAACTTATGTGGCTAACCATAGAAGATATTTCTATTTTATATAAATAATAATTGTTTTCAAAATATGTTACGTTCTAGAAAAAATCATTTATTAATGAAATATATTATGTTATGAGAAATAATACTTGCATATTTAAAAATTTTATAAAATATTCAGATCATATTAGTTATAAATGAATATTTAGAAGCATGTTCAACTCCAAATAATGCATTCATGTTGATACAACTAGGATAGTAATAAAAGGATTTAAAAAATGAATTGAGTGGTTGTTTTTATACATATAAACATTTTTTTTCAAATTATGAGAAAATTATATTATTTTCCTTTAAATTTGATATTCCATTTGTGTGTTTATTGAACGCATATTTTGAAAATATTTTTAAGAGAATGTTTAAATAAATTACATTACATGGAATAATATTATGATTCTAAAATTATATTATGAATAACCAAAACAACATTTCCAATTAAATAGATACTAATATTTTTGGAATTAGTATAAATATTTAGGGGGATATCACAAACTATGATGATTATAATAAATTAAAAGTGAATGTTTTAAAATAAAGAGTCTAAATATGATTCAATATCTCCAAATAAGTATGAACAAGTAAATTTATATTGTAATTCATTGAATAGTGTAACAATTTTATAAATTTGTTTAAAAATACAATTCATGAAAGGAAATATGTGATGTATGGTCTTAAAGACAGAACCCACAAATTAAAATAAGAAATTATTATCAAAGACGCACAACAAGAGATTTTACGAAATAATATTAAAGAGCATAAACATCTACTAAAAAATAAAAAATTTCATAAATATTAAATTATTGAGAAAATAATATATTGTAATATCAAAATAAATAATGAAGAGACTTATAAAATAATTATAAATACCAAATGATTTTAGATTTCGAATAATTTTAAGAATATAAAATTAATACAACAATTGCCTTCTAAAAAAGTAAAAATGAATCATCATTCTCCACAGTACTCCATTGAGTATTGTTATAGTGAAATAATTATGTTTGCAAGAATGAAAATAATCAGATGATATAATCATCTAGATATATTAACATAAAATTAGAAATCTAATGAATTTTTAAATAATAATTTTTGACAAATCATTTTTCAATTACACCTCATGTTATAATTTTTAACTATTGAATAACTGGTTGATGAAAACATATGAAGGGCCCTCTATTATATCGACGGTCACTAGTAAAAAGTTTATATCTAGTATTTACCCAAATTAATCCCTTGAAATTGATACAATCACATGAATATAGAAATATTACAAATCAATATACTCTAGAAAACATGTGGCATAACATAATTATCCATGGTTTATGACTCATTACATTTTCTATAATAAATTTTGACATAGTGTGTTGCATATTTTGTACAATTATTGAATTATAAAGGTACTACAAGATTATATTTTTTTTGAAAATTTCTCTAATAAGGAAGCATCCATATACATTGAGCACACAAATGTTAAACAAAATTAGTGTTGAAATTATTACAAATATATGCTGTATTTTAAATGGAAGCAATCATAGTTAAGAGGTATGCATGTAAAAATAATTCAATCATGAAAGCAGTAATGGATGATGAATAACAATAGATAATAAACAGAAAATAAAAATTATTTCTCCTAACACCAAATATGATTGATTAGAAGGTTAAAAATTAATATACCACGGATTGAATCGTTGACTCATCTAAGAGATGTAGATATATCATGCATAAAATCATGGATTAGTTAGATACACAAATTCTTCGAGCCTTGATTCATTTCAGCCACAAATTCAACACATGGATTTATTTAAGACTTTATTGGAGTCTTGATTCGCTAAGGAGGAGTGATGGTGGTAGGTGGCATCTACATACACCTTAAGAAATTGTGACATATTTAGTAATGGATAGGATTATTAAATTGATCGGGGTAACTTTTTAGTGCTTAAAAAATATAGGATAATGATAAAAATTTATTGATAATAAAAAATCATCGATTAAATCCACCTTTATGTGTGCTAATTTTTTATATTTGAGAAATATTTTTTTTATAGAAATATTTTAACATTACTAAAACTCAATAATAATTAGTGCTAAATAAGCACTGATAGTGGGAATATTTATCAGTTCTTAGACATTATCATTGATAAAGTAATCATATTTATAATTTAAAATAAATAAATTAAATATATTTATATAACTATACATTTATTTATAATTATTAATGTATATATATATATTTATATTTAAATAGTTACATATATATATAATAAATATTTAAAAATATAATTATTGAAAATATAATTATTATTATTTTGTAATAATAAATATATTTATATCATTATATATATATTAATATAATTATATATATATAATTATATATATATAATTAATATATATATATATAAATAGAAATAAATATAGTAAATATGTTAATTCTTTCGTAATATTTACTAAATTTTATAATTATATAAATATAATCCTTATAGTTTTATAATTATCAGAATATATAATTTTCTAAATACTTTTTACAAGAATAATATTTATATAGTTATATATTTATATATTTATATATATTTATATTAAATATATATAAACATAAACATAAATATAGTAAATATATTAATTATTTAAATAATTTTATTATATTTTTATAGTTACTTAAATATATATAATTATATACTTCATAGAATATAAATTTTGTACAAAATAATATATATTTATTTATAATAGTAGATATATAAATTTATATATATATTAAATATAAAATTATATACATATTTATTTATACATATAAACATCTATAATTTTATCATTATCAATGAATATATAATTTTAAATGCAAGGAAGTTAAAAATTAGTTAAATTGGATAGTTAAAAATGAGTACGCTTTAAAAATATGGAATAAATTTATATGTTTTATTTCTGAAATATACATTATTGAAAAAATATTTATATGTATTGAAATAAAAATGAATGAATATTGAAAATATTAACACATAGAATAGAAATATATAATAATAAATAATAAAAAATATTATATTGAAAATAATAATAATAATAATAATATGAAAAATTAATTAATAACTATTAGTAATAAAATAAAAATTAATACATAAAATAAAGTGATTAAAGACATAATAAATTAAATGAGTCATGTTATAATAAATTTTTAAAATGAATAATATATTTTGAATAAATTGCATAAATGTTTTGTGTATGTGTTTCTATATATGATTTCATTGATTGCGTAAATATTCATGTTTGAGTTGTATATAAAAATTAATTAATTACATATATGTATATTAAATTCATTGATCACATGTTTGATATATGTTAAATTGATAAATCTAATGACAATCAATTATTCCCATTATATGATGCAATTTGTTAGTATTATTAATTCATATTAATTTTTAATTATAAAACATTCTTCACCATAAATATATAATTATTTAGTATAAAACATAAATATTATTTATTTTAAAATTAATATTTATATAAATTCATATATATCTATATATTTAGTATCTATTAACTATAAATATATCAATAATAATTTAACAAATAAAATGATTAATATGTGTCATAATTGACCTTTTTTTATTTTTTTATTTAAATTATAAAAATATTTATATATTTAATATACACTATTTTTAATTATTTATAGTTTATATATAGTACTTTCAATTTATTCAATTTTTTCAGTTATTATTTATTTAATAAATGTTTTAATATTTTTTAGAAGCTAAATTTGTTTAATTTATTTCATTTTATTATGGACATTTGTCATCCCTTAACATAATGCACAGATATATCCTACCCTTTGTGGGTGATAAATGAAATTTGTTTTAAAAGGTATCATTTATCACTATTCAATAAAAGCACTGATAAAGGATGACCTTTAAAAATGTTAAAAAGAAATGACAGATAAAATGTACCTTATATTTTTATAACAGCTGGACGTTTTTATGCCATAATTTCTCTAAATAATTTTAAATATTCAGCAGCATGGATTGCATGTAATCTTGAGTTTAAAAAAATTTTGAGATGCCCTTTGTATGAAATAAACATTTTAACCTAGCTATTAGGTTAGTAGGATTATGTATAACTATCTTATGAAAATGAATGGTGAATTCATTCACTAATAATTGTTTACGAAAAATATAAATCAATTATATATTTGTATTTTTGTATTAATTAATTTGGTGATTTAATGTTAGTAAATTAAAATAATGAAATATATATGTAAGTTAAATAATAAAATACTTTTTATATTCATCCAATATATTTTTTTCATAGGGTATGAATAAAGGTTATTTTATGTCTAAAAACCTATATTTTTCAAAAGAGTAATTTTCCACCTTTTAAAGGTGAAACCCTTTTATATTTATATTTTGACACAATAACAATTTCTATATGGATATATAAACATGATCTCTATATGTAGGAAATAAAAATTTCTTATGGATGAAATTTTATTATTTTTTTGATAACATTCAAATTTTGGTTAATAGTAAAAAATTGCAATAAAATTTAATTGAAATTTTTTTACTCACCATAATTTATATGGTTAAACTATAATGTTGAATAGTTTTAAAGTATAAATATAGTATATTTTTATCATTCGATATAATATGTAATAGTCTGGACCTCTCCGGTCCATTCCTTTGTGAAGATGTGGTGCTGGAGGTGTTCTGGGAGGTCAAGGTGACTTGGGGGTGCGTTTTGGTGGACTTTTAAGGAACGCTAAATGGTAATAGATTTTGCATGGTTAGCACACGGTTTTCCTAAACCATGCAGCCAAACCATGCAAGGCTGGTTTTGGAGGCAGTGGATAATGCACGGTTAGCGCACAGGTTTTCTAACCGTGCGGACTAACCATGTGAGGAGTGTTTGACGAGGTAGAAGCTAACGCATGGTTAGAGCACGGTTTATTAAACCGTGCGGACTAACCATGCAGGCACTAAATTTTAGATCCTAAAATTCTGGATCTAACTCATTTTTCCTTTAATCACCTAATTTAATCCCCTAAGTGGCCATAACTCGGGATTACCCTTCCTTGGAGGTAGAAGAACCTCTCCCAAGCATTTTGGAGGCGATCCAGAGGCTTCTCTTCGCTAATCGAAGTCGGTTTCTCAAGGTATGTGATCCTTTTTGTTTGGTTTCTTAGATCTACCTAGATCTAATCCACCTATTCTCTTGGGATCGTAGACCTATTCCTGTTATGTGTAGATCTAAGTGTGTGGCTATCGATTTTGATGAGATTTTGTCTTGATCTTGCTAGGAGGAGAGATCTATGTCGGGATTTTGTGGAATCGACCTGGGTTCCTTGAGCGTTCCTCGGCCATTGTGGTTTTTGTCAAAAACCATTGAGGTAGGGGATTTGTGGCTTCTCTAATTGTTTATGTGAAATCGTAGAGTTATCATGATTTGGACTTTGGATCAAAATGGATTTGACCTCATTAAATACTTAATCCGGATTAAAAGAATTGGTTTGATCGGTTGTTGTTTCTTTGTACCATGATAACAGTTTTCCTCTTGATTTTATAGATAGTGTGATATATAATCCTTGATTGTTAGCATGTTTCTCTTGATGAAATTGATAAAGAACGTAATGCTGGAATTCATTGATAATTAATTGGATAAAGATAAAGAGGCGTGTAAATGAATCTGGTTGTTGTTGTTGTGGTTGTTGTTCCCATTTAATGTTAATCAAATTGAGATCGATGATGTGTTTAATTCAGTTGGTTGGTAAGACTGAAATCTGTTGGTGCTTGTTGTTGGAAGTTAGGATGCCTTTTTAAAGGGCCAAGAGCCCAAATTTATGTGATTAATGTTTTCTTGCTTCTTGTGTGGTGATGTGACCCTAGGAGGTTGGTGTGATATGTGGGGGCATGGAGGTCTTGTGTTTGTGGTAATGGATGACGCCTAGAGTGGTGAGATGCATCGGTTTATGCATATGGGTGATGGGGAGGACACCCGGGATGATGGAATAGGACGGATGTGGTTGTTGGATGCTTGTGAATTATTTGGTTGTTTATCTTCTTTGCTTTTCCCTACTACTCAAGGCTGGTGGTCTTTCTTACCCTTCTTCCGAAAGGGGAGAAGACACGAGGGGTATGCCACGTGCTTTCCGTGTTTAGACTCTATAAGGAGAATGGTTCTATGCTCTTTCTATAGGTGGCATGGACTAGATGGGTAGAACATCTACTCACCGTGTTGAGCCCCCTTGTGTTTAGTAGAATTCGATGCTTTTCTAGAATGCTTGGGAGTATGGGAAAGTAATTCTATAATGAATGTTTGATTAGTTGATGTTAACCCATGCGGATAGAGATGCTGGAATATAATGATGAGGTTGTAATTTTAAAGTAACATTTGACTTTGGGTGTGATGTTGATGAATTTAATGTGGTTTTTCTCCTGGTTAATTAATACTAGAAGAATTAATTAACATACAGTGGAAACAATAAAAATATAATGAAGTAACCTAATAAGGATCTTTAAATAGTTGTGTGCTTATAGGATACATAGTCTTAAAAGTGGCAGCCCAGAGTCCGAGAGACATTAGCTGCAGTTGTGTCTAAGACTAGGTTATGCCCATATTGTGGTTGTGAGTTATAATATATTCGGTACATTTTGAGTCTCTATAAGATACTCCACCCTTTCAGAAAAGGAAACTGGCACCTTAGAGATTCTGAGCCCTGGGGGGGGGGGGGGTTTCCCCAACATTCCGATGGGAGGGTGAATGGCTAACTACCCCCTTTGACCTCACATTCTTCTTTTGGTAGATACTAGTGCCATTAGGCACATCTGTTAGTTTTCACCATATATGTGTGTAAAGGGTTGTAATGGCTTGTGGTTATTCACACACATATATTCTGGATATAGTATCATATGGACTACTATAGTTGTAACGTGTATAGGTTGTGATGGCTTGAGAATCCTTACTCGGTGTATGGGCTGTAATGGCTTGAAGTATAATACCCAGTGTGTGATACACGTTATCCGAGATGTGGTGGCTCTCAGAAACTACCTGGTTACTTCTTGTTGCGAGATGTTGTGGTGCTTAGCCTAGGTTTCTGTGAGAATGCCTTTGTGGTGCATGTGGTGCAGTTTGTAGATCTTATCTAAGGTTTATTTAGGCAAGCCTTTGGAGAGAGATGCACAGGATGTATGTCGTTGGGGCAAAGAGGGAAACCAGTGGGGAAGTAGTAGCGGTGTACCCTTGATATTCTTTTCTATATTCTATATTATTGTATGTGTTACATGGTAAGATTATCCATGGTGAGGTTGGAAACATAGTATACCTGTTTAGGTGATGAGTTTGTTACACTTGTTGCTCACTGTGCTTTAGCATGCTTTCGTTACTCTTGCACGAGAGGCTTCAGGGAGGATCCTACTGAGTATACTGTTATACTAACCCTACATATATATAAACGGTTTTTCAGGTCACTTGGATTAGGTTGGAGATCATGATGGTTACTACTTGCTTGTGGTTGGAGGAGCTGTTGGGGCTTGTGGTCACTGCCGTTTTACTTTCTTTTTGGTACTTGTAGTTTTCCATTTCAGTTGTAGTACTTTTTCATTCCATTTCATATATGTACTTGGGTTTCTTTTATATTTCATTTCTGGGTTGGAGTTGGTTGGTGTCTATCTTATCTCTCTCTTCTTCGTGTGTTCTCTTAGAAGGTAATGCCTCCCATTTGTGTGTTTATTATACCCTCGGTGCTAGTCTCCAACCCGGCTCCTACTGGAGGCAGGACTCGGGGGTCATTATCTCCCTTTTCATATTACCGGCCCAGTAGGGGAACACTATGTGGGCAGGGGGTCATGATAGAGTGGTATCAGAGGAAGGTTCAAGGATATGATGGAGTTTGGAGTTAGGCACATGTGAGGTTGCATGGGTTGGTAGGGCAACGGTGTAATTCATATTTAGAAAGTGAGGTAAACACTGGAGACTGGATGAGACATAGGTGTTTAGGACCCCCTATGATATGATGCATGGACCTTTTAGTTTACAATGGCTACTAAACAAGGTGATACTAGTTACAGGGTAGAGACCTAGGAAAGGATCATGCATCTTTCTTCTTTGTGCATGTGTTTGAATGGGTAGAACATGGGATAGGTTAACCTAAATTGAATAAAATGAAAACAATTAATTAATAAATGTTGAGTCTTACATATTCTAGGATTAGGAACTCTAAGTGATTTTTATTTTGTAGGTATGGCTCCAGGTCGACGTCCTCAGCAGTTTTTCGTAGAACATGTCTAGCAGGCTATTCCAGCAGGTCACCGTAGGGTAGAGGTTGACGATGATGACACATGGATGAAGTCACTCAAAGATTTTCAGTGCCAGAGTCTGCAGAAGTACGAGGGCTCCGTTTCAGATGCATTCACGGAAGACTGGTTGGAGGAGGTCGAGATATGATTCAGTTTGATCCATGCTTGGAAGGAGCACTGGGTGTCCTTACCTGTGATGATTCTGTGTGGAGCAGCAAGACAGTTTTGGTTCTTGTTCCTCGGGGATCATGAAGAGTCAGCGACCTCATGGGAGGAGTTCCGATACAAGTTTAGAGTCGAATTCCATTCTTCAACTGTGAAGGCATCCAGTTCCCAAGAGCTTCTTACCCTTCGAGAGGGGAGCTCCAGTGTTTGGGAGTTTGGGATCTGTTTCATGAACCTTTTACGATAGGCTTCGAACATGTTACTAGACAAAGAGGCCAGGGAAAGGCATTTCGAGGAGGCTTTGTGTCCAGAGATTCAGTGCTAGGTCACCCCATTTATGTTGAAGACATATCTTGAGTTGCTGGAGAGGTCAGAGGTTGTCGAGAGGACTTTGGCCAGGACCGAATCATCACAAGAGGGGAATCAGCATGATTCCTCACGAAGCAGAGCTGCGGTCTGGGGTTCCTGGTTTTCAGGGCAGAAGAGTTTCAGTTCAGCCAAGGTTAGGTCCCTGCCCTTCACAACTCATTTCTCTGGAGGCAGAAAATCTTAGGCCTTTGCCAAGGGATCAAGCACTTGATTTTCTTATGGTGATCGTGGCCATAAGCAGCGGGAGTGCCCGACCTTTCAGAGTGGTCATCGTGCACCGGGCGCTATGCTCTAGGTTCCTCCATTGAGGCAGTTCCAGTGAAGGTATAAGCAACTAGTTGCACCAGCTTTAGATCACCATAGGGGAGATGGGGCAGGTAGAGGACAACCCCATGATGCTCCCCATCCTCAGAGAGCAGAGCGCAGTCATGGTGGTGGTTTTCATCTGGGTAAGATAGGTCTTGGGGGAGGTTGTGGTCAGCTTCATGATCTAGAATTTCCAGCACCATAAAATCTAGATGTCGTTCGAGGTACCCTTTGCTTTTTTTATACCTTGGTGTATGCCTTGTTTGATTCAGGAGCAACACACTCCTTCATATCACCTACCATTGTCCATGATTTTGGACTAGAGGTAGAGAGGATTACAGTTCCCTTGGCGTTGACTACGTGAGTTGGAGGTCGAGCTGACTTTTTTGATGTATGTAGAGACTGTGAGATAGTGTTTGGGCAACACCGCTCTTGGGGAGATTTCGTATGTTTACAGATACAACCATATGATGTCATCCTCAGTATGGATTGGTTGTATTCTTTGTAGGCTATCATGGATTGATTTAGAAAGAAGGTTGTTTTCTTTCGTGCTGATGGGGAGAAAGTGGTGTTTGTTGGTGAGCGAGATCCTTGAAAGGGTCATAGGCGTGTTCCATCTTTATCATCCATGATGGCTGAGATGATGATGAGTTCTTCAGAGGTTCTACAGTTTTAATTTCCTAGGGTCGTAGAGGAGTACCCTGATGTCTTTCCAGAAGAAGTTGTAGCATTACCCCCTCAACAAGAGATCGAGTTTGGGATCGATCTATAGCCAGGAGCATCTCTTATCTACATGTATCCATATAGGATGGCCCCTTCTGAGTAACAAGAGCTACGTATACATCTTTATGGTTTGTTGCTGTGTGGTTTTGTTCAGCCGAGTGTGTCACTGTGGGGTGCACTAGTTTTTTTCGTGAAGAAGGCCGAAGGCAGTTTGAGGTTGTGTGTCAATTATCGTCGCTTAAACAAAGTGAAAATAAATAATCGCTATACTATTCCGCGGATCGATGACTAATTCGATCAACTAAAGGGTGAAAGTTGGTTTTCAAATATCGACTTACGGTCAGGATATCATCAGATGTGTGTGAAGAATGAGGATATCCTAAATACTTCTTTCTGTTGTCGTCATGGGCATTATGAGTTTTTTGTAATTCCATTCACCATGACTAATTCTCCAGCTATGTTCATGGGATTGATGAATGCTGTAATCTGTGAGTTCCTGGACAAGTTTGTGGTGGTCTTCATTGATGATATCCTTCTGTACTCTGCATCTGAAGAGGAGCATACAGAACATCTACGTGCTATTTTGGGAGTTCTTCATAAACATCAGTTATTTGGGAAGTTGTATAAGTGTGAGTTTTGGCCTTGAGAAGTCTGTTTCATGGGCCATGTTGTGTCCCAATAGGGAGTAGCTATGGATCCATCAAAGATAGAATCATTCGTGTCTGGGGAAGCCCCCAAGACAATGTCATAGGTGTGAAGTTTCCTTTGTCTCGCAAGCTACTATAGGATGTTCGTAGCCAATTTCTCCCGAGTTGCGACTCCTCTGACAGCTTTGAACAGGAAGGATCAGGTGTTCATATGGACTGATCAGTGTCAAGCAGCTTTCGAGTATCTAAAAGAGAAGTTAGTAGGTGCTACAGTTCTTTTTCTTCCAGCTGGGGGAGTTTAGTTTGATGTTCTCTATGACTCTTTGCATCTGGGGTTAGGATTTTTCCTCATGAAGTAGTGGTCAGATGTTTCTTATGGGTCTCAGCAGTTACTTCCCAATGAATGTAACTATTCCACTCTCAATCTTGATTAGGAATCTATGTTATTTTCTCTAAAGTTGTAGATACATTACCTCATTGGTGAGTGCTTCGTGGTTTTCACTGATCATAAGAGTTTGAAGTATATTTTCTCCCAGCGTTACTTGAACTTGCGGCAGTGTCTTTGGATGGAGTTTGTGTAGGAATATGACTTCAAAATATCGTATACACCTAGAAAAGGGAATGTTGCAGCTGATGCGCTGAGCCGAAATTCACATAGTTATGTTGTGTGAGAATCTGGTTATTCTTGGAGAGTAATGGAAGAACTGTCAGTATTGTATATTGATATGGGAGAAGTTGGGGGTAGAGGCTTTCTTTTTCAGATGACAATGCTGCCATCCCTGGTGCTGAAGGTGGAAGAGTCCCAGTTGGGGGATCTTGAGGTAGAGGTCTGGATAGACCGAGTTGTTTGTGGTGAGGTTGTTTGTGGTGAGGCCCCTGATGGTTTTTCTGAGGATGAACAACACAGAGTGTTGTATCATGAAAGAATTTTTGTTCCCTTGATTATGCATGAGATGGCCCTCATAGAGTTCCATAGTTCCCCTTTAGCAGTACATCTCGGCGTGACAAAGATGTACCGATCCTTGAGGAGTCAGTTTTGGTGGTCTGGTCTGAAGCGTACGGTTGTGGAGTTCATGTCTCAATGTTTATTCTGCCAGTAGGTGAAGGCCAAACACTATGTCCCTAGTGGTCTACTCCATCCATTATAGATTCCTTAGTGGAAGTGGGAGGATATCTCAATGGACTTTGTTACCGGTTTACCTCGAGCTCTGAGTGGACATGATGCTATTTGGGTGGTAGTGGATCGCTTAACAAAATCGGCCCAATTCATAGTGATCAAAGAGTCGAGCTCAGTTGAAGTCTTGTCGAGGCGGTATCTAGAGGATGTGGTGAGACTTCATGGAGTCCCTAGGACGATCATTTCTGATCGAGATCCTCATTTTACCTCCAGGGTGTGGGGAGGTCTCCATCATTCTTTTGGTTCTCAACTATGCCTTAGCACTTCTTTTCATCCTCAAACGGATGGTCAGATAGAGAGAACCATCCAGACTCTTAAAGACATGTTACGATCTGGTGTTCTTGATTTTGGAGGCCCATGGATGAGGCACTTTCCCTTGGTGGAGTTCGGTTACAATAATAGTTTTCACTCCACCATCGGTATGGCACCGTTTGAAGCCTTGTATGGTCAGCTTTTTCGTTCTCCATTATGATGGACTGGGAACAAAGAGTCAGCAATTCTCAGACCAGAACTAGTGTAGAATACAATAGATATGGTTCAAGTGATTTGTGAGAGGATGAAGGCAGCACAAGATCGCCAAAAATCATTTGTTGATCAAAGGAGGAGACCCTTGGAGTTTAATTTTGGGGATCATTTGTTTCTAAAGGTGACTCCCTAATGTGGGAAGCAAAGGTTTGGTCATGGGAGTAAGCTTTCTCCACATTTTTTGGGTCTTTCGAGGTGTTAGCTCATGTAGGATTTATGGCGTATCAAGTAGCACTTTCCCCTCAGATGAGTAGGATACCTGATGTTTTACACATATCACAGCTACATCGTTATCTTCATGACGACTCCCACATCATCGATTGGGAATAGATCGATGATGATGATGATGACACCTTTTAGGAGAAACCTGTGGAGATCCAAGACCGCAAGGAGAAGGTGTTGCATGGACGTTCCATCCCCTTAGTTCGTGTCTTGTGGAGACACGGTGGCATGGAGGAGAGTACATAGAAACTTGAATCACAGATACGTACTTAGTACCTAGAGTTCATTGATGTTTAAATCTTTCCATGTATCGTTTTAGCTGAGGTGGTTATGAATATTTCATGTTTATGAGATGGCTCCATTTTTTTCTTTGGTGGTTTTCTCTATTTTGAGAGTTATCTCTATGGGTGGTTGTTCAGACTCTATTTCATTTTCTCTTTAGGTGGGTTTTGGATTCTCGAGGATGAGAATGTTTTGAGAGGTATCTGATGTAATGGCCTAGACCTCTCCAGTCCATTCCTCTGTGAAAATGTGGTGCTGGAGGTGTTCCGGGAGGTCAAGGTGACTTGGGGGTTCGTTTGGGTGGGATTTTAAGGAAAGATAAAGAGTAATAGCTTTCACACGGTTTTCCTAAACCGTGCGGCCAAACCGGGCAAGGCTGGATTTGGAGGCAATGGTTAATGCATGGTTAGCGCACAGGTTGTTTAACCATGCAGACTAATCGTGCGAGGAGTGTTTGATGAGGCAGAAGTTAATGCATGGTTAGCGCACGGTTTTTTAAACCGTGCGGACTAACCATGCTGTCACTTTAAGTTAGATCCTACAATTATAGATCTAACTTTTTTTTCTTTAATCACCTTGTTTAAGCCCCTAAGCGGCCATAACTCGGGATTACCCTTCCTTGGAGGTAGAAGAACCTCTCTCAGGCATTTTTTTGAGGCGATCCGGAGGATTCTCTTCGCAAATCGAAGCCGGTTTCTCGAGGTATGTAATCCTTTTTTTGTTTCTTAGATATACCTAGATGTACTCCTCCTCTTCTCTCAGGATCTTAGATCTACACCTGTTATGGGTAGATATAAGTGTGTGGATGTTGATTATAATGAGCTTTGGTCTCGATCTTTCTAGGAGGAGATATCTAAGGTGGGGTTTTGGGGAATCCACCCGGGTTCCTTGAGCGTTCCTCGACTGTTTTGGTTTTCTTCAAAAAACGTTGAGGTAGGGGATTTGTGGCTTCTCTAATTGTTTATGTTCAATCGTATAGTTATCATGATTTGGCCTTTGGATCACAATAGAATTGACCTAATTAAATACATAAACTGAATTAAAATAATTGGTTTGATTGCTTGTTGTTGCTTAATATCGTGATAATGGTTTGCCTCTTGATTTGCTCGATAATGTGATATATTTGCCTTACTTGTTATCATGTTGCTCTTGATGAAATTGATAAATAACGTAATGATGGAATTAATTGATAACTAATTGGATAAAGATAAATAGGCATGTAAATGAATCCAGTTTTATTGTTGTGGTCCATGTTCCCATTTGATGTTAATATAATTGAGGCCAATGATGCGTTTAATTCAGTTGGTCGATAGACCTGAAATCCATTGTTGCTTGTTTTTTGAAGGTCGGATGCCTTGTTAAAGGTCCAAGATCCCAAATTGATGTGATAATTCTTTTCCTACTTCTTGTGTTGTGATGTGACCCTGGGAGGGTCTTGTGATATGTGGGGGCATAGAGGCCTTGTGGTTGTGGAAGTGGATGACGCCTAGAGTTGTGAGATGCATCAGTTTATGCATGTGGGTATCGGGGAGGATACTAGGGATGATTGAATGGGATGGATGTGCTTGTTTTATGCTTGTGGATTCTTTGGTTGTTTATCTGCTTTTCTTTTCCCCACTGCTCAAGGCAGCTGGTATTTCTAACCCTTCTTCCTAAATGGGCGAAGACACGCAGGGTATTCCACATGCTTTCTGTGTTTAGCCTCTCCAGGGATAGTGGGTCTACGCTCTTGCTATAGGCGGAACAGACTCGACTGCTAGTACATCTACTCACCATGTTGACCCCCTTGTGTTTAGTAGCATATAATGCTTTTCTAGAATTACTGGGAGTATGGGAAAGTAATTCTGTAATGAATGTTTTAATAATTTATGTGAACCTATGGGGATGGAGATGCTGGAACATAACGATGAGGTTGTAATTTTGAAGGAACATTTGACATTGGGTATGATCTTGATGAATTTAATGTGGTTTTTCTCATGGTTAATTAATGTTGGAAGAATTAATTAACGTACAGTGGAAATGATAAAAAGGGAATGAATTAACCTAATAAGGCTCTTTAAATGGTTGTGTTCTTATAGGATACCATGTCTTAGAAGTGGTACCCCAGAGTCCGAGAGAAGTTAGCTACAGTTGTTTCTAAGACTAGGTTATGCCAATAGTGTGGTTGTGAGTTATAATATATTCGGTACTTTTTTTGTTTCTATATGCATCTCCACCCTGTCAGTAAGGGCAACTAGCAACTTGGGGATTCTGAGCCATGGGGGGTGTTTTCCCCAACATTCTGATGGGAGGGTGAATGGCTGACATCCCCCTTTGACTCCGCTCTCTTCTCTTGGTAGATACTAGTGTCAGTAGGCACAGTGGTTAGTTTTCCCCATATATGTGTGTAGAGGGTTGTAATGGGTTGTGATCATTCAAACACATATATTCTGGATATAGTATCTTATGGGCTGATATAGGTGTAAAGTTTATAGGTTGTGATGTCTTGAGGATCCTTACTCGGTGTATGGGCTGTAATGGCTTGAAGTATAATACCCGACGTATGATACATGTTATGTGAGCTGTGGTGGCTCTCGGAAACTACATGGTTACTTTTGGTTGTGAGATGGTGTGGTTCTTAGCCCAGGTGTTTGTGGGAAAGCCTTTATGGTGCATGTGGTGCAGTTTGTAGAGCTTAGCCCAAGTGTATTCAGGAAATCATTTGGAGAGAGATGCACAGGACGTATATCGTTAGGGAAAAGAGGAAAACTAGTGGTGAAGTAGTAACGGGGTACCCTAGATATTCTTTTCGATATGCTACATTTTTGTATGCATTACTTGGTGAGAGTATCCATGGTGACGTTGGGAACATAGTATACCTTTTTATGTGACGAGTTAGTTACACTTGTTGCTCACTATGCTTTAGTATGCTTTCTTTACTTTTGCACGAGAGGCTTCGGGGAGGATCCTACTGAGTATACAGTTAGACTCACCCACCATATATATAAATTGTTTTTCAGGTCACTTGGAGCAGGTTGGAGATCAAGCTGGTTACTATGAGCTTGTGGTTGGAGGAGCTTTCCAGGATTGTTGTCGATGTCATTTTACTTTCTTTTGGGTAGTTTTAGTTTTCCCTATGAGTTGTAGTACTTTTGCATGGAATTTCATATACGTACTTGGGTTTCTCTTATATTTCAGTTCTGGGTTGGAGTTTTTTGGTGTCTGTCTTATCTCTCTCTTTTGCATGTGTTCTCTTAGATGTTAATGCCTCTCATTTGTGTGTTTATTATACCATCGGTGCTAGTCGCCAACCTGGGGCCTACTGGAGGCGGGACTCGGTGGTCATTATCTCCCTTCTCACATTTCCAGCCCAAGAGGGTTACACTATGTGGGGAGGGGGTCATGACATAATATATGTCATTAAAAATAATTTTAAAAAGAATTCAGATGTAAAAACATTTCAACAGTTTGCAATGTTTTATCTTTTAAACCACATTCTATCATTCTGAAAATGGGATTAATTTTAAAATAATTACTACAACTTATATATTTTTTATTTTGAATAATGTATTAAATATTTAGAATCACTAGTTAAAAATTATGTAAATAGATTTATTTTGTTTTGGGGCATTATGAATAGTAATGTTGGTAATGTTTATTAATATGGTAAAATGGTGAATCACATAATTAACAGTAAGAATACCATTAATAAAATTACCATAGAACATGGATTGATATAATTGGATGTGTCTATTTTAACCTAAATCATCCTTGTATTTAAATGGTGTTACTTGGAAGCCATTTGGATGAGATTAGGACATTTAATTTGTTTTATTGAATGAAACATTAAATATTTCTTACTCAAATTTTCATAACTTTATGATTATTATAAATAAGGTAATAAAGAAGATAAATTTAAATATAAATACTCATTCCAAATATAATTTTCTTTTATTTATCATTTTATTTTATTTTTAATATTTAGGAAATAAATAATAACATTAAACAGTTATACTTTGATGATTAAATGATTAACTAATTGATGATAAATCAATAAAATAGTTTTTCATTAAAATGAGAATAACGATCAAAAGACCAAGACACTTGAGAAAATATTATTGGTCATGTGTATCTTTAACATAACCATCCAATGGTTGATTTAGTTACCATTTGAGCGTTATAGAAGAGATTTTGACATTTATATTATTATTTTATTTAAAATGGTTTTAATGTTGTCACATTTATATATTAATAAGTATAACATTTTAAATGTTGGATTTCAAATAATATCAATTTGACTCAAAATAATATTCTAAAATCTCATAGATTTATTTTAATCATAGTATTTTATTTTTAATTTTTAGTCAACTAATAAGTATATCAAATAGTTACACAAAATGGATATAGTAATTATTTTATTAATAGATATAATAAATAAATATTATAACAAGTATTAAAATAAATATAGCATGGGATAATTAATATTCCTAGTGAATTTCGTAGATAAACTTTACCTCTTCGGAATATAATCAAATTTTTGGTTCTAAGTTAAATTATTCTCTTTATATTTTTCAAAATCAATGACTGGAATAGTGCCAAAATTGACACTATGGATAGTTTGTTAAAATAATTTAAAATTAAATTATTTAAACAACATAAAAAATTTATAAAAATATAGATTAATTATTCTATGGTTGAAAATATTATTAGGAATTAATTTATCTTCTAATTTACATCAAATAAGTATATATTTCACCCTTTTAAAATTGAATTTCTTGTTACCATAGTTAAAAGATCAATAGAATAACTAATTTTTATTTAAAAGGATAGAGTTTACATTGATAATAAATCATTTATAAAATATATTTATTTATGATATTACAAACATATATCATCCCATATTCTAAATTGGGAAATTTTGGTGGTTTTTAAATGGGTTCTGATTTATTTATAAAATTATATTTTTGAAGATCCCATAAGTGATCATTGCCTAAATTATTAAAGGGAACCGCCTCCATAACCTATTTAGATCACCTTGATCCTTCAATATCATCTGTTTCCAACCATTTCCCTTATAAAATTATTTATTTACCTTATAGGGGGGGTTTCTTCTTCAAATACCAACTCTAGGGCTCTAATAGGAGCTTTAGAGTAATACCATTGAATAAGTGGTAATCTCATCTTCCAATTATTTCAAACTTATTTCTTCTTCAACTTACTCATAATGATTTGTTTCATTGTAAATTACTAAATATATTATCACATATATACTAGGATGATATTTTGAAAATGTAACTACAATATTCCAATTTCTATACATATTAAGAAAACAACACCTCATGTGTGCATGTATGGCGTAACATCTCTACACCGTGGTGTAATCTTCTTTTCACCCCCACAATAATTAGAATTATATAATGATAGAAATAATAACTATATATGTTTATTATGACACAATATTTACTTTTAAATATTATAAACCATTCAATGTAATGTCGTTCAATAATTATGGGAATGATATCATCGCTCATGTGTATATTCGGTCTACCATCTACATGATGCATTGTGATTCATTCTACATGTTCTACATTAAGGAATGATTATAAAAATGTAAAATATGAATAAATATGGTATATATTATGTTAATATAATATTTCTATTATATAAATGTGACGTATGAACTGGAACCTGAACTTATTCAAAAAAACATGAATATGAATATAAAGCAATTAATCTCCAAATAATGAGTAATATTGAAATGTTACTGACCAAATAATAATAATATAATCCTATTTGATATCATCAAAATGAATATTATTCTAGAATAATTCAATAATATTACATAAATAATTATATAAAAGGTTAGCATGCATTCAATAGAAATTAGACATAAGGTAAGGGATAATTTCACAATCTCGTTATTATCATATATTGTTTATATTTATGTATAATTTTCATCCACATATATGATTCTGAAATATGAAATATTATTTCTATTATTCTAAAAAAAATTAGAGTTCATTTTACCCATTATATATTTTTTATTAAATTGTATGAATTGAATATAATGTTGTTATTTGATATGAGGTACTTTGGGATTTTTCTGGTAAAAGTAAGAGGAGAATGTTTTTTTAACTTATACTGCATGAATGGATTTTTAAATTTTCATAATGAATTATTTAAATGAAGCTAATTCTATATGATTTTATGTTTATTTTCGAATAAAGTATTTTCTTTTAAAACTATGTGGCATGTTTATAAAAGAGTATATTTTTTAATAAGAAAATATATATTCCCTAAGAATTATTTTCAACTGTTGAGTCAAAATTACTTTCCATCTAACATAGAAATCTATAATAGGGTCTTGTTTCAAGTATATTTTACCTAATATTCTTATAGTATTATTATGTTTTTTATTGAATTATATTCATTAAATCAATTTGTTTTATATAGATTATTATATGACAAAATGATGTTTAAGAAACAAATTTTATTCAACTGGTTATGATGAATGATTTATGTTATTATGGAACATGTAAGAATGATTTCATTATTAGATTAGTGGGTCCCATATCTACCCCCAAAGCATTGGTTAATATTTATATCTCATGAGATATACATGGTTGTAATGCGAAATGATCTTGGTTCATTAATACAGGGTTGGAATGAGGAGTGAACTCGGTTCAGTAATGGATGATGTCCGCTATAATGGTCTTGTAAATGAGCCTTGGCTACTAAGAAATGATTTTCTATTCAGATAAATATGCCACAAAACGTCATGTCTTATGTTATGACTTTTGGTATTATGTTCAATGATTCTTAAGAACAATCAATATTTATCCCATTATATGATATCACGAAATTTCATATGGAGGATAATATTTTAAAATGATATGTTCTCTTATCTTATGATTATGATATGATTGATCTGTACCTTTTTTAACCTTTTTGAGCATCTGAGCTGAACCTTTCATATGTTTCTTTCCCCATGTCATGAATAAGGGTATTAAGTATCATATTTTAAAAAGGGGCCTATTTATGATGGAATAAGATGGAAAAAATAATGATTTCTTATGAAGTAGTTGTTTATATTTCTCAGTTTCTAAAGACATTACACCTATACGGTCCTTCCGTGCCATTTTTATATTTTATAATGAATATTCTTCAACATTGAAGTAATATATATGTATTTAATTTATTGGAAATTATAGTTTGTATAAGAATAATGGTATATTTATCCTTTGGAAACTAGGCTGAGAAAATCATAGTAAGAACCTAAAGGATATGTCCAAGTATTTGTTACAATCTTAGTGCATTATAACTGATCATGAATAACCTTGGAAAAAACCTAATGTCTCTTAAATTGATATTTTATTCTTGATTATGTGGTTTTACCCTTACGATTAGTATTGAATACACTATGCATCTTGGTTTCATTGAATGGATGGAACTTGAAGGAACCATGTTAATGCTGAATGTCATCAGAAATGCAATGATTTTCCTCCCATAAAACAAAATGTTATGTGAGATATGATGAGAAATATTGTAGTTATGCTCAAAAAAATTTCTAAATCTATGAATCATGTTGGGATTCTAAATGACAAAATCATATAACAACAATATGTTGATTCCTTGATGAGGTAGCGTTCACCTTCTTTTAACAGGACTTCTGATCCATTAATGGTAGAATAGTGGATTGGTACCACTGGAAAAAAATTTACTTCCCAGATGTTCAGAACCTAATAATGTCATCTTGTAATTATAGTAATTGGAAGGTTTATTTGATCAATGGTGGAACCTTTTCAATATTAAAAGGTGGATTAATAAATTTGAATCAATGTAATGCGATGAGTTCAAGAAAATATTTTTTAATAAGAAATTTCCTCGTATTCTTGAAAAAATGATAGAGAATGATTTTCATGAACTCTAAAAGGCATCTAATCTATTGGTACCAATGATGAAACCATTACAAGACATAAAATGCATGCTTCTGGAATTATTATCCAACCTAATAGTAAAATTGATCGATTTTCTAGTCACTTAAAACCATCTCCCCAAAGAGAATTATCCATTAGGGACATGAATAGATACAAAGAAATAGTTTGAAGTGCTTAAATGGTTGAGAAAGATATTAGAGTAACCCATCAGTCCTATGTGGTTGATATGAAGAGAAAATTTAAATTCAAGAGAAAATCTGAAAAACATAACGAAAAGAACATGTGTTATATCTTATTCTCAATTTGGGGAAAGAATGATAGTATAAACTATCCTAAAGGGGCGTGTAATGGTATTAAGCATAGAAAATAAGGATATCAAGTAGCTTACTGTTGATGTGATTGGCGAAAGATGTTTAATTATTCAAATAGAGAAAATACTACACAAAATGAACCTCATAAACTATAATTTGACTAGTGCAAAAAAATAGGGAATTTTGACAATAATTTCCCTATTCTAAAGGTTATTTATTCGAACAACCCATAAATTACATACACTAATATTACATCAAAGTTAGAGAATATTCATTACAAAATATAACAATGTTATGATAGTACTATATATTTATAGTGCATTTATAGACTAGGAAACATAAACAACTAGTTCATAAGACATCTTTATTCTCTACCACTTATTTCATCATAACTTGACCACTTTTTGACATATCATATATAATACCCTTCTTCATGACCTAGGGAAAGTAAACATTTGAAAGGGTGATCTTATATTGTCAATAAGGGTAAATAATAGAGATATCAATGAAATCATTATCATAATACATAATAATATAATATTTGAAAACTAGTTCTTGTATATGAAATATCATGATATCATTCCATATGATAAACAGTGAATGTTCTTAAGAATTAATGATCCCAATCACAGAAGTCATAAAATAAGTCATGAATGTTTATATCATAAAAAAACATTCAAAATAATTTCATATTAGTTAATTATCATTTACAAGACCATCATAGTAAAAAAACCCATTACTGAATCGAGTTCACTCCTCGTTCCATCCTGGTATCTACGAACTGAGGTCATTTACCATTCCATCCATGTCTATATCAGGATATATAAATCATTACCCAATTGATTTTAGAGATATATTGGTCCCACAATGATCATAATTAAATCATTCATACATGGTCCACAATAACAGAAATCATTTCTCATAACACACATAATAAAATGGGTTTCTTAAACATCATTCCATCATAACATAATCCATATAAAACAAATGAATTTCATAAATACCATTCCATAAAAAATAATAATAATATAATAATAATAGGTATATTATACCTCAAACATATCTTTATTAAATAATTTTATCTTAGGTGGAAAATAATATTGATTGAAAAATTTAATTTAATTCTTGATGAAAATATTCATTCTTTTTTAGAAACGTTTTATTCTCACAAAATGCCCCAAAATATTAAAAGAAAAGAATTTATTTGGAATTAAATGTGAAATTGTGGGGTGTAAGAATTATTTAAATAAGGACTTATGAAAATATAAATATATTTTCATGAATTATATGTTAAAAATCATTCTCCGAGTAAATTTTCAAGAATATTCAAGAATGTACCTCATATCAAAAAAACAAAAACTAATTCCATTAATACTCTATAATAAAAATTAACCATTGGGTAAAATTTTGTTTTAAAATTTTTAGTTTAATAGAAATGAAATTAAATATTTAGGAAAAATTCATGTAGATGATAAATATACTTATAAACAATCTCAGAAAATAATGAGATTATGGAGTTATCTCATACCTTATCTATAATATCATTTGTATGTATCTGAACATCCTATATAATGCTTTCAAAAAAATTTATTGAATTATTCCAAAATCATATTAATTTTTATGATATCATTTAGGACTATATTATCATCTATTTTTTAATAACATTTCATTGTTACTCGTTATTCAGAGATTAACTACAATATTTTCTTATGTATGTTTTCTCGAGTAAGTTCTTGTTCTCCTTATTAGGTCATAGTTATATCATGAATAAATGATATTAACATAATATATACCATATTTTATAATTATATACATTAATATAATCATGCAGTAATTAATATCATGTAGAATTAATTGCATCGCATCATGGGGATTGTTGGTTGTACGTATGCCCGAGCAAAGATGTCATTCTCATAAATAATGAATGGTTTTGAAGTGAGTGTGAATAATATCCAATAATCAATATAATTTTATTATAATCATATATAGTTATAATTTCCATAATTATCCACATCCATGTAACATGGTGAAGAAAAAAGTATTACACCACAGAGCGGAGATGATAACCCATATGTATGCACATGTAGTGATTTCATTTTTAATAGGATGGATAAAATAAGAATATTTATATTCCATAATCATAATAAAATTCCATTATATTATTTATACAACATTAAATACCATATAATTATTTAAATTTTTTATAATAAATTGACGAATAAATAAGATTGAATTAATCGATAGAGGAGAATACCTTTTTTCGATGTGCTTCCCCTAAATCTCCTCATAAAGCAGTAGATATGGTCTTTTAAGAATACCATATCCTATATAATTTAACTAGGAATGTTAAGACGGTAAAATTTCATGGGATTTCCGAGTTTGATGTCTCAAAGTGAAGTGAAGAGCTGTGGAAAGAGGTTCCCTTTTATAATTGAGGTGATGGGACTTTTGGGGTCTCCTAAAATATTAATTCATAATAAAATTAAACCCCATAAAAAACCTCCAAAATGTCCAAATATAAAAGTTTATATGAGATAGAGTTTTAATATATTCAAAAAATATATTTTAGACATATTCTTTATCAATTTAAGTGTTATCATTTTAATTAACACTTAGTTATTCCATTTAATTTTTAACTATGGTATCAAATATTTCAATATTTAGAGGGTGAAATATATACTTATTTGATGTCAATTATACAATGAATAAATACATTAAAAAAATGTATACCATTGAATCTAAATAATATATTTTTGAAATTTTTTATTATATTTAAATAATTTAATAATACATTATTTTTATAAACAACAATGGTATCCATTTTGACACTTTTCAATTCAATTGTTTTTTAAAAATTTAGTATAACAATTTAATTTTGAATAAAATATTTTATTAAATTCATAGGAGTTAAAGTTTATTTATAAAATTCACTAAAAATATTAATTATACTGAATTATATTTATTTTAATATTATTAATATCATTTATTTTTTATCTATTTTAATAAAAAAACAACCACATCCATTTTGTGTAAATATTTAATATATATATATATATATATTGATTATGAATTAAATAAAAAATATTATGAAGATGATAAATCAACTATATTTCATATTAATGTTTTTAGTCTAATTTATATTTTGTAAAATATAATATTTAAAATGTTATACATATTAAACTATTAATTTGAAAACATTAACATCACTTTAAATAAAATAATATCAATGTCACAATACATTCTATAAGGATCCTAATGGTCACTAACTAAACCCTTTAATGTTTATGATTGATATATACTTGAAAAATAAAAAATTTCATGAGTTTTGGTTCATTTATGGTTATTAGAAATTTAATAAAAATTGTTTATCGATTTATCATCCATTATTTATTTTTTTCTGATCAAAGTATAATCATTTAAGGTAAATGATTATTTTTTGAAAAGTAAAAAATAAATTAACATGAAAACGAACAAAAATTTATCTTTAAAATTAGAATTTAAAATCAAATTTATTTTCTATATAAAATTATACAAGAAAATTTATATAATGATTATCATTTGAGTAAGACATATATGATTTTTCAATAAATAAATTAAATTAAATTTTCTGATCTCATCCATATGGCTTCCAAAGTTTTCCATTTCATCCCATGGATGATTTGGGTCCAATAAACTTATCCAATTATATTAAAAAAAGTGTTAGGTTAGTATTATAATAGCATTCTTACTCTTAATGTGCATATTTACCCATTTATGATATTAATAAATAATTATCGAAGTTACTATTACTAATTCCAAAAAATAAAAAATTCTATTTACATTATATGGATTTAATGATATTAAATATAGAATCCATTTATAAAATTTTATAACACATATGTTTTAGTAATTAATTTAAAATTAATCATGTTTTCAGATTGAGTTAACAGTTTTTAAAAGATAAAACATTGCAAAATATTGAAATGTTTTTACATCTGAACTCAATACAAAATCAATAATAATGGAAAAAATTATATTTAATGAAAAAAATAAATTCTATATATAATTTAAAGCATTTAATTTTTTAATTTATCCATATAAAGTTTTTTGATGAAAAATTTTGTTTTTAATAAAAAATTAGTTTATTTTAAATATTCATTAATGTTAGAAAGTTATCAAAAAAATATTAAAATTTAATCAAAAGTAAATTTTTATATCCCACTTCCAAAGAACATGTTTATTTTTTCATATAAAAATTATTGATTTTTTAAAATCAAAATATTAAAGGGGTTCTCCATTACAAGATGAAAAATTACCCTTTTGAAAAAATATAGGGGTTTATATATCAAATATGGGTTATTCATACACTATATCAAAAAATATACTAGATGAATATCAAAAAAATTATTTAGTATAGAAAACTATATTTCCTTATTTTTTTCAATAATAGTAATTCACTAAATTTATTAATACAAAAATAAAAATATATAATTGATTTATATTTTCCATAAATATTTTTTAACGAAAGACTTCACCATCCATTTTCATAAGTTAGTTTTATTTATTCTCACTATCCTAAAATCAAAGATAAAATAGTTATTTTATACTAAGGGAATATCACTATCCATTTAAACACACAATTGTGTGCAGTTCAAGCTACTGAAAAAATAAAATTATTTAATGAAAATATATCATAAAAACATACTGGTGTTATATTCTACCCCTGTTAAATATAATTTTTCCCATGAAATTCATCATATAGATACAAATATATTAGGATATCTATCATTAATAATATTTTCAAATTCCCACAAATCATTCCCAAACTAGTGGTTCATCCACACAACATTAAGCAAGTTACTAGTCTTATTTCGCAGAAACTTTTGGCTATGATCTAGAATCTCTATCAGTTGTTCATCATAATAAATAACTTTTTCCTAAAGTACAAATTAAATGTTAATTACATGTGAATAATTAGTTATGTATTTTCTTTGGAGATATACATGGAAGAGATAATGAACTTGAGAGAGATTTAGTGGAATCACCAATTAGTAATCAACCTTCCCAACATGATCCATAATTTTAAAAGGATGGATATATCGAGGGCTCATCTTGCCCTTCTTTCCAAATATCATATCTATATTCCAGGGCGATGTCCATAGAAACATGTTATCACCAACATAAATCTCTAGGTTTATTCTTCCATATTCAGCATAATTTTCTGTCCACTCTGAGCTTCTCTTATGTGTTGTTGAATATATATGACATTTTCTTCTATTTCATCAACATGATCAGTTCTGAAGAGCGTTCTTACCCCAACTTCATTCCAGGAATATGGTGTTCTTCACTTATTTACATAGTTGGATTCATAAGAATCCATCTATATACTGGATTGAATGTTATTATTGTAATAAAATTCCACAAAAGTTATCTATTTATCCCAAAAACCTTGGAAATACATAGATAAAACTCGGAACATGTCTTCTATAGTTTGAATTATCCACTTATATTGACCATCATTATGAGGATTATAAGTAGTGATGAATCTTTACTATGAATCCAAAACATGTTGAAGGCTTTACCAAAATGTCAATGTAAACCTTAGATCCCGATCATATATTATAGAATGTGGTACTCCATGTAATCTTAAAACTTCCATAATATATATCCTATAAATTTATTAAGATGGAAATCCTCTATAATGATAAAAAAGTGAGGCAACATCATAAGGAGATCAACTATAACCCATATAGAATTCAGTCCTTTAGCTATTTTGGGAAGTCTAATGACAAAATCCATAGTGATTTTTTCCCATTTTAATTCTATTATGTGTAATGGTTGTATCATCTCTTTAGACTTATATCTCTATTCCTTAATATTCTAACAAACCAAGCTCTAAGAGACATATTTATCAACATTAATTTAATTCCATATAAATAGATATAATATTTCTTGTACAAGTACATCATTTTGCTTCCAGTGTGAATATAGAATATAAAACTATGAGCCTCATCCAATAAAATCTTGTTCAATTTTGGTATGGGTGGAATACTTAACCAATTATTGAACCTTATTATTCCATCACAATCAATATTGAATTCAGTAACATTTATCACCTTATTTGATAGCTCTACAAAATCCTATTATTCCTCCTTAATCATCACTTTTATAGATATATAAAAATTTAATTGATAAAGATAATATTCCCACCCCCCTTCCTTTTAAATTTCACGATCTATCCTATGAAAATCTATAAATATTGGATCATTTGTGATTTTAATCATAGATATGTTGGTGTTTTCCATTTGAATCAAATCATCTACCTCCTTTTTTAATTTCCCCAGGTGGTAATGTATTGATAGGTCATAATAATTAATCAACTCCATCTATATTCTTTTAATCATACTGAACTAATTTTATGTATAAATATACTCTAAAATATTATGATTAGTATAAATATCACACCACTCACCATAAAGGTAATGCCTTTATATCATTAATTCAATGATTACTATAGATAACCCCAAATAATGAGTTGGGAAATTTTCTCATTGATTTTTAATTACTGAGAGTCATATTATATCGCCCTATAATTTTGAATGATAAAACATCCCATCACATTGTTGGATGCATCACTTTGGATAACAAATGTGTCTCCACTACAAGTTAGTGTGAGTAGAAGATCACTAATTAAGATTATTTTGAGCTCTTTCAAATTATCTTCACATTCTCCCATACACACAAACATAACTCATTTTCGAGTCAACATAGTTACTAGATTAGATAATAAAGAAAAGGATTTTAAAAAATGACAACAATATCCAGCCAAAGAATGAAAAATTAAGATTTGAGTTACTATTGTTGTTCTCAACCAACTTTTAATAACATATATTTTTTCATGATCTATAGATATCCCCAATTTTTTATTATGTAACCTAAAAATTGAGCTTTTTATGCAAAAAATCTCACTTTTAAAATTTTCATAAGGTTTCTCCATTCTTGGGGTCTTAGATATAATTCTTCGGCGATCTTCATGGTCTTCCTTTATTTTCAAATAGACAAGAATATCTCTTATAAAGACTTCCAAAAACTGATCAAAATTGTCTCAAAACACTATTTTTTAGATCATTAAATATTGAATGGGAATTGTTAAGACCAATTGGAATCACTATAAATTCATAGTGTCCCACCTTAAGTGTAATTTTGTATTTAGTATATCCTCATTCAGGACCCATAATTGATGATATCATGAAATAACATAAATCATGGAAAACTATTAAGCTCTACATAGTTTCTAAAATAAGTCATCCATGTGAGGATGAGGATATTTGTTTTTTATATTGATTTTGTTATGTTCTCAATAATTTGTGAATAGTCTCATTGTAACATCTTTCTTCTTAACAAACATTTCATGTTCACTCCAAGGTGATACACATATTAATTTTAATCCCTTATCAATATTATCGTGGAGTTTATTCTTTAATTCCTACAACTCAATTGGGGTCATTCAATAGGTTCATTTCAAAGAGGCATAGCACCTGATATGAGTTCTATAGAAAAATTACCCTCACAATTCGGTGCAAGACCAAGTAATTATTCCCAAAATACATCATTAAACTCCCATACAAAGGTTGTATTATTAATTGTGTGTTTATCCCCAACCATTTGAGGTATATAACTTTTTTTATAGGTATTGAGATCCATAATATTGATGAAAGTTTCACTGGAAGTTCATACTCATCCTTATAATGATAGATTGTCATAAAATGATTTGGAATATTAAATGTGGCTTCCTATACTTGGAAAATTATATGATCTCCATATATAAAAACCCAATCCATTTAATGAATAACAAAAACTTCCACTATAGGATGGATCATAACATTATTAGGAAGAAGTGTTCCACCGACACCAATCAGGGATAAATTATAAACATATGATATGATCGTTGTTCCATTTGAAGTTATCATAGCTAACTCATCATCTAATTGTTGAGGTAATAAAATGATATTATTATAAAATTATTCATAAATAAATTATTGACTGGATATATAATCAAATTAAACATTTTCTACTTTAGAGTGGATGGGAACTGTACCTTTAACCATTTCATTATCATACTCCACATCTCCGATAGTGATCGCATGTGACTAGCCCTTTTCATTATCCTTATGTGGTTTTTGATGTTTATAATCATCAGTAACCCTTGGATAGAATTCATTGGAATAATGATTAACTTCCTTGATCATGAAACATTTACGTGTAATAGGTGCATTCTATGCAACATTTTTTTTATTGACATCATTAGATATCTTTTTCCAATCACTTCAGCATTCAACTGCCTGATGGCCTTCCTTTCCACACATAAAACATTTTATAGTTTGTTTAAGAGAATTTCATTCTTTAATCTTTCCTCAAAATGAGAATAAGGGATAAAACATCTTATTTTCAATGTGGTCATTAGATTTCACCTTCCATTCCATTATCCCATTATTATCAAACCCATAAGATTAATTTGTTAGTCCAATGTCCATATCAACCTTGAGAGAACATCGAATGATTTTATCATTGATACTAAAGTACCTTATGGATAATTACCATTGAATACATGTTTTTTACCCACTATAGAATCGAAAATTTTTACTCTCAAGTTGGATCGTAATTCGAGAAGTGTACCTTGAAATACCTATATAATTTTCTTCATTGGTACCAATAGATTCATCTTTATTTTTATTAACTTCAAGGAATTATTTATCTATAATTGTTCAAATAATACTAAGAAATTACTCATTGGATAATATTTTCTTGAACTCGTCTCATTAAATGGATTCAATTTTATCTCTTTGCCTCATAATCTTGATAGGGTTCCACCATTGATCAATTTCACCTTCCAAATGATTAACTACTAAGAAGACTTCATATTGTTATTAACATTAGATAAGTTAAAATATTTTTGAAATGGTACTCATCAATTGTTCAGCCACTAATATATTGGAAGACATGATGAAAGAACTTGGAAACTACCTCATGTAGAACTTAATGGAATGTTCTTCCCTCTTATTTATCATTTGCTAGTCCTGCAAGATTCATATATTGAGAACGTAGTATAATCATAACTACAAGATTTTTTATTCCATATCCTATAACATTTGGTTACTCTAGATTAAAATAATTGAATTTATCATCACATTTAGAATTAATATGGTTTCATTAGGTTTCATCCGTTGACTAGAACAAAGATGAAAGGTGTGAGGAACACTAATCATAATGTGAAAATCATATAGTAAAAAATAAAATTTCAATTTGATATTAACAAATTTTATTCATGACCATTTCTAAAATAGTAAGATTCTAACCAATACTTATACATATCATTTGGGTTATTTATTATATTATTCCATCCTAGTTTCCAAAGATTACTTATACCATTCCTCTAATACCATCACTAAAGACCCATACAGTACATACATTTATATTACTTAAAATTTTAAGAATATTAATTAAACAATATAAAAAATACTTAATAGGACATTATAAGTATAGTGTATTTAGAGACTAGGAAATATAAACCACTAGTTTATATGATATATTCATCGTCTCCCACTTATTTCTTCTTAACTAGACCCCTTTTTGATATGTCATACATAATATTCTTCTTCATGACTTTGGGAAAATAGAAATATGAAATAGTGAACTCATATGCTTAGTAATGGTAAATAAGGGGGATATAAATCATATTATAATATAAGACATATGAATATATGATTTGAAAATATTATCTTGTATATGAAATATCATGATATTATGTTATGGGATAAATCATGAATGTACATAAGAATCATTGAACACAATCCCAAAATTCATAACATATGACATGTAATTTTTTGGCATACAAATAAACATAGAAAATTATTTCATAATATTCAAGGATCATTTCCAAGACCATTATAGTGGAAAAAGTATATTACTGAACTGAGTTCACTCCTCGTTCGAGCACTGTATTACTAAACCAAGATCATTTCATGTTCCAGCCATATCAATCTCATAAGAGATAAATCATTACCCTGTGAATTCGAGAGAGAAATAGGTCCCACCGATCTCATAATGAAATCATTCTAATGTGTTTCACAATAACATAAACCATTAATCATAACCCATTGAATAAAATGGGATTCTTAAACATCATTTCATCATAAAATAATCCATGTAAAACAAATATATTTCATAAATATCATTCCATCAAAAAAATAAAAAAGCATAAGAATAATAGTGATAGTATACTTGAAACAGAACCCTATTAATATTTCCATATTTGATGTAAAATAATTGTGATTGAACACTTGAAATTTATTCATGAGTAAAATGTCATTTCTTATTCCAGAACATTTTCTTCTCTAAAAATGCCACAAAATATTTAATTATTAGAATTTATTTGAAAATAAAATTTCAATAATGTGGAGTTTTCTTCATGGAAATAGGGAGTTTTGAGAATGTAAAAAAATTGATTATGTATAAGTTAAAAATATTCTCCTTATACTTTTTCTTGAAAATGAAAAAAGTTCCCGTATCGAATGAAGACAAATGATTCATTTCAATAAATATAATAAAAATTCATCAATGCATAAAATTGAATTTAAAAAACTGTATAAGAATAGAAATAATATTAAATATTTAGGAAATATGGATGTGGGTGAAAAATATACATACGTATAAAAAATATCGGATAATAATAAGATTGGGAAATTATCCCTTACCATAGGTTCAATTTCCTTTGTATTTGTGTGAACCTCATATATAATTATTTGAATAATGTAATTGTCTTCTTTTAAAATATTAGTCATTTTTTATGATATCATATAGGATCATATTATCATCCATTTGATATTAATATTTCCTTATTACACATTTTTTGGAGATGAACGGCTTTATGTTATTTTGCATATTTTGTCAAATAAGTTTCGGTTCTCGTTCATAAATTATATTTATATCATGAAATAATGATATTTACATAATATATACCATATTTATTTAGTCTTAACATTTTTATAATCATATTTTAATTAATATCATGTATAATTAATCATATTGTATCGTGGAGATGGTGGGTCTTATGAATGCACAAGAGACGATATCATTCCTATATTTTATTAATGATATTGAAGTGAATGATATATAATATTTCATCATAAATTTCATTTTATAATAATCATATATTGTTATTATTTGAATCATTATACTGATCCATGAAAGGTGGTGGTTAAAAGCATATTACACAAAGGCGTCGAAACCGTAAGACTTAAGTATTAATGCATGGCGATTTCATATTTTATATGATGAATAGAAAGGGGAATATTGTTGTAAAATAATCATAATAACATCTCAGTGTATATTTGATACTATATTTATTACATTATTGTTAAACAACTCATAAATATTAAGTACAACAAGAAATAATTTTGAAAGAATTATTGGAGGATATTTCCTCTTCCTCAACATGCTTTCTATAAATCTCTTCTAATAGAACTAGTTCTGGGATTTTAAGAAGGAAAGAACCTCTAGAATATAAATATAGAATTTATGAAGGGAATAGGGTATGGTATGGATAACATTTAAGGATAAATATGATTTTAATATGTAAGGGAGGATATGCCCCTTTATAGTTTTGGTGAGGGGCACTTTTCAGATCTCCAAAAATATTAATTTATAATAAAACAAAACTCATAAAAACATCCCAAATATCCCAATATAGAATATGATATGATATATTCTTGTAATATAATCAACCAATACATTTAGTTCAAGATTGTTTTGTCAATATAACACTTATCATTTTAATTAATACTCATTTATTCTATTTAATTTTTATCTATTGTAACAAATATTTTAATATTAATATGGTGAAATATTTATTTATTGGATTGAAATTAAGCCATAAATTAGTAAACAAGAATATATAAGAAAATATAATAATTATTATATATTTTTATAAATGTTTTATTATTTTTAAATAATTTAATATAACATTATTTTGATAAACAATCAATACTGTCAATTTTGACACTATTCAGTTCATTGATTTTTTAAAATAAATAGATAACAAGGTAACATCGATCCAACTATATATTTATTTTGTTAATAGGTGAATTTAATCTATAAAAATATCTATACATTTTAATTACCTCATATTATAATTATTTAAATATTTTATTAACATTTTTTGGTTATCTCAATTAATAAAATAATGACAACATCTATTTTGTGTAATTATTTAATATAATTATTTTTCAATAAAAACAAAAAAACTACAAAAATGAAAAAAATTCAACTATATTTTAGAAAAATATTTTTAGTTGAATTTTTAGTTTTTAAATTCCATCATTTAAAAAGTTATACTTATTAAACAATGAATGTGACAACTTTAACATCACATTAAATAATATAATATAAGTGTCACAATATCATCTATAAGAATCAAAATGGTAACTAACTAGATACTTGGATGTTTATGGTCGATATATACTAAAAAAATAACATTTTTTATAGTGTTTCATTCTATTGATGGTTATTATCATTGTAATAAAGATTGTTTTATTGATTTATTGTCAATTAATTATTTTTTACATCTTCAATGTATATCTCATTAAGGTAGTTATTCATTTCCAAAAAAATACAAATAAATTAAAATGATAAAGAAAAACATTTTAGCTTTCAAATTATTATTTAAAGTCAAATTATTTTTCTATATAACTTTGATTAAAAATGATATAGTTATTAAAATTTCCTAAGGATATATATAATATTTCATTAAATAAAATAAAATAAATGCCTTAATCACATCCACCTGGATTTAATAAGGAACCATTTTCTCCCAATGTAGATTTATCTCTAATTAAACTTATCCAATAATATTAATACAAGTGTTAGGGAAATTTTGTAATAGTATTCTTACTCTTAATTACCCTATTTACCTTATTAATGAATTTAAAGAATTATTGATGTTACTATTTATAATTCCCAAAAAGTAAAATATATATTTTTATAATTTGGACATATAAATTCAAAATATATAATCTATTTTTCATGTTCAACATACAGAAGATTTTGTAATTAATATAAAATTAATCTCGTTGTAAGAAATAAAGAAGAGGTTTTAATAGTTTTAACATTGCAAAAGATTGAAATGTTTTTTCATCTGAACGTAATATAAATTTAATTATAATTACAAAAATTATACTAAATGATAAAAATATATTCTACTTATACTTTAAAACAATTAAATATTATAATTTAACCATATAAATTATTTCTATGAAAAAAAAATTTCAATAAAAATTTATTGTATTGTTTTACTATTCATCATAAATTAGAAGTTATCAAAAAAATATAAAAATATCTTCTAAAGTAAATTTTTACAAATTTATTCCAACGAACATGTTTATGTAGTCATATATAACTTACTAATGTGCAAAAATAATTATTTAAAATGGGTTCCCTATTTAATTACAGAAAATTACACTGTGGAAAACTTTAGGTTATATATATCAAACAGGTTTTATTCACTCCATAAGAAAAAATATCTATTGGATGAATATCAAAAATATTTTATATTGTATATAATATATATTTTTTATTGATATCATTTAATAATAGTAATTAAATAAAATTTTTGAAAAAATTACAAATATATAATTGATTTATAATTTTCATAAATAATTGGTAGTGAATAACTTCAAAATACATGTTTATATGTAAGTTATATTTATTACTGTTATCCTAACCACTAGTAAAATGTCGTCGTTTTATACTATGGGTATCTCATGGTTTTTTTATCTCATTATTGTGAGCAATGCATACTATTTAATAATTAAAATTATTTAGAGAAAATATTTCATAAATTAATCGTCATGTTACATTGATGATTATCGGCGTCAAAAAACATGTAAGTCCAATGAAAAAAAAATTCCACAAGAGATCATTATCGGTGATCTGGAGTATTAATATGTAGTGGTGAAAGGTTCACCTACCCTCTAATCAATTGTAAAAATTGGCTTATTTGATTCTGGATCCACCCATTCATTTATTTCTGATGATTTTTCTATGGGTATCACTATATTACCTCATCAATTAGATGATGAGTTAGTTGTTCCAACTTATAATTGAATAATGGCCGCATTAAAAGATTATAATTATTCTTTGGTTTTAGTTTTTTGGAAAGGTATTCCTAAAAATATTTTAATCCTTCGTATTTTTGAATTTGATGTTATTCTTGAAACGTATTAGATATCTCTATGTGGAGCACATATGAATTGACAAGGAAGGGATGTCGCATTTAATATTTCAGATCAATATATGATAATCTATCAAATCGAGGATTTTTATGAACTTTAAATGAAAATTTCTTCCATTATATGGGTATTGATGTCTATAGATGGAGGTAATCTATCTCAAATGATTGGGGAGAAAATCACAAGTAATAATACTCCAAATATACAAGAGTTTGATTATGTATTTTCCAAAGAATTTATAGGTATTCCACTGAATCATGAGGTTGAAATTTCAATATATATAATACCAGGTGTTATGCCAATTTCAATGAAACCTTATTGAAAATCCCCAAATGTGTTGGAACAATTTAAGAATCAACTCTAATAGAATCATTATAGGTGGTTCATATTCCCTAATGCGTCAACTTGGGGTGCACCTATACTATTTATAAAGAAGAATGATGGATCAATGAGACTCTCCATTGATATTAAGAACTTAAACATATAACTATCAAAAACATATATCATCTTCCACACATTTTTTAATTATTTCACCATCTATATGGAACTCAATACATTACGAATATTGATATTCATTCTAGATATCTTCAAATAATGGTGAAGAAAGGGATATAACAAAGACAACATCCCATAAAAGGAATGGACACTATGATTTTATAGTGATTTTTCTTGGTCTTACTAATTCCCCTACTATATTTATGGATCTAATAAATAGATTCTATAGAGACTATCATGATTAGTTTGTGGTGGTATTTATAGATGATATTCTAAATATTCAAAAAGAAATTAAGAGCATGAGGATCACTTGAAAATTGTTCTAAATACACTGATAAATCTAACTTATGAAAAAATTTCCATGTGTCATATGTGGATTTAGAATGTTTCTCTTTTTTTGGGTCACATAATCTCAAAAAAGTGGATATTTGTTGATCAAGAAAAAATTGATGTTATTAATAGTTGGATGATACTATCAACGGAAACTGATATGTGATATTTTTCAGTTGGCATGATATTTTTGGGTGTTTTTAAAGGATTTATCATTATTTTCAAATCCAATAACCATGTTGTCTCAATATGGAGTCATGTCTGTATGGATGGTGGAATGTGAAGATAATTTAAAAGATCTAAAAAGAAGGTTATCCAGTACACCAGTTCTCACAGTACCTTCTAGAGGATAATTTTTTGTGATATAATTTGATTCATCCATGAAGGGGCTAGTATGTGTACTCAAAAAATGATATGGTGACATCATATGCCTCATGAGAATTGAATATCCTTCAGAAAAATCACCCAACTTATGTTTTGGAGTTAGCTGGAGTAATATTTTCATTAATAATATGGAGGTATTATCTTGATGGTGAATGGTTCAATATTTATACTAAAAATATTGTTAAATGTATATTTTCACCTAAAATGAGTTGAATATGCCCAAAATAAGATGGCTGGAGTTTATTAAATATTATGACTACCTAATACATTACCACCTTGGGAAAGGACATAATGTGGCAGATGATATGAGTCAAAAGGACCATGATTTTAACACCCTGAGCTTCCACGGTACGCTTCTCTTTGAATAATACAGTAGCATGTGTTGTACGCAACTTCGAGTTCTAACACACACCACGACCAATCAAAGTAGTTGTTATGAATAATAATACATACTTTTTAAAATTTTAGAAATTTTATCTCTCAAAATGGACTTCATTTTTGGATTTGGAGTATCGAATTTATCCTATGGTGAAATTTTGGTACTTTTCGGATAACTTTAATATTTTGATGAATAGTGAAAATTACTAAATTTTAATTAAAAACAACTTTTTTGATCAAAATAATTAATAGTGATAAATTATGAATTTGAGTGGTTTTAAAGTATATTTAGAATATGTTTTTACCATTTAATGCAATTTTTTTCATTAGACATAATTTCACAATTAAACCGGACATAAACAAGTATCAATCTTTTGATAGTTATTAAATCTTAAAAACACGCTTTTTGTTTTGACAGCGGGAATTAATTTTAAAATAATTTCTACCACTTCTGTGTTTTGAATTTGGAAAAATAGATTCCATATTCGGAATCAGGATTTCCAAATTGTGTAAATATGTAACTTTTATTTTTAGACATTTTGAATAATTACTTCGGTAAATATTTTATTTACCATGATAAAAAGGTAAATCTGGTAAATAAGGGTTAAAAAATAATATTATAATAATACTAAATTAATCTAAAACGTTTCCTAACCTTATTGGTGGATACATGTCCAACCATGAGAATATATGGGTCTATTTTGGGACCCCATGGAGCCACTTGTAGGTGATAGGGACACTTTATTTTAATTAAGTTAAAATAAATACAAAAATGACATAGGCATATATCTTTTAGAAATACAATTTTTATAAAGGGTTATATATGTTGGATTTTAGAATATAAATATTCATTAGAAAGATAAAAATATTTCCTACATAATTATAGTTTATTTATATTTTTTTAGTCATTAAATAATTAAATTTATTTATGACACAATGATGATGTAGTATTTACCATAATAGTGAACAATTAAAATAATTGATATTATAAATACCCAAATAAATATAATTTGAGACTTTTCATGAATTACACTAAATTTATAGGATAATATGACATATTAGTATTTATTTAATTAACGTTTTTCGAAGTAATCATTCATTTATGATTTTTAAAAAAGTCAATTTTTTAATAGTGTCAAAATTGACATAAAAGAGTTTTTAAAACAAATATTATATTATTAATTGATATGAAATTCCTAAAAATCTAAGGTTTGGAAAAAAGAATTATATCATGATAATTTCATCATTAATAGACCACTTGGGGGTCTCTTGGATGTATATAGTAAGTTTATTAACTATAAAATATAAAAATACAAAGTGACATGGTAAGTGTCAAACTAATTAACTAAGAGTTAAAACTAAAATACAAGGTTAGTATAATGACCCAAACCTGTATAAATTATATTGGTTGAGTGGTTTTCGACCCATCCCCACCTTAACCTTTAAATAATCCACTTTGGATCCATTAGAAACCGAATATGAATTTATTATAAAATAATATTTATAGCTTTTCCAAAGGTGCCCCTCACCCCTCTTATAAAAGGACACTCCCCCTTCTCATTAATTCACACCTTAAAAGCCTTTTGGTTCGTCCAACCCCTTCCCAAATGCTCTATCAACTTCCCTAAATTAATCCTAGAGGCCTTAATCTCGTCATAAAGTCACCCTAAGGCGCCCTTTTTATCAAATCAGAAGGAAGAACCCAAAGAAGAGGTAACGATTTCACCACCCTTTTCAAGTTTCTTTCGTATTCCAATTCTTCTTTCTTTGTTATTACCATTCGTAAATAATGAATCCAGTATCTCCTATATACTGTAATATTATTATAAATATGGTAAAACCATATTCAGTATTCTATCCATCCATTGAATGACATGTCACCATACGTGCGTATGTACGGCTTACCGTCTCCACGTCGTGGTGTAATTGTTATTCAATATATAATTATCTGGATGGGTATAATAATGATTTGTAATTCATGTAAATAATAAATATAACATGATAATTATTCTTTATATAGGATATACCATCCAATTATATATTATTTTAATATCAAAAGAATGATATTTTCGCTCGTGCGTACGTACGGATTACCGTCTCCATGACACGATAAGATTTATTTCCAAGTTCACCATTCATCGACGATTATAAAAATATATATTACTAATAAGTATGTAATATATGAGAAAATAATGATACTGGAGATATATATTTATATATAATTATTTATTCACTTACATATATCTTATTCACTTACTTCTGTTCAATACTATATGAAAACAGAAACAGCGTTTATGCATACATACGGACTAACGTCTCCATAAACTGTGTTTCCCATTTCATATATATGTCTATTATACATATTTATGTTCTAAATATATATGATATATTTATCATGTTTTATATTCTGTAAGTATTTAAATCATGATCTAAGTGATATAACCAAGACTGACAAGTTAAAACACGTACGATAAAGAAAGTGATTATTACCCGAAATGTTAACTTAACATGGAAGTTATTATTAAATGGGTAATATAAAGTCATAAATGAATCATATATGATAACATAAATATTAATATGGTTCTGGTATAATTTAATAACATAATATGATCTTCGTACAGGAGTTTAAACGTACCCTCAACTAAAGGAAAGTGCAATGTAAGGGGTCTTCATCTCACTCCTTATTCCCGTGAGATTCATGCCATATTTCCACTATTACCTCTTGTGTGGTTTATGTACTGACAATAATTGTATTATTTGTGTAATACACTTTAATTTATGTGTATTTACATATTCATTGTATGATACCACTTTCATGGGGTTTATTTTTCGTAAGTTACCAAATTGGTAAAGGTTTATTTCGCAATCTCTTCATTATCTGAGATTATTTAAACGTAATTATCTTCTGGGCCTCCTTATCATCCAAATCCATGTTTCTTAAAAATGTCTTTCAAATCATTTTTACTATTTAATATACAATGGGATAAAGTCATTTATACCCTTATTTGACTTTATATGTTTTTAAAGGAATCTTTCCAACATTTTTGAAACAAGTTACTTTTTATCCTTTTGACAAAATTAAGGTAAGAATTTTTTTTAACTTATACGGTGGGTGCGATTATTCTCCATTGTTATTACACATTTGAATCTTCCTTCACAAGCTTATAAGGATATTTTCAAAATAAAGGTTTTCTCTATAATTATGCAACTTTTAAATGATTTCAAAATAATAGATATTTCTATCAAATAGTATTGATTTCATCTATGTCAATATCCTTTGATAAATTTTACACTTGTTTCAAGTTGATTTATTATGATACAAATCATCCATATTTTATTTATGGTTTTGTGATATTCTTGACTATTGATGAGTTATTTTTATGCCATTAATGATTTATGATTAATGTTTTGACATTTTGTATGTTAGTTTTAATATGAATATTTATGTTATATTTCATCATCTTCTTAAGATGAATGTGTTTGACTAGTATGTTCCAAGTTGGGGACCGATAAAAGTAAGCCCTCCGGGTTTGGGTCCAGTTACAGCAGACCCTCCGGGTTGGTGTCCAGTTATTAGAGTCACTCAGGGTTGGTGTCCGCTTATTAGAGGCACTCCGGGTTGGTGTCCGGTTATTAGAGTAACTCTGGGATGGAGTCCGGTTATAGAGGCTCTCTGGGTTGGGTCCCGGTTACAGTTATCCATTAGGTCTTGGCACGAGGCCTTGAAACAGAAATTAAATTTCGGCATCATGCATTCCATCATTATGAAAGTGGTTAGTGATATTTCATGTGATTATTTGATTAGTTGAATATCCATGTGAATAAGTAAATGACATTATTTCAATTTATTTATTCCATATTATGTTGAAGTTCAAGTTTAAAAGGCTTTTGTTATAGTTTTATACATTGCCTTAAATCTTTATGCTTATTTTTGAAAGTTTCTGTTGTATTGGTAACCCTTACTGAGAATTTTAGCTCACCCCTTTATATGTTTAAATTTTCCCAGGATTCTGTGAAGTGTAATGTGATTATTATGTAGGGTTATTCCAAGGGAATAATGGCCTTCATAAAGATTATTTATGTCGTTTTGTACATCTTAAACTTCAAATGTAACATTCATGTATGTGATCTATTTTTCCAAGACTGCTAAACCGATCGGTCCTTCGGGACTTGATTCCTTGTAATCATGACAATGTATTAAAATAATGCACCAACTCTAGGTAACTTGGGTCGGGGCGTTACAATGATATCCTATACATGATTAGGATCACAAAAGAGACAATATTTATGGATTTTACAAGGATATATCATGAAATTTTAACGGGGATAAATATTAAATTTATTAATTGATTTTTCAACCATCAATAAAGGTGAAGATTGAAGAGGCATAGAAGGATGAAAAAGGGCTACAAATGATGGTGAGAACTGATCCTCAAGTGAACCTTGATTGGGATGGAATAATGTGGATCAGGAATTTGGTTTCTATTCATCATATACTTGAAATAAAGAAGTAGCTATTGGATTAGTATCATAGTTCTTCATCATAAATTCACCATGGATGCAGAAAGATGTATAGAGACTTGATAGAGTATTTCTGGTGGGATGGAATGAAAGGACATGTTGTTGAATATTTCTATTTGTGATCTATTTTCCAAAAGGATAAGGATGAGATATGAATGTATAATGGGATGTTATAAAAATTTCCCCAACCATAATGGAAATTGTAAAACATCACTATATACTTTGTCATTAGACATTACAAAACATCTAATAGCCATAATGCTATATGGGTAATAGTTAATCTCCTTATGCATTAAGCATCCTTCATTGGTATTAGAGAGGATTTTTCCCATGCTCATCATCCAAGGTAATATGTAAAGGAAGTGGTAAGATTACATGGAGCACAAAATTTTATTATATCTGATCAGAATATGAGGTTTACCTAGTAATTATAGTGAAGCCTTTGGTGGGCTCTGGATATAGAGTTATGTTTCAGCACTTCTTTTCATCCATAGACAAAAGACTAGTCTGAGAGGAAAATTCAAACTCTATAATTAATTTTGAGAGATTTATCTATGGATTTTAATAGATGTTGGGATCAACACCTACCTTTGGTGTAATTTTGTTACAAAAATATCTTTCACTCCAGTATTTAGATGGCCCATTATGATGCCCTTTTTGGAATGATGTTTATAACTCAAACAATCTAAGATGATGTTGGGGAAATAAAATAATTAGTACTTGATATTGTTGATAAAATGGGATAAAATGATATATCTAATCAAAAAAACATAATATCATATCAGTGAAAACAAAAAGTGATGTTGATAATAGAATAAATGACCTAGAGTTTTAAGTGGTTGACCATGTGTTTCTATGAATATCTCCATAGAAGGGAGTAATGATATTTGGAAATAAGGGAATGTTGAGCCCTAGGTATATTTTTCATCGGGAAATTCTTGACTGTGTTGGGAAGGTAGCTTACCGATTGGTGCTTCCACCAAATTATTCTCAAGTTCATGATGTGTTCCATGTATCTCTCCTGAGAAATTATATTCCTGATACTTCACATTTTCTAAACTCAGAAGACGTAGTGCTCGATCAAGATCATTATTATGAAGAACAACTAAAAAATATTCTAGATCGTAGTAATAATGTTTTGTGAAACAAGACCACTAGCATGGTCAATGTTTTGTGGCAGAACCACCAATTTGAGAAAGCTATGTGGGAACATTATGATATGATGAGGGAGAGATATCATCATCTGTTTGTATTCAAGAGATTAATTACAATAAAAAATTCATTTTAAGTGGGTATAATGTAACTCTTAGATGTTTTTATGTAATATTTTTTCAAAATAATTTTAATTCTTCAATTTCTTCCATTACATGTAATCGTGATTTTAAATGAACAGTGAGATTCCCTTAGTATAATGTGACCATATTAACCTAGTCGTTAGGTTATCAGGGATACATATGACTAAATTATGAAAATTTATGGGGAAATAATTGTCTACCAATTATTTATGAAAAATATAAATCAATTATATATTTTTAATTTTTTGTTAATTAATTGAGTGAATTGCAACTATTACCGATTCCAAAAGACAAAATCAGAAAAAATAAATTAACTATAGAATTTATCTTTGGATATCCCAAAACATCTAATGGCCATAATTATATATGGGTTATAGTTGACCTCTATATGAATTTTCCACCCTTCATTTCTATTAGAAAATATTTTTCCAATTATCAGCTTGAGAGGATATATGTATGGAAATTTGTAAGATTTCATAGAGAACCACATTTGATTATATCTAATAAAAATATGAGGTTTACCTAGAAATTATAGTGAATCCATTAGCAGGCTCTATATATAGAGTTATGTTTTAGAACATCATATCATGCTCAGATAGACAGCCAGTCTGAGAGGAAAATTGAAACTCTAAAAGGAATGTTGAGAGATTTCTATATGGATTTCAAATGTTACTGGGATAAACACCTTCCTTTGGTGTAATTTTATGACACCAATAGATTTCACACCAACATTTAGATGCATCATTATGATGCCCTTTATGGAATGAAGTGTATAAATCAAATAATCTAAGATGATGTTGGGGAAATAAAACAATTAGTACAAGATATTGTTGATAAAATTTATTAAAATTAAAAATCTATTCAACAGAAAATAATATCATCTCAGAGATAACAAAAAGGAGATATTGATAATTGATGAATTCACCTAGAGTTTGAAGTGTCTAAAAAGGGGTTTCTATGAATATCTCCATGGACTGGTGTAATGAGATTTTGAAAGAAGGGAAAGTTGACCCCTAGGTATATCTGTCATCATGAAATTCATGACGATGTTGTGAAGGTAGCCTACTAATTGGTGATTCCACAAAATCATTCTCAAGTTCATGATGTGTTCCATGTATCTCTCCTAATAAATTAAATTCATGATCCTTCACATGGACTAAACTCATAAGACGCACCTCTAGAATAACTAGTTATTCTATATGTATTCCTTCTAACCTAGTTATTCCATATTATTAATTAGTTATATCTACCAACTAATTATTAGTTATTCTATATTTATTCCAAATATTTTTCCCATATAACTAAGTGTTAATTAATAATTAGAGTATATAAAACTAATTGGAATACATATGGAATATAATTAGTTATTCCATATGTATTCCAACTAGAGGTACGTATAACTAATATAAACACTTAGTTATATGGAATACATATAAATAATTGTATAAAAACTTAGTTTTATAAACACTTAGTTATATAAACCCTTACTTACATAGAATAATAAGGAATATATATAACTATGTATTTATATAAACACTTAGTTATATGGAAAAATATGGAATACAATTAGTTATTCCATATGTATTCCAACTAGAGGTACATATAACTAATATAAAAACTTAGTTATATGTAATACATATAACTAATTAGAATATATATGGAATAAATAATTGGAATACATATAACTAACTGTGAAGGATCATGTACTAACTTTTTATTTCATATGTATTCCATAGAATAATTAAGTGTTATCTAAAATGATAAGGTATAAATTGATATTCTAAACTTGTATAAAATATATTTTTTGAGGATATTAAAACCCTATATTATATAATATTATAAATTGGACCATTTTGGATGTTTTTTATGGTTTTTATTTTATTAAAAATTAATATTTTTGGGGATACCAAAAGTTCCTTTAACCTCAATTAAAAAAGGGCACATCCTCCCATATCGCTAAAATCAACATTCATCCTTCATGATCAGTTATCCCCAAAAATTTCACCTTATCAACTTCCCTATTTACATTCTAGTAGTTCAAGTCTACTTTGAAGACCAACTCTTGTAATTTATGAAGAGATTTAGAGGAAGCATGTCGAAGAAGTTGTAATATCGTCTATCGTTTATTTCAAACTTATATATCCTTCTACTCCCTCTTAATGTGTTTTTTTCATTATAAAGTAATAAATACATTATCAATTATATAATAAAATTATATTATAATTATTATGGAATAGAAATATTCAACTTTATATTCATCCTATGAAAAATGAAATCATCGCATGTGTGTACTTACAGCTTACCGTCTACACGTCGTGGTGTAAAATTTTTAACACAACCACATTACATATATTTAGGGGAATAATAAATTTACATTATCATGATAACATCATATTTATTCATAAATATTATAAATAATTCACTTAAATACCCTTTAACAATTATGGGATTGGTATCATCGCATGAGTGTACATACGACCTACCATTTCAACGATGTGATTTGATTCATTCTACATGATCATCACTAAAGAATGATTATATAAATGTAAATCACGAATAAATCTGATATATATTCTTTTAATATCACTTTTTCATCACTTAAATATAGCCTAAGATGGTGAACCATAACTTATTTGAAAAAACGTACAAAAGAACATAAAATGGGTAATCTTTAAATAATGAGTTACAATGAAATGTCACTAACAAATGGATGATAATATGAAACTATATGATATTGTGAAATTGACTATGCATATGGAATAATTGAATAACATTATTTAAATCATTTTACATGATGATCATTTACATACATAAGAAACCAGACCTAAGGTAAGGGATAATTTTTCAATCTCATTATTATATGTGATTGTTTATATGTAAGTATATTTATCATACACATCCATGTTTCCCAAATATTTAATATTAATTTTATTCTTCTAAAATTTATTAAATTCAATTTTTCCCATTGCTGTATTTTTATTTAACCCTGTGAAAGGAATGTTTTGTCATTATTCGATATGAGGTACATTTTTTACATTATAGGAAAATGTTTAAGAAAAATGTTTTCATAAATTATATAGCATGAACAAATTTTTAAATTTTAATAACTACTTATTTACATGAATAATATTATAAATTATTTCAGGTTTATTTTCAAATAAATTATTTTCCACTAAAATTCTATGATATTTTGAGAGAAGAATATTTTTTTTAATAAGAAAGGATATTTTCCTCTATAATTTATTTCATGTGTTCTATAAAAATTATTTTCCATTTATGATATTATTTTTTTAAGTAGGTAATGTTCCATTTATACTATACCTATAATTTTTATGGTTTTATTATGTGATTTATGGAATTATATTTATGAAATCTATTTGTTTTACGTGGATTATAATAGGATTTAATGATGTTTAAGAAACCCATTTTATTTCATGGGTTGTGATGAATGATTTATGATATTTTGGAACACATAAGAATTGTTTCATTATGACATTGTAGTGACTTATATCTTCCACCAATTAATTATGTTAACATTTATATCTCTTCAGATAGAAATGGCTGGAATATGAAATGATATCAGTTTAGTAGTACATGGATGGAATGAGGAGTGAACTCAGTTCAGTAATGGACTTTTTCTGCTATGATGGTATTGGCATTGATAATTCAATAATATGAAATTATTTCTATGATTATGGGTATGCCACAAAATATTATGTCTTTTGTTATGACTTTTGGGATTATTTTCATTGATTCTAATGAAATTTCATGACTTATCTCGTGGCCTGATATCACTATCTTTCATATGTAGTAAAGGATTTTTAAATGTTATGTTATTATGTATTATTATTATGATATGATTTATATATCCCTTTGTAACCTTTATCGAGAATATGAGCTCACCCTTTCATAATTTTATATTCCACATGTCATAAAGAAGGGTATTATGCATGATATGTCAAAAAGGGGTCTATCTATGACTAAATAATTGGGAGACAATGAAGATTTATTATGAATCTGTTCTTTATATTTTCCATTTTCAAATGACTCTATACCTAGAAAAGCCTATCATGGATTTTTTATATTTTGAAATGAATGTTATTCAAAATTTATGTAATATTAATGTATTTAATGTATTGGTAGTTATAATCAGGTGACAAAAATCACTGATAAAAGGTACTCGTTATTAGTTCATGTTTAAACTCAACTAAAGGATTACACTATTAAAGGTATATTTTTTATTATTTGAGTGAAATATCATTAACCCCACTAATATTTAGTATGAATGGTGTATTTTGAATCATGTAACATCACTTCTTTATTTTCCTTCATATTGAATAGTGAATGTGAAGAATCGTTTTTTGGTTTCCATTCTACTCTCTATAGGCACAAAAAATGTGGGTTAAAATATAAATATATATATATATATGATAAATTCAATGGTCAATGAAGTATAAATCCTATCAAAATTTAATAAAATATATTAACTAGTGATGTATATGAAAACATTTTGATGTTCAATTATAGAAATAAAATATTATATAAAAAATATAAATTGAATCATACTTACATCACCTAATTCCCCCCACCTTAGGGTGTCTCTAACATAATCCCCTTGATGGACTACCTAAATATATATATAGTAGATTTATTATTAGTAGGATTTTTTTCACTGACATGATCAATGTTTTTAATGATGGATTTCATAAAAACTAATGGATCACTTCATTAGTGAAAATAATTTTAAATATTAGAAAAAATATTTTATTTAAAAAAATTATGATTTTATTGATTTGAACAATAAATATTATAGGAATGGATTATTTTTTAGAGTTAAAAAAGAGTTATCTTTGAGATAAATAATGTAAATATTGAGATTGATTCACCAGTTAAAAATGATTTAAAGGAATCTTTTAAGGATGGTGTAAACAAGTAAATTTATCATTTCATACATTTTATAGTAATGTGGCTTTAATTAAAAATTTATTTTATAAATTTATAAACACTATATTAAAATTATTGTATATCTAAATGTGAGTAGAAAATGAATACTAGAGGAATGAGTACTCAAGTAAATTTAATGAATTCAATTGTAATATCGTATTATAACTCTATTTTAAAGAAATAATATGTTTTTCCATACATTATTAGAGAGATAATAGTATATTTTATTATTATGTTGAAATAATAGTATTTTTTTATATATGAGGTGATCATGTATTCCCCAAGAAGAGATATCAAACTTAATGGAACATGTTTTACCAAGGGAATTCACAAATAATAGATTTTCTTCCAATATTATTTATTTATCAATATAAAAATATATGTTATAGAGAGACTAAATGGATTTTAATTCCTATGTAACGAAATGTGGTGGAATCGTGAAGGGATAAAGTTAGCAGCTTGAGGGTATTTCAAAAAATATTTCAAAATTGATTGCTATGGAAAAGGAATTAATAGAAAGAATAATTACTCTTATAATTTATATATTTGAAAGAATTAATTTTGGTGTGAAATAATATTAATTTTATAAAGTTTTTTATAATAAATTTATAAAAGAAGGTTATCAAATGAAATAACATGTGGAGAAGATAAACACCAATAATGATCTCCTGAATATACCTCTAATGTGTTTTTTCATCAAAAAGTTTAAATTTATTTCAGAAAAAAATAACATTCCAAATTTTTAAAATAGTTACTCCAAATTAATATGGCAAAAAAATGATAACGATATGGATGAAAAAGGAATAATATTAGAATATGATTCAATTTACATGTAGAAAAATGTGAAATAAATATCGAGTTGTTACATGAACTAAATCTAGATAATACCATATGTGATATGATTAATGTGGTAGATCTTTTTTCCACCATTGTTTATTTGTAATGAAATTATAGGTATAAGAAATCATAAAATTTTATCGATTTCATAATGAAACACATAACTCATTTGATATCCATGAAAAATTATTATCAAATGTATTGGTATGTTATGTAGGGAATAAATATCAATAATTTAGAGAAAATATTAATCCTTACTTAATTAGACACTAATTAAGATGATCGAACAACGCATATAATCCATACAAGAAGAAATTATTACATTAATGGGGAAATAATAATGAACATGCTCTTTCTTCTTGAATGTTTGAAGAATATAAAAACAGGATCCTACCAAAAAAAATGAAAATTCAGATATGGAACTTATGATCATTGTGGAGGTGAGATATGAGGCATGTCTATGTTCTCTTTTAGAAACCTCTAAATGGAAATAATTGAGTCTTTGAGGATTGGTTAATAAATAGTTAATGTGATGGAGATGAATAATCCATTATTCATACAATAGATGATGAAATCATTTCAATTATGATAAATTCCAAAAAAATAGAACACCACATGATAAAGAAAAAAAATTCTCAATTCCATTATGTTAATATTTTTTATGAGTTCACATATATATGATCCTATGGTATGTTTTTTAGGTGGATGAAAAAATGTGATGATGGAGATTATTAAGTATATGTAGAGATGGAATTCATTTCCCTTAATCTAAAAATGGAAACAAAAATGATTTCATATGATGTCATCATTCATCTTGACGATCCCCATTCATAATAAACTGAAAGATTGTGGTAACCATATTACAATATACATTTTTTTATAACATGTTTATTATGAGATATGACTCATGGGAATGATACGATCCATGAGGCTATTTTGATATAAAAGATTTTTTTTTGAAAAGTGATAATATCAGTTGATTCATTGATGATGATTGGAATAAATAGTATTAATTTTGTATCATATTTTTTGATCAATCTAAATTGAATGAATTTGTAGGGTTTTTATGATCAAAGTTTCCTAGAACTGGAGTATTAATGGTGGACAAAACTAGGATCAAAGCTAGAATAAAATATTATTATAGGTGTATTGAAAATTATGGTTTATATATATATATTAGTGTCATGATAAATAATCTTTGGTATCATTACTCTAGAAGTAAGAGTGATATGGGAAACAAAAAATAAATCAATTACATATTAATATATTTCTAATATTTTGTATCATCAATGTCAATTTAATGGATTAAAATTGATTCTAATAGAATTTATTTATTCTGACATATGGAATCAAAAAACATTGTATATATCTAGGAGTGTTAATATGAGCTGATTTAGATGGATTTTTTGATGACTGTAAAAATGGTTAATCCTAATACAGAGAATAATAATCTTGATTTATAGACTAGTGTTGTCTAATTAATAAATATTTATATCTAAAAATGTATGTGGTTTTATGTTTTAGGCACAAATATTTAGGGTGGGTAATTTTATAACTTTAACATTTATTTTTTCGAGAAATTATAATCAATATACACCATTAGTTATATTTATATTCATAAGTTACATGGATAGGCATGGTGATTTGTACAAAAATAAATATTTACAAAAATAGTAATCTTCTCATTAGTCATGATGGATTTTTGAAATATCATATTATAAGTGATAAATTCAATTATTAATTACATGACAATTTAAATTTGTATTCAATAACCCATAACCACGCACCTTGGTCCAGTGAAAAAAAAATCATTCTTTAAAAACTCTAATTGATACAAACTATGATGAACTTATAATTATTTTCTATTATACCAAAAATTTCATCCTTTAATCAATAAAATAACAAATATTCCATTGAATGGAAGAATTATTCATTTTGGATAAAACAATGGATTGTTTTGGGAATTTCCCAATAATGAAGAATACCTTATATACTTCTAATAAGATAAACTCATCTTTATAACACTGGGGATGGAAACATAAGATATTTGTGAGATTAGATTATTTCTTTTGGGTTATTATAAGATATAAAAATCAATTATAATAAGTGATTTTATGATGAAAATATTTCTCTAATTAAGATACATAACATAATTGTAACGCACTAGCAATAATTATATTAATGTTTTTATTCAATGGAATCCAAATCACAATGATCATATCATTATTCAAGACTTTAATTAATACCTTAATTATAAACAAATAAAAATATAATTTTATTAATTTATTTTTATTGTTTAAATTTAAATGTAAAAATAAAATGAGGTTAAATATTTTAGAAGGAATAAAAATAGTTGTTTTTGGGTGAATAGTGGAAATACCAATTTTTCATAAACTATCACTATAATAAAGTTATAATGATATAAGGATTACTGCAATGAATATGAGATCAATTCATATAGAATGAAAAAAATTAAATATGTCATATAATTCATAAAAACATTTTTCTAAACTTATTAATATAGATATATAATTTTAGAAGTCTATGTAAAATTTTAAAAAAAAATTATTTCTCATTATTTTCTCTTAATCGAGTATTTATATGGTTATTTTAGGTTTTAGTTTGATTTTTAAAAAATAATTATCATTTTATTTTATATAATAAAATTATTTATATTCAAGATAGAATTATACTTTATTTTTCATTAAAATCATTTTTATTCTTAAAATAACTATTTAATAAAAATGATTTTTGTCCTATTTTGGAACTTATATTAAAAAAATATTTTTTCAACGATAGAAATTTAAAGTTTATAAATGGATAATATATTATTAATCATCATAATTAACATTAATTAATAAGTCCATCATCATATTTACAATAATGAATACTAAAAAATTATATATATATATATATATATATATTAAGAGATATGTGTAAAAATGAAACATAAACATGTATACAAATCATATATTGGTTTTATTTATATCTTAACCTTAATAAAATTTATTAATTTATAATATTGAGCTACTTGAAAATGAAAAAAATATTTTATATTTTTAATATCATTTATATAATTAAAAGTGTTTACTTTCACTCACTTTTAAATGGGAACAACATATTACCTATTATCCACCCATAATGGGAAACTTCCCTCAACTAATCCCAACAATAATCCATTCACAACCATCATACCCATGACTTAAAGTATATTTTTCATCAATGAACAAGAAATTAAGGATTAATTTGTTTACCAATAAGGGTTTTCTGAAGAAGATGCATAACATTAAACCGAGCATTTTCATTTTTCAAACTTTTATCCCTCCATAAAATATTTTTTAAACATTATAATATATTAAAATTATTATTTTATATATATTTAATTGTAATTAATCTTTTCAAATCTTCCTTATTTTCCGCCTTCACATCCTATGGAAAAATTATAACATCACTCATGTGTATGTATGACATACCATCTCCCCAATGAAGTATAAATTAATTTTCATCACTACATTACATAGACTGTTATAATTATTAAAAAAGGATATATATGATATTTATGAAATAAATATAATTATATAAATGTAATATATTATTTACCTTCTTACCCTTTATCTTGATAAAAATGATAACGTCGTAATGTATATATATGGACTACCACCTCTAAAATATATTGTCATTCATTTTCCATTCGTCCATTTTATAGTTCATTATGAATATTTATCCAAATTTTTTTATATTATATATATATCACTATAATTACTCTCTATATGAATTAAATATTATCATTTTTCATGAACTGAACCTTCCATACAAAAACATGTTTGAAAAATGAAATTGTATGCACTTGAAAAAAACTATATTAGTAATGTATTTTAATTAAAATTGATGAAATTTTATAAATGGAACATATATTATATTATAATTATATATAATTTCATGAAATTTATTTATAATAAATTTAAATATATTTTACAGGAGGCTATATACAATTAGAAATCTTTTTAGTCCTGTGTTAAGATATTATTTCACAATCTCATCATTATTAAAAAAAAATTATGATTAAGTATCCTTTGAAGTGATAATTTGAAATTTTAATCATTAAAAAATACAATATTATCCTCTTTATAATTATATTTATTATCATATTTTCATTTCATTTTACTCTCTATTTTTACTCAATAGTATAAAAGAATGATTTTAAGGAAGACTGATGTTTTTTAAATATGTAATATTTTTATTTCACATAAAAAATTCATTATAATAATTTAAACAATGATCTTTTTAATATATAAAAATGATTGATTACGTTTATTTTTACTCATATTCTTCTTGTTATAAATTTTTTTGAAATTATAATTATTTATAATTTTCATACTATTCATTTTTTATTTAATGTTAAAATGGAATATTTGTTTTGAAATACACCACACAAATGGTGTTTTCCATCATAAAATTTTCAATATACATTGAAGAATAATTTAAATGATTTCTGGGATAATTTAAATGGAAAACTTTTTTCCAAATATTTTTTAAATATTTTTAATTTTAATAAGTTATTTAAAAATCTATATGTAATTTTTCTCCTGAAATATTATATTACTATTATACTGGTATTTTCATATTTTTCAACATAAATTGATGTATTTTATTATAAAATTATTATATTTTATAAAAATACCATCCAAAATATTTCTCTGGATGGCTTATGATCATATTGACTGGGAACAATACTGAAATTTTGAATGTCAGTTCTTCCAATACAAACTGTTCTTGATTATTAATGCATGTTGAAAATGTTTTATCCTATATTTATGTGATGAATACATTGGGACTAATATGTAATGAGGTTTTACTATAATTAAATAGATTTTAAATTAATTGATTTCTATCATGAGGGAAAATAGGTTACGTATTTTTCCATTCCCCTAACCATTTATTAAGATGTATTGACATGAAGCCTCTATGGTATGATTCAGTTTTCTGATGTTGTACATTCCATTATTATCTAATAAGATATTGATGTCAATGTAACCATTTATAAATTTATGTTTTACATGTATATGTTTCAAGATCTTATGATTATTAATATAGAAATATTTGACCATCATTTATTCATAGTGTATTTTTCATTTCATAATTATTTCCAGACAGAATCTTTTATAAACTTTTTAGTAATGAAAATATAGGCATAAAATTTTATTTTGTTTTATTTACCCATGGTTATTATATGATTACTAAAGTTAGTATGAAATTATATTATATAAACTAAAATAATTTCATAATTAAAAATTCGATGTAAATTTTTTATTTTAATATGTAACATGTTATTCAAACATTTATCTAGTATTCTAGGAACACAAAACTATTCTATCTCTCAGAATGTTATAACCATTAACTAGTTCCAATTTAATAATTTAAGCACTAACTTTGTGATTATAGGGTTATTGTTGTTATATTTTATATCAATAGATCATTGATATAAGAATAGGGAACAAGATTTAAGAAAGAATTATATATAACAAAATAATAGGAAAAACTCCTAGGATATGTCAATTTATTTGAAAATATCCTCAATTTTTATAATGTAGATGTATTTTCTATTTCCAAGGAAATAAAAAAAAATTGATAATATATTTTTAATATATCAATTTCTTAAATTTACTTCCATGTAATAATTTGGAATGGCATGGATTGGTCAACCACTCAATACTCATTATTAAAAATTAGGCGGTGCAAGATTGAAAACTTATTTTTAAAATCTAGATTAATTTATATTTTATTCACGTGTTCATTAAAAAAAATTACAAACATTTTAAATTTTTTTATGATTTTACTAAAAATATGATTTAGTGATTAGTTATGAATAAATATAAATTTTATATTATGGTTTTAAAGTATTCAAAATTAATAATTATTATTTTAAAATTCATGGTCTCATCTAGTTTTTTCCATATTTTAGAAATGATTCTTATATAATAGACTAGAAATCATTGAAATGAATGTAATCAAGGTAGGGATTTTCTAGAAATGAAAAAAATGATGAAAGAACTATAGATAGAGCTAGAGCTGGAAAAATTATAACTATATTATGTTAGAAAATTAATTTTATGAACAATAAAATTTCTAGTATGGGGTGACATGTTAATCATCAATGTGGTCTCAAAATTATAGAAATTTTAATTTGAAAACATCCTTCTTCATTTATTTGAACATAAAACCTGTTAGTATGAGATAAATGGATATGTTCTTTAAGAAGTAAATTAATTACATTGGGATGTATAGTAAATGATATTGTTGATATATAAGTATATTATCTATTGGGGGATATGGAGAAATTATAGTCACTATTTAAAACCAGTAACTTTTAAATTTAAATAAATATAAGTGAGTAAAAATATTTTATAATGATATTCATTGAAAAATATTTTTCTCCAAGAAAAATAAGTGTATATAGGAAAACAATTCATATCATTACTGTAAAATGTATATGAAAATTATTCTATGTAAAAAATAAAACTTAAAATTTTTATTAAGGTCGGATTTATATTACATACAAAATATAAATAGTGATATTTAATTTTTTATATGATATAAAAAGTATTGTATTTAAGAGGTATATATTCTATATTAAATTCCCAAAATATGGGGATATAATATCATGTTCTTTAATGAAAGAAAATAATTTGTCGTGTCATATTTCAATGAATTATTTTATGAAAATAATTGGATGGATAAAAAACTAACAGAGGAAAAAATTATAAGGGTAATAACAAATGATTGAATTTTCATCATGTGATACTTATAAAAGAAAGCCCCCTTTTTCCAACATGAAGGAACATGAGTTGGATTTAAATTTGTTGAGAATGTATATCATGATCATGAGTGCAAGGGTTTGTGATAAGTAATCAATGTATAATTCATTAACTTTAATTTGATGGGGAATAATAAAAAATAATGTCAGAAATATCATGCGAACAAACCATAGATAAAGATGAGTGGAGAAGGTCATGCCATTGAAATTACTATAGATGATATTAAAGTTCATATCAATTTGGTTAATGGAATATTGATAATAATATAACTTTTATCTAATGAATTATTTTTTCTCTATCCTCATACTTCTTTATATATTCTATAATTTTTATTAAACCAAAAAATTATATCACACTTAGAAAAGAGATATGAATTGTAAAATGTAGAAGAAATATTATCAAAAAAATTTATTTCATTGAATTATAATTATGTTTTAGGGAAGTAATAAAAATTATAATTTTATTATTATAAAAATTTAAGGCTTTGGTATATTTCTTCTTATGTATTTGATTTCAAACCCGTGAGGGCGCTTCGGGGGGTTTCGCTGCTCCGCCGCGATGAGGATCTGGTTCCGTATTAGGGTTTGGGATGCCTCTTACCCACTTTCTTGGTTCTGTTATTGTTGATGGAGAATGTGGATCGGCATGGGATGCAGGTCCGCGACTTCCTGGAGGTAGCATCGCTCTGTGTGATACTACGGAGGAAAAATTGAATGTTGTGGATCGTGATGTATAGTGTGACGCTTGGGTGGGCAGTGGTTTATCTGTGCTAGATCTATTGACTGCTTAGAAGGATGCTTCTAAGGTCCTCTTTTCATGATCTGCGTTGGACACACAGACAACCTTTGGTCTTCACGGTAACATTAGGGATTTTTCTGATCTATCATTGGGGCTGAAGAGTGTGACGAATTCTCCATCTACTCAGGTGATTTCTGATCCGCTAATGGTAAAATCGAAAGGGGTTTTGAATTCCTTGAATGGTAGTGATAATTTGAATGTACCCACTGGAGTAGTGGAATAACCAGTGACACAATTGTTTTAATCTTTCTTTGACACTGGCTCTGTAAGGATTCTCTGAAAAAGGTGATCAGCCCATGTTGAGTATAATATTGGTGTTTTCAATGAAAGAATTGCAATTATGAAGAGTTATCTGATTGTGCATCTTGTTTTACCTAAAGGTGAGAATTCCTAGAGGTTTAAGGATATGGTAAGATAGATATCATTTTTTTGGTTTTCCTCTAATTGGATATGTGATTCTCTTGGTCATGTATTCTTTCATTACATTTTCCCTTTGAATGATTCCAAAATACATGCATGGAGATTCAGGTCACGGACTCTGAAACCTAGATGGTGTCATCTATATGAATGGTCCCTATATTTCAATGCCTCTCATGTACAAAATGCATTTTCTCAGGTTTGGTTTCGTTTTCATGGTCTTAATTGGGTCCTTTGGCACCCAAAAATACTGCATGATATTAGCTTGGCAATTGGAACTCCTATACGCCTCGATACAGAAAATGAGGTTGTTCGGTCTGGACACTCTGCCGAAATATTGGTAGATATTGATTTTAGATCTACATTGATGGATAAGGTAAATCTCTCTACTCCCTCTGATAATATCCATATTGATTTTTAATATGAAAGGAAACCCCTTTTCTGTACCGAATGCATGTCGGTTGTGAATTATTATGAGTTATGTCGGAAGAAAATTTCTTGTGAGAGATGTGGGATGAAGGATCATTCAACTGACATCTATAGAAGGAAACCTGAGAAGAAGCACATGGCATTTTCATAGTCTCTTGATCGTGATGGAGATATCCTAAAAAAACATCTTCCACTAAGATCGATATGTTGTTTTCTGAAAAATCTTTCTCGCAGGTGCCTATTTTGAAAGGCAAAGGCCTTATGGTGGATAAGTCACCTATGAGTGGCCCCTCTACTACTCCGGTTGGATTTGTTAGTGGGAATAAATCTAATGATGGTTGTGTTATTTATCCTGTTGGATTAGTTGAGACTGGATAGAATGCTTGCCCCACTGTTGTTGGGTCTCCTACTTGCAATGACCCTTCAAACCCTATCATGCTTGATTGTCATGGTGTATTCCTAAATGTGATGACACTGGTGTGCCTGATACTAGTTTGTATGATCACATTAGGATCCCTCAAAATGTTGATTGTCATCATGAGATCATAAATTTATTGAAATATTCTAGGATTATTGAGAAGTGGGGTGACATCTCTGATGCAGAAGGGAAGAAAACAGGCAGTGGTGGTCTTGCCTCCTTTAAGGATGCACTCTTATCTGAAAAATTGAAGACATCTAACACTCATGTTCTTTCGAAGAGAAGTCCAAGTAAGAACTACTCTGACACAACTCACACTATGTCTACCCGAACTTCTTCGATGTTTTAGGGAAATTTCAATTCTGATATTTTTAAGAGCTTCAACAGGGGTATGTCTCAATCATAATGGGAAACAGGTGATGATTCTGATTATGGTAATAACATGTCTTATTATGATCTTTAATTTTGTGCTTGACAGATGATGGAAAGTTCCTTGGTTTTACCTCGATCATCTGTCTTATACTTTTTCTTTTATTTTTAATAAATGGTCAGAAGCTTAGCTTTAGGAATGAGTTTTTGGGTTATTTGATTTCAAAGAATAAAGAAAGAAAAATTTATTTCAAGGGGAAATAGACTATGGATTATATTGAATATTCAGAATTCATTTTATTTATATTATAGAATTCATCTCTAGAATCATGCCTAAATCCATCCCTATTAGACCTCGTAAATAAAATTCATGGAGACAAATAGAGGAAAAACCTATGGATGGGAAGGGTGACGAAATAATTGAATATTTTATTATTTTTAATGAATACATATATGTTTTCCATAAATAATGATGCATACATCCACCTATATGTGATGTTTGTGAACCTATTGAAATAAAAAATTATGTAAAACGTATATATATAACTCCTTAATGCATGGCCCCAATGAATATCATGGGGTAAATGAACTAAAAAAATGAGTTCGGTGGTAAGGATTTAATATACCAAAGCATTTCATCATTGGGAGATCCTAATTTATTTGTGAAAAATATATATCAGACTATGATGAAATTCACTGATTAAAGGTTAATAAATTCCATGTCAGCGTGAAAATTACCGACTAGCTCATATTGATGACTTGATCAATCAACTTGTTGGAGATAAATATTTTTAAAGATTGATCATCTATTTTAGAATCATTAATTATAAGTATGAATTAAAATATATTCCAATGACATCATCTAAATTTTTATTATGGAAATTATCATTTTAATGTAATCCCATTTGAAATTTCTAATGAACCCTTTGTGTTTGTAAATATGATGAAAAAAGTGTTCAAAAAATATATAGATAATTCTATTATGGTATTTTTTTATGATATCGTATTATCATCCAAAATTTTTGAATAAAAAAATAGCCAATTTAAAATAATTCATAATCTATATTTAGAGAAGGGGTTAAATGATAAATTATTCTATTGTGAATTATAGATTCAATAAGTCAATTTTCTTGCCATAATGTTTTTGTGTTTGGAAGAACAACTAATCCTTGATTGACATAGACAATCCAATAAGGTCCTATTCTAGAAAAATTAACTAAAGTACATAATTTCAGTAGATTTTTAAGTTTATATATTAAATTTTCTCTAAAAATATCATGAATTGCAATATCATTTTCCTAGTGGACACACAAATGGATTTAGTTCTTAAGGAAATACCAGTGTAAACATAGAATTTTATATTTAAGGATGATTTTTATTAATGATTCATATTAATAATAACAATTATAATGGGATGGATTTCATATATAGAGTGATTCACCAAATATAGAAAATGGATATATACTTTTGTAGAATAATAATGGTATTAACTTTACATCAAAGCAGTTAATGGTCCACAATATGATTATCTACCCATTATCTTCAATTTATAACCATATCATTTTCCAAGATGATATGAATAAATTCTCTGTATAATTAAAAAAATTAGACATAAATAGATACAATACAAAGAAAATATATATCCTCAAAAACATTACTCAATAAGAGTAAAAGGAGAGGACACAAACTACTCTAAGATTTTTATTTATTAATTCACTATGATATTAGGAGGCTGATAAGGTATTTGATGCTTTAAGTAGGAAATATCATATACTTATAACTAATATAAGGATTGATAATATAAAAACCCAATACTTTTATACATAACCATCAAACCATTTAGATGAATATTCAAAACATTTCAAAAATATATTATCTAGGACAACAATAGTTTAGTGAATTAGAAGACTATAGACATACTGTTATTATTTCATGAAAGACATTAAATATCCCCCATAAATATCATATCAAATAGTACTCCTCTTAGGCATACCCTACCTAAACCATTATTCATAACATGGGTAAGGAAACAGAGTTATTTGTGGGATTTTATATTTAGTAAGGGTAAACATCATAGATATCATTCTATGATCATTTTCAATCATATAATAAGGATAAGTGTATTTCATCATGAAAATAACTTATGAATTCCATAGAAAAACCTTCCTAGATTGAAATATTAGTAATGGAATAAAACATTTTCATTTCTGAAAACATATACCATATGTTTGGGAAATCATCATAAATAAATCATGGTTTATAAGATCATGTCATTAAAGGGTGGTATCATCATAATTATTGAAAACTATTTCATATATAAAGCTGAACTACAAAGACCATCAATATAATGTATTTGGAATCATCAATTATTTTCTATCATGGTTCAAGATATAGTAGTTTTCCATAGTTGATTATGACAGACCTTTTCTTCCATAAGGGAATAGGAATCGCTTATTTCCCATAGTGGATCAAACCCATTAACAAGTTTCCAATTTTTATCTCAAAATATATAAAGCATTACCCAATACATTATGGGATATATTGGTCCAGCCCATTTCATAATAAAAACCATTCATATGTGTTTCATAATATCATAAAAAAATTCACTATATCATCATATCTTAATTTGTGTATAGAAATTTTTTTCATATATATTTCATTAATTCACCATATCATAACCCATTAAAATTAAATTGTTTTCAATAAAATTTAATCAGGATAATCCTTGAAAATATAGAGAATGAATTAGGATAAATCAATCAACCTTATACCTATTAAATAAATAATAAATCCAAACGATAGGTATATAGTTGTTAAATTATTTTCAAATATAACATGGAGAATTTCATACAAAATTTTTCTTTTCTACAAAGAGACATTAATTTTAAGAAAATTAAACATTTTCAATATAATTTTCATTTAAAATATCCATGTAATATTATAATTGAAGAGTTAAAATTAATTTAAGACAATTATTAAGAAAAATAACCATTTATCGATGAAAAGTTATTATTATAATACAAAGAAATTTGGAAACAAATATTTCGAAAAAAATTATAAATGAATCATTAATACAATTATTTTTTTATTATTTCCTAAAATACATTATATATATACACATTAAAATAATGATTCCTTTCAAATTTTTGATAAAATAAAAATGGGAGTTATTTGGGAAATGAAAATAATAAACCATTAAATAAAATAATATTTATGTTAAAAAAGTTTAAAATTTTCTTCAAAAATAAATTAGATAATTTTGAAAAAAAATACAACATTTTTAGAAATCTTGATTTTGTAATAAAAAAAATCACATCAGAGAGAAATTAATTAAAATTTTATTAAAAACATTCATTTAAATTATTGGGTAATTAATGTGAGTAAAATGATTGGAAAACAATATTTTAAAATAAATAAACTAAGGAGGATAAAATTAATGTGTTTCTTGAGATATGTAGTATAATATTTTACTATTGGACTAATAAACATGAAACATCTAGATAAAATGAGATTATATCATAACACCCTTCCCACTTTGGTAATAATGACTAACAAGACACATGAAATAGTAATATTAAATGAAACTAATACTATCATGAGACTAAATAAATATATAATATTACATATCAGAGGTGTTATACAAGAACATAACAAAAGAATATTGGGCCCAATAATAACATATTACTCAAAGAAGTCAAAACGAATCAATAATCCTTTATCATATTAGTAACTTTTGAAATGCAGGCCTCACGATATATAAATATTAAAATGTTTATAAAAATAAAAAAAAATCTTTTTAATTATCATTAAATAAAATCAATGGGTATATATACACAACATAAGTGAAATACTTTATGAATATGGCATGTGTCTCAAATATATAAAAAGTGAGATGAAAATCTATTATCATAAGATTTGAATTCCTTCATAAACATTGGAAACTCATGTTTAAAATTTATATTTTTATTATAATGATATTAAAACCCATAAAAATATATATTATACCCTAAAATATTTACCTACGACCTGTTATCACCAATTTATTTACAATTACATGTTATAGTCCCATTTCTAGAAATAACTAATTTTTTTTTATTTTATGTTTTGATTTTTTTGTTCCTCTTATATTGATCATAATCAGAACATATATATAATTTTAAAATAGATATAAATATAATATAAATTCTGTATAAATGTATTTATAGATATCCAATAATTATTGATATAGAAAATCAAATACACTTACCATGAAGATGTTAAGTCGTACATAAGCATGAATGTTGTTTCCATTTTCTGAAGAGAAGTTTAAAATAATGGTATATAACAGATTTACATTATAGAATAATTTTTATGTCATATATATCTCATATTTTCATTAAACCAATCCATATAACTTTTCATGTAAATCCTAAAAAAATCACATTGCTTTTCGAGGAAGTAGTCTATCGTACACACAAATGACATTATCAAATTACCATGGGTTGGAAGGTAAGAAGTATAAGTTATATAATTTCTAATGTGTCACAATAATATAATAAATATAATATATAAACAATTAAACCTTTATTATATTCATTCATAATAGTTGTTTATCGAAAATTAATTACATCTATTTACGGGGCAGTTGTACGTTTTACAAATGAATGATGATTTTGTAACCCATTTGAAGGAAGATAATATGGATTTCTATTGAATTAACATAGAAAATATATATATATAGATTATAATGAAATTAATATATCATCCTTGGATAATATAAATTTAACGAGGGTTTGTAAGAAGAATAAAAATAAAGCACGTCATCAGTGACATTACCTCTTCTTCAGAAATCATATTTTTGTTTTCACCAAATCAATTATAATAACATATTTTAACCCAAATTAAGGATTATAGGATGTTATAGTGTAAATAAGGAGGTAATTCGGTGATTTATTGTCTAATATAATACTTTCTATATGTGAATCGAAGTGGGTAGGGGTGGCCTTTTATAAGTAAGATGACTGGAACACCTGTATTTTTAATAAAAGAGAATTTTGTACCCATGTTTTCCAATTGACACAAGGTTAAAAAATGTTCTATTATAGAAACTATATGATATTAGTTCGAAAAATTCTCATAAATGTTTTCTGGAAGAGTTTGAAGTTGTTTTTTAATCAATACCATTTTAGGATAACCCCCTAGTAACCCAATATATAAATTAATCATGACGATTAATTTTTTTTTGTTTTTTATATAGGTTATTGTTAAAAATTAATGTAACATTATTATATAAGATTAATTATTCTAAAGAAAAAAATGTAACCATTTTTTCATATTAAACTCACAAAGGTGGTATTATTTTATTTAAAATATAACCCAAAATGTGAAGAGAAAGTGGTTTTTTCAAAGATAATATATTCAAAATATTCAAAATATTTAATATCAAAATTCAATATGAAATTGATTATAATTATATAAATTGGATTAATTAAAATATAGATGAAATTAGGTTACTTATTAAACTATATTTAAACAATTTTTATGTATATATATTCATTAAAAAATAAACATTTTTAAGAAAAAAATTATTTTGAATATATATCAAAAAAATTACTTCTTATAATATTATAAAAAATAAGTCAAGTATAATTTAAACATATTTATAGTAAAATATATATATATATATTATCTAAAATAAATTTTCAACTTTTTTAATATAATTCAAATTAAAATATGTGCGAAAATGGACAAAAACAAATTTTTGGAAAAATACAGTTTTGATCATTAAATTGTTTTTATTATTATTTATTACCTAGAAACACATAAGATGTGTGGTAATTTTTTTATACATAATATATTCACATAACTTAAATAATTCACCATTTTTTTAGTATATTAGGGAAAAATGTGTTTGTGTGTGTACAAATTGTTTCTCAAAATAATATTTCTTGTGCTTTCAATTGAATTTTATTTTAATTTATAAATAATTAGCCACCATATAATTTATTATGTAAACATGTAAAAGTAATAAATTTTGATAAAATATTTAATCTTATTAATACCCTACATTCTAAAAATTTTATGATAATTATTATATTAAATAATAATATTTTAATAGTATTCGATGTTTTTTTAAACTCTTGGTTGCATATAATGAAATCTAAACGCTTCAATTCATATAGGAAAAAATATAAGAAAACAATTAATATATTTTTAATAATATATCTCACATAATATAATGGAGTTACATTATACCCCAATTAAAATGAATTTTAGTATTAAAATTCATATCTTTGGTTCCACTGATGGTGGATAAATCTTCCACATTACATCATCAGATTCACATGTAGATTCCTTATGTTGGTAGTTTTTCCAAAAATTGTTTATTGGGTGAAAATTATTTTTTATGAAAAGTTTATTTATGATCTATAATCTCCCACATTTTATCCTCATAAGAACAATCATCCCCCATTCGTTTTACATTTTAGTTGAGTACATGTCATGGATCATGTATGTACTTCTATTGAGGTGATACATAGAACACCTCTTTGGATTGAGAGGGAGCTAGTTAAAGCAAAAATCGATAGTCTAAAATCCTATTATGATCAATATTTTCAAAGGGTCTTTTATATATTCATTTTATATTTCATGTATATCATAATCACATTTTTCTTTTGGTTTTTATTCAATCAATTTCCACTTCATCTCCTATCTAATAAATTGATATGAATTTTTTATTCGTAAATTCCTAAAAAATTACAAGATCCATAAAATAATGATAATTCATTACTTATATATCTTGTTATTATAAAAACACACTAGTTATAACTAGTTATACAATATTTATAAATCATCATATGGTGATATAATTTAATAATCTATAAAACCTCATGTAATTTTCAACATCATACATTTCACTAATTATTGCATTTAAAACCCTTCCAAAATATTAAAATTCAAAACATTATCTATAAGGTCACAAAATTTACTAAATGAAATTTTCATTAATACCATAAACAACATTATGTTTATCTTCATTTTTATATGCCACAAATGGGAATACCATTATCATGTATTCTATAGATACATGGTAACAACATAAATTACCATAAAAATTATTTATAACATGGATGGTTCATTATTCCTTAAATAAAACATAGATTATTTGATATATTACTTAAAACCATAAATGTTGTAATCTACGTAATTGTTAAAATAAACCACTTTTCAAGAAATCATTAAACAGTTCCAAGGTAATCATTGATGTCTAGTTTTATTTATTTATAGTAATCATCTCATTATACCAAAATAATTATCTCGACATCAAGAACGCAATAAGGGTTATATTAACCTTAATCAGGTTTTTTAGACGAAATAGAAACTTTCTTATAATTTTATTTTCTATTTCCTTAGTGCAATTAAAAATATTCCTTCATATACTTATAGAAAATAATATTCTACATAGTCATTATATATTTCATTATTTTAAAAACATAATTTTTGAATTCCCATTATAATTTTTTTAATCCACAGCATTTTTAATCCATTGACTTGGCTTCTTAATCTTTTTATTTAATACATATTTCGTATAGTATGAAATATTAATAATTTCATAATGGTCAAAAACATCCATTGTATCATGATTATCACATTTAACATAAACAATAATGCTATAAAATCTTATAACATTCAAATATTGTTTATGTCCTCTTCATCATCAGTTGTTTAGCCATTACTCAAAAATCATTTTTTATTCTCATTATGATCTTTCCCTTTAAGAAATATTTTTTCTTAGTTCCCATAATGTCCATAATTAATACATTAATCCATTTATAATAACATTTGGAGACCAATATTCTCATCCACTTTGTAAACCATGATTTTAAATTTTCCTCAGCATCCCCTTATATTGTGTCCATCTCCACAAATAGAATACCTACTCAATCCTTTAATACATTACATAGAGTTGTTCATAACACATTATTGAGATTTATAAATCTAAATATTTTTTCCAAAATTTTCATTAAAACCTATAATTTCAACAAACTTTATGTGCCACATTACTGGTTTTAATGATAATTGGATAATGTTCAAGTTGATAGTCACATATCATGATAAATGATTTGGAATAATCAAAATATCTTTCAGTCTAGTAATAATACCATTTGATTTCCCATCAAAACCATTTTTATCACATTCAAAAATAATTAATTTCTTTTTTTCCCTCCATATTCTAAAAAATATTTCTATAATAATCTGTAAATATAGTGGGAAAACCATATAATAAAAATATCACATTTACAATTTCGAAATTAAGACTTCTTACTTTTTATCTATAACACCTTATGATTGTACTAGTTCATTCATAATCATGATTAAAATCATTCTTCTTGGATAATAATGGATTTATGAATTTGTAAAGAATATATAATGAATGTGTCAAACCTAGTTTATGGTATGACACATTATCATGCACTAGGTGATGATTGTGAATATATCAATAATCCCTTTTCAATTTTATTATCACTAGGTACATCTCTTCCATATAAATATAAACTTATACTATCTAGAGAGAGATGTAATTTTTGGAATCAACTCTCTCTCCCCCTAACTAAAATTTCAATATAATTTCATTTAATTTGACTCATCCTTATACATATACATAGACGTATCCCAAGATATATACATTGAAATGTATATAGGGATAACAATAAAAATTTTATATCATATAGTATAAAGGATAAATAATAATTTCCTGTGATAACAACTATAGAGTCCCATACTTTTCATACATAAATATCCCATATTTTTATGTAGATATTTGACACATATCATAAATTCCCACATGTGACCATAATAGGACTTTGTTTTGGAGAAAATAAAAAGTCATCTTATTCCATGAACGATATTCAATGTATTACAAATTCTAACATTGTAATCCTAAACAAAATATCCTACCAAAACATTTTTTATTAAATGGGGAAGAAAATATATGAATGGGTAATATTACATACTCATTAAGGGTAAATAAAAGAGATATAAATAGATAATCATATGAAAAAAAATAAGATATGTAAAACATTATGTGATCAATAAAATAATATAAAATATTCATACCCAACACACCATATACCAATAACATGTTTCAATAAATAAAACATTTTAATGTAAGATATAATTCCCAATAAGTATGATAAATCATCATAAATCAATCATGAACCAAAATATCATTTCATAAAATTGAGGAACAAACATAAATTTATAAAACCGTTTTATATATCTAGTTTAATCACAATGTTCATCGATATAGTGGATCAGGACTCATCTCACATTTCCAAATGTAGATATTATCACAACTATATCTCAAGTGGACCAGGTATTACCTGTTTCCCATAGTAGATTTGGATTCACTTTTTTCCCATAGCGAATAAATCACATCATCTTGTTTCCCATTTTTATCAAATGAGATAGAAATATTTTATAAATCCATTGAAGGTATATATATGTCTCATAAATTTCAGAATTAATTAATAATTATATGTTCTAATACACTATATTACAATCTTCATATCATAGCATCATAACCCATGAAAAGAAAATCAGATTCTTAAACATTTCATCAATTTTCCATAGTATAATACAAAAAAAATTATTTACATTTCATAAAAATTTTATAAATATAAGCATTAACCATTTTTATAATGAAAAGGAATGGTATCAATCATTATTATAATAAGTGAATCGTTAATAAAATCATTATATTTAATCAAAGATGTAATATTATTTTAAAATATATCAGGGACCTTATAATAATATTTTATCCTTAACGCATTTATTTTTACATTTTAAAACCTAAAACATATTTTGAATCTTTTTAATTAAAAATAATATATGAAAAATATTTATAAATCAATAAAAATTGAAACTATTCCTGGAAGAAAATATATTTTTCACTTTTTATAAAAAAAATTAAAATAGAAAACATATTTCATATCCTTTTCGTATATAATAAAATTAAAACCTATAAAGAATAAATTAAGATAATTATTTTCCTATGATGGAGGAAAATAAATTCTATGTCATTTATTTTAAAACAATGAATCCATTCACATTTTTTGTAAAATCAAAATAGGGATTATTTTTAAAATTGCATGAATATTTCTTTAAAATAATTTTAAAAAATATGAAAACCCTAAAAATAATATTAATATAAAAATAGTTAGAGATTAATTAGAAAAAAATTATAAACATTTTTAGAAATCATGATTTTGGATGAAAATGGATTTTCCACTAAAGCAAAAAATAATGTTTATTATCTTTAAATGAATTCATTTGAAATATAGAGAATTCAATTTGAAGAAAATCATGAAAAAATATATTATAATTATAAGAATAATGGAATATATATTTAAGGAGTTTCCAAGTATATGGTTCATAATATTTTATCATCTAATTCATAAACAAAAAAAAATCCTGATAAACATTGAAATTGTATCATAAAAGTATAACCAATGTATTAATAATGAATCATAAAACACATCAAATAATAAACTTATATGAAATAGAAAATATCCGTAGAATAAAAATATTCATTTTATTAAATTTAGATGGGGGATTTATATGGACATCATAAAATAATATACATGTATAACGTCACATATATCTCAATGAAGAAAATTGAGCCACAAATCCCTTACCACTTCGGTAATAATAGAACAATTGAAATTCTAAAAGTGAAATCCAAAAATGGATATTTAAATCTCAATAATTATCAAGAGAATAATTATGAAATAAATTTAAGGGATATATATTAACCGTATAAATGAAATATGTGGTGACTATGGAAGTTTTCCCACAAAATTAAATTGTGAGATGAAAATACCTTAACAAAAGTCTCAAATTCCATCATATTGTTTGAAATACCTATATAATAAATTGAATTTTAAAGAAATATATTATTTAATAAAGACATTTTATTACCCACGTATTAAATTGATAATTTTAATGTCTTGAATTGGGCAATAGATTCCATATATTTCATAAATATTTGGATTTTTATCCTCATAATCTGATCATTGTAACTAAATATATAAAATTTTATCCATTATGTATATTTCAAATATATTTAGTATATATGAGTTTAGATTGACCCATAAAAGATAGAGATAGAAAATTACATACAACAATCATTGATATTGGATATCGTACGTATGCATGAACACTGTTCCCATTTTCCTAGTGGAATGATAGAAAAAAAAATTATTTATAAATTACCATTAATGTTTCATTTTTATATCATATATATGACATATGTTTATTAAACACATCCTTATTACCTTATATTAATGATTTAATGAATCACATCAGTTAGAAAGGTTGTAGTCCTCCATAGAAATGAACGATGTTGCCGTATTCCAAGGGAATGGAAAGAAATAAATAACATATTATATCATGAATAAAAACAAAATTAATTTCATAAATATCACATATCAAAAATAAATCCGCCTTTATATCGTTTGGTAATAGGTGGTGATGGAGAATGATATACACTGGTCTAATAAGTTGTAATCCACTATTCACAAGAATGATGATTTTGTAAACGGTTTGATTGATGGGGACAATTATTTAGGTAATTAAATTAATATAATAACATAATAGTAATTTTACTACACTTTTATTATTATATCATAATTGTTTGATAATAATTTATGTAGGTAGATGATTTAATAATATAAAACACTTCATTTGAGATATTTCTTCTTCATCAGATATCTTCATTTATATTGTGCTAACATGGTGCTAAAGATGGATTTAAGAGAAACATATTTCTTATAGTATGAGTGTATGTATGTATATATTTCATTTTCTTGGGGCATGAAAAAACCATAGGTTTATGGAAATTTTAATATAAGAGGAGATGGGGTGTCTCTTTATAAGATATGTGAGTTTTACACTTATAATACTTGAAAATAAAAATGTGTACCCACTTTTTTCGATTAAATATGGTTCTAAAAAGTTTAATTATAAAAAAAATAAAATAAATTAGATAAACATATTTCCATATAATTATTTTTTGACATGTTTTGGAAAATTATTTACCTTTATCATTTTAGTTTAAACCTGGGAAATCCCAATTATACCTTAAACATGAAAAATATTTTGCTATATTTCTAATATTTATTATGGTATAAATTTGAGATTATATTGATAGATAGAATAAATTTTTCTAAATATAATTATTTATTAAAAATTTTCAAAGTTTTCTCATAAACTGTGTAGAATTTAAATTAAATTGAAACCTCTGGATGTGATGAGAAGTCGTGCATTGAATGAAAATATGTTCAAATTATTCAAAAGAATTTATATCCAATAATATATAAAATTGATTATATTTACCTATATTTTATTAATATATATATATATATATATAATATAAAAATTTTCTTCTAAAACAATATTAAAACAATTTTCACTTTTTCAAATTTATAAAAAATGACAATTCTTTAAAAAAATTAGTATTATTCATTATTCAACAAAAAATTTATCTACTCGTAAGAGTTTCTAAAATATAGATAAAAGGAATATTTTATATTATGATTTAAATATCTTTTAGGTATCAAAGAAAATTTAAAGAAATGTAAATAATAAAAAAATGAATTTATATAGAATAGGAAACAAAACATCTTTTTTTAATATAGTTTTTAACCCTAAAATTGCAATTACTTGTACATATTGAATATAAAACACATAAGATAAATGTTAGAAATTTGATAGAATATATAATATATAATTTAAATTTAAATCAATTACAAAAAATTATTTGTTTAATTTATTTAGGTAAAAAAATCACATAAACCCATATTTTAGAAAATAATATAATTCGATTTCGAATTGATTCCATTTTAAATTTTAAATAATTTATCACCAATGAATTAATTATATAATCCTACCTAAATCATATATTTTCATAATTTTGTTAATCTTATTTATACCCATTATTTAAATGGCTATGTGATTATTATCATATTAATAAACTAGTATGTCACAATTCATTAAAACTCAGTATTTCATCTACAAAAATTATTAAGGATATTAAATTTATTTGAAATAAAGTATTTCAAAAAATCTAAAGGTGTTACAAAATAAGAATCATTTTTATGGACTTTTTAACATAGGATATAGGGATTAATAGGGATGGTGAAACATTGCTCTTTTTAAAATAGATTTATAAAAAATCATTATTGAATTTGATAAAATGTTTTCACTTTGACAATATAAGTATTCAATATAAAATAAAACATGTTGTTGATGTGAAACTGATGGGTTTTCTATTTGAAGATGTGTTGATGAAACGTGGAGAGATTTTTTATGTTATATCATTCCATGAGATGAAGGGAAATTTATTACATGAATCACGTATCTCAAAATTATCTATACACCTAGGAATCTAAAAAATGTATTGTGATTTGATGGAACATTTATTTGTAGGATATTTTGAAATGGTAAATTACAAAGAATGTATCCAAATTCAGGGGTTGAAGAGGCTCAGAGACAAAATCCCTATAAAAAGATTTATCTATATATTTTACAATGTGGAAAGAGGGTTATATTAAAATTTATTTTCTCAATTCATTTCTAAATACATTGGAAATGAATTGTTCTATATGGGTTACTATTGAACTTCATACCATGTCAAAACATTTCCACATCATGAGGTATGATTGACCTTGTGAGATAATTGAAAAATATTATATTAATGATGTTTCCAGATATATCGGTACACCAATTTATATTATATCTAAAAATGATCAATGATTTACAATAAATTTATTGATGTTTTCTCAAATCTCTATTGCAATGTCTTGAACCAGGTGACAATAAACAGTTACCCAAGCTGGTTGGTCACAATCCATCATGCATGCCTCCCCATATGTTAGATGGTTCTGATGAGCATTGATGATCTACTAAGTTAGTCATGGGGTGATTTTACTAACTTTTATTAGAATAAAACACTTACAAAAGTAAACAACAATAAACAAGTGTGAAATCATGTAAATGACCAGAACAATTCCATTTCAAATTATTATCAAAATAGGAATTACAATACTCCACTAAAAATAGAAATCATATTATGAAAATGAAAATGTAAACTGTCTGAAATTAAAAAAAAATTAATACCCAACAGCTCAAATGCGGTTCTCGATCCACGTCTAGTACCCTCACCCATGCCCCATTCCCAAATAAAAATCATTCTCATGCACTTTACCTTATCATTTCCTACATTATAAATGTGTTCCTGGGTTCTAATCAGGCAGAACGGGTAGGGTGTGAGAACAACTCAGTAGGTCACCACCAACAGTGCCTAAAACAATTCTAGTCAAATGGCATTGTATACAATTCTATTAAGAAACAAATACAGATTATAATTAAATAGTTATTATATTTTCATTTATTCATTAATCATCACATTAAACTTGGTTTCAATTCATATCTCCCATTTAAATACTAATTCGTTATTTTACTTCATTTGGTGTTGAATTTTGGGATAATTGAGGCTTAGCCCAGTTGGTGAGGAATCCTTAAGTGCATCCAGGAGACCCGAGATCACATCCATCCGGATGCTAATTTCCGACACTGTAGAAGGTATTGTAGTAGGAACTGTAGTAGGAACTGTAGGAGGAACTGTAGCAGGGACTGTAGTAGTAACTGTAGCAGGAACTGTGCAGAAATGTGCATAACTGTAGCAGGTACTATAACGGGAACCATAGCAGGCACTGTTTGGCACTGTAGTCATTGGGAATATTCCCCCGTTTGGGCCTTCGGGCCACCAATTTGGTCCCCACGTCTTTTAAGGCCTTCGAACCACCCAGACCATCAGGTTAGTAAGTCCTTCGGGCCACCTCAAGGCCTTCGAACCACCTTAAGTGCAGATGCAAACCAGACAACCTAAAAAGGAACAAACTTCAGAAGGAGGAGGAGTAAGGTTCTTTAACAATAGCAGAATCTAAAGGGATTCCAAGAATGAGAGGGTATGGAACCTGCCATCGGGAAAAGCCTGTGCATGCACGGGAAAGCATAGCTGAACAACCATGTGAAGGTGGAGTGGTAATTTGACGATGAAGATGATGGGGAGGAGCAGCCCCATGTTGTTAGTGTGGGTTGTATGTAATGTTGGAAGCCTACGGGCAATTAATTCCTCTAAGGCCTATGGTCCATTTAATACTTCCTCCTATGGGATTTGTAAGGGTTCTACCTTACCCCTTGAAAGTTGGATTATCAAAATCAATAAAAAAATGAAGGCCTTCAGGCCATTGGAAGAGGAGTTGAATTCCAGGTCATGCACCCAAGAACTAATTTGTTTTATATCTCCATGTCTAACACCACTAGTTACATTTTGTGCAGATATCCATGTCTAGCAACCCACATCAGAAGCTCTTGGTTAACTATTTGGGAATAATTCCATGTCCATGTACCGATTTTTAAATTGGTCACGAACACCATGTCTATAACCCATATTCTGAATCAATTAAATCATTAATAGATTCACAAAAATTACCCACTTCATTCCCTTACAAATCCAATGATTAGTTACACATATCGAAGTCCATTAGCTAACCAATATATTACATAACCCATTATTTAATTCTTCAATTATTTAATCAATCCAAAAAATATCATTCCTAATTAATTCATCTTGATTAATAATCTATACCAAATCCCCACATGTCAAAATTAATTACACAATTAATTATCAAAATATTACCAGATCATTTTATCATAATTAATTCCCCAATTAATTATCACAGACAGAACCAATTCAATATGTCAATTATAATATCTCAAATCATAAGAAAATTACCAAAGTCAATTATCTATTTGGGAATCACATTAGTTCCATGATTAAATAATAAATTAATCATACATATCTACAATGAATCAAAAAATCAAATCACATTCCTAATTACCAAATTTTCGAAATCAATAGGGGATTCTTAGAAAATCATTAATATCACATAAACATATCAGATCCAAGACTATGGGAGTTTTATTTTTATAACCTATCTCGGTTTGTTGATGGATTTTAGCCCTATATAAATCCCCGAAATCTGAGTAGCACAACGATTTCGATCAATATCCAGATATATATTCCTAAACCCAAAATTAAGATCATATGGATTAAGATATTGCAAATCAAGATCTAGATTCACAATACAAGATCTAGATCTCAACTCATATGTTTAAATCCATTGAAAAAATAGATATAACCAATTAAATGATCAAGTAATGATAGAGAAAATAACAGAAGAAGAAACAGGATGAAATCCACATATCAAGAAGAGAAAGGATCTTCAATTCAGGATTTAGATATCGATGAATGGTGATCCAGTCACCTTGGATTCCCTCCAAATGACTCAATGATCACCTATAATTCATCAAGTCTGAACCTGGGTCAATATAGAGGGGTATCAGGGTTTTGGATTATTTAAAAACTAATTTTATCTTTAAAAATCCATAGTCATGGTCTACTATTTAGGGGCACATGGATAGGGTAAATAGTGTGCCTACCATGCAGACCTCTCTATTCTGGTTCACTTGGTTACCTGGGATTAGGTGCATGGTTTGTTAAATCATGAGCAAAAAATTCACAACCATCTATCTGTTAATTTTTATTAACAACTTACCAAAATGAACCCCAATACACAAATCTGAAACGAATGTACATAAAATCAAGAAAAGGTAACTTTAAACGGGCCAGAGATGGCTCTATAAAAGGATAAGATCTTAAAATCTCCCAACCTTATACTAGATCATCCTCGATTTTCACTCATGATCTTCACTAACATTCCATGCAAAAAAGATTTTTCCATTGATACCTCATGTCTACATCACATTCCCATGTTTCATCTTGAACATGTACATGTTTCCATACCACCAGAACTATCGGCATAATCATTCCCCACAATACATTCTCAGTGCGATCCAGTACACATATTGGACGCTCCTCAAAGGACGCCATTATCTCTAGGTGAACCTCATCCACATCGATCACATGAGAAATTTTAGGGTTATTCCACTGTTGTTGTGACACATTGAACACCTCAAGCATAGCGCTGAATTTTTGTGGAAGGTCCAATCGGTCGGCCATCGACCCGATTCTCTCTACTACCTCAAATAGTTCTAAAAACCAGGTCACCAACAGGCCCTAACTCCATATCTTATAGTGATCCACCCTAGGGGACATCTGACGGAATACATGATCACTCTGTGTAAACTCTAGGGGTCATCTCTGTCTATCATCATACAACTTCTATCAACTCTGAGCCATAGCCATACATTTTCAAATCAACTGCACCAGCTACATTATCTCATGTATGATACTTGATCCCAAAATCTCTGACTCACCCTCCTATATCAAGCATAGTGGTGATCTACAAGGTCTACCAAAAAATTCATCATATGGTTCCATATGTATATATTCCTAATAACTATATGTGAAAATTACAAAAGCCAAGTGATTCTCCCAAGAACCTCAAAAGTCGAGCACACATGCCCTCAGCATATCCTCTAACAGCTTTATAGTGCGCCCTGACTACCCATCTGTCTGTGGGTGGAAATCCATGTTCAACAAATCATGTGTTCCAATATCTATCTTCAAGCCCTACCAAACCATGAAGTAATGAGTCAATCATGATTTGAAACTATAGTTCGTGGAACCCCATAAAAACATACTATCTCCCGAAAATAAAGTTCTCCTAATAGTTATACTGTAATGGTTTCCCTTGTAGGTAAGAAATTTTCTGTGTTCGTCAGTCGATTTATAATGAACCAAAAAGTATCATTATTCCTCATCATTTTGGATAACCTACCACAAATTGCATAGTTATTTCATCCCACTTCCATTACAAAATTGGCAACGGCTACAATAGGCCTTACGGTCATTGATGCTTTGCTTTCACCAACTAACAATTGAAACACCTTATTACTAACCCTATAATTTCATTTTTCATGCCTCGCAAAAAAATCTATCATCATAGGTAATAGTACATTTTTTTCACCCCAAGATGCACCACCCACATGGAGACAAGAAATTATCGCATGTGTTCCTGTCCCACACTCATTGGAACTGAAAACCGATTTTTCCCATAGATGATATCATACTCATATATCATCCTTTTTGAAGTTTACTCCCCACCTTAATGGTTTTACATTAAGTAAAAACACTCCAGATCCTCATTATTCATGTCCCTAATCTATATCAAGAGTGTATACTCCACCACTACTAAAACCAATGTCATCTTCCCATGACTCTCTTGAACCACCGCATGCCTTTTTTTCTAGTAATGTCCTCATCATCCATTTCTACTCCACACTCGACTCATGAAACAATTGAGCCTGAGTTTTCCTACTCAAGGGATCATCCACACTAGTCCCCTTTCTGACTTTATATGCTAGTTCAACATCAAAATACAACATATACTCTACCCATCGCTTCCAAATCAAGGTTTTATGTGGGGTGATTATGTTCATGTAACCTATACTTTGGAGACCCATAAGCGAGGACTCAATATTATTTCATCAACACATCTCTTATTCCAATACTAGAAGTATCACAATACATCATGTAATCCACACCTATATTTGGAAAGATCAATATTTGTGTCAATGTAAATAATGTGTTAAACTACTATAAATCATTATCACATGCTTCCATACATTCCAACATTACCCTTTATTTTTCAAATCTGAAATCAGTACTTCCAAATTGGAAAACTATTGGATGAACCTCTTATAATATCTCGATAATCCCAAAAAGAGTTATATATCAATAACGTTTACAAGATGCTCCCATGAAACCAATGTCTGATCTTTATCTAAGTCCACTAACACACCTTCTTCTGAAATGTTATGCCACAAAAAGTGTACCCTATCAATCCAAAACTAATACTAATATAGCATAGTGTATAACTGTTTCCATATCAGTGTACTCTGGGTGATTTCAAGATGTTGGGAGTGATCATCATCAGTATTATAGTAAACCAAGATGTCGTCCATTATCACCAGAAAAAATTGATCTAGGTATGGATGATTGATCGTGTTCATCAAGGCTATAAAAACAATTGGATATTTTGTCAACCCAAAGAGCATTACGATAAATATAAAAAGGCCATACCTGCTCCTAAAAGTAGCCCTTGGTATTTAAGAAGTACAAACACTCAACTGATGATACCCTAATCTCAAATAGATTTTTGAGAACACGCAAATCCCCCTTAAGCTAGTCAAAAAATCATCAATACATGGCGAAGGATAGTAGTTCTTCACAGTTATTTTATACAACATCTGATAATCAACACATAAGTGTAAAACCTAGTCATCCTTCTTTATAAAAAAAGACAGGTGATACCCAAGGTGACACACTTGGATGGATAACCCCATTATCCTCAAACTCATCCAACGGCATCTTAAGCTCTAGAATCTCAGTCAGTTCCATTCTATAAGAGAGGAATAGACCCTGGCTCAGCCCCTGACATGAGATCAAAAGTGAATTCCAAATCTCTATTAGGTAGAAACCATAAGAAGTCTTAGAGAATGAAATCTTGGAATTAATCCACAACTCATGGAATAATTTTATGCCTATCGCTCCCATAGTTAAGAATAAGACTAGTAACGTGGGATGTGACCTCCCATAGTTTTTGAGTAATCGGCCCTGCTAGGCTTGCATTTATAACCCATTCCCCATGATGAACATATGGGTCTCCATAAGAGACACAAAGGCAACACTTCTACGGTAATAATCATTTTGGGATAAGTATACGACTAACCATTTCATACGCATAATCAGGTCTAATATTTTCATATCAAGGACATAAAGATCCTAAATAAAATGATACTCTCCGATCTCTAATGATCATCCCTTACATAAATAGATATCTCTAGACCGCATTCCCAACAGTGTGTCGATATTCATCACTCCGAATATGGACTCCACCTCCAGGCTCAAACCATTAACCTGATTTTCATATATAAGGTATTGAGGGGAACCAGTATAAAAAAACTAGATAAAGTATAATCTACTAGAATATCTCCACTCACTGTCAATGGTCCAGCCTCTCATTCCCCAAGTATACGCTGCACTGAAAGTAACTGTACTAACCTCTTACATGTGGTGTCTTCTGACTCCCCTGAGTATCACCACTCTACTGATATGGGTGATCATACCCTAATGAACCACATCAACTGCCTCTACCACCTCTTCCAGTATAACTCCAACTTACATACCTATATAGTGTAGAAGCCCCCCTTCCCACACTCTAAATCTGAGAAGCTTCTCACTCAGCACTAGACTCTCACTATTTCCTGTAAAACTTCTACATGTGTCTAATATTTTCTCAAAACTGGTACTCTACTAGTGTTCCAGGACAATATGTGTGACTGTGTTACAACCTACCTCCTTGGTGGGAAAGCACATGAGTAAGATATTTTGCAAATATTCCACCTTATTTTCCACCTTATTTTCCACTGTCCTGACTAAGGATCTTGTAAATTTTCTTCGTACCCTCAGAAGGCATGGTCCCTTATCATCCTCTAACAGCTATCTTTAGAGGACTAGAACCCTACTTTAGGTTCCCCTCTAAAATGAGAGCTTAATTCATCAATTCAGAGAAATTATTCTACCTAAAGATATTCACCTAGGACTTAATTTCACATCTTAGTCCTTCCTAAAATAATTTTTCCAATTTTACCTCATCTTCCGCCAAGGATAGAGAAAAAAATTGTAAATATGTGAAATGTTTGGTATAATCCAATATGGATATTCTTCTCTGTGTCAAATTCATAAAATATGAATCCTTCTCTTGTCTCAGTGTCTCGGGATAGATGTGTTCCAAGAAATACTACAGAAATTCCTTTCATAACAGATCATTAGTCGGTCCAGATCATTCATAAATTTCCTAACAACACTTCACTGACCCCCGTAGAATATAAGTATCCAACTTTACCCTCGTCTCAGGTGGAGTTTCTAAATGGTTAAGTATTGTATATATGTAATCAATATATAATTCATCTCCCTCAGGTCCACTATATTCAGTAAAATGTTAGAGAGTTCTACAGGTGAAACTCCCTTTTCAACTCAAACATGCTACTCAGAAACTGAACTTTGTATCTCCCCTTGGATTATAGGGCATGAGCAATTTTCTATTTGAACTCCTCCCCCAAATCCTCTACATGAACCCACAGTGCATCATGTTCCATGATTGGATGTTTTTTCTAATCCATACCTATCAGTCTCACACTCATCAAGTGTGGTGGAGGCATATATCTAAAAAATAAAAACACATGTTTTAGGTCTCATAATGCATCCCTATATCATTTACTTAAATATAGAAAAAAAATAAAACAAGTTACAACATTTTTTTCACCCTTTATCATCAAATTTTCAACACTGTGGTGGTACCACTACCTTTAACCATCATACTCCTAGGACACAGTTAACAAGGGTACTCGCATTTTTGTTAATAAATTTTCTCATTTAGACTCCCAGTTGTTCACAATTTTCATCGTTTTTCAATATTTTTCATTTAATGATGGACACTATTTTAATTTAAATCTTACATCAAGGTAAACAGTTTATGTTCAACAACTTACCCATAACCTAATTTCGCATGAGTTTCTAAAATTATTCATGTCACAATAACCCTGAGTGCCTAAAATGATGCATGCAGTCTAAACTCTTATTCCATATTAGGTCATGAATAAATGTTCAATAATTGTTAAAAAAAATATCACAACGCACCACATGTGTGTCACACATGGTTAAATAATATCCAACTATCACAAAAAAACATAAATCACAACAATCTGACCCAGAGTACCCATATATTCCCCCATACAAGGGTTTGAAACTCCCATGAATGGGGTCATTACCAAGAACTTAATCTCCCTATTCTCTAGTCTACATTCCATAAAATGATAAGATAAAATAAAAATAAATAATATAAAACCGTATCTAATACAACTTTGTAACATCCAGACCTAGGTGGAACTAATCAGTACCCTGATCCAGTTGGTCACATACCCCCAAACATGCCTCCCTCTAGGCTAGAGGGTGCCAACAAGCAGTGGGGGTTTTTTAAGTCATTCTTTTAGATAGTATACCCTATTTTATCAGAATAATAAACCAAAGGAAGAAAAAAATAAACATGTGCAGAAGAATATAAATTACCCGAACAATATCAAGTCACGTGATAGTCAAGATAGGAAATATAATAATCAACTAAAAAGGGAAATAATTCTATGAAAATGAATGTGTTAAGTGTCTACAATGCAACTAAAGTTAAAGACACCATAACTCCAAAGAGGGTCTGGAACCATGTCTTGTACCCTCACCAATTCTCCATTCCCAAACAAAAATCTACCCCAAGGCCTTGCCCTTATCATGACGGTCAATAACAATGTCTACTCGATTTCCAATTAAAAAGTCCGAGTAGGGTGTGATTAAAACTCAGTTGTCCACCACCAACGGTGTCTAAAACAATTCTAGTAAAAATAATGTGTATCCAATTCTATAAAGAAATAAATATAGGGTATAATTAAATAGTTATAAAATTTCCATTTATTATTTAATCATCACATTAGACCCGGTTTAAATTCATGTCTCCCATTTATATCATTATTCATTATTGCAATTCATTTAATGTTTAACTCCAAGTCAAGTATCAGAATACTCATTTGGTGTAGATCTCCATGTCTAACACCCCTCATCAAATTCGGTGCAGATCATCATTTTTAGAACCCCATATCATAAGACCATAGTTATCTATTTGGTAGGAATGCCATGTACTAGTCCCATCTTATTAGTTGGTCTAGAACACCATGCCTAGCACAAACATTATCATGTATTTAAATCATTTGTTAATTCACAAGAATTAATTACATAATTCTCATACTAATCCAACGATTAGTTACACATGTCAAAGTCTATTAGTTAACCCAATAGTTAACTAAGTACACAACCCACTATTTAATTCATCAATTAATTAAAGAATCAACACAAATCCCATTCCATAATTAATTTAACATTATTAATTATCTAGATCAAATATCATCTTTTCATAATTAATTTAAAAATTATCTCAACATATCCAAATAATTTTATCATATCTAAATCCCTAATTAATTCTCTCAAACTCAACTAAATAAATATCTCAATTTGGATATCTTAAATCATAAAAAAATTACCCAAGTCAATTATCTAATGGGAAGCCCCTTAGTTCCATGATTATATCATAAATTAATGTTTTATATCACCAAAGCATCAACAAGTCAAATATTATTTCTAATTATCCTAATTAAAGAAATCAATTACTAGGGGATGATTAGGGAATCATTAATCTCGCATACACATATCAAATACATGATTACAAGAGTTCAATTTAGACCACCTACCTTGGTTTGTTGATAGATTTTAGTCAAATAGAAATCCCAAAAATTTGAGCAACACAACGATGTCGATCAAGATCCGGATATAAATTTCTAATCCCAAAATTAATATTAAAAGAATAGTGATCATGAAAATATATATCTAGATACACATTACTAGATCTATATATCAACTCATAGGTTTAGATCCTTGGAAATGGTGGATATCTCAAAAAAATATCAATGAATGATATATGAAATTACAGAAGAAGCAATGGGTTGAAATCCACTTATAGGGAAGAGAGAAGATCATCAATCCAGGATTTAGATATTGGAGAACGGTGTTCAGATCACCTTGTAATCCCTCTGGAAGGCTCTGAGATAACCGATAATTTTTCAAACCAGATCCTAGGGTGAAATAGAGGGGGCTCAGGGTTTCAAGTGATTTTTAAACTAATTATATGATAAAAACCAATGATTACTATTCCATGGGTAGGTGTGCCCAGTTAGGGTAAATCAGGTTCCAACCGGTAGATCTCTCGGTCCAAGTTCACATGGTTACCTGGTATTAAGAACATGGATTGTCAAACCATTCCCAAACCATGCACCACACTCTATCTGTAATGTTTCTTGAAAAATCAATAAAAAAATTCCCAAGACACATCTCCAAAAAATGTTCCTAGAAATAATAAAAAGTACCTAAAAGCAAGCCTGAGATGACTTTGTAAAAATTTGGGATCTTAAATTATTAACACTGATATGTTATTTAGAACAGTTTATCCTCCTCAATATGAAAGAGGGTATGAAAAGACAATTAATCCATTAAAATATAGAATGATTATTTTTTCAATATACATTCAATATATGTTGAAGAATTATTGATCATTTTTTAAATTTAAAACAATAATATAATTAATTTTAACATTAAAAATGCACAATATAGAGAATTGTATAAGAAAAAGTGTATTACACCGACTAGTTTGGATGATGCTGGCTGAATTAATATAAACAACTGACCTTAATCATTAAATAGTCTAATGTATTAAAACAAGAATTAACCATTTTAAATCTCAATTATCTTTATATTTTGGGATCATAGAGGTTTATGTCATAACTATTACATTAAATCCACAAATATTATAATGTAGGTACTTCTATCTAGTGTCTATTTTTCCAAAAAACAAAACATTTAAAAAAAGACTTTTGTTTTCATTTCATGAAGTATCGTCATGAAATTTGACATAAATTATTCATTGTAATTACCCATCCCCTATAATGTTTATGAAAATTAATTCATAGGATGATAAAAAAATGATCAATAGGGGACACAAAAACATGATAGAAACCTATTAGTCAATTTTAATATATGGTGAAAAAAGGAAGTTACCCTTTAACATCATAAACTGTATGCTCAAATAATCATTTTAATATAAATGAAAACATTTTTCTGACTACATATTATAATAGGATACTTTATAGGAATAAATAATAGTAAAATAATAATCTTGAGGGTTTTAATGAAAGAAAGATAACCCATGAAAAAAATTCTTCACATAATATATGTTTGCCCAAAGGGGGAATAATAATTCAATTAATCAATTGATTATGATATTACCACTAGAAATAAACTAATTTCTTTAAAAACAACATATAATTAATTGAAATGTCATGAGAAGTCCTTGTAAGATCATATTCATATAACCCTTAATGATCCTATTAAATTTTAATAACCATACAATCAACTTTCTATATATTTCTCCATATAATCTTTTTAATACCTAATGCATCAGACAGCTACCTAGGTAAACCAAATGTAAAATACATATCCATTTTACTAATCATCATTAGCTATATCAGGCATACCAATTATGAGAAAAAATGACCAAGGAACATATCATGAATAGGACCTATAAAAATCTTATAATCTCATTTAAAAACATTATTAGATATCAAAATACCCTTCTCTATTTTTTTTAAAGAATTAAATATATAGAATATGGGGTGGAGTATTTTTATTTAATGAGAAATTAAATATCATAAATTATTCTAATCCTTAAATAGTGGTTATTATGGTGGGAATAATCATTGTCATCATATAAATTGAAATTGTACATTCCATTTTTACTTTTTTAAATAAATTAAAAATGTTCTATTAATTTTACCTTTTGAAAACCAGTGAAATAAATATAAATTATATATAAAACATACTTTATAAATTACATATTTCAATAGAAATAAAATAATTTTATATTTTGGAAAAATATGGAAATGGAATGAAAATAGATTCATGGGAAACATTTAAAGATGATTCTTAAAAGAAACCCCTTAACCTAAGAATAAATATATACATATATTCATTGTCATATAGAATAAACAATATCCTATTTACATACATACATTAGAAAATTTTCATTTTCATTATTATTTTATATTATTTAATACCATTTTATATACAATCACATATTAAATTAATTTCACATCAATCATTTTGATGATATTTGGTTCATATGTCAAAATGACTTCATTGGGATGAATATAGAAAAAGAAATCATTATTATATAATCATTAAAATAATATTAATAAAAAATTTATCATTTTTATACATATATTATACTTTTAACACTACACATGAAATATAATTCTAAGAAAATGAAATACATTTAATCATGGAGATGGTATGACAAACATACGCATGAGTAAAATTTTCACTTTTAAATAATCATTATGTAATGAATTTATGTAATTTTTTATCTTATAGAGTGATTATTATAACATTAATTCGATATTGTTTATTTTTTAATCCCTTCAATATATTATTAGTGTAATTTTTTGATTTAAAATGAATCACATCCTTTCATGGAAGAGGTAGTCCAAAAATATTCACAAATTATAAAATTTCTTTATATTGAATTGAAGGGAAACAAATTATATGATATATTATCTTTAGATAATAATAAATATTTAATAAATATAATATTTTTACAATAAAATCATATTTATAAAAAATCATTAGAGGAGGTAATAGGAAAAATAATTATATTAATTTGTGAGGTGGTAGTCTATTGTACACGTGAACAAATTTTTTTACCATTTGATTGAACATGATAAATATTTTGGTTATTAAATTAACATAACAACATTTCAGAATATTGAAGTTTAAATCGATAGTATTTATTAATTTTTTAAGATAGTTTTAATTTGATATATGTGGAAATAAATTGAAATGGAAAGGTTAATAACTATACCCCTTAATAGAAATTCTCATTAGAATTGCACCAAAAGAATCCTTGGTGGTTCTTATTCTAAAACGAATGCCTATTTGAAATATATAGCGTAATATGCAACTGATTTTTGTAGGTATTGGAAAAATCAAAAAAAAAATTTGTCTGATGAAAAATAGGAGATGATGTTCTATTTTATAAGAGAGGGTAGGCTACACTTTCAATTTATTAATGTATTAATCTAAATTTATTTTCACAATTAAAATTCCTCCTAATTTATAATTATTTAAGAATATTTTTTTATGATAAAAATATATCCATTCATAAATTTTAGACATTTTTATAGAATATTTGTATCCTTACCTTTTTTTTATAACCATATGTTAACCTATTTAATAATTAGGGTTATATCCATATTTTTTACTATTAAAGGGTTAGTGTAGTTCCAATAAAATGAAAATAGTCCCATAAATGGATCATTGTTGATTTGATAAACCATATTAAAAAATATTTTCTGATGATATAATTTTTATAATTTTATATTCATTATTTAAAATATTGTTTCTTATAAAATATCACTAATGTAATTTTTGGACATATTTTTTAAATTTGATGTCAAAAATATCATTACAGAAAACAAAATTTTAGTATAATCATTTTAATCATTACTAACATGATGTATTCACTAATAATTTTTCTACAAAAAAAAATATTTCATTCAAATTTGATTACATCTACTATATCAGAAATCATATATTTTATCTTCATAATAATTAAATAAATATATTTTTTTCATTTTTTAATCATTCAATGTAATTATTTCATCATTAAATATTTTTATAAATTTTACATTATTTAAAAAAATTTCTTATAAATTAACATTTATAACAAAACATGTGTTCTTTTTTATCAATTTTATAATTTTAATATCAATAAGAAAAAGGGAATGACATTTTTTATTTTTCATTACCTAAAATGTTGTAAAGGTAAAAATTAAGGGCATGTGGAAAGAAAGTTCATATATCAAATTTCCAGAGGACTATAGAATAAATATACTAATGTAGTTATATAAATGAAACTGTTACGATTACCTCTTTTTCTTTATCATATTATTTTTAACCTTATTTAACCCATTTTTTATTTTTTTTGAGGAAAACTATGTTACTTTGATTACTTTTTGATTTGACAAAAAACAAACAGGTATTAATTAATAAATCTTCCCCAAATAATTCCAAATATAGAATCTATTTTACAAGATTCCATTCTGATATGTGGATGAATTTAATTTTATATTACAAAAAAAACATGATAAAATATTGGTGTTCTCAGAAAATAATCATTTTTAGTCACCAAAAATGATTTCACACTAAATTAAGAATACAAATCATTTTAAAAAATAATGTTGGATTTTTTTCGTTTAAAATAATATAAATAAATTTGAAAGCTAATTGGGAATATAATTTTTCATTATAAATATGTTAAAATAAAATAAAGTATTTATTCAAAATAAATATTTTCTTGTACACATTTTAAAAAAAATTAATATTCTCAAAACATCATTATAAAATAATTTCGAAATGATGAATAGATAAAAAAATAATTTTTTAAAATTTAATTTATATAATTTAGAATTATTTAATATAAATTAAACTATGTAATGCTTGAAAATAATATTAAGTTAGAAAAAAACCATTTTCTATATAATTTAGAAATTAAATAATATTTATATAATAAATATAAAATCTATAATATATAACTAATTATTATATTAAAATAATTTATATTAAATTTACAAGGTTATTTACATTCTTTACCCCGTTCAAAAATTTCTCCCTCATATTTTTAATCATTACTCTATCAAGTGGTGAAATTTTTTCCCTCGTATAATTTATTGATTACCTTGTGTCATCATGAACAATAATATTTTCTCATGAAACACATAATGTGGTCAATTAAATTATTTAATAACTATAATATAATTGACCTCCATGGTATATTACTTTATCGAAATCATGTTTCTGGGCTATCTGGGGAGGTAATCATAATTTATTTCAAGTGTTTTCAAGAATTCTATTTTTTCATCGGTATGAGTTGTTGACCAAAGGACATGGTGTCTTTAGAATAGAGTGTTATTATGTCAAAGCACTGATAGATCGATTATTGGTAGGTCAAGAGTCAGTATCCTGCGCTAGTTGCTCACATTGGTAACTCGCGTCGGTGGCTAAGTGTTGGTGACTCGGTATCGGTAGGGTGGGCATCAGTGAGTCACATCGGTGACTCACTACTGGTAGTTATTATCGGTAACTCATGTTGGTGAGTCATGTTGGTGACTCAAATCAATTATTTAGGCATCGATGACTCACTACCAGTGACTATGGTTGGTGACTCACCACTCAATGAGTCATTTCCATCTTTTTCTAGTTTTTTCCAGTTTCACCCAACATAAATTTTATTTAACATAAATAATCTTTAAAAACTTTTTTTATCATTTATAAAGGTGTTTAAAAGGATATTAATTATATATTTAATATCCTATCACCCTTAGATCATTTAAATAGTCAAACTTCAAAGTATTTATCATTATCCGAATTATAACTACTTTTGAAACCGTTCTTCCATTGATATAGGTTCTGGATCTTCTAAACCATGATCTTCCCTTCCCTATGTGTTTTCAATTTCACTTCATGCAAAAAGTAATTTTCTTCCAAGAGGATTCATATATGTGTGGAATTCGTCGATTCAGTCTTTCTTGTTTTTTTCCAACTAAAGGTGCACCCAGTGTTTTTTTGACGGAATGAGGATTTATCGATTGTCTTTTTTCACAAGTAGTGATTCCTTTGTCTCTGTTTTTTTTTTGTATCAGGTGGGGTGGGTGTAATCATGTACCCTTATGAGTACTATTCCTCCCAAATTTAATAAATATAAAAAGAAGTAATAATTTAGGGGCAGGTAAGATAACATTGATGATAACTTTGTTTTATATGTTATCCTTGATCCATGTTTAGTTTTGAAAGGTTTTTTGGTCTTCTGAAATTCATGGTCATTGGTGGCCTCTATTTTTGTACCTATATGACATGGGAATACATGTTTTTGTTTCCTTGTTGAATAGATGAAATTATGAAATTTACTTGCCAAGTACACCAAGTTATATAAATGGATGACTCATGATCGAATGTGTTCTGTGACAACCCATAACTGATGAAAGTGGAATTAAAGAACATTGTTTGTAAAATATGAATACACTCTATCTAATAAGTATTGATTTGTGTCATGCATTGTTATATTCAGTTTTAGTGACTTCTATGGGTTTTATGGTGATGTGGTTAGAAGTACGGTTGTGGGTGTTGGGGTAGGTAATGAGGTTATCTTTGTAGATATGGGGTGGTATATTTGTGTAGTGGGGATGTAACTTTTTGTGATGTTTGTTTTGGGTTTCCTTTATATGGTTGTATGTGAGGTGTAATGAAATATTAGGTTTATAGGTTGTTCATTGTCGATTAAATGAACTTTTTTATGTATCGGGACTACATCTGGGGAGTGGTTAGGCCATGGGGCTATAGTTTTGGGTTGATCTATATTTATATTACTGGGTGTGGTGTTGTTATAAAGTGGGGTTTCCAAGTTTCGTTTTGATGAGTTTTGTTGCATGGTTTACAATTGAAATAATGGAAAGCATATAATGACATCAAATAATTATTGTTATAGTGGTTTAATGGGTGTTCATGTATGGGAAGCATGTCGTGGGTTGTTTTACCTTGGTCCTTATTCCTGGTGTGTTATGGATGACTATGTGGTTGCTATTTGTGATATGTTTGGTAGTTTCCCAAGTGGGGATGGAATGAATATATATTTTTTAAATAAATAATTATAGTTGGTTAAATAAATTTCCTTGGGGTTATGATTTGGGTTTACAGCTATTTCTGTTGGCTGTGTATTTAGAGGTACCAGTAAAGGTAGTTTTGGGGGGTTTGTTTTTTTAATTCCTATAGACTATGATGAGTGTTTGTTACCTATATATATACTTCAAGTTCCTTGATATTTATACATGAACCCCACCCTATTGATAACTACACGGTGAATAGACCCCTTGTTATGGGGGATGTTTTCTTTTCCCAACACCCTGTAGGGAGGATTGATGGCTGGTTATTGGCTCTACTCTTCTCCAACTTAAAGTCATTGGATTCCCTATAGACACTATGTTGGTTGTGGTGTGGTTGTGATGATCAAGTGTCTCTGGGAAAGGTGTGATTCCTAGGTGTCTTCTAATGTGATATGTTTTAATTTCTAAGGTGTCTTTGAGATGAGGTTGGGGTTTTGTAGCCCATGTGTCTATGGGAGGGACGTAATGTTGGTATGACCCTGATGTTTTTGGGTGGGATGTGGTTTATGGTCCATGGGTGTATGGGTAGGTTATGGAAGTGGTGATTGTATAAGAGCATGGTAGCATCATAACATTCGTTATTAGGAATGAAAAGTTAACCGGTGGGAAATGGTGTGGGGTACACAAATATCGATGTGATTACTACAATACATTACCTGACTTGTGTCATTTTGTGAGCATTACTTCATGAGTTAGGAGTGTATACTATACATTTTTTTAAGAGTGTGGTAGCATCATAACATTCATCATCAAGGATGAAAAGTTAACTAGTAGAAAATGGTGTAGGGTACCCAAATATCAGTGTGCTTAATACATTACATTACATGAAAAGTGTTATTTGGGGAGTGTTCCTTTGTGAGTTTGGAGTGGATAGTATATGTTGTTGGAAACTTCTAGGTTTGTTTTTTTCTCACAATAGAATTAGTATGCTTCTCTACATGTGTATAGGAGACCATGTAATTTCCTATTGAGTATACCTATATTGTCACCATGCATTTATGAAACTATTTTTAGGTTTTTAGGGAGATTATGTCGACCATTCTAGACCCTACTAGCTCGAGTGTTGGGATAGTTGTTGGGTCACTACATAGAAAAGTTCTTTTGGTATTCACTTCTGAGTTTTTCGTTATATTTCTTGATTTTTTCCATTAAAAATTCCTTTGGGATGGGTTTTGACTTCTTCTATATATATGTATTGGAGTTTTTTAAAGTTGATACATCTTATCTCTAGATAATGGTTACTATAAAAAGTGTAATTCCTCCAATTTTGTGAGATTTTAATACACATAGTGTTAGTCACCACCCCGGAGCCTATTAGGGGCTAGACTCTAGAGGTTATTATCTCTCTTTCTCCATTGATCACTCAAGATGAGAATATTTGGAGGGAGAAGGTCCTAACAATATCACATTCCTTCATTAGTAAATAATATTAACTAGTCATTCGTACAATAAAATTCTATCTCCAAACTAAACAACTTATGGTCCCAAACCATGGGTTGATTTCAAAAAAATGTTCTTAACATCCAAATCTTGAAAAATGATATATACCGGGTAAAAACACAGCGTCAAGGACCCAAGGTAGAATACTATTAAAAATTAATATGGTAATTAATATTGTTAGGTGAACAATGAATGTAGCTTCCCATTTTGATGAAAGCACATAACACTTTTCCAAAAATAAAATTTAAGAAAAAACTATCACATTCCTTGAAGGAAATATCATTATTCTAGTTATCCATATAACTTTTCTTCACACACTAAGGTTCCTTCATATATAATGAAATAACGGTCACCTTCCCAACCATTTCCTCTACAAACAATGTTCCCATTAGAATCCATTATTTTAATTCATCCCAAAAAAACTAGGGTCTAAACCAATTTCAATATAATGACTAAAATTATTCCATATGTATACTATAATGAAAACTATTATTATATGAATACTCAACTAGTGAATTATTTTTATCCCAACATCTATGATATTACATTCAAAAATAATAAAGCATGTATTTCATGGACTAAATCATTCTCTCAAACAATCCTTCAGAATGAGGATGAAAATATGTTTGGAAATTTTATTTAGTATGCAAATAAAATTGATGTCATTTCCAAAAGGATAATCTTAATGTGGGGTCATTGTATGATACAATAGAGAGAGTAATTCCAAAAATCCTAATTATATCATTGATTTTTTTTTCTAGACTACTTTCTTAGAGACATAGTATCACAAATGGGATTGAAATGAACATATTAAGTTAATCATCAAAACAATAACACAAATCTCATTATTAAATTGAAATGTATTTGACAACAAAAATAAAAATACATGGGTGTATTTTCTCATCTCAACTCTGTAACTAGATAGTTATCAACCAACGACTTTGGTTTTTGTTATTAATCATTATCTTTTGAAATGTCAATCATCTCATGGTAAATTAATCAAAATGTATTTTTCAACCATCCCATATGTAATACTCATGATGTTCATTATATAACTTAATTAGTCATGGATGAATGAAGAATACAAATATATTATATTCCCTCAACAATTCATTCACCCATTTATAATTACCAAGGAACATATAATAATTATCAAAATATAATAAAACCTTCTTAGCCAATTTTTTTCTCTAGAAAATTTTACTTATTAACAGATTTTAACTTTTTCTATAAACTATATCCTTATCCAAAGAATACATCAATAATTTTTATTGGTATTATTATAATTACACTGGAAAAACATAGATGAAGCCCATGTATATTCATGTTCTAGAAAAAAATAAAATTATTAATCAAATGATCTTTTTCCAAAAGTGACAGGCTGAATTTTTCTAACTCAAATCATTATCTATATTATTTTTTTTATATGATGATATTGAATAAATCATAAATAATCCATAATCATTTATAGATATCATCCCTACATCATATTCAAATATTTTTTGTTAAATATATAGTTTGTAAATTTTTTATCATTATATATTTTACATTTTACTCTATATAAATGAAGTGTACTAATTTTTATTATAAAAAACATAGAAAAAACCTCCATATCATCTGTATGATAATTTTACTCTTGTCGATTCTATTTCTCTAAATGATAAACAATTAACTAATCATTCATCATCTTGACACAACCAATACCCATCAATGATGCATCATGATAGATAAAAAAATTCACCCATTATGGAAATAAAATACAAAACATGATCATTCATCAATCATCAATTAATTTCCTTAAAATAATGATCACATTGTTAAATCTAGATAAATTTAAAACATTTTTTAAATAACTTAGTTATTGTGAAATATAACTAATAAAAATTTTCAAAATATTACCAGTACTAAAACCATAATCCATGAAATGTGTTAATATTCAAGAAAATTTTATATCCAGAACACACCTTAACATCATTAGTATGGGTAGCTTCAAAAGCTATGATATCTTTTATGATAATATTACAGTGGAAATAAATTTTCCCCCAATATATTCACTTAATACATTATATATAAAGCTTTATTTTATTTAAGGTGAGAAGAAAATTCTTAGGTTACCTTTATGATCATCATGGATTTTACAATACAATTTTTTTTCATCATATAACACAACAAAAAACTCATAAAAACTCATAATTACCATATATTTTCATAAATAAAATATAAAATATATCTTCCTCCCTTAATATCAATGGGTCATATAAGGTCTTTAATCAGTTTTTTTTTTAAAAAAATTCTCCATGGAGTTTATCGGAAAAATTATCCATAAGTTTAAAATGGTACCTGTTCTCAACAATTATTTTATTTAATTAATAATAATATAGGAAAATTAAAATTGAAATATCATTTTTTTAACAAATATTACATGATAACCCAAAGGTGATGTGATTGGATGAGTAAATCCTTTACATAATAACTCTATCGGCATCATTTTAATTTCATAATGTTTTAATTGATCCATTATATAAGGGGAATCGAAATTATATTATCATCAGATACTAAGTTAGTAATAAATGATGTATATCAATTAAGAATAAAATCATATATATCATCATGCAATATATCCACATATTTATTCACATCTAGAACATCACTAATTTTTAAAAAAATCTCCTTTAAATAAAATTATATGGGTAGAACTCACATCCAATGCTAATAAATATTCCATCATCATAGTTGGGAATAAATGATATGAAATCACTAAAAAAATAATTGGATCTGCAATACATCATAAAAATATTAATATAAAAAAAAATATACCAAAAATGGTAATGGGAAAAAATTTGGGTTTTTTAAGAAGTTATTCAAGACATAAAATTAATCTAATAAAAAAGGATTCATTCTTGAAAATATTATCTCATTTAATATTTTTCCAAGTGATTCCATTAAATGTTATTTCACCTTTTCATGAGGCGATATTCCAATTATTAATGAAATTTTCCCTGAAATTATAGATTATGATGATCTAGTGTTAAATATTAAATTCCCATAATTGAAATAAATAGCATAGTTTTCAACAATTCATTAGATGATTCAAATCAACTGTGGTGGTATAAAATGATTTTCCACAACGGTTTTCTTCTATTCTTGATGATTTACCCCATGAATAACTAACATAGAAATTTTTTTTGAATAATTCCACCACTAATTAATATTAAAACATCTTAACTTAAAATTTTATTAATTAATATGATCATTTTACATAAATTCACAAGCCAGGAGTACATAATTTCTGCATCTTAAAGTCATATCATATTTTATATGGTATTCTCTGAATATTTTTCCACCCATATCATAAAATGGGATCATCATTTACATACATCCATATTTCTTGTATGGAAGCTTACCCATTACATTTCATCAATACTTATAATTCAATTTAATTTATTAGGATACACGGTCATCAATAAACTCCATTTATACCTACTCGGTACATAGAACAAGTATCTTATAAAATTTCAATTCATGGGTAGCTAATTCCCAACAATATCCTGGTTTTAATATTCAGTAAAACATATTACTTTGTATATCAATATCTTAGATATAATTTGGGATATACCTTTCCAATATAGTGATTTCTTATTTATATATGGATATAAAATCATTATCTTTTTTATAAAATTCCTAGATATTTTTCCTATCTTATGTTGAATAGATTTAAGATATTTTTTCTCAATAAAAATATTCATAACCCATTATATGGAATCAATATCTTTTAAATCATTGAATTTTTTTAAAAAAACCACCATTGGTTGAATTTTCCTTCATAATAGAAAATTGGAATTCTTTACCATAAAATTATTTTAAAACCCCATGGAATCAAATATCTTCTCTAAGTCATTAATCCATCCTTTACATGTCATAGTTTAAAATGATCTAGTAAATGAGGAGGGTTTTATTTCAGGAAATTAATGATTGTATCCATGTTCCTATATAATGAAAATGGTTTCTCTATAACATTTATAACAATATCAATTATATCATATGTTAAAAAATCCATTCCTATAACATACTATAATATTATAATTCCAAACATTATAGGATCACAATTAAGAATGATATCATCCCCATAGTGTCGTCCCAATTCAACTATCTTCATTACTCTATAGAAATATATTATAAAAAGATATAGTTTAAAATATGAAATGTTTTAATCATAAAATTATATATCATTTCAATTTAACAATAGAGAAAAATAAATTTAAGGGTATTATATAATCATTATCATAAACATTAATCTTATTTAAACAATTATTATAATATCAAACATACCAACCTGACCATAAGCATTATATATTCTAGTATTGTTAAACTATTTTTCACCTTCTATCATTCCTAAATATCATTATGATTTATTGTTTTATAGTTTTAGGTCACAACCATTATAAAAAACAATATATTAAAAAGTGGGTACTTCTATGAACTTTTCATTTATCCCATAAATTTTTTTTAAAGGAATCAGATTTTAATTTCATGGTATTTCTTTATGAAATTAATGATTACATATAAATTTAGCTTAACCAAACTTATAAAACTAAAAAAAATTATAAAATATGCAATGAGAACAAAATGAATATATATTGTTATATAAATCATAAAGAATTATGTTATCCCATTTTTAAACATGAAATAAAAAATTATGTTCTCAATTAACACGATAAAATGTGAGATAAAACAATCATTTACTTACACATGAAATAGTTTTCCATCCCAAATTATTTAATATGATAAAATATTATAATACATTAATGAAAAATAATAATCATGAGGGTTTACTATAAAACATGATAACCCATGGAAAACATGTTCTTAAAAAAATAATTTTTAGCCTAAAATGGAATAATCAGTATTTTAAACAAAAAATTATTATATTACCTATTATAATCAAATTATTTCCTTAAAAATTTAAATATAATATAAAATTCATTTTGGTACCAAAGAATTCATCTTCATATATCAATTATAAAACCTATAAAATTGGAATGACTATACAGTCTACTTCAAACATAATTCTCTAAAGAACATAACCATTACCCAAAACATTGGATGACTATCTCAGTCTGTAATCCTAAAATATATGTCATTATCAACTATTATCATGATATGTATTTTTTCCACATATTATCATGAACACTACCTAATACCATATCTAGGATAAAATCCTGAAAACATTTTTGAACTTATATGTAAAACACTTTTGGTTATCGAAATACAATTTATTATTAAAACAAATATTCATGATAAAAACTATCCGAAATAAAGTGAAAATTTATTTAACTGAATAAAACATGAAAAATTATAATGCAATTGAAATATAAAATAAATTATTTGGAAGAAATAAATCTTTTTGTTTCCATTAACTTTAAAATAGAAAATTTATTTTATATTTTTTATTAAATTTAAAAATATTGGTTAAATGATCCTTTTCAAAAACTTTTAATAATTTCAAATGGGGAACATAATTTATGTTATAATAACTTATTTCCCATATTTATATTTATTAATATATTTTAAATGAACATGATCAATAGAAAATTTGTATGGAAATATCAAAAGTTATTTTTAAGAGGGAGACCCTTATATTGAGTTAGACAAATCATGTTTGTTAACAATATTCATGAACAAGAAAATTATATTAGTTATTTAATTTATAATGAATGTTAATTATATTATTTCCTTATTTATTTTATGTAATACTATGTTATATAAAATTTCATATTTAATTAAGTTCACATCATATGTTTTGATGATATTCATCTATTTTGTGAAACATGACTTTGGTTGGTTGGTTATCCTCAAAGAGTTAATTATTTCATCATATCATGAATAATAATCAGGATATAGTTATAATTTCTATATATAAAATATATTTTCAAAACCATCCATGATATATGTTAATGAAAAATTATCTAAATTTAAATCATGGATATGGTAGGTTGTGCATACTCATGAGTAAAATTTCCAATTTTCAAAGATCATTATGGAATAATGAATATATTATTTCATCATTATAGAATGATAATTATATAAAAATTATGTGACCAAACCCCATAATCCTATAGATGGTTCTTAATACAATTAAATTCAAATAAGATAGAAATAAATGAATAAAAATAGTCTTATTAGTTTAGTAGCCTCTGTAAACTAGTAACATATATGAGTCTTACATTAAATTTTAATATGAAAATAACAACATAATTTATTTCATTTGAGAATGAATTTATTCAATTAGTTATAACCCTTCATAATATTCATATAAATCTTCATAGAATTTTTGGTAATGGAAAATGATAAGGGTGAGCTCAAATCATCAGTAAGGGTTAGGAAATATAGAATAAATAATGAAACAATGAGAATAAACAATAACGAAGGGTAAATAATTGAACACTTATATCATGTAATCAATAGAATTGGAAGAAACTGCACAAAAATATGTAAAGGTAAAATCATGAAACACATTTAATTTAAATAGAATGACTAACATGATAAAATATGGCCAATTCAATATTTAATGTCAAATAACATAAAAACATTCAATTTAATCAATAAACTAATAGTGAAATAAATATATTTATTCTTTCGTTGGGAAAATATCTTTGATAGAAATAATATAAATTAGAATGAATACAATAATTAAATATTGTAAATCATAATTCCAAGGTACATGAATAATTTTCTATCAATACCTTTTATATGACGGTTCAAAACATACATCATTCATTACCATTCATCAGACAGTTTAGAAAGTGCTAATTTATATATGAAATATGATTATTTATAGTTTATTTATTATCATGAGATATTAAATGAATCAATAGGATTACTTTAAATAATCCATAACACATTTCATTTCTACCTAAAACATTCCTTGTATATCAAATAATTTATTTTATTCATAAAAAATTTCCTTACATAATATCTATATTAAGTAAAGGTTATGGATTTATCAATATATCAATAGTTAATCAACTAGTAATTTATGTAAACACATATCTAAATATGATATATATTTTAATAAATAAGATTATCAATGATTAATAATATGGTCATTCTAAGGAAATTCAATACCCATTGATCATAAGAATGTGATTATCTCAATAAAATGTCATTAACTAAAAAATTGAATCAAGTAAGTGAATTTGAATTAATTTCATATTAGATATTATCATAAACCTTTTATATGAATATTTTGGATGGTATCAATACAATCTATACCCATTGGAGTAATAATTGTGATTTTTATTAATTAATGAGTTGAAATACAATAAGTAGATCTTTAAAAATATTCTTGAGAAAAATAACCATTGAATTTTGAAAAAAAATATGCAAATACATTTCTTTGAAAAATAATTGTTAAAAACTAAAATATCAAAAAATATATTGAAAATAGTTATCATTGAATATAATATTTGAAATAAAAAAAGAAGATCTAAAATATTTGAGGGGTGATTTTGGTTAGAAATTTTTTTTCTTCTATACAATTAAACAATGTTTTCCATTTACTATTTAATGAAAGAAAAAATGGAATTGTTGAGAAAATATAAAATCGATTCCATGTAAAAGATTATTTAAAGAGAAATAGGTGTGTATTATTTTAATAAATCATTTTAAAATGATAAATTAATTTTTTAAAAAAATTATAAACCATGGTTTTGGAAGATAACATATTTTTCATAGAAGAGAGAAATGAATTCTGATTTTCATGAAATAAAATTTCTACTACATTTTAGGTACCAAAAAGTTAGTTAATTATAATATTAAAATATATAGATCAATAATAAATTTTGGAGAATAAAATTTGGTTATTTATTATAAATTTTCATGTAATCTCTTTCAATTAATAATAATGTAAAATAAATCTTGATTAGAATAATATTGGGAAATAAACCCTTAAAATGATCATAACATTGAGTTGAGAAATAATAAATGAATATATTATTTATATCAACAACAAATAACTAGAAAAATGGAATATAAAAAAATAAAATAAAAATTTATTATACAAATAATCTTATCATAAAATAATCAATGATGTTGATGATTATACAAATAATCTTATCATAAAATAATCAATGTGTTCCTTGTAAGTAAAAATTGAAGAAATATTTTTTAAATTATGTTCATATTTCACTAGTTTATGTTTATCTTGTAAGTACTAAGATGAATAAATACATTCAGGAATATTATTGTCGAGTTGAAATAAAAAGAGTTATTGCAGATTTTATTATAAAATGTCTAACATGTCAACAGGTTAATGAATAGTGGAAATTACCAAAGGGGATTCTTCAGCCTTTACTAGTGCTAGAGTGGAAATCAGAAAATATATCCATATAATTCATTATGGGGCTACTAAATACTTTTCAATGTAACAATGCAATATATTATATTGTTGACCGAGTAACTAAATCTATATATTTCCATTCAATTTGAGATAGAATGTCTTTTTATCAAAATCGTGATTATACCTCAAATATATTTTCAGGTTACATGGAGTTCCTATTTCCATTGTATCTAACCGGAATCATAGGGTCACTTCTAATTTTTGGAAGCTCTTTTAGAGGTCATTGGAAGAAGAATTAAATTTAAGTACATCATTTCATCCTCAATCTGATGGGTAGTTAGAAAAAATTACATGTAAATTGGTGGATATGAATCATGCTTGTTCAATGGACTACCAGGGATGTTGGGATCATCAAATTTCCTTAGTTGAGTTTTCATATAATAAAAGTTTTCATTCTAGTATACATATGGAACATTTTGAGGCATTGTATTGGAAGTGGTGTCGAGCTCCTTTTTTGGGGATGAAGTTGGAGAAAGGATGTTTATAGGCCTAGAATTTGTAAATGAAGTGGATGAGAATGTGATTATGATAGAAAAATACATGAGGATAGCTCAGAGTAGGCAAAAATGTTATGTATACAATAAGAGTAATGACTTTCCTTTTGAGGTAGGTGATCATTTTTTTCTCAGAATCTCACCATGGAAGAGTGTTATGCATTTAGGTAATAAAGGAAATCTAATTATATGGTTCATTATACCTTATAAAATTCTGGATTATTTTGGACCATTCGCCTACTGAGTAGCTTTTCCTCCAAGTTTATATTAGGTACACACTGTTTTTTATGTATTTATTTTCAGAAATTATATACCAGATGTATCTCTTGTCTTGATCCTAGAAGCTATTCAGTTGGGATACAATATTTCTTATTAATAGAAACCTATTCAAATTATTGATCTAATAGTACATGTATTGCAGAATAAGTAAATCCACTGGGTAATGGTTTTTTGCAGAAACCACATGGTTGAAAACGTATCATGGGGATTGGGAAATGTTGTGAAGGATAGGTAACCTCACTTTTTTAATATGTAAATAAAATTCTGAGTATGGAATTTTCAGAAGGTGGGGAGAATTTAACACACCAATGTTTTAAAAATAGATTGAATGAATAAAGCATTGTTTTATGTAGATTGTTATAACTATCCTTTAATCCAAATGTCTCCACCTCTATGATTTGAATTTCAAAGAACTTTTATCTACAGTTGTAATCAATATGTTATTTAGAGTCTGACAGAACCAAAAAACTTTTTGGGAATACTAACATAACCTTATTAATATTAATATGAATAGTAATACGACCCTTATAAATAGTAAATCGCCTTATTATTTTATATTCTAAAGGTTATAATATAATTATATTTTGATTAATTTTTCATCATGTTAAAATGTGTTATAGTTTTAAAATTGCTATATTTGAATAAATTATTATTTTATTTCAAAATTAAATTAATCATATTTCCAAAAAAAATTCTAAAAATGAATATCACTTTTAAATTACATACATAAAATAATGGTTATGGTGAATTTTTATGTTTTTACAGAAATTATTGAACTTTTTATGAATATTAAAATACAATAAATTGCAACAAATGTAAAATACTTATTTAACTGCATCATAGGTTAAGCAAGGCAGATGTAAGCACACTTGGTTCGAACTCACATTCACTAATTACTATTTATGGTCAAATTAATCAAGATTATTTGTATTCCTAAAATAATATAAACTAATCATTACAGCAATGTAAAGCCCCTACACTCTTCCACTATAAATACCACCCTCACCCCTCTTCCACTCAAACCTCTCAAGATTTGAGAATTGTCTATTTTCTACCCAATATACATCCCAAGGATGTTCCCCACATCCAATGCCTTTTTTTCTCACCAAAAATACAAAAAATTATATAGGGAGGATATCAAGGAGAAGAGATCAAGGGGTAAATATCCTCTTTCTTCTTCATGTGTTTTGTTTTAAATTCATTTTATTTACTTATAATATCTTATCTTACCCTTATCCAAGATGTATGAAATCTCTACAATATTTTATATTCTGGATTTATCATGCTTATGTAAAAAAATCCTCAACTTACTTCATCTCCTCTCCCTCTTATAAATACAATGTTCGTGATGTGTCATTTACCAAAATTGTGGATGATGTGTTTGCAATTTCCCTTACATCCTTCATAAATGATCATAAAACCACTTTAATGGTTGAAATATAATGTAATGTTTATTATGAAACCTCTTTTATTATGTAATAAATGACCTAATAAATAATTATGGTTCTATTTATGTTCTATATGTTTTGTGGAATGTTCATAGAAATCTTAAGTTTCACAGTGTAAATTTATAAGGGTGACAAGTATGTATTTTTTATAATGACTTCTTACGTTACAAGAATTCATGGACTAATGTTTTCTTTCCTTCTTTTTATATCCCTTACAGAGATTTTTCTCCTCATTTAAACTTTTAAAATGATTTTCAAATGTAATAAGGATATGTAAGAAAAATAAATAATCTATAAAAATGTTATGAATATTTTTCAAATAAAACATATTTTAGTTGAAAAGTTATTTATTTTTGAATAAACTGTTACTGGTTTTTTGGAATCCAATCGGTATGTCAAGACCCATTCCTCGGGGCCCATATCGTGACTACCCCAAGCTATCCTTCCATAGGCCATGGTCTAGAGACTAGAAACAATGGTGTAAATCCCTAAACTGGGAAGGCATTGCCTTTATAAACTGAACACACACAAGAGAGTAGGAAACTTAAAGTAAAACACTAAGTAAAACTAAATACAAAAGAGAGTTCTGTAATGTGAAATGGGCCAGAAATACAATCCCAATAGTAAAGTACAGAAAATGGAAAGGGAAAAACAGTTGTAGAGATAAAGAACAGCTCCTGGATCGTCCTCCGGGGTTCCTACCTAAAGGATAGGTATAGATGGCCACCTCAGCACTCCACGTCCATCAGACTCCTTTGTGTACTGACTCGTCATAAGGTCTACCTCTGGGAACTGACCAATCCTGGTGCTCCCAGCCTCCATCAACACTGTCCGTCATCTACATCCAACACAATGAGGTGCGGGAATATCTTGTGCACGAGTGAGTATAACGATACTCAGTAGGGACCCCGAGACCCTAAAGGTCAAACAATATCCAACAAGGATAACCACAAATTATAGAAACCAAAGGATAACCAATACTTAGGTATATGCCCATATATATACCTAAGTTATCTATTAACCCATCTCATTCATGAGGAAAACACTATTGTCATTTACTCAGCTCAAAACCAGGATTTTATTCTAGGGTTAATGTCACGCAACAACCAAATTCACACTGTCGGAACCTCAGCTGACAGTTTACTCCTCCTCTATCGAGTACAGTGGACATTCCGCATCACATAGAGGCGCTTCCCAGTTTCCTGGACTACTGTGGTACTCCTCCTATCGAGTATCGTCGGTCTGCTACGTCACACAGAGGCGCTCCCCACTGTGGGTCTGCCACACTCACACAGAGGTGCTCCCCTTCATAGCCTACTGAGGTACTACCCTAGTCGAGTATCGTGGGTTTGTCACGTCACACAAAGGTGATCCCCATTGTGGGCCTTTCGTGCTCACATAGAGGCGCTTCCCACTAGGCTAGTTGAAACACTCCGAGTCGAAAGGTCAGTAGTCGTCTGGTCTCAGCCAACTACTAGGTCTCCGAACTCCGCATGCTTATCTCAGGGATGATCCACTCCATGATCTACTGGTCGATACATCATCTATCACAAAGTACCAAGTATAAGTATCTCAAAGGCTTGCATCATCATAGGGATCTCAACGCAACAGATGTCATGTCAATCGAACACATGGTCTGTGAGTTATCGACATTTCCGTTCCAGGGGCCTGGTAGGTTTTTAGGTTTAAACAAACCCATATGTACACCAAATGTGTCAAAATATCAATTGGAGTATTCCAATAGAACATTCACTCTCTAAGCTTTTCATCACCGCATGTGGTTCGTCGATTGGACACCCATAGCCCAAGATATGGGCGAATAGGTGTAAACAGGTCAAAGCGGGTCCGGGTCTGGTCTAACCCAGTCGAACTGACCCATCCCGACCCAGGTATGGACTGGGGTCTGACCCGATCCGTGGTTCTGGCCCGGTCCGAGGGGGTGTCCCGACCCGAGTGGTTGGACCAGCCCGAGTGTGAGGCCCTGACCGAAGGCGGCCCCGCCCAACGGGGCAGCCCAGCCCGACGGTGGCCTGGCCCGACGGTGTCCCAGCCCAAGGGGGCATCCCGGCCTGAGGGCGTCCCGGTTGGCCCAGAAGCCTAAGCATCCCAGCGGCCCGGTTGGCCCGGCAGCTCCATTGGCCTGGCGACCCAGCGACCCGGCGGGGGTCCGCCTTAGCCACGGCCAGGGGGAAGTCGCACGCCCACTGGCTCCCAAACGACAATGTCGTTCGGGTGTGAGCTGAAACCGGTGCCAAGTGGCACCAGTCCAACACACCTTGGACCCGGCGGGGTCCCACTCCTCCCGGCTGGCTGAGCAGCTAGCCGCTCCAACTTCTCCACCTCGGCCCACCCTGGCCGCCGCTCCCCTGGTACGTGCGATGCGATGGCGCCGCGCCTCCTTCACTATGGCCCGACCTGGCCGCAGCCTCCTTCTCGTCTGCACGGCGCGCCGACGCCGCATGCCTCCACCGCAGCCTGGCATGGCTGCGGCTCTCCTTCTGCATGGCACAACGGTGTCACTCCCTCTTGGCGACACGGCGTCCTTGCACCGCCGGTTTCTTCGCGGCCAGTCTATCCCCGGTCACATTGCTCCACTTCCATCGTCATCAAACAAGGATAATTAAAGGTGGACGGTCGGGCCATGTTCGTGCAGTTCTATCCCTCCTTGTTATGTTGTTATCATTCGGTTCTCAAACCATAAATTGAAGGACGATGATCTGAAATAAATTCAACACATATCCCCCTACCTCGTATGATGATGATCATTGACAAAGTCGTGGAAAGGCGGCGTCGATTCATCGTTTTCTGCATTCTTCACACTCTCGCAACTTAATCTCGCACGTCAGAAAAAGAAGAGGTTATCCGTTGTTGGCGGATGAGCGCCTGGAGGTGACGAAGTCGAAAATGGCATTCTTCGCGTTCTTCATTGGAGAGTTCCCCAAGAGATCCTCCTCTTCTTAATTCTCCCATCAAAAAAAAGAAGCATACCTACCAAATAATAGAGGGAAATGACATCTATTATTTATTGGCACCACAATTCAAAAAGTTGTGGTTAATTAAAAGAGGCAACCCATTTAATTAATGAGGGTAGAGGCTCAATTAATTTATGGGGGAAGGTGAAGAGTTGTCATCCCACATAAATGGGGGGTTTTAAGGGGGTTTAAATCTCGTGTGGTCCCCGTAAAAAATATCCTCCCAAGGGAGGTTATTTGAGGGTGGGCCCCACCACTATATCCCCTCATGGGAGGTTATGGTGTGGTGGCCCCCACCACTAACCTCCTCTTAGGGGATTTAAACACCACAAAATAAAAGATAGTTACACTTATTTTTATTTAACTTATTAAAAACCCAAAATCTAACATCCATTCTCATTAGAACGCAACTGCGATGAAGGTGTCACTAAGAATTAACTGATGCTTCGAGTTCAATGGTTCCCTAAGATGTCAATTCTGAGCACTGGTTCAAAAGATACAAAATCACACTTGTACATTTACTGAACATACCTGAACAAAACTTCAGAAATTGATTCCGGGCCTCAAAATCAAGCGCCTTAATTTTTTGCGGACTCGTAAAAATACCATGAATTTAAAAAAAATCACGGAATTTCCAGGTCTTTAAATTCTCCCCACCTCAGGGATTTACGTCCCCATAAGCTACAACTCCAACTCGGGGAACAAATGGAGGTACTAAGCATTCATCTGATCCTCCCGCTCCCATGTGCTCTCCTGGAGGTTCTCGTGCTGCCACCGAATGTGCACCAGAGGTATCGACCGTCAACGTAGGACCCCCTCCGGTTGATCCTTAATCTCCACTAGAACCTCAGTGAAATTCACCCCATCATCGATGCCCAGCTTCCCATGGTCGATGATGTGGGAAGGGTCGTGCACGTATCTCCTCAGCTGAGATACGTGGAAGACATCGTGCACCCGATTCAACTGAGGTGGGAGATCCAGGTGGTAATCCACCTTGCATATTATGTCGAGGATCCGTAAAGGTCTGATGAATCGTAGAGATAAATTTCTGCCTCGGCCAAATCTCTGTATACCTCGTCGAGGTGAGACCCGTCGAAAGATGTGGTCGCAATCCTCGAACTCTATAGGTCTCTACCTCAGGTCATCATACGAATTCTATCTAATCTATGTAGTCTTCATCCACTCCTAAATTATCTACACCTTCTTTGTGGTGGCCCGTACCATCTCTGGTCCCACTAGTGCTGACTCCCCTAGGTCTATCCAACACAGTGGTGATCTACAAGGTCGACCATACAAGGCCTCAAAAGGTTCCATACTGATGGTGGAGTGATATCTGTTGATGTAGGAAAACTCTAACAAAGGTAAGTGATCCTCCCAGCTACGATCGAAATCGAGAACACATGCACGGATAATTTCCTAGAGGGTCTCAATTGTTCGCTCAGTCTGATCATCTATCAAAGGATGAAAGGTGGTGCTCAAGCGAAGTTGTGTCCCGAAAGCCTCCTGCAACCCCTTCCATAGCCAATAATTAAACTGTGCATCATGGTCATAGATAATAGAAGAAGTTACTCCATGTAAACGCACAATCTACTATACATGTAGGCGTCCCAAGCTCTCTACTGAGCCCAACTCTCTGATCGGTAGGAAGTGGGCCGACTTGGTGATTCGGTGAACGATCACCCATATCGAATCGTGACTCCTTGATGTACGTGGAAGAACCATCATGAATTCCATGGATATCCCATCCCACTTCCACTTTAGGACCTCTAAGGGTTGTACCAAGCCTACTGGTACCTGGTGCTCCGCCTTCACTTTCTAAAAAGTGAGGCATCACGAAACAAACTCCACTACTGCCTTCTTTATACCTAGCCACCAATGTTGTCATCGAAGGTCCTGATACATCTTCTCAACTTCTAGATATACCGCTAGAGGTGAACTTTGGAAATCTCTTAAAACCTCATCCTGAAGTGCAATCGGTACCATAGTACATCCTCTGAAAAGGATGACATGCTCCCCACCTTCAAAAAATCCATCACGTGCCTACCCTATGGATATCTGATCATGCCATGTCTCATAGTCAGCATCCCCATGATGCACCTCATTGACTCACTGATGTAGTGGAGGAGTGACTGTAAGATACTATAGATAGGTTGCTCTATCCCTATCCACAAAGGATATCTTCAAGGTATCCAGCTGCTCTGTCGCCTCTCCTAGAAACTGAATACCAGTCCTCCTACTGAGCGCATCTGCAACAACATTCCCCTTCCCAAAAGTATAGACTATCTCGAAGTCATAGTCCTGAAGAAACTCAATCCAACGTTGTTGTCTCAGGTTTAAGTCCTTCTGGGAGAAGATATACCTAAGACTCTTATGATCAGAGTACATGGTAAACCATTCACCCATCAGATAGTGCTGCCACATATTCAAGGTGAAGACCACAACTGATAACTCCAGGTCATGGGTAGCATAGTTTTTCTCGTGTCGTCTCAACTGTCGAGAACCATATGCGATCACTTCTCACTATTACATCAGGACACACCCAAGTTCAGTATCTGACGCATCGTAGTAAACTACGTACCCTATGCCCTCCTCTGGAAGCCTCAAGATGGGGGCAATATTAAGCCTCTACTTCATCTCCTGAAAGCTCGTATGGCATCTCTCTGACCACACAAAGTTTTTTCCCTTATTTGTAAAGGTTGATAGTGGTTCTACAACTCTGGAGAAGTCTGGAATGAATCTCCGGTAGTATTCAGCCAATCCAAGAAAACTTCGTACCTTTGTCACACTCCTGGGTGGATCCCAAGAAAGTATCGCCGCAATCTTTGCTGGATCTACTATAAATCCAGCCTCTTAGATGACATGTCCCAAGAAGTGAACCTCTCGAATCCAAAACTAGAACTTCGAGAGGTTACTATAAAGCTGGTGCTCTCAGAGTGTGTCCAACACTAACTGTAAATAGTAGGCATGCTCCTCCTCAGTAGTCGAGTAGATCAGAATGCCGTTGATGAATACTACGACAAAGTGATCGAGGTATGGTTGGATGATCTTGTTCATGAGACACATGAACACTGCTAGAGCATTGGTTACGCCAAAGGTCATAACCAAGAACTTGTAGTGGTCGTACTGACATCTGAAGGTCGTCCTCTGCACATACTCATCTTGAACTCTAAGATGGTGATAGCTCGATCTGAGGTCTATCTTTGAGAACCATTGAGCTCCCTTGAGCTGATCAAAGAGGGCAGCAATCCTCGACAGAGGGTACTTGTTCTTTACGATCACCTATTTTAGGCGACAGTAGTTGACATAGAGCCTCAAGCTCCCATCCACCTTCTTGGCAAACAGAATCGGAGCTGCCCTGGGAGAAACATTGGGCTGGATGAATCCATTCCACTACAAGTCCTCCAGCTATACCCGCAACTCATGAAGCTCATCTGGAGCCATCCCATATGTTGTAGTAGATATCGGTGTCATCCCGGGATAAAGATCAATGTATAATTCCCCATCTCTTTAAGGAGGTAGTCCTGAAACATCGTCGGGGAAAACATTCTTGTATTGGTCCACCACTACAGGATAAGTCGGAATCTCCACATCAACTGCTCTGAGGATAAGGCAATCAAACTGGTGAGTGATCGGTTGTACCCTCCTCTGAGGAAGTCCATCCTGCACTGCAAAGGCTGTAACACCCTGACCCCAGTTACCCAGAGTCAGTACATTATTACATAATATTGGCATGATCACAAAATATCAAGTCTCGAAAGACCAATTAGTTTATTAGCCTTGGAAACACTAGATATATTCATAAAGTTTTACATTACATCATAAAATTGAAAACTACAACAACATAGTCTCCATAGTCCACACTCATATCCCCTCATACTATCCCTGTAGTAAATTCATAAAATACTTCTTCACATCCTGGGAAAAATAAAACATAGAAAGGGGTGATCTCAAATGCCCAATAAGGATAACAATATAGAGAAAACTTTCACAAATAAGAATAAACATTTAAGGCAATGTATAACTAAAACAAAGGCCTTTTTAAACATGAAATCCAGCATAACATGGAAAAAATAAAATGAAATAATTCCATTTACGTATTCACATGGATATTCTACTAGCCGAATAATCACATGCAATATCAATAACCACTTTCATAATGATGGAATGCATAATTCTAGACTATCATAACCACGTAGTCAATGCCTCGTGCCAAGACTACAAATAAGATTTTGTCAAGGCCTTGTGCCAAGACACTATTTTTTCTCATGAGACCTACCGATGCAATTTTTTTAGAAGATACTTACATTTAAAATTGCTCAAATATACTCCAGTGTTTTTTTGAAAACATTATGCAAGCTTCTGAAAACAAAATAACTAATTCTAAGACTGCTCGACTAATTACAGGTCATGATGGTTCCACTCCCAATCCTTTCTTGTCTACCACACTTGAGAGTCGGGTTTTCTGAAAACATTTTTAAGCTTGTGTTAAATACGTATTCATTTGCACTGTATTTTCATATATTTGAGAGAAATATCTCTTTTTTGAAATCATTTAAAAATCACGTAATTATAAAATAAAACCTTTATTTTGAAAATATCCTTATAAGCGTGTAAGGGAAGCTTCAGAGGTGTAATAATGGTGGAGAATAACCGCACCTACTGTATAATTTAAAAAAATACATTCTTACCTTAATTTTGTCGAAAAGGATAAAAAGGACCTTGTTTGGAAAATGACGGAAATATCCCTTTCAAACCATTTTATCAAAATTCTAACAAGGGTATAAATGACTTTAACCTATAGTCTATTAAATAGTAAAAATGTTTTGAAATACATTTTTAAGAGACATGGATGTGGATGATAAAGAATTCCAAGTAGATAATTACGTATAAACAACCTCGAATAATGAAGAGATTGTGAAATTAACACTTACCTCATTGTAATCAATCAATTCGTATGAGCAATAGTCAATAAAAACAAAATTAATCATATAATATCATGAATATAAAGAGGATCAGGATAATACATATCAAATGGCAGTACACAATACACCCCATGCAATAATTAAGTGGTGAACAATGGAAATCTCATGGAATCAAAAGTGAGATAAGAAACCCCTTACCTTGTAATTTTCATTGGTTGGGGGTTGGTTAACCTCCTTTATTGTAACACCCGAGACTTTTATGAGAAATATTTTGTTTTTATGTTATATAAATCATCAAAGGAATCTTTCACTACACACAACACTAGCTTGGCTTTCTTTACACACAATCGTGGCCTTCCTCGATAGCTTGCGCCGTACGCAATACCGAGTTTTACTAAACAAAGATATATTATAATATTAGCCGTTATGAATTGTATTGAATGAATTTTTAATTTTATAAAATTTTAATTCATCTTATACATTTTCTATAATGAGGTATGAAAACAAAATCACTTTTTTGGATAAAAGAAGTATTTTTCAAAAAATGCAGTTTTACCACCTTTTGATGGCGCAGCCACATTAAATCTAGTTTTTGACAAGTTTATAAGTTCAATTTGACAAAATAAAATTCTTCTTTAGAATCAGGATATAAAAATTTACTTTGGATAAATTTTTCATATTATTCTGATAACTTTCATATTTTAATGAATAGTAAAAACACGCAATATTTTAATTAAAAACAACTTTTTTCATCACAATACTTTATATGGTTAAATTATAATATTGCATGTTTTTAAAGTATAAATATAATATATGTTTTCCATTTAATATAATTAATGTCATTAGCATTAATTTTACGTTGAATTCATAGGTAAAAACATTTCAATCTTTGGCAATGTTTTAGCTTTTAAAACCCGTTTGCTTAACAATGGGATTAGTTTTAAATTAATTACTGAAACTTCTGTGTTTTGAATTTAGAAAAATTGATTCCATATTTAGAATCAGTGGGTCCAAATTATGTTAATAGGTTACTTTTTTTTTATGAATAGTAACTACGGTAATTTTTTTACTTACTACGGTTAAAGATAAATAGTGTAATTCAAGGTTAAAAGAATATTATAATAATTCAAAATTACCTTGACACTTGTCCTAACCTTATTTGATGATTATTGGATGACCATGGGCATCCTTGGGTCGATTTGGGGACCCCATTGAGCCACTTGGAAGTGAAAATGACAATTTGGATTAATTAATTTAATGTAAAGACAAAATTGACATTAACAAAACTCTTTTAGTAATTAATTTTTATAAGGGGTTATATAAATTATATTTTCTACTATAAATATTCATTATAAATCTAAAAATATTTCCTACATAATGATATATTTTTTTATAATTTTTAGACATCAAATAAATTAAATTATTTATGACACAATAATGATGAAGTATTTACCTCATTAATAAATGATTTAAATAAATAATATTATAATGATTAAAATATTTACCAAAACATGTCCAATTATGATTGGATGATTTTATTTTGACCATGAGTCGTCTTATCTTTATCTGTAATGATTTTTGGAGCTTTTGAAACCAAAGATAAGTTTATAATAAAATAATATTTCCACACTTTCCAAAGGTGCCCCTCTCCTCCCTTATAAAAGGGAACCTCCTCCTTCTCTTCCTCACACCAATTTGAGCCTTCAAGATCAGCCAACCCCTTCCCATTTCACTTCCCCACTTCCTTAGAAACCTACTAGAGGTAATGGTCTTCTCAAAATACCTACTCTAGTGCCCTAAGGGAAATTTTAAAGGAGGCACTTCGAGAAAGAGGTAATACCTTCTACCGTTTTCTTCATGTTCCATTCTTCTTCTACTCCCTCTTCTTTAGTTGTTTCATTATGAGGTAATAACATCAGTATCCCTAATATACTGATATGTTATTATAAATATGAAACAACCCTATTTCACCTCTTATCCATCCTACGGAATACGAAATCATCACGCGTGCGTACGTACGGAATACCGTCTCCACGCCGTGGTGTAATCTGTTTTCCACCAGCACCTTACTTGGATGGGTATAATGGTGAAACTAAATAACTATATATGATTATTGTAAAGTGATATTGATTCTTAAATAGTATACATACACTTCAATACAATTCTATGATCATGGGAACGATATCATCGCTTGTGCATACGTACGGCCTACCGTCTCCACGATGTGATGCGACTCATTCTATATGATCTTCATTGAATAATGATTATATAAATGAATTGAATGAATTAATATGATATATATTACACTAATACCATTCTTTAAATGATGTATCTATATCCTATAAATAGGATTAAGAATTTATTCGACAATACACGCATAAGAACAAAAAAGTAATAAACACCCGAATAACAATTAGTAATGAAATATTACTAATAAGAATCTAAGAATGTGACCATATATGATATCATAACAATAAGTATGATTCTGGAATAAGTCAATAACATTATTTAAATCATTATACAGGAGGTTCGAACACATACAAAGCATATTGGACCTAAGGTAAGGAAAAATATCACAATCTCATTATTATCCGAGATTGTTTATAGTTTGGTATTTACAGGGATGTATTTTATCATCCACATCCATGTTTCCTCAATATGTAATATTATTTCCATCCACCTACAATTTTTTAAATCCAATTTCACCCTTCGGTGAGTTTTTAGTAAATAATATGAAAGGAATCTTTTGTTGTTTTTTCGTACGAGGTACTTTTTGACTTTTCTGACAAAAGTACGAGAAGAATGTTTTTTTAACTTATACGGCATGAATGGATTTTTAAAAAATTATTTCCAAGAATATTCCTTTACAAGTTTTCAAGTTTATTTTTAATCAACTTGTTTTAGTTTAAAATTTTATGACATGTTAAGAAAGGAAAATTGTTTTTGAAGTAGAAAGGATATTTTCCTCAAGAATGGAGTTCAAGTGTTTTATCAAAATTATTTTCCATCTAAGATAATATAGGGTTCTGTTTCTATCCCTATTATTACATTGATTTGATTATGTTGTTATGGAAATATTTTTACGAATTCCTTTATCTTATATGAATTGTTTTATGTTGTCATGATGTTTAAGATTACCATTTTTAGTACATGGGTTATGCTATGTTGTATGGTTTATGATTTTGTGTCACAAATAAGAATGGTATCATTATAAGATGGGTGGGACCTATATCTCTCTCCAATGAATTGGGTAAAGATTTTATATCTCATGAGATAGACATGGCTGGAACGGCAGGTTAAACCGGTTCAGTGAAACAGGGCTGAAACGAGGAGTGAACTCGGTTCAGAAACGGACTTTGTCCACTAAGATAGTCTAGGCAATGAGTCTTCACTAATAAGAAATGATTCTCTATGATTATGTGTGTATGCCAAAAAGTTTCATGTTTTATGTTATGATTATTGGGAATACATTTCACTACTATGATTTATCCCATGTTATGAAATTATGATCTCTTTTGCAGGTTAAGATTCCAAAAATTTATGTTCCTATGTATATGATGTTATTGATATTTCTTTTATTTACCCTTACTGAGCATTTGATCTAACCCTTTTGTATGTTTTATTTCCCCAGGTCAGGAAGAAGGTTATTAAGTAGGATATTCCAAAAGGGACTTTAGATATGATGAAATAAATGGGAGGCAAAGTAGATGCTTTATGAACCAGTTGTTTATGTTTCCCATTTTCTAAAGACTCTATACCTATACGGTCCTTTCCTGGTTTTGTTATATGTTGTAATAAGTGTGCTTCAATTCTAAAGTAATAACAATGTATGTAAAGTATGGGTCGTTATAGTGGGTATCAGAGGAAAGGTATAGTCAACCTTTGGAAACTAGGATTTGAAAGCCTTAGTAAGAAATCTAAGGATATGTCTAAGCATAGAACACAATCTTAGTGTTTTAGAAATTCCCATGAACAACTTATGATAAGACCTTAGGTGTAAAATTTTGTTCTTGATTATGTGGTTTTCTTTTTATAATTATTGTTTCTCACACTATTCTACTTGGTTTTAGTCAATAGCTGGAACCCGAAGGAACCATGTTAATGTGGAATGCGATGGGCAATGTAATGATTGTCCCCCTGAGAAACCAAATGATATGGGATCTGGAATGAAAAATCTTGTAGCCATGCTCACACAACTTTCTCAAGCTATGAATCATGCATGACTTCCAAATGAGCAAAGGAAGGAGCAACATTTTGTCGAATCCTTCCTGAGGAAGCGTCCACCTTCATTCAGCGGGTCTTCTGATCCATTAGTGGCTGAACAATTGATCAGTACCACTGAAAAGATATTTTCAGTTCTTCAATGTTCTGAACATTATAAAGTCATCTTAGCAGTGTATCGTTTGTAAGGTGATGCTAATCAATGGTGGAATCTTATTAAGAATATGAGGCAAAGGGATGAAATTGAGTCCATGGAATGGGACCAATTCAAGAACTTATTTTTCAATAAGTATTTCCCATGTATTCTTCAAACAAAGATGGAGAAGGAGTTCCTTGAACTGAAGCAAAAGGATGATGAATCTGTTGGTAACTATGATGAAAATTTTACAATACTTGCAAGGTATGCTTCCGGAATTATTATCCAACCTGAGAGTAAGATCGATCGATTCTTTAGTGGCTTAAAACCAAGTCTTCGAAGGGAGTTAGCCATAAGGGACTTTAATAGCTATGATGAAATCATTCTATGTGATCTCAAAGTTGAGATGGAGATTGGAGTAACCCATTAGTCATATGGGTTTGATAAGAAGAGGAAAATGGAATTCAAAGGAAAATCTAAAGACCACACTGAAAAGAAGATGAGTTTTCCCTTATGCTCAAAGTGTGGAAAGAAACATGGAGGAAATTGTCTTAAGGGGACAATCAAATGTTATAAGTGTGTAAAAGAAGGTCATCATGCAATTGAATGTCTAAATAATGGGAAGAAGATGTCTAATGATGCAAACAAAGGAAGGGATACACAGAATGAACCTACTACACTTCAATGTTTCAAGTGCAAGGAGATGGGGCATTATGCCAATCAATTCCCAAATACAAGGGTTGATGATGATGATCGACGTCAACATACTCTTAAGGCCAAAGACAAAGGAAAGTCACATGAAATTACTATCGGCAATGTGGAGTACGACAACGAAGTGGTGATAGGTACACTTTCCATCCACTCTAAAGTAGAAAATGTTTTATTTGATTTTGGATCCACCCAATCTTTTATTTCTGAAGAATTTTCTAAGGGTATCGTCATATTACCTCAACAATAAGATGTTGAGTTGGCTGTGACAACTCTTAATGGCACAACAGTCGCATCAAAAGTTTACAATTCTTCTTCGATTGAAGTTTGTGGGAAAGTGCTTCCTGCAAATCTTGTGATCCTTCCTATAGTGGAATTTGATTTGATTCTTGGCATGGATTGGCGTTATTTATATGGATCTCATATCAATTTCCAAAGAAGGGAAGTCACATTTCATATTCCAGATCAATCTATGATCGTCTATCGATGCAAGGATGAACATAACCTTCCAGTGGAAATTTCTTCTATCTTATGGATCTTGATTCCACTAAATGAAGGTTATTTATCTCAAATGGTTGGATAGAAACTCACAATTAAGAATATGTCCATTGTACGGGAGTTTGACGATGTCTTTCCAGAGGAATTACCAGGTCTTCCACCAAATCGTGAAGTTGAGTTTTCAATAGAACTCGTACCGGGTGATTTGCCTATTTCAAAGACACCTTATAGAATGGCCCCAATTGAGTTGTAGGAATTGAAGAAGAAACTCCAAGAGAATATTGATAAAGGATTCATACGCCCTAGTGCGTCACCTTGGGGAGCACCTGTTCTGTTTGTTAAGAAGAAAGATGGATCAATGAGACTCTGCATTGATTATCGAGAACTTAACAAGATCACTGTCAAGAACAAATATCATCTCCCACGCATTTATGACCTATTTGACCAACTACACGGAGCTCAATAATTTTCCAAGATTGATCTTCGTTCTGGGTATCATCAATTAAGGGTCAAAAGGGAGGATATACCAAGGACGTCTTTCCGTACAAGGTATGGACACTATGAATTTATAGTGATGCCATTTGGTCTTACTAATTCCCCTGTTATCTTCATGGATCTGATGAATAGCGTATTTAGAGACTATCTTTATTATTTTGTGGTAGTCTTTATAGATTATATTCTTGTCTATTCAAAGATCAAGGAAGAACATGAAGATCACCTGAGAATTGTATTAAAGACCCTAATAAAGGAGAAGCTTTATTCCAAATTTACCAAGTGTGGATTTTGGCTTCAAAAAGTTGCAATTTTGGGTCACATAATCTCAAAAGGGGGGATATTTGTAGATCCAGCAAAAAAAGAGGTTATCGAAAGATGGTCGAGACCAACAACAGTAACCGAGATCCGAAGTTTTCTTGGTTTGGTTGGATATTATCGATGTTTTCTGAAAGATTTTTCATGATTATCTAATCCACTCACCAAGTTGACTCGGAAAGGAGTTAAGTTTGTTTGGACAGAGGAATGTGAAGAGAATTTGAAGGAGTTGAAAAGAAGTTTATCCAGTGAACCTGTTCTCACACTTCCCTGTAATGGAGAAAGGTTTTTGATCTACAGTGATGCATCCAAGAAGTGATTGGGGTGTGTTCTTATGAAAAACGATATGGTGATAGCTTATGCCTCACGACAGTTGAAAATCCATGAGCAAAAATATCCAACTCATGATTTGGAGTTAGCTGCGGTAATATTTGCATTAAATATTTGGAGGCATTATCTTTATGGAGAAAAGTGTGACATTTATGTTGATCATAAAAGTTTAAAGTATATTTTCACACAAAAGGAGTTGAATATGCGCCAAAGAAGATGGTTGGAGCTGATTAAGGATTACGACTTCTCAATTCATTACCACCATGGGAAAGCAAACATGGTGGCATATGCATTAAGTCGACAAGACCATGCTAGCTTATCCATGAGGAGGATCACAAAAGATCCTATATTTATGGATTTACAACGGATTGATCTTGGAATTATAATGAAAGGGGAAAAATCACATCATTCTCAAATAAATGTTCAACCATCTATACATGTGAAGATTAAAGAGGCGTAGAAATAAGATGTCAGGTTACAAAAAAAGGTGAGAAATGTCCCTGAATTAAACCTTGATTGTGATCAGATAATAAAGTTCAGGAATCGGGTTTGTGTTCCTCCCATCCCCGAATTAATGAAGGAGTTGCTGGATGAGGCTCATAGTTCTTCATTCTCTATTCATCCTGGAAGCACGAAGATGTATAGGGACCTAAAAGAGTACTTCTGGTGGGATGGCATGAAAAGAGATGTTGCTGAATATGTCTCTCGATGCTTGGTTTGTTAGCAAGTTAAAGCTGAGAGACAGAAGTCTAAGGGAATGTTACAACCATTACCCATACCCGAATGGAAATGGGAAAACATCACTATGGACTTTGTCACCGGACTTCCTAAAACATCCAAAGGAAATAATTCTATCTGGGTTATAGGTGATCGTCTTACGAAGTCAGCACACTTCATTGCTATTGGAGAAGATTTTTCTCTTGATCAGCTTACCATGATATATGTAAAGGAAGTGGTAAGATTGCATGAAGTACCACTTTCCATTATATCTGATCGGGATCCGAGGTTTACCTCAATGTTCTGGCAAAGTCTTCAGCATACTCTGGATACAGAGTTGAGTTTCAGCACTGCTTATCATCCTCAGACAGATGGTCAGTCTGATAGGACAATTCAAACTCTAGAAGATATGTTGAGAGCTTGCTCTATGGATTTCAAAGGTGGTTGGGATCAACACCTACCTTTGGTGGAATTTTCTTATAATAATAGCTTTCACTCCAATATTCAGATGGATCCTTATGAATCTCTCTATGGAATGAAATGCAGGACTCCAACTTGATGGGATGAAGTTGGGGAAAGAAAGATATTTGGACCTGATCTTGTTGATGACATGGTAGAGAAGGTCAGATCTATTCAACAACACATAAGAGAAACTAAGAGTCGACAAAAAAAGTTATGGTGAAAACCGAAGAAAAGACTTAGATTCTAAAGTGGGTGATAAAGTGTTCTTAAGAATATCTCCCTGGAAGAGGGTCATGAGATTTGGAAAGAAGGGAAAGTTGATCACTATATATATCGGTCCTTTCGAAATACTGGATCGTGTTGGGAAGGTAGCTTACCTATTGGCTCTTCCACCGAATCTCTCTTAAGTTCACAATGTGTTCCATGTATCTCTCTGGAGAAAGTACATACCCGATCCTTCACATGTACTCAGCTCAGAAGTTGTACTGGTGGAACAAGATCTTTCTTATGAAGACCAGTCGATATAGATTCTGGATCGTGGTGAAAAAGTCCTACGGAAAAAGACCACTCGCTTGGTGAATGTTTTATGGAGGAACCACCAATTAGAATAAGCTACATGGGAACTTGAGGATATGATGAGGGAGAGGTATCCCCATCTGTTTGTTACGAAGTGACGAATTTTGAGGGTGAAATTCATTTTAGGGGGGGTAGAATGTAACACCAGAGACTTTTATGAGAAATATTTTGTTTTTCTGTTATATAAATCATCAAAAGAATATTTCACTACACACAACACTAGCTTGGCTTGCTTTACATGCAATTGCAGCCTTCCTCGATAGCTTGTGTCGTACGCAATACCGAGTTTTACTAAACAATGATGTGTTATAATATTATCCATTATGAATATTATTAACTTAATTTTGAATTTTATAACATTTTAATTCATCTTATACATTTTCTAGAATGAGGTATGAAAACAAAATCAGTTTTTTTAGATAAAAGAAGTATTTTTCAAAAAATGCAGTTTTACCACCTTTTGATGGCGCACCCACATTAAATCAAGTTTTTGACAAGTTTATAAGTTCAATTTGACTAAATAAGATTCTTATTTAGAATCAGTATATAAAAATTTACTTTGGATAAATTTTTCATATTATTCTGATAAATTTCATATTTTAATGAATAGTAAATACACGCTATATTTTAATTAAAAACAACTTTTTTCATCGCAATACTTTATATGGTTAAATTATAATATTTAACGTTTTTAAAGTATAAAAAGAATACATTTTTACCATTTAATATAATTTATGTCATTAGCATTAATTTTACATTGAATTCAGAGGTAAAAATATTTTAATCTTTGGCAATGTTTTAACTTTTAAAACCTGTTTGCTTAACAACGGGATTAATTTTAAATTAATTACTGTAACTTCTGTATTTTGAATTTTGACAAATGGATTCCATATTTGGAATTAGTGGGTCCAAATTATGTTAATAGGTTACTTTTATTTTTTTGATATTATGAATAGTAACTACAGTAATTTTTTTTATTTACTACGGTTAAAGGTAAATAGGGTAATTCAAGGTTAAAAGAATATTATAATAATTCAAAATTACCTTGAAACGTATCCTAACCTTATTTTATGAGTATTTGCCGACCATGGGCATCCTTGGGTCGATTTTTGGACCCCATTGAGCCACTTGGTAGTGACAATGACAATTTGGATTAATTAATTTAATGTAAAGACAAAATTGACATTAAGAAACAATTTTAGTAATTAATTTTTATAAGGGGTTATATAAATTATATTTTAGACTATAAATATTCATTAGAAATTTAAAAATATTTCCTAAATAATGATATATTTTTTTATAATTTTTAGACATCAAAAAAATTAAATTATTTATGACACAATAATGATGAAGTATTTACCTCATTAATAAATGATTTAAATAAATAAGATTATAATGATTAAAATATTTTCCAAAACATGTCCAATTATGATTGGATGATTTTATTTTGACCATGAGTCATCTTATCTTCATCTGTAATGATTTTTGGACCTTTTTAAACCGAAGATAAGTTTATAATAAAATAATATTTCCACACTTTCCAAAGGTGCCCCTCTCCTCCCTTATAAAAGGCCACCTCCTCCTTCTCATCCCCACACCAATTTGAGCCTTCAAACTTGTCCAAACCCTTCCCATTTCACTTCCCCAATTCCTTAGAAACCTACTAGAGGTACTGGTCTTCTCAAAAGACCAACTCTAGTGCCTTAAGAGAAATTTTAAAGGAGGCACTTCGAGAAAGAGGTAATACCTTCTACCATTTTCATCAAGTTCCATTCTTCTTCTACTCCATCTCCTTTAGTTGTTTCATTATGAGGTAATAAAATCAGTATCCCTAATATACTGATATGTTATTATAAATATGAAACAACTCTATTTCACCTCTTATCCATCCTACGGAAAACGAAATCACCGCGCATGCGTACGTATGGAATACCGTCTCCACGCCGTGGTGTAATCTGTTTTCCACCACCACCTTACTTGGATGGGTATAATGGTGAAACTAAATAACTATATATTATTATTGTAAAGTGATATTGATTCTGAAATTGTATACATACACTTCAATACAATTCTATGATCATGGGAACAATATCATCGCTTGTGCATACGTACGGCCTACCGTCTCCACGATGTGATGCGACTCATTCTATATGATCTTCATTGAATAATGATTATATAAATGAATTGAATGAATTAATATCATATATATTACACTAATACCATTCTTTAAATGATGTGTCTATATCATATAAAGAGGATTAAGAATTTATTCGACAATACACGCATAAGAACAAAAAAGTAATAAACACCCAAATAACAAGTAGGAATGAAATATTACTAATAAGAAGCTAATAATATGACCATATATGATATCATAACAATAATTATGATTTTGGAATAAGTAAATAACATTATTTAAATCATTATACAAGAGGTTCTGACACGTACAAAGCATATCGGACCTAATGTAAGGGAAAATATCACAATCTCATTTTTATCCGAGATTATTTATACTTTGGTATTTACTGGGGTGTATTTTATCATCCACATACATATTTCCTCAATATGTAATATTATTTCCATCCAGCTACAATTGTTTAAATACAATTTTACCCTTCGGTGAGTTTTTAGTAAAATATATGAAAGGAATCTTTTGTTGTTTTTCGTACGAGGTACTTTTTGACTTTTCCGACAAAAGTACGAGAAGAATGTTTTTTTAACTTATACGGCGTGAATGGATTTTTAAAACATTATTTCCAAGAATCTTCCTTTACAAGTTTTCAAGTTTATTTTTAATCAAATTCATTTAGTTTAAAATTTTATGACATGTTAATAAAGGAAAAAAAAATTTGTAGTAGAAAGGATATTTTCCTCAAGAATGGAGTTCAAGTGTTTTATCAAAATTATTTTCCATCTAAGATAATATAGGGTTCTGTTTCTATCCCAATTATTACATTGATTTGATTATTTTGTGATGGAAATATTTTTATGAATTCCTTTATCTTATATGAATTGTTTTATGATGTCATGATGTTTAAGATTCCCATTTTTAGTACATGGGTTATGCTATGATGTATGGTTTATGATTTTGTGGAACATATAAGAATGGTATCATTATAAGATGGGTGGGACCGATATCTCCCTCTAATGCATTGGGTAAAGATTTTATATCTCATGAGATAGACATGGCTGGAATGGCAGGTTAAACCAATTCAGTGGAACAGGGCTGAAACGAGGAGTGAACTCGGTACAGAAATGGACTTTTTCCACTAAGATAGTCTTGGAAATGAGTCTTGACTAATAAGAAATGATTCTCTATGATTATGTGTGTATGCTAAAAAAGTTTCATATTTTATGTAATGATTATTGGGATTACATTTCACTACTATGATTTATCCCATGTTATGAAATTATGATCTCTTTTGCAGGTTATGATTTCCAAAGGTTATGTTCTTATGTATATGATGTGATTGATATTTCTATTGTTTACCCTTACTGAGCATTTGAGATCACCCTTTTGTATGTTTTATTTCCCCAGGTCAGGAAGAAGGTTATTAAGTAGGATATTCCAAAAGGGACTCTAGATATGATGAAATAAATGGGAGGCAAAGTAGATGCTTTATGAACCAGTTGTTTATGTTTCCCAGTTTCTAAAGACTCTATACCTATACGGTCCTTTCCTGGTTTTGTTATATGTTGTAATAAGTGTTCTTTAATTATGAAATAATAAAAATGTATGTAAATTATGGGTCATTATATGTATAATTGTGAAATAATTGTTATTAAATTATACAAGAATCATTTAAATTAATATTATATCATAAATGATCTTTTAACATTGCTTTGTTAATAATATCTTAGTATTATTGTTCTTTCAGGTTTTAACTTACTCATTTTCTTTTATATGTTTTGTTATATAAGTTGTGTTTGTTATGGATATGTTGTATATTATTCATATCCATAATTATATCAAGTCCTTAAACACTATTTTTAATCATCTAATGAGATTTATACATGAATGGGTATGATGGAGAATGAATCTCATCGCGTTCGTGGAGACGGTAGTTCGTACGTACGCACGAGAGAAAATATCATTATTTTGATATTAAAATAATATTTAATTGGATTTTATATCATATATAAAGAATAATTATCATGTTATATTTATTATTTACATTAATTACACATCATTATTATACCCATCCAAATAATAATATTTTGAATAACAATTACACCACGACGTGGAGACGGTAAGCTGTACGTACGCACGTATGGTGACATGTCATTCAAAGGATGGATAGAATACTGAATATGGTTGTACCATGTTTATAATAACATCAAATTATATATAATATACTTGATTTATTATTTTATAATGGTAATAACAAAGAAAGAATAAGTGGAAGAAGAAAGGAACTTGAAAGAGGGTGGTGAAAACATTACCTCTTCTTCGGGTTCTTCCTTTTGATTTGATCAAAAGGGCTCCTTAGGTTGGATTTTTTATCAAACTAAGGCCTATAGGTTGAATTTAGTGAAATTGAAAGAGTATTTGGGCAGGGTTTGGCCGATCCAAAAGGCTTTGAATGTGAGAATTAGTGAGAAGGGGGAGTGCCTTTTTATAAGAGGGGTGAGGGGCACCTTTGCAAAAGCTAGAAATATTATTTTATATTAAATTCATATTCGGTTTCTAATGGGTCCAAAGTGGATAAGTTAGAGGTTAAGGTGTGGATAGGTCGAAAACCACTCAAAAATAGATTTTAGACGGGTTTGGGTCACTATATTAACATTATCTTTCAGTTTTAACTCTTAATTAATTAGTTTAACATTTACCATGTCACTTTTTATTTTTATATTATATAGTTAATAAACATACTATATACATCCAAGAGACACCCAAGTGGTCCATTAATGATACACCTATCATAATATAAGTCTCTTGGCCGAACCTTATATTTTTAGGAATTTAATATCAATTAATAATATAATATTGGTTTTAAAAACTCTTTTATGTCAATTTTGACACTATTCAATAATTGATTTTTGATAAAGTCTTAAAAAATTTATTAATTCGAACCAAATTCATTTAAGCAATAATATAATGTCATATTAAGCAATAAAATTCGTGTATGTCATAAAAACATTTACATTATATTAATTTTAACATTTATTATACCAATTATTTGATACATTCATTAATAAGGAAAATACTGCATCATTATTGTGTCATAAATAATATTAATTATTAAATGTCTAAAAATTATAAATAAAATGCCATTATTTAGGAAATAGTTTTATCTTTATAATTAATATTTATAGTTGAAAATCCAACATATATAATCCTATGTATAAATCGTTTTTCTAAAATATATATGCATATGTCAGTATTGTATTTACTTTAACTTAATTAATATAAAGTGTCATTCTCACTTACAAGTGAATCCATGGGGTCCCAAAATCAACCCAAAGATGTCCATGGTCGGAAATGTATCAACCAGTAAGGTTAGGACACATTTTAGGGTAATTTATAATTATTATAATATTATTTTTGTACCCTTATTTACCGGATTTACCCTTTAACCATGGTAAATAAAATATTTACCGAAGTAATTATTCAAAATGTATAAAAATAAAATTTACCTATTTATACAACTTGGAAATCCGGATTCCAAATATGGAATCCATTTTTCCAAATTCAAAACATAGAATTGGCATAAATTAATCTAAAATTAATTCTCATTGTTAAAACAAAAAGCGTGTTTTTAAGAGATAATAACTATCAAAAGATTGACACTTGTTTATGTCCGGTTTAATTGTGAAATTATCTCCAATGACCAAAATTATATTAAATTGTAAAAATATATTCTAAATATACTAAAAAACCACTAAAATTCATAATTTATCACTATTAATTAATTTGATTAAAAAAGTTGTTTTTAATTAAAATTTAGTAATTTTTTCTATTCATAAAAATATAAATGTTATCTGAAAAGTTCCAAAATTTTACCCTAGGCTAATTTCAATATTAAAAATCCAAAAATGAAGTTCATTTTGAGATATAAAATTTCAAAAAGTGGGTATTACTGTTCATAACAGCTAGTTTGATTGGTTGTGGTGTGTGTTAGAACTTGAAGTTACGTACAACACACGCTACTGTATTATTCAAAGAGAAGCGTACCATGGAAGCTTGGGGTGTTACATTCTCCCCTCCTTCAAATAATTTTATCCTCGATATATCTAGAATATAATTTCATAAAAATTATCGGGTGGTTATTCATCATAAGTTCCTCGGGTTCCCAAGTTGCCTCTTCCATCTTATGGTTTCTCCAAAGAACTTTTACTAGATGAGTCGTCCGGTTTCTCCGCACTTGTTCTCTTGTATCAAGAATCCTGATGGGCTCTTCGCAATAAGATAGATCGAGTTCCAGTTCTAATTCCTCATAGGTGATTACATGCGTTGGGTCAGGCATGTACTTCCTCAATAGTGATACGTGGAACACATCGTGAACTTTGGAGAGACTTGGCGGCATTTCCAAACGATAAGCTACAGCCCCAATTCGTTCAAGAATTTCGAAAGGTCTGATGTACATGGGACTCAATTTACCCTTCTTACCAAAACGTATAACTCCCTTCCATGGAGATACCTTCAAGAAAACGTGTTCTCCTAAATGAAATTCCAAATCCTTCCTTCAGTTATCTGCATAGCTCTTCTGCCTACTTTGAGCTGCTTTGATGTGGTTTTGGATCACCTTCACCTTTTCCATCATTTCCTCCACCAGTTCTGGGCCAAAAAGTTTTCTTTCACCAACTTCATCCCAAAAAATTGGTGTACGAAATCTCTTTCCGTATAACGCTTTATATGGTGCCATCTGAATACTCGAATGGAAGAAATTTTTATAGGAAAATTCGACCAGAGGTAAATATTGATCCCACATACCCTGAAAGTCAAGTGAGCATGATCTCAACATGTCTTCTATGGTTTGAATAGCCCGTTCTTATTGTCCATCTGTTTGAGGGTGGTAGGCAGTGCTCAAATGACGTTCAGTATCCAAGGACTTCTGAAGACTGTTCCAGAATCTTTAATTAAAAAAGGGATCACGATCTGAAACAATCGATAGGGTTACTCCATGAAGTATCACAAATTCATTAATATATAGTCTTGCTAGACATTCCAGTGGTAGATCTTCTCTTATAGTAAGAAAATGTTCTAACTTGGTAAGAAAATCAACAATAACCCATATTGCATCGTTCCTTCTAGGAGTCTTTGGTAGTCCCATGAAATAGTTCGTCGTGATATTATCCTATTTCCACTCAGGTATGGGAAGAGGTTGCATGACTCCTCCATGTTGTTGCCTTCCAGATTTCACTTGTTGACAAACCATACATCTTGACACAAAATCAGAAATCTCCCTCTTCATGTTGTCCCACCAAAAATGTTCCTTCAAATATCTATACATTTTGGTTCTCCCGGGGTGTATAGAGGAAATTGGAACTATGATCATTGTCCAACAATTCCCTTTTTAGATCAGGTATATTGGGAACACAAAGCCTCTCCCAAATTTAAAATTTACATCTTTATACACAATGTCACTCAATATCCCATCATTCACAAATTTAATCTTCTTTTGAAATTCTTCATCATTGGTCTGAGAACTCTTTATCCTTTCTAGTAAATATGGTTTGGAAACCATTTGAAAAAGTATTGATGTTTCACCTTCCATGGTAATTTCCATATCCATTTTCACAAGATCCATGAAAATAGGATCCCTTTCAATTCTCATCACGTTCGAAACTCCATGATCCTTTATTCTCAAAGCATCTGCTACCTTATTTTCCTTCCCTGAATGGTAGTGTATCGTGCAATCATAATCCTTGAGTAGTTCAAGCCATCTCCTTTGCCTCATGTTGAGTTCTTTTTGTGAGAAAATATACTTCATACTCTTGTGATCAGTATAAATCTCACATTTTTCAACATAGAGGTAGTGTATTCAATCTTCAAATCATATATCACAACTGATAACTCGAGATCATGAGTATCATAGTTTTGTTCATGAATTTTCAACTATAGTGATGCATAGGAAATAACCCTATCATTCTGCATAAGGACACAACCAAGTCCTTTCTTTGATGCATCACTATAAATAACGAACCCATCATTCCCCAATGGTATAGTCAATATAGGAGCATTGACTAATATTCTCTTCAGTTCTTCAAAAAATTATTCACACTCTTTTGTATAAACAAATTTAACCCCTTTGCATGTGAACTTTGTTAATGGGTTAGCCAACCGGGAAAAATTCTGGTTGAAACGTTGATAATAACCTGCTAAACCAATAAAACTACGTACCTCAGTTATACTCATCGGTGTAGGACATTATTGGATTTCCTTGGTCTTACAAGGATCAACAGATATTCCATCTTTAGAGAAAATATGGCCAAGAAAAGAAATCTCCAAAATCCAGAATTCACACTTGATAAACTTCCCATATAATTCATGTCTTCTCTGTGTCTTCAAGATAATGCACAAGTGATTTTCATGATCTTCATAGATTTTGGATTATACCAAGATATCATCAATAAATACCACCACAAAATCATCAGGATATTCCTTGAAAACTCTATTCATCAGATCCATGAATATAGAGGGTGCATTAGTTAGCCCAAAAGGCATTACGGTAAACTCATAATGCCCGTACCTGGTTCGAAATGTTGTCCTTGGAATTTCTTCCTTCTTTACACACAACCGATGGTATCCAGATCAAAGTTCAATCTTTTAAAAGTATTGAGCTCCATGAAGTTTGTCAAATAAATCATCAATGCGAGGTAGGGGATACTTGTTCTTTATTGTTATAGAATTGATCTCCCTGTAGTCGATACATAACCTCATAGATCCATCTTTCTTTTTAACAAAAATAACCGGGGCTCCCCATGGAGAAACACTAGGGTGAATAAATCCCTTAACACTCAATTCCTCTAGCTGTTTTTTTAGTTCAACTAATTCCACAGTGGCCATTCTATAAGGGGTCTTCGATATAGTTCTTGATCCATGAATTAAATCAATGGAAAACTCAACTTCTCATTCTAAAGGATGTCCATGTAAGTCTTCTAGAAACACATCTACATATTCTTTCACAATAGGTACATCCTCTATTTGAACATTCCTTTCCTCACCCACTGTCACTTCATTCTCTTCCTCCCTAATAATTGAATTTAGTTGAGCTACTAGGGGTGGATCTAGATAAGAATTAGATGGTGATGATTCAGCTCTAAAGATAACGTGTTCTTTATCATCATCATCAAAAATTGTAACCTCCTTCTTCTTACAATAAATCTTCACATCATGGTCCGAAATCCAATCCATACTGAGGATTATATAAAACTCAATCATATGTATGATGATGAGATCAGGGGATAAAGAACATTTATATGCTCTAATGGGGACTGATTCACAAAAATTTGTTGCAATGATACTTCCCTTAAGAGTTTTAACTGACAACTCCCTTGTTAAATCAAATTGGAAATATCTAATTTTCATAGAAAACTGGGAAGATATGAAACAATGTGATGATCCAGAATCAAATAATGCCTTTGCTAAACTTGAGGAAACCATTAAATTACTTGCCACCATGTCTTTCGGAGCTTCTACCTCAACAGTAGTGATAGCATAATCTTGGGCTTGATCCCTTGGCCTTTTCTAAGGTAAGTTCCCCTAAAGATTAGGTCATTAATTTGCATAATGTCCCATATCCCTATAATTGTAGCATTGGACATTGGTAGCTTCCTTATTTCCCTTGCAATCACGAGCTTTGTGGCCTTTTTCACCACACTTGTAATAGACTCTCATTCCTTTTCAGAAAGTACCGGGGTGTTTCTTCCCACATTTACTGTAGGATGGATATTCAAATTTTCCCTTATTCCACTTATTTCCATTCCCAAATTGATCATCAGATCTCTTCTTCTCTTACTTTTCTTTAAAGTCATAAGACATAGAGAATTCCTTCTCTGTCTTCATAGCACATGATACAATGTCTTCATATGATGAGAAGGATTGTGAGACTAATGCTCAATGGAGAAATGTTTTTAACCCATGAAAGAAACGATCAATATTACTTCTTGGGTTATGTATATAATCTCCAGCATACCTTGCTAACCTTGTAAAGTTAACTTCATACTTTGCGACATTCTCATCATCCTTTTGTCTCAGACTCAGAAATTGTCTTTCCGTATCTGCTCGATGGTCATGAGGAAATTATTTTTCTAAAAACTGATATTTGAACTCCCTCCATTCCACATTTGATACTTCATCATCTTCCTTCATGTTTTGAATCAATGACCACCATTGATCAGCATCTCTAGTGAGGCAGTAAACTGCCATGATAAATTTTTCCCTTTCACTACTCCCCAAAGCCTGAAATATTTTTTCTAGGGAATTTATCCATTTCCCAACTACTAAGCGATTTGTACTCCCACTGAACATTGGTGGTTATTACCTCATGAAGCGATCAAACATTGATCATCCATGCTGCGGATCAGGGTGCTCCATACGGGTAAGGTTATTATTCATAACCTGAGTGAGTTGTCCCAATATGGTGATTAGCTGGTCATCACCAGTTTCATCACCAACTCCACTATAATTATCTTGAGAAACAGGGAAATCCCTACATGGAGTGCATGCAGTGATACGGTTTCCATTTCTTCCACTAGGAGCCATTTCTAAACAATGGCATAAACTAGATCAGTTTATGAATCAAAATACATAATTCCATACTTATAAAACACTTAACATAAATTGAACTATTTATGGATATAATCCATAATCATAACAATATTTTATTTTAGGAAGTATATAATCATAAACCCTTCATAATGGTTTGTAAAGAAAATGAGAATTATCCAAAGAATATCCCCCAGGAGTGTCGTAACCAAGAGTGCAGCAAGGCTCGTTGTCATGAACCAGTTCCCGTTCGAGTCTAGCTCAAAGCAGTGTTTTTGGGTTTTACCCCTAGGTATATTTTTTCCAGAGTCGCCTCTACCTGCTCGTATCCAAATAGGGATGTATTGCTCAGAAAACTCACAAAATCTATACAATACCAAAATTCTACGAAGTTCTTCTATACTAATCCTCAAAGTTCATCTTAGGTATATGTTCTCTAATCAGATTTTATCTAAATCTAGCTTCCAAAGATTGTACTAAACTTCCTTTGATACCAACTATAATGTCCCGACCCCAATTACCTAGATTTGGTGCATTATTACATAACATTGGAATGATTACAAAAGATCAAGTCTTGAAAGACCGATTAGTTTAGTAGCCTTGGAAACACTAGATATATTCATAAAGTTTTACATTAAATCCTAAAAATGAAAACTACAACAACATAGTCTCTATAGTTCACACTCATATCCCCTCATACTATCCCTGCAGGTCATTCATAAAATACTTATTCACATCCTGGGAAAAATAAAACATAGAAAGTGGTGTGCTCAAATGCCCAGTAAGGATAACAATATAGTGGAGACATTCACAAATAAGAATAAACATTTAAGGCAATGTATAACTAAAACAAAGGCCTTTTAAACTTGAACTTAATCATAATATGGAAAAAATAAAATTAAATAATTCCATTTACTTATTCACATGGATATTCTACTAGTCGAATAATCACATGCAATATCAATAACCACTTTCATAATGATGGAATGCATAATGAAAGACTATCATGACCACATAGTCAAGGCCTCGTGCCAAGACTACAAATAAGATTTTGTCAAGGCCTTGTTCCAAGACACTAGTTTTTATCATTAGACATACCGATGCAATTTTTTAGAAGATACTTACGTTTAAAATTGCTCAAATATACTCCGGTGTTTTTCTGAAATCATTTTTCAAGATTCTGAAAACAAAATAACTAATTATGAGACTACTCGACTAATTACAGGCCATGATGGGTCCATTCCCAATCCCTTCCTATCTACCACACTCGAGATTTGGGTTTTCTGAAAACATTTTTAATCTTGCATTAAATACGTATACATTTGCACTGGATTTTCTTATATTTGAGAGAAATATATCTTTTTTGAAATCATTTAAAAATAACATAATTATAAAATAAAACCTTTATTTTTAAAATATCATTATAAGAGTGTAAGGGAAGCTTCAATGGTGTAATAATGGTCAAGAATAACTGCACCTACCGTATATGTTAAAAAAATACATTTTTACCTTAATTTTGTCGAAAAGGTTAAAAAGGACCTTGTTTGGAAAATGACGGAAAGATTCCTTTCAAACCACTTTATAAAAAGTATAAAAAGGGTATAAATGACTTTAACCCATAGTCTATTAAATAGTAAAAACTTTTTGAAATACATTTTTAAGAAACATTGATGTGGATGATAAAGAATTCCCAGTAGATAATTACGTATAAACAACCTCAGATAATGAAGAGATTGTGAAATTAACACTTACCTCATTGTAATAAATCGATTCGTATGAACAATATTCAATAACCACCAAATTAATCATATAATATCATGAATATAAATAGGATCTTGATAATACATATCAAATGGTAGTACACAATACACCACATGCAATAAGTAAGTGGTGAACAATGGAAATCTCACGGAATAAAAAGTGAGATAAGAAACCCCTTACCTTGTACTTTTCCTTGGTTGGGGGTAGTTTAACCTCCTATATAATGGTGAAATAATTGTTATTAAATTATACAATAATCATTTAAATTAATATGATATCATATATGATCTTTTAATATTTCTTTGTTAATAATATCTTAGTATTATAGTTGTTTTGGGAGTTAACTTACTCATTTTATTTTATATGTTTTGTTACATAATCCGTGTTTGTTATGGATAGGTTGTATATTATTCGTATCCATAATTATATCAAGTACTTAAACACTATTTTTAATCATCAAATGAGAATTATACTTGAATGGGTATGATGGAGAATGAATCTCATCGCGTTCGTGTAGACGGTAGTCCGTATGTACGCACGAGCGACACTATCATTCTTTTGATATTAAAATAATACTTAATTGGATTTAATATCATATATACATAATTATTTTCATGTAATATTTATTATTTACATGAATTACACATCATTATTATACCCATCCAAATAATAATGTTTTGAATAACAATTACACCACGACGTGGAGACGGTAAGCCCTATGTACGCACATATGGTGACATGTCATTCAAAGGATGGATCAAATACTGAATATGGTTGTATCATGTTTATAATAACATCAAATTATCTATAATATACTGGAGTTATTTTTTTAGAATGGTAATAACAAAGAAAAAAGAAGTGGAAGAAGAAATGAACTTGAAAGAGGGTGGTGAAAACATTACCTCTTCTTCGGGTTCTTCCTTTTGATTTGATGAAAAGGGCTCCTTAGTTTGTCTTTTTGATCAAAAGAAGGCCTCTGTGTTTAAGTGAGGGAAGTTTATAGAGTATTTTTGTATTATTTGGCAGAGAAAAAGGGCTTTGAATGTGTTAATTAGTTAGAAGGGGGACTGCCTTTTTATAAGAGGGGTGAGGGGTACCTTTGGAAAAGCTAGAAATATTATTTTATAATAAATTTATATTCCATTTATAATGGCTCCAAAGATTATTATTTAAATTTTAAGGTGGGGATAGGTCTAAAACCACTCAACCAATAGGTTTTAGATAGGTTTGGGTCACTATATTAACATTGTCTTTTAGTTTTAACTCTTAGTTAATTAGTTTAACATTTACCATGTCACTTCGTATTTTTATATTATATAGTTACTAAACTTACTATATACATCCAAGAGACCCCCAAGTGGTCCATTAATGATACACCTATCATTATATAAGTCAGTTGGCCGAACCTTAGATTTTTAGGAATTTAATATCAATTACTAATATAATATTTTTTTTAAAAACTCTTTTATGTCAATTTTGACACTATTCAATAATTGATTTTTTTAAAGACTTAACAACTTTATTAATTCAAAAAAAATTATTTAAGAAATAATATAATGTCATATTATGCAATAAAATTCATGTATTTCATCAAAAATTTCAAATTATATTAATTTTAACATTTATAATACCAATTATTTGATTCTTTCATTAATAAGGAAAATACTGCATCATTATTGTGTCATAAATAATATTAATTATTAAATGTCTAAAAATTATAAATAAAATACCATTATGTAGTAAATACTTTTAGATTTAGAATTACTATTTATAGGCGAAAATCTGACATATATAACCCTATGTAAAAAAAATTTTGCTAAAAGATATATGCTTTTGTCATTTTTGTATTTACTTTTACTTAATTAGTATAAAGTGCCATTATCACTTACAAGTGGATCCATGGGGTCCAAAAATCGACCCAAAGATGCCCATGGTCGGACATTTATCAACCAGTAAGGTTATGACACATTTTAGGGTAATTTATTATTTTTATAATATTATTTTTTTACCCATATTTAACAGATTTACCATTTAACCATGGTAAATAAAATAATTACCGAAGTAATTATTCAAAATGTATAAAAATAAAAGTTACTTATTTACACAATTTGGAAATCCTGATTCCAAATATGGAATCTATTTTTCCAAATTTAAAAAATATAGGTGGAAGAAATTAATTTAAAATTAATTCTCGTTGATAAAAAAACGTGTTTTTAAGAGATAATGACAATCAAAAGATTGGCACTTGTTTATGTCCGGTTTAAATGTGAAATTATGTCCAATGACCAAAATAGTATTAAAGGTTAAAAATATATTCTAAATATACTTTAAAACCACAAAAATTCATAATTTTTCACTATTAATTATTTTGATTAAAAAGGTAGTTTTTAATTAAAATTTAGTAATTTTCACTATTCATCAAAATATAAATGTTATCTAAAAAGTTCCAAAATTTTACCCTAGGATAATTTCGATATAACGAATCCAAAAATGAAGTCCATTTTGAGAGAAAAAAATTTAAAAAGTGGGTATTACTGTTCATAATGGCTAGTTTGATTGGTTGTGGTGTGTGGTAGAACTCAAAGTTGCATACAACACACGCTACTCTATTATTCCAAGAGAAGCGTACCATGGAATCTTGGGGTGTTACAAAGGCTCCCTTCTCATCGGTTAAGGTGAACCTGGTCCCATCCATGCATAAACAATGCACTTTTCACATAATACAATAAATTTGAGTATGGACTGTAGATAACCAGTCCATACCCAAGATGACGTCATAAGGCCTCGACGCCAATACAAGGAGATCCCAGCCAAAGCTCTCGCCTCCTAGAGTAAGATCACACTTCCAGTACCAGTGCGTAATCGTCAAGTCTGCTCTCGTAAAAGTCTATAGTCGTGAGGATCGAGCCAATGGCTCTGTTAGAATCTCTGAGCTCCAAACGAGGGAAGTGGCTAAGAAAGAGTGACTGGAACCTGTGCCTATAAAATCTAAAGCCAAGGTGGAGTAGACACAGATAGTACCTCGAATCATCTCCAGAGCATCGTGGTCATATGCTTCATCTACCTGAAACTGAGCTCTCCCCTTTCCACCTGCTCCCTGCGGTCGAGGTGGACCTCCATGTTGTGGTGGTGGTAACACCGCATAACGTCATCCACCGCCAGCTACATGACCAGATCCTCTTCCACATCTGCCTCGATCGAACCTATTCCTCTTCCTCGGAGGTCCCTCAACTATCTGCTAATCATCTGAACGGAGGGTCGGATAGTCACGAGCCATGTGACCCTGCCCACTGCATGAGTAACACTACCTGCTCCTGGTAGGTAAGTCACTGCCTCAGGTTCCCCACACAACAGATCCTGAGTCATGTGGTCGTCCACCTGTGGGTCTGGTCCTCTTGGACCTCTACATCATCTATCTACTGCCAGCTGCAGAATACTCCGCTGCATGTCAACTAGTAGTGGGTCTCACTGCTGGAGACTGCTCAGTAAGGAAACTCTCCACTAGGAGGGATCTCTCTAACACCCCCTCCTGTGTCGGGATGCTGAGGGAGATCTTTGATGCCCTAATCTCTCACCTGAGCCCCTGATCGAAGGTCAAGGCCCTGAAGAATGGGTCCTGAACCATATTTTTAGAGTAGCGATAGAGGTCAGTGAACCTCGCGGAGTACTGTGCTACTTTCATGCTTCCCTGCAGTGGATTAAGTAGCTCATGTATCTGCACCGCATGAATGGTGGATTGTACAAACTCTTCCTATAACAGGCTCTGGAAGTCTGCTCATAGAAGTGTTCCCTCATCGTGGACTTAGAGCATCAGGCTCCACCATCTGCCAGCTACTTCCTGAAGAAGACTCGCAGCAAGAATCACCATGTAGTCTGTTGGTGTCCCTACTAGTATGAAAACTCTCACCACAGCCTCCAGCCAATCCTCAGCTGCCTATGGGTCCATCTCTCCCTAGAACATGGGTGGCCTCTGGTGCTGGAACACATGAAATGTGCTCAAGTGTCATCCATCATGTACTGTTTTGGCTGGTGGCATCGGTGGCCCAACAGGAAGTGGTACCGTTAGTGCCTCTGCTGGTAAAGGGCCTTACACTAAGGCCTCATCACTCGGTGGGATGTCAGTATGTACGAATCTAGGGACTCTAACTATTCATCCACAGGGAGGAATCCTAAAAGAAACAAATGTGACACAGTCAAACAATTATACCTGGTGATCTGACCTAGTTGAGATGACTTAAAGAAAGCTTTTGAAAACACACATGCAATCAGTGTTTTCGTGCACTGAATCAGAAATTAGTAATCAGGGTCCGGGTGTATGGATACATCGGTCTCCTCAACAACACTGGACTCCCTGAACTAAAAACAACACTTAGTACCCTTAACACTATTGATTCACAAAAAAGAAAGATCAGAGTCCTAAGTTCTGCAGTAGAACTGACTCCTCTGATACCAATTTATCACGACCCGTCCCCCAGGGCCCATATTGTGACTACCCCAAGCCCGCCTTCCATAGGCCAGGGGATAGCAACTATCACCAAAAGCATAAATCCCTAAACTGGGAATGCATTGCCTTTATAAACTGATCACACACAATAGAGTACTCAAAAAGAAGTAAAACACTAAGTAAAACTGAATACAAAAAAGAGTGATGTAAAGTAAAAGGGGCCAGAAATATAAGGCCAACAGTAATGTACAGAAAACATAAAGGGACAAACAGCTATATAGATAAATTCCAGCTCCTGGATTGTCCTCCGGGGTTCCTACCTGAAGGGTAGGTACAAATGGTCAACTCAGCACTTCACGTCCAACATACTCCTCTGTGTACTGACTCGTCGTAAGGTCTACCTCCGGGTACAGACCAGTCTTGGTGCTCCCGGCCTTCGTCAGTGATGTCTATCATCTGCATTCAACACAATGAGGTGTGGGCATATCCCATGAAGGGGTGAGTATAACGATACTCAGTAGGGACCCCAAGACCCTCAAGGTCTCACAATATCCAAAAAGGATAACCACAAAGTAAAGAAGCCAACGGATAACCATTACTTAGGTATATGCCCATAAATATACCAAATTTATTTATTAACCCATCTCATTCATGATGAAAACACTAATGTCATTGACTCAGCTCGAAACCAGGATGTTATTCTGGGGTTAGTATCAAGAAACAACCCCAGTCACACTATTGGAACCTCAGCTGATAGTGCACTCCTCCTCTATCGATTACAGTGGGCTTTCCGCATCACAAAAAGGCACTTCCCACTTTCTTGGACTACTGTGGTACTCCTCCTGTCGAGTACCACGGGTCTTCTACGTCACACAAAGGCGCTCCCCACTGTGGGTCTGTCGTGCTCACCCAGAGGCGCTCCCCCTCGTAACCCGCTAAGGTACTCCTCCTGTTGAGTATCATGGGTCTTCCGCATCACACAAAGGCACTCCCCACTATGGGCCTGCTGCACTCACACAGAGGCACTTCCCTCTGGGCTAGTCGAAACACTCCGTGTCGAAGGGTCAGTAATCGTTGGGTCTCATCCAGCTACTAGGTCTCCGAACTTCTCACGCTCGTCTTCGGGATGATCCGCTCCACGAGCTATTGGTTGATAATTCATCTATCACGAAGTCACATCTAGATGAATCTCAAAGGTATTCCTCGTCATAGGGATCACAACACAATAGACGGCGCATCAATCGGACACTCGGTCTATGAGTTATTGGAATTTCCGTTTCAGGGGCCCAGTTGGTTTTTAGGTACAAACCAACCAGTCTGTACTACAACTATTTCCAAATCTCTAGTGGTGTATGCCAATAGAACCATCACTCTCTAAGATTTCCATCGCCGCATGCGGTTCATCGATCAGACACCCCTAGCCCATGATATGGGCGAGTAGGTGTAAACATGTCAAAGCGGGTCTGGTTCTGGCTCGACCCAGTCGGACTGACCCGGCCCGAACCAGGACCAGATCGGGGTCCGACCTGATCCGCGGGTCTGACCCGGTCTGAGGGTGTGGCCCGACCAGAGTGGTCGGCCCAACCCGAGTGTGAGACCCGGCCCGAAGGCGGCCCAGCCCGAGGGGGCGGCCCGACCTGATGGCGGACCGGCCTGAGGGGGCAGGCCGGCCTAAGGGCGGCCCAGCAGCCCAGTTATCCCAGTGGCCCATTTGGTCTGGAGACCCAGCGGCCTGGCGGGGGTCTGCCTTAGCCGCATCCAGGGGGAAGCCGCATTCCCCCTGGCTCCCAAACGACTCTGCCGTTCGGGTGTGATCCGAAACCGGAGCCAGGTGGCGCTGGACCAGCACAGGCGGGACCTGATGGGGTCCCACTCCTCCTAGCTAGCCGAGCAACCATCCGCTTCACCTACTCCACCACGACCCACCTTGGCTGCGGCTACCCTGGTCCGCGCAGCGTGACGGCGCCGCGCCTCCTCCACTGTGACCCGACCTGGCCGCGGCCTTCAACTCCTCCATGCGGCACAATGGCGTCGTGCACCTCCGCTACGACCCGGCATGACCGTGGCTCTTCTTCTGTGTGGCATGACGGTGTCACACCCTCTTGGTGACCCGGTGGACTTACACCACCTATTTCTTCATGTTCGTTCCATCGTCAGCCACGTTGCTCCACCTCTATCGTCATCAAACAAGGATAATCAAAGGGAAAAGGTTAGGTCATTTTTTTGTGGTCTGATCCCTCCTCATTATGGTGTTATCATTCGGTTCTCATACCATAAATTGAATGATGAATATTGGAAATAAATTCAACTCAAATACCCCTACCTCGTATGACGATGATCGTTGATGATGTCGCTGAAAGGCGGCGTCAATTTGTTTTTCGCTGTGTTCGTCACTCTCTCGCAACTTAAGCTCGCACGTCAGAAAAAGAAGAGGTTATTCGTTGTTGGTAGATGAGCACCCATAGGTGACGAAGTCGAAAATGGCGTTCTTCGCGTTCTTCATTGGAGTGTTCCCCAAGATCTCCTCCTCTCCTTAATTATCCCAACAAAAAGAAAGAAGCATTCCAACTAAATAATATATGGAAATGACCTCTATTATTTGTTGGCACCACAATTCAAAAAGTTTTGGTTAATTAAATGAGACAACCCATTTAATTGATGAGGGTGGAGGCTCAATTAATTTTTGGGGGAAGGTGAAGAGTTGTTATCCCACATAAATGGGGGGTTTAAGGGGGTTTAAAGATCGTGTCGGCCCCACAAAGAATATCCTCCCAAAGTAGGTTATGTGAGGGTGGACCCACCACCATAACCTCTCATGAGAGGTTATGGTGTAGTGTCCCCCACCACTAACCTCCTCTTAGAGGTTTTGACCACCACGAAATAAAAACAAGTTACACTTATTTTTATTTAACTTATTAAAAATCCAAAATCTAAATTCCATTATCTTTAGAACGTAACTGCGGTGAAGGTCTCACTAAGCAATCACCGATGCTGCAAGTTCAACGGTGCCCTCAGATTTCAATTCCAAGACCTGGTTCAAAAGATACAAAATCACGCTCATATGTTTACTGAACGTACTCGAAAAAAACAACAGAAATTGATTCTGAGCACACCGGGCCTCGGAATCAAGCATCGTAAATTATTTAAGGACTCGGAAAAATCCCATGAATTTAAGAAAAAAAGTCACCAAATTTTTGGGTCTTTACACCGTATAAATGTTGAATGCTTTGTATGTGATATATCCCATATTTCTAAAATAATAAACTTCCAAATATCCTTAATGTGAAAGGATGTGACTTCTTGACTAACAATTCATGATTATATAGTGTAATAAGGCCTAGTACTTATACGTAGCATAATTTAACATTTCAACCAAAAGAGTGTGGAAAAATTAGTGAATTAATGAAATTCATGAGATAATAAAATTTGAATAATATTATGAAATAATATATATATATAATCCTAGAAATAATATTTCAATTCTACCAAATAATACATTAATCAAATAGTAGAGTTTGGGTTACCTCTATTGTACCTTCTTCTGTTTTAGCTTACCACCCGTGTAAACTATATCATGATCTAACCCTTGGTCTTGGGATTACTACCCTTATACGCTGAACGGTCTTGGTATTACAAACCGTTTTCACTAGGGCATGAAATTATAACATATGTACCATTATAATTCTTTGGATAACAATCATTTTAAAGATGGGCTTTAGATAATCCTCTCTAGTACCCATTAACATGATATAATATTCCCATATACCATTTGTAATGGTATAATAATCATGTGTTTTTATATTAGGTAACGATGTAAAAATAATAATTTATTGTAGGGTGATACAGGACCCCACCTATAAATGATATATAAATTAGTGTTCCACTTAGATTCAATCATCATTATAACAATATAAACCCATATAAAAAAATCTATTTCATAAAAATTTCAAACAAACCTCACATAACCTGAACATATGAAATCCGAGGATATAAAAAATATAAATTTTCAAAAATATAATAAAATAATAACCAAATATATATTGTGATCCAAAAATCATTTCATGGGAGATAGTCCTTAGAGAATAAATAGATAAGAAAATAAAAAAATGTATTCTCAAAACCATTAAAATAATTATATAATATATGATGTAAATATGGAATTCTAATTATTTGAAAATAAAAAATATATATTCAAAACCCTTATTAAAAAAAGATAAAAATATATGAATCTTTACGATATAAAAAATATCAATTTAATAAATAATTATTTGTAAATAAAGAAGAAAAATGCCTTTATTATAATTTATAGGTAATTTTAATGAAAACCCTACATTTAATAGAGTTTGAAAGACATTAATTTAAAAATAAGGTAAAGGAAAATATTTAGAATATAATATACAAATAATATTTTTATAATACTAAATAAAACACCTTCAACACAAAAAACATGGACTTGGAAAAAAGGTTTCATTTGTAAAAATAGGAGTTATTCCATCTAATATTATAATTTTATTTCATAAATAAATTTTCAATGAAGTGGATATTTCAAATAAAAGTAATTTATTTTTAGAGTAATAGTAAATAACATATAAAATATGTTACTGGTAGTTTCAGGGATGTCATGAAAAGTATATTCATGTATGAAATTATATTACCCAATAAATTAGTTCATGAAACCCTTACCTTGTATAGTTTTTAATTATCTCCATGAATCTAGTTTCAAGAATAATAAAATAAATTTCATATATAAATTAAAAAGATACATATTCATATATAATTAATTTTATAAGGTGAAATTATTTTCATATATTGATTATTTTAAATATATTTCTTCTTATGATAGTTTTATAGAATATTTCAATTATTTTCCGTCTAAACCATCAAAATTTACCATTATTGAAGGTGAGTAAAAATTATTATCGGACTCTAAAATTGTATAGCAATATTTAAACTATTATAATATTATAAAGAATATTTATATAGTTCTATAAGTTATCCCAATGTAAACATAATAAGGAAAGGTACCATGATATGTTGAATTAATGATTTTAAATTTGCTATTATCTTTTATTATTAATTTTTGTTTTATATTTATAAATATTACTATTTAATAATATTAATTTTTTCATATATTTAATGTTTATAAGTTAGATAAATTTTCAAAATAATACATTTCATGTGGCATTGGAAAAACATGAAATACATTGTTTAGTGGAGGTGGTAGTCCACACATACCCAGATAATGCTCTCATTTTACATAAAATGGGATGGGGTGTAAAAATGATATGTTTATTATTTAATAATACTAATCATGTCATTATTATTACATTTTTTCAATAAATAATTATTTCTTCCATCCATATATGACTTTATGAAATGTATAAACCACCATATATGGAGGTGGTAGTCTACATGAATACATGACGTGATCATCAATATTCTAATGGTTTTTAATAAAGGTAGAAGAGTGATATAACATTTATATAATAAATTGTATTTTTATCATCAAAACAAATTTTTTTGTACATTCATTGATATATAATATTATCAAGAGTAAGAATATTAGTAAATTTTAATGGAGAAACTATTACTGAAATGACGACCCTAAAATGTCAATTTAATGACCTCTTAAAATGATGAAATTATAATTAATTATTGAAACTAGGGGTTATATGTTATGAATGAGATAAAAAATTTGGTATCGGTATAATAAAATTTCAATTAGGATGTGTAAAATTGATATGGTGAAAGTGGTCTGATTTTATATTTTAATAAAAAAGATATTTTTGAATACCCATGATTTTCTATAGTGAAAGGAAATTATACATGGATTAAATGTTCATAAATTAGAAAAAATTGGATTTTGCGGCTTATATAAAGTTGATCATAGATCCACCATCCATTTTAAAAAAAATCATGCCTTTTAACACTTATTGATATCCATTTTACAATTTTTTACATTGGTGACTAATTATTTCCAGAATAATTTACTTTTAATACCTAAAAACGAAATTTATATTTATCAAATAAATTGGACATACTAATTTCAAATTTTAAAATATTTTTTTACATAAAAATTAAAATAATAATAAAAATTACTTTTTCCATTAGTGAACGTTTCACATAAAATACTATTTTTCAAAATAGAGTATTTTAGTAGTTAAAACATTATTATAGTATAAAATAATAAATTAAATAAATTTTCATTATATAAATTCTTTTATTATAAAAAAATAAAATTTATATATATTTAAAAAAAATATGTAACATAATTTAATATAATATTTAGATAAACTGAAGGGTAAAAATAGAAACTTTTACCAGAATATATTACTTAAGTTATAAAAAATATATTTTCTAAAATAATAATATTATTAAAAATTTATATTTATAGTCATTAATAAAAATTTAATCATAAAAAATGTTTTCTGATTTTTAAATTTACTCTTATGAAATTATCATAAATGCTTATATTAGTGTAAAATAAATACTTTTCACTCATCGCATAAAAAACAACTATTCAAGAATAGTATAAAAATAATATTAGGACAATATTTATATGTTTAATTAAAAAACAATGATTATTTTCATAAAATATTGTTCTAAAATCTATTAATATATATTTTAAATCAAAATTAAAAATATAATTAAAAACTTGTTTTTTTATTGAAATATTTATTTAATAAACATTATCTGTTCTCGATATCATTTTAAGAAGAATTCTAATTAAAAAAATATTGAAATATTATGTGATATATTTAAATATTTATTATTTTTAAAATAATAAATTAAAATGAATTGATTTAATTTTTTAAAACATTAAAACATTAATTTAGAATTTGCATAACTTTTATTAGTTATATCATATTTTTATATATCCTCAAATTATATGATTTTTTAATTGGTAAATATTTTTTTATTTACATGATGTATTTTTATTTATGAATTCTTTTGATAATAAGCATATGCAATTTTGCAGCTTATATAAGTTCATTATTTTTTTTAGATAAAGCAATCAAATTCATTCAATTTATTCAAAGGGATAACATATAACAAAAATATATACAACAACATTCTCTCTATGTTAATAAATCAAGTCCTTATAATTTCAATTTCCATATAGTAATTAAAATATCTAATGATATTTTAAATTTATTTGTGACTCAATATAAAATTTATTTAGATATATAATCATTTTCAATATTATAAACACCTACTTTTTCATTATAATAGGTTTTTTCATATATGTAATTTTCAGCAAAAAAACAATCCAATAGTCTCTCACTATATGGTACAATGTCATAAATTGTATAATTTTATTCCGATGGGTCTCTAAACTCATCCAATCCTTAATAGAATACCAAATATTTATATAAAATGTGATATCATTATTGAAAATATGTTTTCAATTATGTAGATGAAAAAATCCTCTTCCCAAATCAAATTAAATTCGTCTAATCTTAGGATATCAATATTTTCACCTAAAGGATTACATAATCATAAACTTGCAATACATTAAGACAAAAATCATTCATTGATAATCAAATCGTTATGGGGTCATTTAATCCTCTAAGATAAATTCCTAGATACCCAATGCCAAAATAAAATATGTCTTCCATAAATATATTATTGATAATAGTTTTTCCTTAATTATCATGATCCACATTATTTTTTGTGGTTGGATAGTATTTCCTATGTTCACATGGTTAAAGATGTTGTTAATACCTATAATCCATTATAGACCATATGTTGGGGCATTAATTTCCATAATTCCAAAACACCATGTATTTCACATGTTGATGTGTTGATAATGTAATAGTTCAAACTCAAACACCTTACATTATATTGAATAAACAATTTATATTTCATTAAATATCAAGAGATATATGGTCCATACATTTGCACATGAGACATTTTATAATTTTATTGAGGCATTCCTACAGTTTATTCATCAAATATTGTTGACATATAAGATGTTTAATCATTATTCCTTCATTATCTTCATCAACTGATCCATTATAATACAACATAATCTAATTATTTGGGGTGTTCACATTATTGGAAACACTCAAGTTATTAATAATAATTCAATACATTTGTGTGATATCAACTATATCATTTTCAATAGCATATTATATCCAACCACATTACTTATTAGGCTAGTCAGTATGTTTTTTATCAAATCCATGATTTACCTGGTTCCTTCTAAATCAATATTTTCCAAAAAACAAAATACAATATCCTTTGTAGAAAATATTATCATCCTCATTGAAATGTAATCTCTATAAATACTCAACATTGAATTGAAGACTACATAAAAATTATATGATTAAATTTCCATTCTAAAAAATTAACACTCAGTTCAGTCAAGGATTCAATAGGTTAGTTCCTATAATATTCCATAACAAAATTCATTATCAGAATAAATCATTTATAATATATTGTAAATATATTTTTATTAAAAATATAATACCACCCCAAATTGTATAGCCATGTTTTCAGTTTTAATTCAACTCATCATGATGTTAAATGAGGATTGAGTGAATATTTGACCATCCAGTCTAAGTTTGAGTTCCCATAAGTGCATATTTTTTAATGAAACCTTCACCATCCATTATCCAAAGATGTATGTAATTGTGATGAAACCCCAAAATCCGAACATTACCAGAACCTCAAAATCTAATAATATATATTAACTATGCACTCTGACTTATCCATAAAGTTTTCACTCTGGTTCCATAATAATAATCCATAAAATTAACTATTGTTAAATAAAAATTAACTAATCTAAACGTTTATAAAAATTAAATCATCCCATAAACTCACTCCTAGTTCTGATACTAAAAACATCATTCTTGAGCTTTAGCTTTGTTACAAAGTGATTAACCAAATATGTACACACTTAGGTTTTGTAATAAAAACAATTTCATTAAAATCAATATTGGGTTCAATGTTATAAAAAATTATATTTATTTTTCAATATTTCCATAATTTTATCATAACATATAAAAAACGTACAATAAAATGAACTCAAATTTTAATGTCTTTGAGGATAAATAACTTATTTAACTATCCTATGGAAAATTTCCCCGTACTTAAACTAGAATAAGATACATTCTATACATCAGATATTCTACATTGATGGTTAGATCCTAGGGGATGGAAGTTAAATAAAGGGATAAAATTTGATGCTTAATAAGTATAGACATATCTTATAATAATAAAAGATAATATGTAAGGCTAATATTAATAAAATTCCATAATCATGATACAATGGAAAATAATATCCAACAAAAATATATCACAAATCATGTTTAATGGATTAAAAATTTCAATAATATATTATGTGAATAAAACATGTGGAAGAATAAGTAAATAATCATGATCCATCAGTAATTAATATAATTTTTAATATTATAAAATAAGTTTGTGGAAATAAAATAGGAGTATAATTTATATATCAAGAATACCCAAAAATAAAATTAATCACATAGTGGGATTGGGATAGCATGTAGAGGCAGATAATATTCACTCATAAATATATCCTCTTACTATGTTAAATGTAAATTATATATCATTATTATATACACCATTTACCAATAAATTCTTCTCATAATGCATCCTTCTTAAAGATAACATAATTAAATACATTTACCAAAATATTTGGAAGGGGATAAATTGATATGGTGAGTTCAGGTTGTGATTGGGGTTAAATATAAGAAATATTAATCAATTATTAAAATTCATCATAACATAAGAATGTGGGTATGAGAATATAAAAAGGAAAATATAATTTCATACCAATTAATTCATATATTATAGTAATGAAACATGAAAATAAATATTTAAAAATATAATGAAATGTGACATAAGAGTGTGGAATTATCAATAATCCATTATACACATTGAAATATCATTATAATCATAATATATAAATTTTATGATTGAAAGTACGGTTAAAAATCATTTCCTTTGGAAATTATAAAATCCTGGACTATTATAGTTGATTGAGTTCACTACACATCACATCGTTTCAAAAGTGAAGCTTCACTCACTAGTATATCTTATTTAAAAATTTACCTTACTATATATAGTTCCCTCCCCATTACTCTCTATATTATTTTCATAAGGATCCTTTATATCCAAATTTATTATATGACTATATAACTCCAAGTCCAACCATCTAATAATGAAAACCATATATGTGTGTTCAACATTATCATTAAATAATATTCCCACCATAAAATCATGACACCTAGAAATGATATAAGTTACATAAAAAATCATCATTATAGTCATAAACCATTTAGAGAATGAGAAATTATTTAAAAATTGTATCATGTCCACAGTAAATCATAATAATTATCAAATAATGTTGTTATTGATAAAAATAACTTTAATAGATCCCTAGAACATTTCGTCAGGAAAATTCAATTTTCATTATAAATAGACTATTCAGAAAAATAATATCAAAAAAATTAGTGTTTTTTTAATAAAAATTAAATCCAACAAAGGAATATTTTAAAAAATATTTTTTATAATGTATGAGAATGATTTTCATGGTGTGTATGTTAAAACACAAATTCATTTCACATTAAAAAAACAAATGTACCCCATTTTGGAAATGATAAAATGTTTAAATATTATCATTAGAATAGAATGTAAAATTTTGAAAATAACAAAATTAATCAATATTTGAAAAAGTATTATGAAAAAAACAATTTTTTAAGATGAAAATATATATTTGGATGAATATATTCTTGACTGAAATAAAAATACAATGTTTATTTCCGTAATACAATTCAATCAGTATATTCGTTACATAAAGAGTGGAAAAATAACAGGAAACATAAAATCTATATAAGAATTAAAATTTAAGATAATTAATGATATTTTATATTCATAGATCATGTAATTTCATCACTAAGAGACTATATCATAAACATTACTAATAAAAAAGATATTATATCATAAAATATAGACAAATTGTCTATTTTGCTTCATATGATATCTGTCCTCAGATATAATAAATTTAAACATTATTAAACATATACAAAAAACACTAATCATTAATTTAATATAATAAATGTTTTACTTTTAAAATCTTATTACCCATTAATTAACAACCATTCATTATCATCATCATTTCGGGTGTTATCGATTTATTTTTTATGTTCATTATTCTTTAAGAATTAGAGTCAAGTAACTTCAATCATGGTTCTATAATCTAAAAATATTTCAATTAAGATATAAATATCATATATATTCATTATATATATAATTATAATCATTCATGTAATTTGGTTCTATATAATGAATTACATTACTACATGGAGATGGTAGATTGTATATACACATGAGAAATGATTCCATTTTTTATGGGTGGAATGAAAGAATATTAATTATTAATTCACCATTTTATAATAACTATTATAAAATAATATAGTATATAAACATTAAAGCCAAAAATATAAAAAACATGACTGTGGTTTTTGGTAAATGAATCCTATCACTATGTAGAGGTGGTGGTCCACACGTATTCATGAGTGATACATTCAGATAACGTTCGATTGAAAAATGTATTAAATATTTGTGACAACCCAATAATAACATATCATTACAGTTATGATACATTATATGTCATGTTTTTATTGATTCTACTTGTTTATAAGGATTATAAAAAGATGAAAATTAAAGGGGTGTGGTATTTATCTATACCTCTTATTTGAGATACCTTTGTTTTCATGAACCCATCCCAAAAAATATAAAAATATATATATATATAGTAACTAGAAGAATCCACCTTTATTAGGCCCTGGGTTGGAGAAAAACACTAAGGGTATAAAAATTTCTCATATGGGATTAATTACCATCAATAAAAAATATGATTGAGAGATGGGATAATAATATGAAAGAAATACAAAATGTAATATAATGTTAAGTGTAACAACATACCATAATGAATTATCAGAAAGAAAACAATACAATAGTTTACTCAAAGTAAAAACCCAATGAATAATCATATTGGAGTAACTCAATATAATCCCCACAACAAAGAAAGAAATTTCAGGATCGGTACAGAAATTCCTCAAAAAACCTGAAAATAGTTTCTATATGTGGGTTTAGCATAAAAGTATAATCATTATGATCATACCAAATGTCCCAATCCTAAATGTGAGAAGATATTCTAATGTTCCAATGAAATATCAATAGAAAAAATAGAAACTAAAAAATTTCAACTTATCAAATGTATTCCCATCATGGTTTACTCACCCTAGTTACACATCAAATATACAAACATAACAACAATTTAAAAAATGATTCCCAACTTCTGATACCCCATTAATTTAACATTGTAGTTCCCCAAATTTAAGCATCATATTCTCTCATCCTATATATAAACATCAAATCACCATACATATTTCCAAAATTCATGTGTCTCATCTCATATGTGGGCCGAGATTCATCCAAAACTACCCACCCACATATGGTCTAGTATCTGGTGAGAGAAACGTAAATCTACACATTACATCTCACTCGATGAATCATAGGACATCAAATGTTTTTGGGAGGATATAAGAGAGGGTATATCCATCAATCCATATAACCACCATCATAAATTATGGGTAAAACAACAAAAACATATAACCTATGATTGTTGGAAGCATTTCAAAACTCAGATGGGTCCATAAAAAATATAAATACATGAGATATAGGTATCAAAAAGTACTAGAACATTGCTTTATTGAAAACTAAAAAAACATACAACACATCACAACCTATTCCAAAAACATCTATCTCTACAAATAAAACCACAAATAAATGATATACACCATACCAACACACATGATGTAGCAACTTGCCCCAAGTAAAACTGAATTAGGCCCTGAGATGGTGAGCCAGATGACCTCAAGCATGAATCCCCAATATATAGAGGCTTCCAACTAAGAAAATGATCTTTTGATAAGTCTTTGGTGAGACTATTCCCTCTAGGATAAGGTATAACATAGAGGAAAAAATGTAACATGTATTGAAAACATAGAGAAAAAGAATACAATAACATAAGCATATAAATGACCGAATAGAATAAATAATAACGATAGAAGAGGAATATTCATAATTGATACAAGGATTATTTCAGTTTATTACGTAAAAATTTAAATAAATAATCTTTCATGGGTATGTGGTACAAGAATAAGCTCCACGCTAACAAAAAACAGCCAAAAGACCAAAAAATGTGACATCGCATCTCGAGCATAGGCTCAGTTCTCTACTCCTAGAGATCAAACCAAAAAAACATAGAAATCAAGAATAAAGAGATGAATGATTCATTGTATCCATACATGTGAACATAATGTATAAACGGGTACCAAATGGCACCAGAGAACCATGTGAGATATAATTTCTATAGGCCTAAACCCATAGTGTATAAACATATCCATTTGATGTTATAGACTAATAAATGCATGCAATATATAATATATTAAACAAACATAGATAAATAAAAATAATATTATCTTTCTCTGGGTTCCTAAGAGGACACTCATCCCATTACACCTACTTCATCCTAAGCCGGAAGTCTGATTGTTATATCTAGTAAGCAGAATATAATCAGATAGAAATGTCTATGTAACATGACTTAAAAAATTAAATGTAATGCACACATGATTGAGGTTTGTCTTGGGGTTTAATCCATATTTCAACACCAAACACAAAAAAGGAAAAATATAGGTATCACAGTGTATAAGGAAAATCTATGCAGTATTAATAAAAACATCCCAAGCATTTATGTTAAAATTGAAAACATCATAGGTAGAGTATGAGCCGATTACAAAGGAATCTCTATGGTAAATCCATTCAAATATATCAAATTACATGATACTATCCATGGTGGTGTCTAAAAAATTAAATGTATCTCTCATGGTATGATAACTATAAGTACATCCTAGTTATTACACATTATGGATTTAGTATCATTTGAGGCTTGGTGTGGCTATTTTTTCAATGGGTTAGTCATCGATTCTCCCTTAGGGAACCTATATCACCCAATAGTGTTGTAAATTTTCTATGGAACTCCCTTGATTGTAAATCCTAAAATGTTTCTTTACTAATTCATTGTGTGGTATCCTATTGAGAACAGAGATTGAAATTGTTGGTTCATAATATGGGACCCACATTCTCTCCCCAACTCAATTTCATTTAAAATGATAATATATATATATACAATCATAGAGCATCATTAATTATTTAAATCATTTAATTAATCATTTAATTACACACATATAAATTATTAAAGATCAACAAACATGAATAATAATAAAAATGTAATATTAAACAGAACTGGCACATATCAGTGAAAGTAGAAGCAACAACATTTAATAATGGTAAAGAACAAAATGACTTATAAAAATAAATTTTTAGGGAAACAACGTCAAAGGAAAACCAAATTCATTATTTATGATTCATCCTAAATAATTTATTCCATTTGAAAGCTCAGTTTAATTTATCACACAAGCATGTTCAATTGAAAAATAAAATATTCAAGGCTAAATGTAATTTTTCCAGTATTGAAGACACACACAATAGGATATTCAATGGCCTGAGAACAACTTAATAAGGGGTTTTACTTAAACAAAGGTCGCAAGTATCATAAAAAAATTATGTAATTAAATAAATATACACTGTTAGGGATTCATCGATAGGAAAAAATGAGAGGAACAATGGTGAGAATTGAACAATTCAATAAAACAATTGGAAAGAACAACGACTCCTTACCTTGTAGTTGTAGTATATCTCACACCCCGTGACAACCATTAAAAATTAAAAAATCATAGGATTTGATGAAAATCACCATTTTAGGTAAAAATATTCCACAGAAGATCATGTGATAGAGATTGGATGAAACTCAATGATCCTTGGTGTCACAGATTAGCCTTATCAAGGGATTTACATCAATATCGACGGAATTGAAATGAAGAAGATTTGTAGGTGAAACAGGCTTCTGAATTGGTGACGGGGGGTAGCACACCACCTGGAGAGGAGGGGGTATTACTGAATAGGAGGAGAGGATAAAGAGAGAATAGAGGGAAACATGAATGAAATGAAATAAATAGTGAAGAGATAAAAAACCAAAAAAGAACATAATGAAATAAGGGGAAAATGAAAAAAAAGAAAGGTGAAAGAGAAATGAAATATAAAAAATATTTAAAATGGGTTAAGCCAAATTTAAATTATTTTCACTTTTATTATAAGATATTTTTATTTTATTGTTTATTTTTAATCTTTTTTAATTTCTTTTTATTCCTTTAATTATATTTTATTTCTTTTATTACTTTTAATTACTTTTGACAAAAAAAAATCTCCATTGTATGGTTTATTGTTTTCCATTAATCCTGTATAACCATTTTTTTCTGCTCAAGACCCACAACAGACCATGGGGACATGAGCCCTGGGTTACATTAAGGAATTCAACTAAAAAATTAAATTTTATGTACAATGGTTAAGGCTTGTACATTACAACCCCAACAACTTAGGAAAACTCATCCCCGATTTACCCTTATGAGGGTAGTGTAATGTCGTCTGAGAAGCATTCCAGACACAATGTATACACATCAGTATCCCACTCCAAAGTCTCATCCAGAATGCATTCTTGTTGGTATAGAAGTTTAACAATTGGAACAGACCTACTTTGGAGAACCTTTGTGTCGTGATCAACGATAAAAATTGTATGTGTAATGACCCTATTTTTTTCAATGGATATTTACTTCTTATAAATATGTCATAAAATCACCTGAAAACCCAACATAATTAACTTCTAAGTGTTAATTTTCCTTTAAACAAAGTTTTATTACTTTTGTGTTTGGAATTTCGAAAATATGACACACACGGTTGCAATTAGTATATTATTTTGATTCTAATAAGAAAAAGTAAATTTTTGGTGAATAGTAATATACCCTTATGAATAGTGATATACCCTAAGGAATAGTAACCTTACTTATAAATGATATTCAAGTTGAAAGTACGATATAACTATATTTTAGAATAAGTAAATGAATGTTATAAAACAAGTTTTGATAATAAATTATGAAATTAGTTAAATATTATAATATTCATATTTTTAAATTTATTTTTGGAAAATGGAAATCATTTTTGGATTCTACACATTGAAAAACAGTTTAGTGTATTTTTGGATATTTTTCTGAAAAACTTGATTTTTTGATGAATAGTAAAATACGATAATTTACGATAAATGCTAAATAATGTATTTATTGAGTCATTGATGATGATTTGCAGATGTAACCCCAATTGGTTCTAAGTTACATGTATTTATTATGGTTTTTTTTCATATAATCATCACTATTTCTGGCCATGAGGGGAAATAATAAACTAATGATTATAATATTATGAAAACCCTACTCTCCTCAACTATAACCCCCCCCCCCCCCCACTCCCTCTTCTCTTCACTACTCTCAAGCCTTGTGTCATGCCAAAATTCTTCCCAAATCTCTCCCCAAGATCCTCCCCCACATACAAAATTTCTAACCACTTCATAATACCAAAACCTCCCCCCTTATGTGGTCCTCAAAAGAGGAAGTCTCAAGAGGTAAATTCCTCTTTACAATTCCGTCATTTCTTTAAGTTATTTTCTTTTTGATTATTTCCTCACCTCCATTCACCCAAATTTTCTGATAACTATAGTAACATAAATTTAATATAATGTTTTTATTCTAGTGGTATATTTCATTATCTTCTCTCTTTTCCCCACATTTTATTGGAAATAAATGAAAGCCTCGTTTTAGATGTGCTAATTTAACCCATTCAAGGACAACAGTTTATCAATATATATTATCATCTTTAATTTTGGTCATGAAACCATTTGTGTTATGGTTGAACCAAATTATTATAATTAATATATACTTTTTTTGTAATCCTTTTCTACAAAGTGTATTAATTTATAAATAAAAACAAGTTCTTTGTAATCAAACCCACAAATTAACAAAAACAGTTATCACTATGGTTTTATATAATAATTCAACATCACTCTAAGTAACCAAATTAAATTTAAAACCATTTAATATCTAGGATGTTCAATAATTTCATATAACTTCAATTATGTACAACCACTTTCATCTTACATGTTTATCCAAACATGAATATTAGCGAACATGTCATTAAAACCAAGTAAACAAACGAGACCGAACAATGAAATTGAACCGAATAACTAATCAAAATGGTTATAAATAAACTTAAAACTATTATACTAAACCAATTACATATATATTAGGTTATTTAATTATTAATTAGTAAAAATAATTTATTTTATTCATGTCTCTAATAAAAAATGGAGAACACCAACATATTTAAGGTAAGGAATCCCCTCCATTTCTCTATTCATCAAGTTTGTCCTCTATGCTATGCCTTTTAATGTGTAAACCATAATTATGGGGTATGTTTACGCACCTAACCCATACTTCCCTCATGAATTATAAGTGATGATAAACCCATTTTTGTTCTCATCAATCCCTATTAGGTACACCTAACACCATGCTGATAAATCGTAACGAATTCTACCTGAACCTTCATTATTCTTTTGAGTGGCCTTATATTTCATTATATAAAAAAAGGATTTATATTATATATTTATGTAAATCTTCTAAATTATTCTTAGTTTTACAAAATTAATTTATGAAGAACCTATCATAACACTCTTTTGAGGATATATTTTTTTTAAATGATTCCCTCCTTAGAACATTTCCATAAGGAAACATGTTTTAAGGGATCTTTCCAAATTTTTTCCCAATTTAAAGTTCACTCTATCCACTATATTAACCCACAATTGTCTTTATAAAATAATTTATTTTATTATGAAAACCTTCTTGGTTCAATTTATGGTTTCATATAAAATTTTCTCCTCTTTTCTATTTTAAACTCTCTATAGTATTTTCCTTAAAACCGCACAAAAATGTCTTAATTATAATCTTTATCAATTACATTTCTTATATGTTTTCACTTTAGTTTTACACCATATAACATGTTATATGCCTATTTTACCTTTGTAATTTCCATTTATATTCTAATCCTTTTCTTTCATGGGCACTTTCATAATACACTAATTGTTTATGCTTTATGTCATGATTATGGTACCCAATTCTTTCCATGGGTATCATTATGTTTATGTATGGTTGATTATGTATGATTATTTATGTGGAAAGAATATTTATGAAAATTTTTAGATGGGTGCACCCAGATATCACTCCAATGAATTGGGTAATGTTATGTCTCATGAGATGCGAGGTGAAACGGGATTGGCAGTTAGCCTAGAACCATTCTAAAATGGGAATCGGGATTGGCAGTTAGCCTTGACCTGTACTAAAATCAGAAAAGAGATTGGTAGTTAGCCTTGACCCATACTAAAGACATTTATTATGATTCTTCCACTTTTATATGATTCCATGGTTATATGATCCCAATCTTATATAACATGATTTTATATGTTCCATGATTAGGATATGATTATGTAATGTCTCATAAATATTGTGCATAGGATGTATCCTTATGTTCATTTACTTAATGGGATTTTCAGCTCATACCTTTGTTCATGTGTTCCCCAGGGTACCCTGTGCATATGTAAGACTGGATGGAATTTAAAATATCTTTATGGAGATTAAATTAAGAAATGTTTTTACCCCCCATGTATTATGTTTTAACTACATAGTATTCCAATTCACTAGACATAACTATCCTTGGATTTTACTCTGATTTATAATTATGATTTAAATCATGTATTGTCATATGTAAAAGTCTAGTGTCTCTATATTTGGTATCATAGGATGGTCTAGTTATTTTTGGAGATTAGTAATAGATCACCTTAGTAAGAACCTTAAATATGATACTAAGTAGAAGAAAAAATTCTTAAATTTTAGCAAGTATTGAGTAAGTGGTTTATCAAGATAATACATACCTGTATAGATACTAATAGGTAGAGGTGGCTCTGGCATAGATGTATCTATGGGTAAAACCTAAAAAACCTCTTTGAGCTAGACTCGAACTGGAACCGGTACACAACAACGAGCCTTGCCACACTCTTGGTTATGACACTCTAGAGGGATATTCTTTGGTTGATTCATAAGCTTAGTACAAACCATTATTATAAGACAAAAGGGCCATAATAATATATGTTAAGAAATAGATAGATCATAACCAAGATATAAACCTAAATAATCACAAGTTAGGATATACTTCTTCTTTATAAGTTTATCCTTTTATGTTCAACGTTTCAGTTTTATGCTCAATAGCTAAGTATTCAAGACCTATAATTATACATTTTTTTCATAGTTAATAGATGAAAATACAATAACACATTACAACAAAAAATTTGATAGGTAATGTGAAGATTTCCTTAATTATATGCCTGATTTGATAGGATAAGGTGCTCCAAACAACATGACAGTAATTTCTTAGCTGGCCTGAGTTATGAATAATAACTTGAATCATGAAAAAATCCTTCCTCCTCCAAGTAAAGAGAAATTTTCTGTTCAATCCATCATGTGGAAAATGCCTCCCTTTATTAGAGGATCTTATGATCACCTCCTCATGTAATAATGAATTAACTCCATTGAAAAGATATTATCTGTTCTCCAGTTCTCGGAAGAAGATAAGGTTATACTAGTCGTCTATCATTTTGATGGAGAAGCTGATTAGTGGTGGACATCGATCCAGAATAGAAAGTCCCAAGAGAAAATTGATTCCATGGATTGGGAGGAATTTCATAGGATGTTTTTCAATAAATGTTTTCCTCAAACCCTCCATCTCAAGATGGAAAGATAGTTCCATGGAGTCAGGTTAAAGAAAGATGAATCCATCGGAGCATATGAAGAAAAAATTACAAGGTTTTCAAGGTAATCCTCTTGAATTTTCATGAACACTGAAAACAAGGTGGATAGCTTCTTTAGGAGACTAAATCCAAGTCTACAAAAAGCATAGGTGATTCTAGAATTCAAAAATTATGAGGATATTTTCTATTGTGCCCTCAAGGTTGAAATAGATATTGGAGACTCTCAATGGTCTCATGGGTCCAGTGAAAAGAAGCGGAAAATGGATAACGACATGGGTGGTTCATCAAAAAAATCCCATGATGAAATTAATACTAACTTTTCCCCTTGTAAAAGTTGTGAGAAGTAACATCCTGGTAACTTTTTGAAGGGAACCAATAATTGCTTCAAATGTAGAATGTTTGGTTATCTGGCCAAAAACTAGAGAAGGGATATGAAAAATCTCACTAATGTTGAAGAATAAAATAAGGTTCATATATAAAATCAACCTGCTATGTAGTGTTACAACTACAAGGATCATGGGTATTATGCATACAATTTCCCTAATCTGAGAGTTTTCAGAGTTAATCAGCAAAAACCTCTATGTCAAAAAGGAAGGGATTATGCTATCACTACTATGGAGGTGGAGCCGGACAATGATGTAGTGATAGGTACTATAGTTATTTATTCATTAATGGTTAATGCACTATTTGAATCCGGTTCTACCCATTATTTCATATCTTTCAAGTTTAGTAGAACTATTCAAACACAACCTCAAAATTTGGAGGAAATGTTATCCATGAAAATAGAAAATGTGACAATTATTTCATACATGATTTATAACTGGTTTCTAGTTAATGTTTATATACTTAATCTCCCAGAAAATCTCATTATATGTCTATTAGTGGAGTTTGATGCTATCTTGGGCATGGATTGGATATCTTTATACAAAGCCAACATCAAATTCTGGGAAATGGATATCACTCTTGGCATACCAAATCATCCTTTGATTCATTACAAGTGTAATGAGGAAGATGAATCTCCTTTAGAATATTCATATCAAGTGTGGATATTGCTGCCTTGTGAGTAGGCATATCTAATTCAAATGATTGAGACAAATGATAGAATAATTCTTGATGACATACCCATCGTGAGGTATTACACAGATTTATTCCCTGAAGATTTTCCTGGTCTTCATCCTTACTGAGAGGTTGAGTTCTCAATTTAACATATCCTTGGATCTACGCCTATCTCAAAGACACCTTACAGAATGGCCACTGTAAAGCTGGAAGAGCAGAAGAATCAGTTTTGGATAATATGGAGAAGAGTTTTATATTCCCATGTGCTTCACCATGGGTTATACTGGTCCTTTTTGTCAAGAAGAATGAGAAATCATTGTGCCTCTGCATTGATTATCGTGAGCATAATAAAATCACGATAAAGAACAAGTATCCCCTACCACGAGTAGATGACTTATTCGATGAGCTTCATCGGTCCAGTTATTTATCTATGGTGGACCTTCAGTCGGGATATCACCAATGAAAAGGGAGGAAGGAAGATATTCCCCAATACTTCCTTTATAATGAGTTATGGACACTATGAGTTCATAGTAATTCCCTTTGGACTCACAAATTCTCTAACAATTTTCCCGGATTTAATGAATAGAGTCTTTAGTGATTACCTTGACTAATTTTTTTAGTCTTTATTCATGATATTCTGATATACTCAAAGAGAAAGGAGGATCATGAGGTGGATTTGAATACTATGATAAAGACTTTTCAATAGGAGAAGTTGTATGAAAAGTATAGAAAATGTGAGTTTTTTATGGAGGATGTATCATTATTGGAGCATGTTATAACCAGCAAATGGATATTTGTGGACCCTTCCAAGACAAAGGCAACTGAAGAGTGGCCCAGACCAACTTCTGCAATGGAGATCCACAGCTCGCTGGGTCTATCTTGGTATTATCGATGATTTATGAAAGAATTTTCATGATTTTCAAAACCAATGACCAAGATGAAATGAAAGGGAGTAAAGTTTTTCTAAACTCTGGAATGTGACGATTGTTTTAGGGAGTTGAAAATGATGCTTATCACTGCACCAATACTCACACTACCCACAAGTGGAAAAGTATTTAGGTTTCATAGTGATGCTTCTAAGAATGTGTTAGGATATGTGGTAATGAAATATGATAAAATTATAGCATATGCCTCATGGAAGATAATAATCCCTGAGGAAAACAATCCCACAAATGATCTGAGGTTGGTGGCTATGATCTTTGCATTGAAAATCTTGCATCATTATCTCTATGGGGGGAAGTGTGAGATATATATAAACCATAAGAGTTACAAATATATATTCACACAAAAATATATTAATATGATATAGAGAATATGGATATATCTCATCAGGGTTTATGAATTCTCAATGCACTACCATCCCGGTAAGGTAAAAAATGTTGTGGATGCTCTTAGTAGAAAAGATCATGCATCATTGTCAATGATGATAATTGAAAAGAATCTGATCTTCTTAGATTTAAGAAGGGTGGAAATGGGAATCATTTAATGTGGAACATAATAATTCCTTTCTCAAATGATTGTTCAACCATCCCTCTTGGATAAAATAAATGATTCTCAAATAAAATATGTGGAAATTCATAAAAGTGTGGAAGCTATATGAAATGGGAAATCCTCTGATTTCAAAATTGATGAGGAATGTGTTGTAAGATTTGGGACCAGATCATGTGTACCATCTGATCCTGAAATAAAGAAGGATCTATTTAATTATTCACATAGCTTGACCTTCTCTATCTACCCATGGAACACAAAGTTGTATTGATATCTCTGAGAAAACTTTTGGTGGGACAATATGAAAAGGGATATTGCTTAATATACATCAAAGTTCCTCGTATGTTAGCAAGTGATGGCTAAGAGGAAAAAGTCTATGCGGATGATTCAACCACTTACCATACTAGTATGGAAGTGTAAGAACATTACCATGGACTTTTTCACTGGAATTCTGAGGACATCTAGAGGAAACAATGCTACATGGGTCATTGGGTACCATCTTACAAAGACATCTCACTTTATCATGATTCAAGATGAATTATCATTGGACTAACTTGGATGGGTTTATATGAAAGAATTGGTAAGGATACATGGAGTACCACTATCTATTGTATCTGATTGTGATCTGAGATTCACCTCAATGTTCTGGAAAGTATCCAAATTGTGGTTAGCATTGAACTGAACTTCATTACTGCCTATCATCCTTGATCTGATGGCCAATATGAGCAAACTATTCATACACTGGAAGACATGTTGAGAGTGTGTTCTAAGTAATTCAAAGGAGGATGGGACCAATATCTTACACTATTTTAATTCTCCTACAATTACAATTTCCACTAAATAATCTGAATAGAACCATATGAAGGCCTTTTTGGGAAAAGATGTAGAACATCGGCATATTGAGATGAAGTCGGTGAATGTAAGCTTCTAGGACAAAAAATGGTCGATGAAATAGTGAAGAAGGTGAAAACTATTCAGCAGTATACCAAGGTAGGCCAAAGTTGATAGAAAAGTAATGAAGACAATCTTCGACAAGACCTTGAGTATAAAGATCAAGACATGGTATTTTTATTCATATCTCCATGAAAGAAGGTCAGGAGGTTTGGAAAAAAAAGGGAATTTAATCCCCAGGTACATCAGTCCCTTCAAGATCCTTCATCAAGTCAGAGCTATGGCCTATCGAATTTTACTTCCACCTACCACGTCGAAAGTACATATTGTCTTTCATGTATTCCTCTTAAGGAATTATGTACCAGACCCATTAAAATTACTCTATTTAGAGGTGGTAGAGTTGGAGGATGATCATTCCTATGAGGAGTAGCCATTAGAGATCTTGTATTGAAGAGACAATGTTCTATGAAACAAGACTGCTCATCTGGTCAAGGTACTATGGTGAAACCATAAGTACAAAGAGGAAACATTGGAACTGGAGGAAGCAATGATGGAAAAATTCCCCCACCTATTTTTGGCCTAGAATGTAAAATGAAACTTTGAGGGTGAAATTTATTAACGGGGGAAGAATGTAAGGACCCAATATTTTTCAACGGAAATTCCCTTATTATAAATATTTCATAAAATCACATGAAAACACAACATAATGTACTACTAACTGCTATGATACCTTTAAACAAATTTTTCTCACGTCTATGTTTGGAATTTTGAAAATCTTCCATACACTGTTGCAATCAGTAAGTTATTTGGAGTCCGATAAGAAAAACATTATTTTTAGTGAATAGTAACATACCCTTATAAATAGGGATATACCATAATGAATAGTAACCTTACCTATGATAATAAATAAATACTATTCTTGTTAAAAGTACGATATACCAATATTTTAGAATTAGTTAATGAATGTTTTATAACTAGTTTTTTATAATAAATTATTATTTTAATTACATATTAAAATAATCATATTTAGAAAAATATTTTAGAAAAATGGATTTAATTTTTGGATTCCACACGTCGAAAAATGGTTAGGGTGAATTTTTTAAATTTTTCGGAAATACATGATTTTTTTATGAATAGTCAAACACGATAAGTTACGATAAATGCTAAATAATGGATTTATTGAGTCATTGATTATGATCTACTGATGTAAGACCAATTGGATTGAAGTCACATGCATTTACTACTGTTTTTTGTCATGGAATCATCACTATTTCTGGTCTTGAGGGAAATTTTCAAACTAATTATTATAATATTATGAAAACCCACCTCTGCTCCACTATAACCCCCCCCCCCCACTCCCTCTTCTCTTCACTACTCTCAAGCCTTTTTCCTTGCAAATATTCTACCAAAATTAATTCCCAAGATCCTCCCCCACTTCAAAAATCCCCTATCCTCTTCAAAATACCAAAACATTTCCCATTAAAAGGTTCTCAATTGAGGATGTATCAAGAGGTAAATTCCTCTTTCCAATTCCTTCATTTATTTTAAGTTCTTTTCTTTTTGTTTCGTTCCTCACCTCCCTTCACCCAAATAGTGTGATAACTGTAGTAACATTCATGTATTTGAATTTTTTTATGCTAATGGGATATTTCATTATCTTTTCTTCTTTCCCCGCCTTTTATGTGAATGAAATGAATGCACCATTTTAGATGTGCTAACTTAGCACATTCAAGGACAACGGTTTATCAAATTCTATTATCATAATTAATTCTGATCATAAAACCATTTTTTTATGGTGTAACCAGATTATTGTATGTAATATATCGTATTTTTGGTTATGTAATCATTTTTTTTCAAATGTTATTTTTTTTTAAAGCCAAACATGTTATTTTTAATCAAACCCACTGATTATCAAAAATAGTTGTCACAATGGTTTTATATAATAATTTGACATCATAATAAGTAAAAAAATTAAATTTAAAACCATGTAATCCACTGTATGTTCCCTAATAGAATATAAATTCAATTCTATACAACCACTTTCATCATAGATGTTTATCTAAGCATGGATATAAGAGAACCGGTTCTTAAAACCAAGTAAACAAAAGAGTCCGAACAATAAAATTGAACCTCATAACCAATAAAAACGGTTATAAATGAACTTAAAATGATTATAATAAAACAATTACATATATAAAAGGTTGTGGAATTAATAATTATTAATCCATATTTGTTTAATCATGTTTTTAATAAGTGGGGAACACTAACAGATTTAAGGTAAGGGATCCTCTCCATTTCACTCTTAATCAAGAATGTCCTCTATGTTATGCCATTTTATGTGTAATCCCTAATGATGGGTTATGTTTACACACCTACCCCATAAAACCCTCATGATTTATAAGTGATTATAAACCCCTTTTATCTCAAATTAAGCTCTCTAATATACACATGACACCATGCCGATAAATAACAACTAATTCTACCCAAACCTTCATTTTTCTTTCCGATATCCTTATCATTATTTATATAAAAATGAGATATATTATATGTTTATGTACATATTCTACATTCTGTGTAGTAGTACAAAATTCATTTATGAAAACCCTTTCCTCACTCTCTTTTAGGGATATACATGTTTTCAAAATATTCCCTTCTTAGAACTTTCAGATAATAAAACTTGTTTTATGGGAACTTCCCAAATTTTTACACAATTTCAAGTGCACTATATAATCTATTTTCAGCGACCGTTGTATTTATTGAATCATTATTTTTATTATGAAAACCTTATTGGTTAAATTTGGGTTTTATATAAAATATCGTTCTTTTTTCTATTTTAAAATCTCTATAGTATTTACCATAAAACCACACTAAAATATTTTAATGCTAATGTTTATAAAATACATTTCTTATATATTTTACATTATATTTGAAACCACCTACCATGTTATATTCCTATTTTACATTATGAATGTACATGCATGTTTCTATCCCTTTCATTCATGGAAACTTTCATGATATTCTCATTGGTTATATTTTATGTCATGATTGTGGTACAAAATTCTTTCCATGGGTACCCTTAGGTTTATGTATGGTTGATTATGTATGATTATTAATGTGGAAAGAATATTCATGAAAATATTTAGATGTTTGTGCCCAGATAGTGCTCTAATGCATTGGGTAAAATTAAGTCTCATGAGATGCGATTTAAAACAGGACTACCGGTTAGCCTTGGCCCGTTCTAAAATTGGAATCGGGATTGGTGATTATCCTTGACCCGTACTAAAGTGGGGAATGGGATTGTATGTTATCCTTGTACTGTACTAATGAAATGTTTTATTATTCTTCCACATTTATTTGATTCTGTGTTTCTATGATCTCATGATTATATGATATTATTTTATATGTTCAATGCTTTGGTTATCATTATTTTTTGTCTCCTAACTCATGTGCTTAAGACGTATTGTTATGTTCACTCCCTTACTTGGCTTTTCAGCTCATCTTTTTTTTCATGTGTTCCCCCAGGGTAACCTGGGCAGATATAAGGGCTCAACGGAAGTTAGGATCTCTTTTAGAAGATTAAATAAAGAAATTTATTTTTTCCCTTTGATTTATGTTTTATGTACCTAGTCGTCCAAGACACTGAACATAATGATCCTTGCCTAGTACTCTGATGTATAATTATTCTTAAAATATTGTAATTTTATATGTAAAAGGCTATGGTCAATATAGGATTCCCCTCGAAGGATAAATCCACTTCAATATCAATATCATCATGACCAAAAGAATGAGACGTGTCTGGATGATATTATCAAAGCAAATATACAATGAACAAAACGTTCATGGAATAATACCTCTGATGTAACAACAACTAATAAGATATTTCCCCCACACTTTCATCTAGATTGAACGAACAAACATATATTGGTGATAACTTCCCTTATCCCTTGATCCAACTATAACCCATCCTCGGTGAAACATGAATAAAGGCCTGATGTCCCACCTCAAACTCCATAGGTCTATGATGATGATCGGTATAAGACTATTGTTTGGAATGAGCTATAGACATATGATTCTAAACTAGTTGGACATCTTAGATGACTCCTAAAAGAGATGAGTACCTAGAAGAGTTTCCTCATGTGGTTCGATCTAGCATAGAGGTAAACTGAACTTCCTACAATAGAGTGCCTCATATGGATCTGTTTGAATTATTCCTACAATATTTTATTATAAAAAAACTCAACTAGAGGTATATGATTCTCCCACGAACCTATAATATCTATTATATAAGATGGAAACATATCCTCTAACACTTGAATGGTTCACTCAGACTACCCATTAGTCTAGGGGAGATATGTAAGACTTAAAAACATATGTGATCCCAATGCCTTCTATAACCCTTTCCACAATCATGATGTGAAATGGGAGCCTTAGCCCGATATGATATAATGGGGAATTCCATGAAGTTGAACAATCTCCTACATATAATGCCTCGAAAACTCTTCAATAGAAAATGCCTCCCAGATATATAGTAAGTGCATGACTTTGGTTAACCTATCGATAATCACCCATATTATATTTCTACCTCGAGGAGATATCGAAAATCCTATAACAAAATATATAGTCATGTTTCTCCATTTCCGTTTAGGAATGGAAAAAGGTTGTAGGAGTCCAATAGGTATCTATTTCTTTACCTTCTCCTACTGACAGGTGGATCATTAGGTATTGAAACCCTATATATGATTCTTCTTACCAGCCCACCATTACTGATAATGCATATCTCTTTACATCATGTTATGTTGAGGATGATCTTCTAAAATAGATGCAAGATATTCCTTCATTATCTCTACTTGAATATCAAATTGGACCCATACACAACTATAATAGAGCAGAGGTTTACTTCCATCAACATCCAAACTCGGATACATGTTCTCTATTGTAATGATTTCCCTTAAATCTATCCATTTTGGAACAGATAAACATATCATGAGGACTCTCTCAATAAGAGAGGACGTCAATTAAAGATGATAAATAACTGTTTCCCAACACAATTCTTGAACCTCCAGTTACATCTCAGAAAACAATGCCATCATCCACCACTCACTACTGGCTTCTTGGACATCATGTCTCTTCATTTTTTATCTCAAACCATCACCCTTGGAATTACACATTCTAGGGGTATATTCATGGTCAATGTCAAATGACTATTGGTATTTAATCTATATACACTGCCTTAAATTTAGGTCTTGTTGTTTAGAGATATGTTACATGATTTTATGATCCATGTAAATAAGGTACTTATCTATCTACAAGTAGTGTATCCAATAGTACCGAGTAGAAACCAAACATGATAATTTGATGTCATCTATATTATAGTTCATCTCATGAGGCCTCATATAGTGGGATACAAATACCACAACTCGATCACCCTACATCATAAATCAACCCAGTATGACTCCTGAATCATCCTAGTAAATAGTATAACTTCTTTCGGGATCAAGTAGATTCAGGATTAGATCAGAAATGATTATACCCTTTAACTTATAAAAATAATTCTCAAAATATTATGAATAGATGAACTTCACACCCTTCTTATTAATGGCCATAAGTGGAACTTCTAAGCAGTATAAATATTGGATTAAATTCATGTAATATCCAGCGAGCCCCAAGAAAATATGTATTCAAAAAAACAATCTTGGGAAGCTCCTAGGAAACCACATTTCACACAATCTCTGGGTCAACCAATACACCAATTTCTATTATGATATAGCCCATTGATTGAACCCTGCTGATTCAATAAGGGCATTTATTGAGCTTCGCATTCAGCTGGAACTCTCTCAGTGTACTTTTCATGATCACAAGATAGGTTTCATGGTCAATTTTGTAGCACATAAACACCAATATATCATCTATAAAGGAAACCAAAAAGGAATCGAGGTACAAGTGTAAATACAGGTTCATCATGGCCATGAAAACTTCAATCATATTCTTCATATAGAATTATATAACTGAAAACTCATAAAAGCATACCTTCTTCAGAAATATGTACTTGGTATATCAGATGTTCGCACATGTAATTGATGCTAGACTAACCTCAGATGGATCTTGGAGAAAAATATTTCTCCTTAGAGCTGGTCAAATATTTCATCTATACAAGGCAACATGTACTGATTCTTTATCGTAAACTAGTTGAGTTAATGTTACTCCATGAAAAATATGAGGGTACCATAAGCCTTCATTAAATAAAGAACTAGTGAACCCCACAATGATGTTTTAGTTCTGATAAAACCCTTAACATGAATATCATCATCATTTTTCTTGAGTTCTTATATCTCTGTTGGTTCTATACTATAAGGAGGAATGGACACTTCTGCCTCAACTAGAACTAGCTTGATAATGAACTCAAAAACCCTCACAAGAGGAAATCCATAGAAATCATCTCAACCACAATGATTGTAGTTACAGTTACAAATTGATGGTGGACTCTTGAACAAACCTTTAATCTTCTATATTGGGTAAGATACTCCATCTGCAGTCCACAAGGGATTGTGAAATGTCCAATTCAGTTTCTGAATATTAAGGTATTGGATTCGAGGAGGCCATATAAGGATCCATTTTAGTCCCGAAGTTTTATGGAAATCTTCTATTAGTTGATGATACCCCATGTATTCATCTAGATGTGATAGACCCGGGTACCAGTGAGGTTTTCCATCCTCCTCCCATCCATAAAATTTCAATTCTTTTCAATTAGTGCATAATGTGTCTAATGAGTTTTCTCTTTTGAGACATGATTTGAGGGACAAATCAGTGGTCATGATGGTGACTAATGGAAGAAAAATCACATCCCCTCCACCATTATCAAGGCATTTATTTCATCTGGGGTAGATGTTCAAACACAAAATACTTATGAGGGTGGTCCAAATTAATGTATTCAAGTGAAGGATGTGTAGGATAATCCAGTGGAAATGTAATGTTCTTTAAAAAGTGTTTCCACCATCAAAAATGGGAATTGGTTGGAAGGATTCAATCATAACATTTCTTATGAATATTAGTCCTCTATTTCAACGGATACATAACTTGTGGAAGATTATATTCAGTTCTCTTCAATTAAAGGTAATAACACAATCATGGATGCTGGTGAGTTTATCTAGTATGTGCAGAAGACGTGGAGATGATATGATTACTCCAGTTTACCTTGCCAACCAGTTATAGAGGAAGCTAGAAAAGGTAGGACACCTCAAAAGGGGATGTTTTCTGATTTTGGAACCCAAAAGAGAACATTCAAGGGATTTTCAGTGCATGTGAAGATGGAAGACTCACCTCATGAGGATGATAATGCATCCCAGGTCAGGGAAACAACATCCATTGACATATATATTGATGATAAGAAGGATGTGGAAATAGAGGACAACCAAGAACTCCTTATGAATTCAAATAAATAAATTCTATAATATTACATCATGATCATCATCTCAGAGGATAATGGACACAAAATGATTAAAAGTCCATTTCAAGTTGATTTGAATTACAAACAACGATCCTAGATTGATAAAAAGAATATGATTTATATTTGAGTCTTAAAAAAGGAGAAGACCATCCTGGAGAATCATGTGCTATCAAGGGACATGATTGCTTATTAATTTGAGGATCTCATTAGGGATAATCCAGATGTGGTGGTTACCTCCATTTAATAGAGGCTATTCAAGGTAAGAACTATAATTGTTTTAAATTATTTTGGAATGCAATGCCAATTTTTATGAGGTATGATATTTATGTATCATGAGGGTTGATTGTTTCCTACGTTTTTTATATATTTTTTTTGAAATAAAAATTATGATTTCAGTATGGATCACTCATAAAGAGATATATTAGATATCTTAGCACTCTTCCCAGCAATGAATGCTTAGTTCCAGTTCAAAATTCATGGATATACCATTCTTCCTTGAGTATATATGTTCTACCATTGGGTTATGTGATAGGAACTTGAATGTGATATAAATACACTTGTGAAAGATAAAGAATCATCATGTCCATACTAAAAATGACATCAAAGGAGGTCATATCAAGGATGATGAAATTATAGATGAAATGGTACCCACCAATCTCAAAGGGGAACTCCTATCACTGGTATATTCCCTCTAATCTAACCCCCAAAGGAGTGTTGAGAGACATAACTCCATGTATGTAATTGAGAGAAATACACAAACTCTCAATAGTCATAGAAGATATGAAAGAGTGTGAAGCATAAATATCAAAAAATGTAGATCCTAAAGTATTGGCCACAAGGATAGTACCTCTAACTATAGAGGCACCTAGAATATTCTAAATTAATTATTGATGCACTACATATATATATATATATATATATATATTCTAAGACTAATCCCTGAGATAATGCCTGACTATCCTAAATATCTACACTCTACTGATGTTGCTGTTTCAGAACATAATTTCCTCGACCAGGGCCTCCACTGCCTCAACTTGATTGGCTAGTGGAGAATGATCTCTCATACTGATATGGAGTCCTAGATCCAATACCTAATGGAGGAACAAGAACATATCCTCATCAACTAGATACTGATTGGGACGAATGGATGAAATGATGATGGTGTACAATATTTCTGCAAGATTGACACTCCATTGGGTTACTCTTTCACTTGGGATTCTTATGGTTGATCCTTCCACACATATGACATTAGATATTACTATATGTATGTTTCATTTTAATTGAATTTCCACCATGTTCGCCCCAAAAACAGTGCTTCTTACTTGTTGAGGAACCCTTACCCATCTTAGTAGTTGAACCACCCTAGCTCATAGGATCAGCTTCTTTGAGACTTCATTCCATAATTAGAGGTTGATTCATGATCTCTATAATGATGAAAAAAACTAAATACAATCACTTGTGAGAAGATAGAATATACCAGACTATCCTCATAGTTTCTCACAGTCATCTGTGTGTCCCCTTTTAGTGATAGAGAAAAACATTGGAGCTCAGTGATTCAAGTAGAGTAGTATAACACCATTATATAGACCTACTAATGATTTATGAACTCTCTTCCATAATCTTCTCTCAAATTATGTGAGAAGAATTGATCAAAAAAAGTTTTCTAGAAGTCTCCCCAAAAAATGTATCGGGGTTAGACTACCTAAGAAATGACATACCACCAATTCCTAGTGGAGTCAGGAAGCATAAAGATAGAATTATTGACCCTCCACTCTAGAAGCATCTCAAAATGGTAGAAGATGAATTTCATATCTTATATCCGTGACTCTACTGCATTGGGGAAACTATAACCTAATAAATTAAGAGGATGGTATGACAGAAAGTCCCACGTAATCTTTTTCATAGTCAGGGTAGGCCTAGGAACTCTATTAACTGACTGTATAAACCTAATAAAAATATATTTGAACTAGTCATCAATTCCCAGTTGAAGATTATGTGGAGGTACCATAAGAGTCACTACATGTGGAAACACATTAGGTTCTATAGGTGGTTAAAAAAATTCAAATGTAAACCATATATGAGATTATATGGATGGAGAGATAAATAAGTAAAGGATCAGAAAGAAAATATCAGGTGCAATGACTCCCTGACAAAGGCCCAACATGTTATGAATGAAAAAAAGAGGGTATGTACCCAGCCTGCCTTTGAGTTTTACACATCACATAGCCCACTCGAAGATACAAGACTATATATAAATAGAAGAGTTTAAAGAAGGATCATTATGGAACATTGATACATTGAATTTATAACATACAAGTACTACATTATATTACAAAAATTCATAATGGAACTCAATTGAAAATAGGTAGATGCATGAAAAAAGTAGATATGGAGTGGAAATATTCTTGTTATTTTAATCCAAATGGTGCCTAATATAAATCATATAAATGAAATACACTCATATCATCTACATGAATTAGTCAAATGATCATCCAAATACAACCAATACTAGTAACACCATAATGAATATTTGTCACCCAATAGTGAGCCATATAAAAATAAATGATGTAATTGATAACTAAAATCCCAACCCTTGAAATTTGGAATTCCCATGTACATGGGTTAGCTACATCCAAGAAAATAGTAACTTCTAGATTTCTATTTCCTAGTCTCCTGTCTAACCCAAAGAGTATAACAAAGGGAAAATAAACCCCTCTGATATGACTTTTTAGGGTCCTACCCCGAGTACAACTGAACCGGGCCCTGCTATAGTGGGCCACAAGACCTCAAGCACATCTCCCAAAACACTAAAGGATACCAATTAACATCAAGGACCTTTTTTATGTGTATGGTGAGACTATTACCTCGTAGGATAAGGAATAAAATAGAAGAAAAAAATATATGTAACAAGTAGAAGAATCGTAGAGAAAAAGTAGAAATGAACATAAGCATGTAAATTAACCGACAGAATGAACAATAACTGTGGAAGCTGAATATTTATAACAACTCACATGATGATTTTAAAGTATGATTCCTAAAGTAAAATAAATAAACATATATGGGTATGGGGTACCAAAATAACCTTCATGTTAACAATAAATGGATAAAAAGATTAAAAAATATGACACGAAATCTCGATCATAGGCTCGGTCCTCTACCCCCAAAGATCATTCCTAAGTAACAAATCAATCAAGCATCAAGATTGACTTGCTTCCATGTACCCATAACTGCAAACTTAATTTCTACTCAGTTACCAAACAATGCCAGAGTAGGGTACGAGATATAATCTCAATACACCAGAACCCATAGTGTCCAAACCTTTCTATATCATGTTGTATACTAATAACAGCATTCCATATATAGAAAATTCCTAATATTGATATAAATAAAAATAAATTTACCCAATTCCATGTTCCTAAGAGGAAACATCTCCCATACCACCTACTTCGACATAAGCTAGAAGTCTAAATGTGATACCTGGTAAGCAGAATATATAAATATCTCAAGGTCTAAGTGTGATAACAAAATAATGTAAAGGGAATGCCTCTAATATTGTACTTTTCCTAGGTTTTTAATCCATATTTCAATACCAAGTGCACTAATGGAAAAAAACAGAGGTATCAAAAATTATATGGAAACTCAATGTAGTATCAATGAAAACATCTGATAAATTTATATTAAAATTGAAAATTTAAGGGCTGGTGTCCAAGCCTATCTCGAAGGTATCACTATTGTACATCAATTAAGTTATATCCAACTCCATGAGCTTATCCATAGATATCCTTTCAATTATCTATGTATCTCTAGTGAAATATAAACTATATGTCCATCTCGGATATCGTATGTAAGGGACCGAGTATCAGCCGAGGCTTGGCATAACCATTTTATCAATTGGTTTATCCTCGGTTTCCCCATAGGGAACTGGTATCACATAATTGTATATTAAAATTAAAGGGGAATCTATTTCCTACAATGGATAAAACATCACTTTCTAGATGCTTTATTAAGTATCTTATCGATCATAGAGAGTCCAAATGTGGGTTCTTAATAGGGGACCCACATTCTCCCCCAGCCTTATTTAATGTAAAAAAATCAAGATATATATATATATATATATCACATATTATAATTCATGATTTCAACCATTTAATGCCACACATACTAATTATTTAGTCCCAACAATCATAATTAATAATAATAACACAAAATAAAATAGAACTCGCACATATTAGTGAAAGCATAGGAAAATACATTTAATAATGGTAAATCTAGATAATACATATAAAAAAAATATTTAGGAAAATAACCTCAATAGAAATCCAAATTCATGGATTATGATTTATCCTAAATAATTTATTCCATTTAAAATGTCATCCCAATTTATATCACATGCACATGTAATTGATAAATAAAAGATTTAAGGCCATGTGTAAATTTTCCAATTTTGAAAGCACACCCAAAGGGGTGTCCAACGACATGAAAACAACCTTGGAAGGGGTTTTACATAAACAAAGGTCACAAGGATCAAGCTTTAATAGTTTTTATAAATTAATACGAATTATTTGGGATTCATCTATAGGAACAATGGAGCGGAATAGTTGAGAGAATTGAAAAAATTAATGAAATTATGTAAAAGAATAAAGACTCCCAACCTCATAGTTTTAGTATATCCCATTCCCCGTAGAAACCATTGATTTGACCTAAAATGGATGAAAATTGAGGATTTAAAAAAACCAATTTTAGGTAAAAACCTTCCAATAGAGATCATGAGACAGAGATTGGATGAAACTCATTGATTCTTGGTGTTCAAGATTACTCTTATTGAGCGCTTCACAGTGCTTTTAAATGTGAGTAAAATAGAGAAAATTGTAGGTGCATTTAGAATCTGAAGCAGCAATAGAGGGTCAAACATCACTATAGGAAGGGGTGCGACACACAAGAGCAGAGAAGTGGGAGATAATAGAGAAAAAAATAATGAAAAATAAGTGAGATAAAAATTAAAACAAATGAAAAAAATAAAGGAATAAAATATAATGAAATAAAAATAAAATAAAAGGGAAAGAGAGAAGAAATTAAAAAATAATAAAAATGGGTTAATCCCATTTTTAATTACTTCAACCATTATTATAACAATTTTTATATTATTTTTTTATTCATTTTTAATTTCATTTGATTCCATTAAATTTATTTTTTTAATCCTTTGAATTATATTTAACATGAAACTTGTTCTGGGGAACGATGCATACTTTTGCAGTAATCTCGCATAAGCATTAAAAAAAATTTATTTGATGCTCATGCCCTGCAACAAACCATGCGGTCATGATCCCTGGTTCCCTTTATGAAATTAAACTTGAAATTTAAATGGTGAATACCTTGGTTGGGGATAGGATATTACACATAAGAAAAAAATACCCACATTCAATTTTATATTTCAACACTATTCATATTAATATTGCTCTCACTGAATCACATTTATATACCCAACACATTTTACATTTACCAAACTATTGATTAAATATTCTACCCCCAAAAATTCCAATCCTATTACATTCAATTACTAACCAATTCATTAATTTAATTCATTAAGATCATAATTTACTCCATTTATAATTGGGAAACGAACAATAACACCACACTTCACTATTAGACCAACTCACATCTACCACCATCACCACACATCATCAACCGTACCATATCAGAATAATCTACATACAACACAACCTACACACAATTCAATCACCACAATCAAAGTAAAAGCCACATCAAACATCACAACTACATGAAACATCCCAACCAATAGACACCAAAACTAATTCACACCACATCAATCAACCACCAACATCACATCCATTATTTAAAACCAATGAATCACAACTACATGAATCCCATAGTCTATCCGGTCTCCCTATTACCATACACCATTACAATCCACACAAGGAAACATAATATGAACATAATAAAAATGTTGAAACAAATCCACACTACCACAATTTTTCATCGATGTTTTATCACTTATTTATTTATCATTGGTATTATAAACCAAACATGAATTCATGGAATACAAATTTATTAGAAAAATATAAATTTTTATCCTCACATTCATGGTTCATTCAAACATTAACATAGATAGGGTCTCAAAAAATATCAATAATAGTACAAAAAGTATTCTAATAGACTTAATTATTAGTATTGGGAAAATTATTGAACAATATCATCCAAAGCATATATCAATTTAATAAATCTATGATAAATCAACTACTGACATCAATTTTAGATTTTTTTTTATATTTTTGATTAATTTTTATTTCTCTTATTATCCATGAAATAGAAATAAAAATCCTAAAATCCCTACTCATAGATTTTAAAAAGAAGATAATGAATATCTTCTAACTCAAGGAATATTTTTAGTCTCACTACATAACATAGGCTGATGAGAAAATAACCAAAAACTCTTAACCAAAAAAATGAAACCATAGATCCACCTACAGCACAATAGAAGAATCAATATATCATATCACATCTCTCCCCTAACAAAAACAAAAATGCATGAGTTTATCTTTTAGGGAATAATGATGGAAAAATGATGAAAGTGAGAAGGGATTACCATTCAACACAAAAAAACACCATAAGAACCCCAAGATTAACGCATGGTAAAAACAGGATGGAGGATAACCCTTGGAGAACAATGTTTCATTTAATTATATGAGGGATTCAATGGTGATTATCTCGAATGAGCCAAGCCCTTGCATCATATATAAGTAGAAACTCGCACTATTCATTAAAAAAATTAATAGTTTATGCGATAAATTCCACATGTTCATAAATTACAACCAGTGTATCTTTATTTTATGGAATGAACCCCTATTTTGTATAAATTTTTTCCCCCTATCGTTAAATGGTTTTAAATTGTAATAATATATTTTATGTTGTAAAATTGTTTCCATGGTGCTCCATGCTAAAATAATGCCACAGTCCCTAGATAATACAATCTATGAAAACACTCTATTCACCATAAATCCCCATTAATAGATTTAAAATGATATTAATTATCGGATTTATCTCCAATAAGAACATACCCTCTTTGAGCTTCATCTGGTCACCTTTGGCTACATATTCTTGAAATGTATTGGGCTAGGAATGAAAGGAAATTTCTAATAAATACCTCTCAATTGATTCATTTCCAACAGAAATAAAACCCAAAATTGATTAAAATTGTTTTTTATGAACAACCAACAATATAGATACCTCTCAATTATCTCTTCACACAACCAACAATATAGATACCTCTCAATTATCTCTTCACATTGAATATTATAATACCATACAAACACATGTAATAAAAATTCTCAAAAAACAACTATTCAAGTCATATCCCAATGTTTTACGAAGAATAACACCACATCATCGGACACTAACCACTATCCACCTAAATTTATCATATAAATTCACATGGAAATTTTAAAAATCATACATCCTGAACCATCGACCTCCACATCCATCACAAACATCACATCCTCGATATTAATAAATAAGGAATTCTATATTCCATGTTGAGATACTATTCATTTTGAGTGGCACCACCTATCAAACATTGTTGTAATCAGGAAAATGTAAAATGATTCTTGATTATGAATTAGATATTCCTATTTTTATATCCCTAAATAATTATCATGTATCATAAAAAATAGTAAACAACAAATCATATAGAACAACAAGACCTCTAAATCAGAGCATTTTAAAAGATAGTGAAAAAAAGTAAAAAAATATTTGAATTGTTTTCATGAATATGTTCTTATCTCTATAATGTATTCTCTTCTATGAAAAAATACATCAATAAAAAATGTTTTAAATTAATCATTATACCACAATAAAATCATAACAAATGACCATATATATCTACTGCTAATTCAACAAATGTCACATTATCCTCAATATCCAACTCCCCCAAGCTAAAGACATGGTATTTTTCATGAATATACCCATAAAGATGATATACGTGAAAGACTTATTGGACCCCCCCCCCCATCTATCCATAGTGGATTTAAAAAATGAAACTGATCCTCACCAACATTCCCCAATATCTTAAAGGGCCCAACAAATTGAGGAGAAGTCTTACTCCCCTCTAAAACATACACATCAGATGTCTAGGGGAATTTTTTAAGAATAAATGTTCTGTTACATAAAAATCCATGGGACACAACCAATGACCATCACATGACTTCTAACACTACTAGAATTAGATGTATTTTCAATGGGCTATTTCCAATAGGATCCCGTCGAAATTTCCATTAGCGATGGGGCTCCATCGCAAATAGCACGTTGCAAAAAACGGCGTAGAAAAAATTCTTTTTTTCGACGAGCCCGTCATAAATAAACAATATTTGCGACAGGAAATTTTCCCATCGCAAATAATCATCTGATTATATACATTATATATAAATAAAACTTTCATGATGGGCCTGTCACAAATAATCCTGTGATTATATACATTATATATATATAAACCTTTTGCGACTGGATCCTCGTCCCGTTGCAAATACTATTAATAAAAAATTATATTTCAATTATTTGCAATGGGAGCACGTCACAAAAGTTCCCATTACAAATACTAAAGATAATAAAAAAATATTTAATAAAATTATGTTAAATGGAAAAATTATATTGATATTATTAAAATAATAAAAAAATATTATTATTAGTAAAATAAACAAACGTTAAAAAATATAATACAAAAAAATATATTTAATAAAAATTATGATTAATAAAAAGTTAATATTAATTTTATTAAAATAAAAAAAAATAAAAAATTATTACAATTCTCAATATTTACAAGAAATATATAAAAATTCATAAAATGTTATTATTATTAGAAAAATAAACAAATATTAAAAAATATAATACTAATAATAAATAATAAAATATTCAAAAAAAAATTAAATTATGCAATATTTTCACCAATATAAAAGACAAAAACTATAAATAGTTCATATTACAATAAATTTTCAATTCAAATGTTTTTAACATAAAGACATATCATTGGGGGTCATCTTTTGTAGGAGTTAGAGGAGTTGTAGCTGATGGTGGAGGAAAATCTATCCCTAAACTACGTGTCAAATGGTGCATGTACTCTATCTGCATGTGACGATGATGCTGCTGCTGCTAACACATCTCTTCATGTTGCTTCTGCAAGCTCTCTATAAGCTCAGACTGAGATCAAAACTGCTCCTGATACTGTGAGGTAGAAGATGATGCCTCTCCATGAGCTCCTCTCGAGATGGATGCCAACATCGCAGTGGTACCATAATAAGTACCATGAGTCACATTAGAGCTGATACCAACTACTCGACCCTTCTCTAAGCCATACTCAGTCTCCTGCATCCATGCCGCCTCATCAAAATAGTTGACACTGGTCTGCTCAGTCATCTTATCCAGACTCTCAGCCTATGTTTGAGAGGTCGCAGCCTCATATGACACATTCAATTCCAATTTAAATTTAAATGATGAAAATATTATTTGTTGTTAATTGTCAAACTGAAGAAAGTAATACTAACCACAATCTGATGTTCGCGATCACCTCTAATCTCTCTAGTGGTTGGATCACTATACATCCTTCGATAAAAGTCGAACTTCATAATATAGGGATTCTCAACTACCTACATAAATATAAGATAAATAGTTTATATTTAAAGTTATATGAAATACTTAAAAAATACACTTATTAGATGCTCTCTATGCGTACTGAATGTACGGAAACCACCTTGATGTGTCACCTCCTGTCTCCTCGGTTCTTCCATCCCACTGAAGATATCCTCTAAAATCCACCACCCAACAAGTGTAAACATAATCCATTCCAAACATGAGATGAAATGTACTCTGGTTGGTGGGCTCTACAGGACTCATCAAATTCTATCACTCTTGTTTCTTAATGGCTTATCTTCTCAAATTGTGCCAAAACTGATGGAAACGGTCATGCATAGACACCTGTCATGCTGCATAGATAGTGTCACACATGCTATCATCTATGGGATACTATAAACCCTAAAAATAATTTATAATATCATGTTATTAATAAAATAAATTTCAAAATAAATATTCATTATTTAGGTACCAGCCAATGATCGAACATGTCGTGCCGCACATTAATGAGAATCTATTCCCATGTTATCCATGGCTGAGAAAAATAATTACGCAATATAGCACTCCACTGTCTAATAGATACATGCACAAAACTATGAAAAATGAATAAATAATCAAACAATTAGTATATATATAAATAAATTAATGAAAGCTAACTAAAATATACAGGTTACCATACCTCAGTGTGCATGGATCGAAGCCAAGATGTAGACGTCACTCGGGGATAGGGTCAGGAATTATCAGTCACACAAAACCGTGCCCCCTCTACATACCTCATGAACCGTCTGTAGGCTGAGGGTTAGATGGTCCACAATCCCCCTCATCCAAAGGTAGATCAGCCTCCTGCAACTCACGAAATAGATAATGATCCATCTGAAACACAAAATGATTGTTGGTAGCAGATATTTTAAAATAAATATTATATATAGATATATATTAGTTATAATTATAACCCGCATTTAATTTTCTCAATGTCCATATTCATCCTTATCTTCATAGCTGTCAATGTCAATTCTTCATCTTCCTCTTCAACATCATCAATATCCATATGAGTTTTACTTTCATCATCTCTTGTTATTTCAAATTCATTTGTTACATCATTAACATCTTCGTCAGCATCGATCATTAATTGTGGACTGTCATCATCAATATTCACATCTCTTTGTGAATAAGATGGATTTTGAGTAGTCTCTTGAAAAAAATTTATTCCTTCCACTTCAGCAGAACCACATTCAGTTTGAGTAAACTGATTTTCCCGACATTTCATTTTTATTATGCTCCACCAATCACTCTAGTCTCTTGATGTAGAACAATACTTTTCATAATAAATTTTATGTCCCTGTTGAGATACTAAAAATGCTTCATTTACTGCAAGAAGAAATTTATATTTAATATAGAATATTCCATGAGTCGGATGAACATGTAAGCCTCTCTCAGTATCCAACCACCAACATTTAAACATCGTTATGTAATTCTGTACTAGATAACACTGCTCAATAATTTCATCTAGAATGCCATAAAAGACAACTTCAGTTTCTCTGTGATGTGATCCATTCAAGAAAACTCCATTTTTCATTGTTTTTTTTGATTCCTCATATGCATGTGTATGAAATTTAAAACCATTCACCACATATGCATTATAATATTTAACCATTTTAGATGGTGGGTTACTCAATATACATAGTTGCTTAACAATTTTATTAGCATGTTGAGACACCTAAATATTTGTAAAACATTTATTAATATTATAAATAATAAACAAAATTGTTATTAAACCATCAATAATTTATGTTACCCATTTTTGAAACCATTGAGAGAAATTGTTTTGTATGACTTCTTCAAGAGCAGCTATTGTAATTTGTGGAAGTTGTTTCTTCATATGATTATCATATAAACTGTAAATAAAATAAGTTTACATACTATAACATAAATTATAGAATAAGTGATAGAAGCACTCATAGTAAAAATGATTTCATTTCTTCACAGTTGAGCAGAACATATGTATGAGCTCTGTGATGTTCATCATATAAAATCCATCGTTCATGAACTCCATCAAAACCAATATTTGGATGATTAAAAACTGAAAATTTATTTTCCATTTCATCATTAACATTCCCTTCAGTTCGTCCCATGCAATTTTTTTAGGGATATTGAGATTCAAAATAATTAGATCAGAAAAAAATCCTCTTGAAAATAAGCTTCAGCAATTGAGCCTTCAACTAATGCTTTGTTACGTACTTTTTTCTTCAATTTCTGCATGCATATCTCGAATGGGTACATCTATCGAAACTGTACTGGACCTCTATATTTATATTCTTGTGGAAAATGTAATATCAGATGTTCCATTGACTCAAATAAAGTCGATGGAAAGACTTTTTCCAGTTTACATATCATTACAGCAACATCTTCTTCCAGTTTTCTTAGCGCATCGTAGTCTATTTTCGCTGCAAAAATTTCTCAAAAAAATTGAGAAGACCAGTTTGGGAAATACCTAACACTGAGAGGGGGGTGAATTAGTGTTGGGGACTTTTTAAAACAATTACAAATTTTATCCTTGTACCTCTTGACCTATTAGGATCTTGATTCTCTAATTTACTTTTCCCTGTCGCATGAAATAATAGAAAGCAGTAAAAATATGCACACGAGATTTTTAGAAGGTTCACCACTCAATAAGAGTATCTACCTCCTTGCCATGCATTGGAATGACCAGTTCATGGATTCTCCACTATAATGTAATATTTTGTTACAATGGAGTGTCTAGGAAAACAATCCTCTAGCCAGTGTAAGTCCCTAAACTTTGGAGGGGGTGGAAACAATCCTATTCCCTGGACTAGTGACAGTCTAGTCCAACTTGCATCCTCTATCTAGTTATTTATACTTCCTATAGAGACAGTCTTCTTACTTCTTGATAAGGTGGGTTCTACTCTTGGTCTTATTTAGTGTTATTCACTTGATTACTTGCAAAGTAGTAGGCAAGAATTTATTCATTCTTTCTTTATCTTCTTCTCTAGTGCAACACCAACTAAACTAGACTTCTTCTTTCTTCCTCTTAGTGCAATAAACAACTGCACTAAACTTCTTCTTTCTTATTCTTAGTGAAATAACCAACTGCACTAAATCATCTTCTATCTTCTTGGCCAGAATCACATATACTAATGTGATTATTTAGAAACTAAGGATCAGCTCACATAGCATCAACTAAATTAAACTACCCTAAATAATTGTAGGCTTCAATTGGGAATACTCTATTCTTCTTCTTCTTCTTCTTCTTCTTCTTCTTCTTCTTCAATGCAAAACCATCTGCACTGAAACCTACTCTTCTTCACATGTTCTCTTTCAGTGAAAAACCACCTTCACCGAGCTCTTCTTCTTCTTATTCTTCTTCTTCTTTCTATATTCACATAGTTCTATCTTGTTCTCCAACCCTTACTATCATTCCACCTACTTTCATGCCAAAACTTGAGCTCCAAAACTTTCACGGAAAAACTTACACGGAAAAATTTGCGCGGAAAAACTTGTGCGCTGCCTGCTTGCACGATCAGAGCACCCTCTACTACTTGCAAACTCAGAGCTCAAATTTTATGTTAAGTGTTGATAATAGAAAAATATGGAGGTGAGTTGTCTATTTATAGGCATTTTTCTGACTTGCGCACCACATAGACTTGTGTGCCAATACTTGCGCGCCTCTCCATCACTTGTGTGCCCTTCCATCACTAGCATGACACTTTATTTCCTTTGTCATATTTTGATATGATGATTTTGGAATATGACTTTCATTCAACATACACTTACATTACCCTTATACTTTTATGCCACACTTGAGCTCCACTAATACTTGCGCGCCAAACTTGTGCGCCACTTATACTTGCGTGCCACTTTTTTACTTTCGCGCTAGTCTTTAACTTGCACACCATTTTATTTCCTTTATCATATTTTGATTTGATGATCTTTGAAATATGAATTGGGAACCACTTACATTTTCACACCAATACTTGCATGCCAATACTTTTGTGCAAATACTTGCACGCCACTCTTGACTTGCGCGCCACTTTCTTTCCTTTTCTAAAATCACTTCTTCATCTCCTGATTTTCAGGCCCCAAATTTTGGAAAACACTGGAAAAAAGTGCTACCTTAAACCGTTCTTTTGTGCTGCCTCTAGATTTTTCATTCCTTTTTCATTTCTATATTCACTGCTTCCCATAACCATTCTTCAAATTTTATCATGAACTCCAGTATTGTGATATATATCCTTTGATAGACTAGATTTAGCATCGTCAGAATTACAATGGGAACTACTGAAACTTCCCTATCTTCTAGTAGCATCATTCCTTCAAATCAAATCTATATATGACATCATCATTTCTCCCCCTTTCCTTCATAAGGCTTACATCAAAAGTTCTCACAACTTATGATATTTCTGAAATACATATCAGCAAAGCATCGTCTGGTTTTGTCCATTCTTTTTGGAATATGAATTCCAAATTACTTATTCATCCTCACTTCAAATCCCCAATTCCTTTTGGAGTGTTAATTCCAAAGAACTCCAATCATCTCTCTTCATCCAAAAGTGTAGGCTTAAAGCTTCTTTAAATACCTTCAATGTTGCAGACAATGTATCACCTTTGATACAAGTATTTGGAACTTTAATAATAGTTCAACAATCATCTGATTTCAAGGAAATGTGTAATTCATGACCTTCATAGAATGCCAAACCCTTTCAAACTCTCTCTTCTTCTTAAACCATCATTCTATACTTCATTCAAATAATATGATTCTTTTCTTCAAGTAAGATCTTACATGGTTCTCATGCAATCGTGAATTATTACATGGTCTTCTTTAAATCCTAATTCTTCTTCAATCATCCTTAGATGGATGATACTTCACCATTCTTCATTGTTGTAAACAATGTGTCACCTTTAACACAAGTTCATTGAACTTAGTATCAGTTCAACAATTGTCTGAATTGTAATAACATAGGGAATTTCCCATGTGTGGAATCCAATGCCATGAATCCAAAACAATTCTCTAGACATCCTCACTTCAGTCAATCTCCACTAACATTTTAGTCCTTCATCTTCTTCTTCATTTTGACCCGTATTGACAACTGTTGACAACAAATACAATCTTCATACACAATGTAGTCCCCAAAAAATGATATTTCTGTTATCAAATCCAAAATCATAGAATTAAACAAACCTCTAAATCCAATCAGCATAAGTCTTTCCATTATAACATGACAATCATGACTTTTTAATCAGGTTATATAACCATTATTAACACATCTACCCAAATTGGAAGCATAGCCATCTGGAAGTATCAAATCTTCAATCCACTAAGAAAATAGTAAGAAACTCTCTTTGGACAGTGTATAAGCTGCTTTTGGCTTTATTAACCATTGTTATCTGACATTTTCAAATAGTTCAAGTTCGGGTCGCCTACAAATTTGGGCAAGATCTAGTTGTGCCTTTATAGTATCTTTGGTCTTACATAGTGTATCCAAAGCTATATGAAATAAATTATCAAAATAGTTCTTCTCAATATGCATGGAATCCAACATGTGGCGGACCCACAAATCAGACCAATATGGGAGATCCAAAAAATGATTCATTTTATCCAATTATGTTCTTTCCCAAAGCCATGAATTTTTTGTTGGTTTACTTTTGGCTCAAATGGGATGATAGGTAATGAAAACACAACTGATTTTAACTCTATACCAGAGATCATTTTTGAAGGTTCATCCCTTTCAATGTACCTTTTCTGAAATGAGATTTTTTCCTCTTAAAAGGATGATCGGTTGGAAGAAATTTGTGGTGATAGTAAAAATAGCAAGGTGTTTTCCCATTGACAAGAATAAATTCTTTTTTGTATTTCATACAGTAAGGGAATGATTTCGGACCATGTGTACTCTAGGTAGATAACATGCCATATGCTAGAAAGTCACTAATCATCCACATCAATGCAGATTTTAATATGAAATTTTGTTTTGCGGAAATATCATATGTACTTATACCATCACTCCACAATGCATTTAAATCATCAATCAATGGTTTCAAATAAACATCAATATTCTTTTTCAAATGTCCTATAATTAATAAGGTCCAAATGATATAGGGCTCCATCATCAACATCCATGGAGGTAAATTTAATAGAGTTATAAAAACAGGCCAACCTGAATATTGACTACCATAAGCACCAAATGGACAGAAACCATCAGTAGAAAGACCCAATCACATGTTTCAGGATTCTAAAGCAAAAGACAGATGTAGACGGTCAAAATGATTCCATGAATCACCATCATATAGATAATTCAATATTTTTTCAATTGATATCTTGGTTTGTGACATGGCATAATTGACTCTGTGTTCTGAGACATAGATAAACGCTGAAACATGTGTGTAAGGAGGAAATATCTTAATAGTCTTATTGGAATCGATCCAGACATCCCTTGTTGAGATTCTTTATAACTCGGTTTTCCACATGTGGGAATACTATCCAATGAGTCATTTTCACCATAATATAAGATGAAATCATTGGGACATGCATTAATATTCTAATAAATAATGCCCAAATTACGAACCAGCCTCTCGCACTCATAGTATTTTGCAAGAAACACATTTCCTTCAGGTAACAATGTTTTGACCAAAGAAAATATCTAATCAAAATATTTGTTTGGCATTACATTATCTGATTTAATAGCCATAAATTTTGAAACTACTTCTAATTTCCTTATCTTGCAACCAAGATATAATTCATCCTCAGCAGACCTCAACAAATCATAAAATTTGTATGGTGCCAACTCAGGAGTTAAATCAATATCATCTTGAGTTTCAGTTTGTTGAATAGATGGACCTACAACATCATGTACTAAATTTTGAAACTGTGATGGATCTGGAATCAAGTTATTAATATCTTCTCTGGAACTACATTCACCATGTTGATACCAAAAATCATTATCTCGTTGAAAACCAAACCGCAAGAGATGTCCCCCAACCTTGTCAAATGTGTCAAATGTTCTCAGAGCACATTTTTTACAAGGACACTTTATTGTGCCTTCTGAAACATATTCTGGTTTTGATGATGCATATGATAAGAAATTTTCAATACCCTCAATATATACAGGATTTAAACCAGATCCTTTTGGATTTCTATGCTGATTTATCTAAGCGCAATCATTTAATAATGATTGTTGTCAAATTCCTTGTTCCATATTTTTCTACAAAATATAAAATCATTACTTTTTAGAATATTTTTTAATTATAAAAACATTATCTGAAAAAAAAAAATATAAATAATTACAACTACTTCTTAATAATTACCATTACTTATGGACGACACAATTTCCAGTGGATTGACAGCTACTCTTTTGTCTGGCAGCTCATTTACTTGCAACTTTATCACACAGAAATGACAATGAAGAATCTGATTAGAGGTACTCATATTCATTCTCATATGCACGAGAATGAATATGCGTACCTCCGAGCAAATTCTTCATTGTCATTTCTGTGTGTGAAAGTTGAATGTAAATCAATCGTCGGATAAAAGAGCCCTCGTTTCGTCGATGAATCATCTTCTTGCAACTATCACTACCTGAACACATTATAAAAAATGTGGTCCTATGAATTTCTATTAAAACTCGTGCATTCGAGAATGTATATGAATACATAGAAGTATACTTTTCGTAATGTTTTGAGTCAGTGAAAGTTGAAAGGAGAAGAGTCATCGAGCAAAAGGAGTGTCGTCAATCCACTGAAAATTGTGCCTTGTTATTACAAGTTATTACAATTTATTACTATTTATTACTAATTATTACTAATTATTTCTAATTATTCCTATTAATTACTAATTATTCCTATGCATTACTAATTATTCCTATTCATTACTATTTATTACCAATTTTTATTTATTATTCCTATTCATTACTAATTATTTCTATTCATTACTAGTTATTCCTACTCATTACTAATTATTCATATTCATTACTAATTATTCTTATTTATTACTAATTATTCATATTCATTACAAATTATTTCTATTTATTACTAATTATTTCTATTTATTTCTATTTACTAATAATTATTACTAATATTTAATATTTATTTCTAATTTTTACTAATTTTTACTATTTATTAATAATTATTACCATTTAATTCTATTTATTACTATTTATTACTATTTATTACTCTTTATTACTATATATTACAATTTAGTACTAATTATTCTTATCTATTACAAATTATTCCTATTTATTACTAATTATTACTATTTTTACTAATTATTCCTATTCATTACTAATTATTCATATTAATTACTAATTATTCCAATTCATTACTAATTATTCTTATTCATTACTATTAATTTCTATTTATTTCTATTTATTACTAATAATTTCTATTTATTACTAATTATTACAATTTATTACAAATTATTACTAATTATTATTAATTATTACTATTTATTACTATTTATTACTATTTATTACTATTTATTACTATTTATTACTATTTATTTCTAATTATTCTTAATTATTACTAATTATTACTAATTATTACTAATTATTACTAATTATTACTAATTATTACTAATTATTAATAATTATTACTAATTATTACTAATTATTAATATTTATTACTATTTATTACTATTTATTACCATTTATTACTATTTATTACTATTTATTACTAATTATTACTAATTATTAGTAATTATTACTAATTATTACAAATTATAACTAATTATTACTAATTATTACTATTTATTACTATTTATTACAATTTATTACTATTTATTACTACTTATTAATATTTATTACTAATTTTTACTAATTATTCCTATTTATTACTAATTATTCCTATTTATTACTAATTATACCTATCTATTACTAATTAATTCTATTGATTACTAATTATTCCTATTTATTACTAATTATTCCTATTGATTACAAATTATTACAAATTATTACTATTTATTACTATTTATTACTAATTATTCATATTTAGTATTAATTATTCCTATTTATTACTAATTATTACAAATTGTTACAAATTATTACAAATTATTAGTAATTATTCATATTTATTACTAATTATTACTATTCATTACTAATTATTCATATTTATTACTAATTATTTCTATTTATTACTAATAATTACTAATTATTACTAATAATTATTAATTATTACTATTTATTACTAATTATTCCTACTTATTACTAATTATTCCTACTTATTACTAATTATTACTAATTATTACTAATTATTACTAATTATTACTAATTATTACTATTTATTACTAATTATTCCGATTTATTACTAATTATTTCAATTTATTACTAATTATTCCTATTTATTACTAATTATTACTATTTATTACTAATTATTACTAATTTTTCCAAATTATTACTATTTATTACTAATTATTCCTATTTATCACTAATTATAACTAATTATATATATTTATTACTAATTATATATATTTATAACTAGTTATTACTAATTGTTACTAATTATTACTAATTATTACTAATTATTACTAATTATTACTAGTTATTACTAATTATTCCTATTTATTACTAATTATTAATATTTATTACTGATTATACATATATATTACTAATTATTACTAATTATTAATGTTTATTACTAATTATTCTTATTTGTTATTAATTATTCCTATTTATTACAAATTTTTCCTATTTATTACTAATTATTCGTATTTATTACTAATTATTACTAATTATTACTAATTATTTCTAATTATTACTATTTATTACTAATTATTACTAATTATTACTATTTATTACTAATTATTACTATTTGTTTCTATTTATTACTAATTATTACTAATTATTACTAATTATTACTAATTATTACTATTTATTACTATTTATTACTAATTATTACTAATTATTCCTATTTATTACTAATTATTCCTATTTATTACTAATTATTCCTATTTATTACTAATTATTCCTATTTATTACTAATTATTCCTATTTATTACTAATTATTCCTATTTATTATTAATTATTTCTAATGATTACTAATTATATCTATTTATTACTAATTATTCCTATTTATTACTAATTATTCCTATTTATTACTAATTATTCATATTTATTACTAATTATTACTATTTATTACTATTTATTACTATTTATTACTAATTATTAATAATTATTCTTAATTATTACTATTTATTACTATTTATTGCTAATTATTACTAATTATTCTTATTTATTACTAATTATTTTTATTTATTACTAATTATTCTTATTTATTACTAATTGTTTCTATTTATTACTAATTGTTCATATTTATTTCTAATTATTTCTATTTATTACTAATTATTCCTATTTATTACTTATTATTCCTATTTATTACTAATTCTTCCTATTTATTACTAATAAATTCTATTTATTACTAATTACTCTTAATGATTACACTAAAAATAGAGTTTACAACTACTAATTACTATTTACTATTTACTAATTACTATTTACTAATTAAAAGTAATTATTTACAGAAAATACTAATTTTCATTAATAATTATTAATTATTACTAATTGTTAATTATTAAGATTTACAATTAATAATTTCAATTTATTATTACAAATTATTACAGATAACAAAACAATTTAAATCTAATATAATTACAACTAATCAACAATAATTAAAATTAACATAAAAAAATAAAATAAATACTAAATTAAATAAAATATAAATACCTTTAAACTTGATCTCTTATTTATTTAATCGACTTCACAACTTCTCCGTAAAAAAACTAACTCAGAGAAATTTTCACTCTAAAAATAGAGTTTAGAGAGAGAGATGAAGTGAGAAATGAGAGGAAGAGAATGAAAAACCGAGGGGGTATATATAGGTTAGATTAGTTGCGACGGGATTACCATCGCAAAAGGTACTTTTTTCTACGGGGCCTGTCGCAAATACCTTTGCCCGCATTAATTGTTGTCGGTGGTTAAAAGGGTATTTGCGACGGGCCCCGTCACAAAAAGTGATTTGCCGACAAACCTTTCGCAACGGGACAACAGCCTATCACAAAAAGCCATTTACTGTCGCCGGTATTTGTGACGGGTCCCGTCACAAATACCCTCCGACCGACACACCATTTGTGATGGGGGAAGCCCCCATGACAAATAACCTTCCCGCGCTTTGGTGTGCATCCTGCACCAAACCGCGCCTTACTTTTTGCGACGGGACCCCAAACCCTGTCGCAAATTACCTCTGGGATGGACTATTTGCGACGGGAGTTAATCCCGTCGCAAAAGCCTATTTTTTTTCCGTAGTGTAATAGTACTCACCCACCCTCATCCTCCTACAAATCTGATGCCTCTTCTCATTCATGATCTACACCACATATTGACATATAACAGCTGACTCGCCGACAATTTTCTAGTATAATAGAGGACAATATGATCACCCATACAATGTATCAAATAGAGCCATGTCAATGCAAGAGTGATATATATTGCTTTATGGAATCCCATGTAATGGGTAATACCTTACCCAAAATACACCAATGTGAAAAGTTAAATCTCACAACATTTCCTCTTGTATCGAGATGGTTAGCTATTTTTCCATTATATAAAAGGGTGGAAAGCTATGATAAGTCATAACATGAAACCAAAATAATGATGTAATACACTACAAATGACAAATTTTATATTTAGATCTTATCCAGATATTATTTTCCTTAGTACCCCATGAATCTAACCCAAAGAATCAACATACCTACTCGAATAACATCCATAACACTCAACTGACATGATGAAAAAATTGTGTCGAACTCTTTAGTCGTTCCACTATGAGCCAAATTGTTACATGTCCACCTTGATCTTGTGGCATTGTAGTGAAAAAATATATTCATATTTCTTTCTATTTATTCTGAAGATCATTCAATCGATGAAGAAAAAATAAAAAAACATAGTGTTCTACTTTCATATACACAAAAACTATAATCATCACAACATATTCTACCATAGACCATTTTATCCTTTACCAACAAGGCTAACCCATAATTCCCTGATATGTCACGGTCAAAATACGTTTTTACTCTCTACGTTATTTATAAAAATCATGGAGAACAAACTCATGCATACCCTTTGTAGAGAAAAAGATCCCCTTGAACAAAATCTTGTTCCAATCATCAAATGAACATCCCTCAGAGGGATCATCATGGACAACACGATCCCACATAACCTCCACATATGAGGTTGCCCTCCAAGACACCTACACCCACCTTAACAACGATGAATCCATAGTCATTTTATAGAGAACAACTCATCCACCACTGTCTCCAAAATTCATGTGCATCATTATAATATTCTCCATACCTTTACCAGCACCCATAAAATCTAGATCCAAATCAATTTAGAATATATATCTCATTGAATCATCAAAAACATTCTTCTATCCTAGGGTTTTAGATATCTCAAAATCATTATCCTGAAAAAACTCAATCCCCATCCATTGGAATAGAGTCAGATCCAACTAAGAGGAAATATACTTCAGTATATTATGGTCCTTGGAAACCATAAATCACAACCCAATTGGGTAGTTCCACCACAACATCTTCCTAAGGACTACTAATGTCAACTCAATGCCATGGGTGTTATAGTTATGATTATGGGGATGCAACTAACTATACTAATTAGAATTCAATTCCCTAAAATGAATCAATACAGACCCCAAGCCAAGACGGGACACATTGAAGAAAACATCAATCAACACACCCTCCTTAAGAAAGTGAATCACTATACTGCTAATCTACATCTCCTTTAGTTAATTTAATTCCTCTTAGATAAAATCAATCCATACAATACCAAGTCACTCTAAGTCAAATCTATTAGCATCGCTATATCATTAGGAAAATTATACACAAACCTCCAATAATTGCAATCCATACCAAGAAAACTACACGCCTCCTCCATATTCATTAGTGTTTTCCATGGAACAACTACCATGAAATACGATGGAGCTTATGCCACACCCTTATGAGACACAACATTCTTATGTAAATTAACCTAACATGATTAATTTTCAGACATGGAAATATATTTTTGTAGAGTATATGGGGTCCAAGGAACATAAAAATAATAATGAGATACTCAACCCGATCATACATTGACTATGAATAGTCTAATATATCATTGATGAAAATGATGATGCAACTAACTTGGAACTCATTGAATATGTAGTTCATGAGACCCATAAACTCGGATGAGTTTTTTTAAACTAAAATGAAATTACCATGAACTCAAGGTTTCCACACTTGTGTCTAATGATGTTATTCATCAAGTCAATATAATTTATCCTCAAATAGTTATATCCAAATGAAATATCAACCTTCAAAATCTATTAAAATCATATCACATGGTCAAATATAAAATAAATCCTCAAAAGGGGAAAAATTTCATGAATTTCACCTAACTCGGTCATCGATATCCTATACCCAACATCGTAATACCATCTTCAATCTAGGAAAACAATGCTGGGACACCCCACCATGACACACTAGGCTAGATGAAACCCCTCTACATCAGATCATCCACTTGCACCATCAAATTATATAGATCCATATGATACTTCTGCTATGAATAAATTGAAATCATAGATTCGTCCTATTTCATCACTATCCCAAAACATTGAGTCTCATCACAGGGGTAGGGTCATAACCACTTCTTGGAAAACATTTTGAAACTTCTCCCCAACTATAAGAACATCCTCTATAAGATATTACATCATCATCTCTTAAAAATTTGAAAAAAAAATCTCTAAATCCATGTAACCCATATGATAACCTCACTAACCAATGAATTTCAGTTTCCAACTATCAACATAAGAAAATTAATATTTTATCTAGAAATATTAGATGAATTTATTAATAGTATTCATAAAAATACATTCCAATAATAATTTCATTTAGATTTATATGCAACTAGATGAGATCTCCAACTGACCGTCATTTATGCAACCCTAGTCTAAATCATCCACACACATCAAACAATAATGTAAACCCACAAACTTCTATTGACCACACTAGGGTCACTATAATCCCCTCTGAATACAATTCAAAATAACATAAAAATGTTTTAGAAACATATTAGTGTGAGGCTCCAGAATCTAACAATTCATTGGAAAGGGTATAGGATAAATTTAGTATACCATAGAAAACCCCTGGTTATACTGGCATTGCTACCTCAAAAACCTTTATATGACTAGATCCATCTCCTTTGACACACTTACAATAAAATCCATGACAATTATATATCTTTTGTTTTATTTTAAGGGGATGATCATGAGTAAAACCTCATCCAACTACACCCACTATAAAATATTGAAAAAAACTGGTGGTCCCTTTTGCAGAAATTACCTCACAAGAAACTGCTAGTGTTTCTGGAAAGGTTCTTGGAAACCCATAAATACTAATCTCCTTGAACAGTTTTTTATTGAGACAAGAAATTCAATTTTCCCCCATAGACGTAGAATGAATATGGTAAACCTCCAATAGGTTCCCAGGATCCACCTTCCCTTGAATAATTGAATGAGATCTTCCACATTCTATTCCACATTAGTTGGAACCAGGACTGCCTAAACAACCATTCCAACAACCTAAAACTATACTCCTAGAGATTCCATATTTCCGCTCAATCAAGGACCAGAAACCAAAAAAGACAACATCATGATAACATATTATGTTTTTCTACTCCTCTATATATATAGGATGTGTAAATTATGTGACGGAATTACTGATCATTGGGTGTGAAGCCTCTTACTAACACTGTGGTTGTGACGCCACATCTAGATAATAAACTAGTTAAAATTTATGAATTTAATTGAACCCAATCCAAATATCATGCAGACTCATTCATTAGTAATAAATAGATATATTCTAATTAATATTTTCATCCCTCATATTTGAAGAGAGAAATTATTAATTTAGCTCCTTCTAAAATTTAGTTCACAACACATCTTCATCCTTATTATCACTAATAAATAGTATCCCCCAGTAAAACATTGCACCTAACAATGGAATAACAACTAATGACACATAGAAATCATACCTTCCTTGGATCTTACAAAATTTTATCCCATGATCCACCATCCAATTCTCGGTATCTTGAGAAAATATGCTCCCTTTATACATTTCCAAACTCTTTCACAGAATGCCATGCAAGGCCCTCTATAATGGTTTGTCCCACTTTATTGGGTCAAATATGCCATGAATATTGGGATTGAATAAATGAACATCAACTGCCTGAGCTACTCACAGACAATAACCAATATCCACTCCTAAAATTTAAGGAGGGTATCTTATTAAAGTTATAATGGAATTAATGAAAACAGATTTAATTAACTCATTTAATTTGTGTATCAATCCACAAAATCCCAATTCAAACACGAACACAAACAATTATGATGTTTGTAACTTTCCATGTTATATTCAATGGAGATAGTTCCACCATATATGGTCATTAAATAATCTAATATTTCATTCCTTGGTTAATGGGGGACCAAAAATCACATGTTGTGGCTAGTCTCCATATTCAAGGTCACGTACCATGACAAAATGTAATTTTTTCATATCATCCCATGTGATCCACATTTTAATTAATTATGTGCTATGGGATATCTCTCAACCAGAATTTCATGAAATCATTTTGTAATGACCCCACCGCCAAAGATAATGGAATTAATGGAGATATATAATGATCTCTTAGTCCTTCATCGTGTATTCCTTGATAATATGACAAGGAATGAGGGTATAAAAATAAATAATATAGGAGTAATTCCCATATAATATAAATTAGGAACAATATATAGTATAATATCCCCCCATGAAACTGAATTTGTTAATATTAATGTAAATTTCACACCATTCCACAAAGGATGGAACAAAAGGAATAAATAAAATAATTTTATCCATGTAAAATAACATTAGACAAATCATGTGGTAGAAGCACAATAATAACTCCAAACCCATGATATAAATGATTAGATCGTTCCACAGTGTCAACCTAGAGACCTGAAATATAGTTTATATACATATGGTGAAAATAATAATATTCTAAGATGGATCATAACCAGGGTCTCGATTCATCTTATGGAAGGTGAATACTAATGCACCATTGAACAAATAATTGAACTAATGAGAACCAATACAGGCGGACTAATCAATTCCAACCACACAATGGATTGATCAACCCAATATTGCATCCAATATAGTTACATAATTATCATGAATAACATAAATTATACCCTCTACGAATTTACCAGTGATTTGATTCCATCATTTCATAATATTTATTATGTTGTGATCCAAAAACATCCATTCACAACACATCCTAACATGTCTCACATGGAGATACAGAGACCATATTTGATGCGGTTCTAGCCACATACCTACATACCCCACCATCGCATTTTATACAATTTCGTGAAAACATCATGAATAATCACATCATAGATATGAAATAACATCTCACCATATGAAACATGGGTTGTCACAAGTTGGAGAAAGAGAATGTAGAGGGTTAGTTGGCCATTTGTATTACCAATATCATGGTTGAAGGGAAAACCACACAGAACCTAGAACCCATGAGAATTTGAAATATTATCCAACTCTAGTGGGGATTATAAAGTGACATCATAAAATAAATTATATATATTTCACATAATAACAATACTATAGTTCATTAAAAGTACGCTTTTACAACCAACATAACCACCACTAACAACACATGAATTATCACAACTAATTTAACCACAACATCTAACACACCCTACAACCAAAGAAACAACACACATTCCTGAATTCAATTACAGGTTTCTACAAATTCCAAATCATTCATTTTCTCATTAAATATAAATTATTTATCCATAAAAAGTCTCATATACACTAAACTTCATTTATTCAACTACCACTTATCAAATTTAATCCCATTATATTGATTTACCATTAAATTAAATTATTCCTTTCATTCAGTAACATGATTTATTACATTTTTCACTAGTAATATTTCACAACCGAGTACTGTTAGAACTAACCCAAATCACATAATCCTTCACCAGTGCTCCTCGTCAACTAATCCACCACAATAAAATTACCATACATCACAAATACCACAAAATGCCATCACAGAAAACCAAAAATAGTAACATTATACACCACAACCACGTCACACATCAAAACTAATATTCACCACAACAATCTGTCACTAGAACCATTAAAAACACAAACACTACACACGATAACAACTATTCAACAAACAACACAAGCACAAAAATTTCTTTCCGGAAAACCAAAAACTGAATCATAACACCATCTTTCAAACATTCCATATAGTCTCCCCCATCACCGTGTGACAACCCAAACATCACATAGAATCCCAAATATCCCAAAATCAAAACACAGTTACATATTATTTCTTCAAAAATTTATTCAGGGGGATATTATCACAAATAAAAAAAGAATTTATATTATCGCATGAACAAGATTTTATGGTAATAATTTATTGTAAAGATATATGTTTTTTACTTTTATCCAGGTTTATACCAAAAAATAACATGTATAGTGTCTCCTAAAATATCAGTTATAAAATAAAAAATGATATCAAACATCATTATTTTCAGTGTTAGAAACATGCATGAAAAATATCATAAAAAATATATATCAATATATTAAATCTAGGGATATATCCCCCACACCAATCAATTTAAAATTTTCAAATAAATTAAATTATTATTACGAACCTTACTATCCCCAATGGAATGGACATAATTCAATCCCCGCACATAGTGTATTAAAAGAAGACAATGTAGATCCTCTACCTATAAGATGCTTTTGGGTCTTGACGCGCACCATAGTCTGAAGATGAAATGACCCACAACTCACAATTACATATAAAAAACATATAAACCTTACCAAAACAAAATATATCATCAATAAAAATACCCAAATCACCCACAAACCTATTCAAAAATGCCACAACAGATCATTGAGCGAGTAATGAGGGAACCCATAGTGAATTGAAGAAGGGATTACCATAAAATGTGAAAAAACCACAACCTAAATAGAAAAATAAACATATGGAGAAATGGTTCTAAAAGATATCTCATGGGAACATAGGGTACTTACAATATATAGAAGGAAAATTCTGAATGGTTTCAATCATCCATGACCTCATACATTATATAGGTTACATCAAGCACTATTTATAGTGTAATATAAAATTTTACCCCATATATTTCACATGTCCACGTATTTAAAGACGTTGGACAAGAATTTATGTACTGGATCACTTTTTGACTAAAAATCAAAAAACTCTATCTTAAATTATTGTACACTAGAAATCATTTCTTTTTCAGCATAAACCCATTTCATGGGGTGGTCCCCTCCAAACACAAGTTGTAAACAGTAACCTATACAATCCATAAATGACCCACATATCTCAATGAACCAACTTTTATGGAATAAAAATAATGCACCAGTAATGTAATAACTCTAACTTATAATGAATCTGTATGAGCATAATCTAAAAAAATTACTGTCTAAGTTGTCATTGTAATGGACTAGAAAGGAATGGACCATTACATCATTAATAATACACAATAATCCTCAAATTAATTTTCTTAAAAGATGATTAAAATATCATGGATGATGGGAATTATTCTGGGATTTTTTTTAGAATTTTTTTTCCTTATTCTAGTTATCGAATATAATTAATATTGGAGAAGAATATGTGCAATATTATAAGTGAGGGGAGAAACTCACATGATATTTCTCAACTGATTTCAATGATATGAGTCCTATTTATGGGGAAGTGGATCTAAATGGACATGAATTTAAATTTAGGATACTATAATTTTTAAATATATTCAACCAATAATAATTATATAATTTTAGCTATAAATTTGTCCCTTACATCTTTGTATAACCCCTAGCTAAACCAATTTTTTCATTAATCATGGGAATTTTAAATTATTATATTCCCTATGAATAAAAATTAAGTTGATACTATTAGATTATATTAATTCTTTTTCTTTTAAATAAGAAATATTTTGTTCAAACTTTATTGTACATGAGCGGTATATTTTAATTTTAAAAAATCCTTCTACCTATAAAAAAGAAATTTTATATAAGGAATAATATTTAAGCATTAAACAAAATTTATAAACATATAATTACATTTATTAAACCATAAATAGAATATTAAAATAAATGATTACATATATTATTTATAAATTTAATTATAATAATTAATATATAAAAAATTATTTAATTTGATAATATAAATTCACATTTCAAGAATAAAAAATGTTTTAATATAATTGCATTTTTAACCTTCAAAATAAAATTCTAATAAATTCAAGTATAAAGATAATTTAATTACATTTAAAATTATATTTAATCTAATTTAAATTTAATTATATTACATTAAAATCAAATGTATTACACAGCATGGAAATTATGTTTAAATTAATGTTAGTTATTAGAAAAATTAGAATTTTCACTATTCATTAATAAATATATCATCGTATAAAAATCTAATAAATGGACCATTAGATAATATTGATATTAAAATTTAAAAAATGGAATTTATTTATTTAAAAAACATAAAACTTGTAGAAAGTATTTACAATGATGACATTAGAATATTCAATAAAAACAATTTTCTTGTAAAACATATTTTGAAGCATAAATTATCATTACAAAAAATTATCTACATATTTATTATAAATTATTTCATTCATTTGAATTATTAATTACCATTATAGATACTTTTTATGAATAGGTTATTTCTATTCATACATTCTAATTAAATTCCAAAATTATAATGCCTTATTGTGTCACGTTTCATATAGGACTGGGTTGCATATAAGGAAATCTATCAAATAAATAATGTTTTATTATAATGGAATGACATATAAGATATTCTAGTATAACATTTTACCCCTATTTAGAATGAATATATCCGTTAAAATTTTTATATTGAACAAAAAAATTATAATATCTCAACATAATTACATCATTGGGATCATATATATCTTCCTCACATTTCATGTCATCTAGGGAACATTAATAGTCAGGTAGTACTGTTCCATAGAATATTAACTATATGATACATAATTTCTACAAGTTTTAATTCATATGAAAGATTATTATTTATCATTATAACTTATGATTTCAGATCATGTTAATGTTTTAGCTATGTAATTATCATGACCCATCCCCCGGGGCTCGTGCCGTGACTACCCCAAGCCTGCCTTCCATAGGCCAAGGGCTGGCGACTAGCACCAAAAACGTAATTCCCTAAATCTGGAAGGAATTGCCTTTATAACAATAAAAACACACAATAGAGCACACAACTGGATACAAAACACTATGAAAAACTATATAAAAAAGAGTGCTGAAAAGTAAAGGGGCTGGAAATACAATCCCAATAAGAAAGTACATGTACAACTGAAAAAACAAGTACAACAGAAGAAATGTAAAACAGCTGCTGGATCGTCCTCCAGAATTCCTACCTAAAGGGTAGGTAAAGATAGCCTCCTCAGTACTCCATGTTCTTCATTCTCCTCCGTGTACCGACTCGTCATAAGTTCCACCTCCAGGTACCATCTAGTCCTGCTAGTCTCAGCCTCAGTCAGCAGTGTCCGTCGTCTGCAACCAACACAACGGGGTGCGGGCATAGCCCGTGTAGGGGTGAGTATAACAATACATAGTAGGGACCCTGAGACCCTGAAATTCTCACCAATACAACAAGGATAAACCACAAGGTATGAATTAAAAAGATAACCTCAATTAGGTATATTCCCATACATATACCTAAGTTATCAAGTAATCCATCTCAAACAAGAGGTAAACAAAAAAGTTACCTACTCAGCTCAACCAGGATTTTAGTTATCAAAACCTCGGCTGCTAGAGAACTCCTCCTCAATCGCGTACAGTGGGCCTGCAGCAACACCAAGGTGCTTCCCACTAACCTTATACTGCTGAGGTACTCCTCCTATCGAGTACCGTGGGTCTGTTGCGTCACCATGGCACTCCCCACCGAGGGGTCTGTCACATCACGAAGGTGCTCCCCCTCGTAGCCTGATGAGGTAGTCTTCTTTTAGAGTACCGTGGGTCTTCTATGAAACCTAGGTGCTCCCCATTGTGGGTATTCCACGACATCATGGCGCTCCCCGCTGGGCTAGTAGAGTCACTCCGAGTCAAAACGATCAGTGTTCATTAGGTCTCAGCTAGCTACTAGGTCTCTGCACTATGCTCGCTCGTCACCGCAAGGACCCACTCCATGAGCTACTTTTTGATACTATAACTATAAAAAATTACCATGAAGAAGTATATCAAAGGCCTTCCACATCACAGGGGTCTCAACGCAACAGACAGTGTGTCAATCAGACGCCCGGTCTGTGAGTTATTAGCCTTTTAGTCCCGGGGGCCCAGTTGGATTCATGTATAATCCAACCTTACCATATATCAACTATACCCTGAACACCAGTGGGGTATACTCAAAGGGACCGTATCTCTTCAATATTACCAGCACCGCTGATGGTTCATCAAATGGTCGTCTGGTGCCAAAGATATGGCCAGAGAAAGTAAAGGGTCAGAAGTGGACCTGGGTCAAGCCGAACGGTTTTATTTTTCCTTAGGCTCGACCCTCAGGAACCCCCCAGGAAAATTCCTCTTAATGGGAGATGTATCCACACCACCTTATAAAGGGGTGCTTCATGCTCCTCCTCCTTCAATGTGGGATTTCCATACCCCCCCCCCTAGAAGGGCCCAACGTCCCCGCTGGCACATCAAATGGACACTAGCTCTGATACCATTTGTAACGGCCCAGTTCAGCCCACGATCATGATATTGTACGCTTTGGACCGAGCCCGCATGGTTTTTTTCTCTAGGATCGACCCTCAGGAACCCCCCCAGGAAAAGTCCTCATGATGGGAGAGGTATTCACACAACCTTATAAAGGGGTTCTTTGTGCTCATCCTCCTTTGATGTGGGATTTCCATAACGGCTCGTGACAGTAATTCCTCCAAAGAGATATATTGAAAAATAATGTACATGAGATAGGTTTATTAGGTGTGAAAAGAGAGAAGCTACACTCTCTACTTACCCCAAAATATCAAGTTGAACACTATACCCAGGTTTCATCATTCCATTAATTCAAAATATGATACCCAAATTCAATAGAGAGATTTATAGGAAAACCTTTTAACCTATATCAAATTCTATATCTTCCTAACTATTTTCACTATAACTCTTTAGTTAACTCTAAAATTACATTTTGTTCTGTTGAATGGCACTAAACATCACTATAAGTTTCATATCTTTCTTCAATCACAATAAATTTATTTCTTCATATTAATCCTATTATTTAATTTTTTTACACTTATTTCAATATGGTGATTTATGAGTATCCATCTAAATTCATTAATGAATGTATTTTTTGTATAATAACTCAACTATAGTATGTAATTGATACCGAACACCATTGAAATATTAATAATAAGATTTAAAAATATCCTTTAGTGTTTTAATGTTTTAGTGTGACAAACAATATTTTGGAGGATGAAAAATTATATTTAAAACATCACTATATCAAGATATCCTGAAAAAAATCTCTATAACATTTAGGTAAACCATGGATCTTGATTATATATAATATAATTTTTTATCTCATGTAACCTTACCTAATCATAAATTCATATCCTATATAAATATCATGTGGTAAATTTTAACTTATAATAATGATTTTTTTGACTTCATGAGGAGTTATTATATAAATAAAATATCATTATATCTTTTATATGTTTTGGGAAATTAGATGACGAAATCCATGATGATATATTTCCATTTACATTCTAGTCAGGGTAATTTTTATAATATCCCCTTAGACACATAAATCTTAGTAAGAACTAGATGAAATGATAATAATTGAGATAGATATTCTATGATATATCTCCTAAATTTTTTCCACCTGAAATACTATTTAATATTCGTATACTACCTATCACTTCAATGATGAAGAGATAATGATTATATGTCAACTTCCTAAAATAGTTCTCTCTTCAAGACTGTAATTTATAGGTACCAAAATAATTTTTTGAACAATATAATTCCAAAAAAACATGGATTAATATAGGAATATTTCTCCCCGTGATTTATAGATCCACATCCTCATTATGTAGCTCTTTAATCATTGATTGGATATGTGTTTTAAAACATAATTGAGAAAGATATGATTACACCCCATAATTCAAGATTTCAAATCCATAAAATTAAAAATCCATACATATTTTATCATTAATGATCATCATCATTGATAATCTATAATGATACTTTATACTCAATGCATCATCCAAATTATTCACCTTCCCCTGTAATTTTTTATAGTGTAATCATAATTATTATTCTAATCTAATTGTATTTTTTTGAATATATTTAAATTTTCTTTGGGTGAATAATTAATCTAATTTTTTTAAGTATATAAGTCCCAACATTCTCTCTTAAAATAATTTTTATATATAATTATTTTATAGATTATCATTACTAACTCCAAATAATGAGTAATGTAATTTTTCCAATGAACCATTATTTTTGGTTATACATAATATATCACCATATCATTATTCATAAGAACACATACCATACCCTTTTTCTATGTTTCACTATAAATCACAATCCCTTATCTATTGTAGTGTGGTGTAACAATAGGTTTCAAATATATCCTTCCCTTCAGTTCCTTGAATATTCTTCAAATTCATCAGTAGAATGTGTAATTACCCTTCTTCTAGTAAACATGGGGAGTTGATTAGATACACATTATAAATCCATCACAATATGTCAATAGTATCTAGAAATTCTTATAAAACCATGGATATCATTTATAATGGTCAGTTCATTACATTGTTCACTAAATTTTGGCCTTGATAGATCCCTTGGTAATCCCTCTCTTGAGAATATAATTCCTACAAATGAAACATTCAGTATCCAATAGATAAACACGGTAAAATTTTAATTCAACTTCTTATTAATTTAGATATTCAATAAATTCCTTATATTATCATCATTCTCTTCCTTGTACTTTTAATATAAAATATTATCATCTATTTATACTACCAAAAACTAATCACGTTATTCTCAAAAATAATTAATTCATTAAATACATGAAGAATCTAGGGGAATTGGTAACACCTAATGACGTGAATATATATTAATACTCCCCATAAATTGAATGGATAGCTTTCTTGGGTATATATTTAATTTTTATCCTTAAGTGATACTATCGGATCAAGGATAAATACTATCAAATTATTTATATCCTCAAAATTGATCAAAAAAGGTGTCAATACATAGTCTACAATACATATTCTTAATCATGGTCCAATTTTGTTTTTAGTAATAAATACAGTGCCATGTTAATCCATTATTATTAATAACATAAATAATAGGTAAACTCAATCATGTGAATTTTTCTGAATGAAACCCTGACCAATATCCTATTTGAGTTTCTTCTACAATTCATGTAACTCATTTATGGCCACTCTATATAGAGTCTTTGAAATAGGTGTGACATCATTAATGGGTTCTATTAAAAACTCAACTCCACAATTTAGAGAAAGGATATGTAAATCTTATAGAAATACATAATTAAACAATCATACCAAAATCATATCATTGATGTTCAGATTCTACCTAACTATAAATTATATATACTCTTTTTATATAGGAATCAGTAATGATGAAAAGATTACATTTCCATAGGATGTATAAATTTATCCTCACACAAGTAAATAATCACATGCTAGTTTAGAATACAAAATGATACATCCCAACCATTGAAATTAATAAGGGATTTATATAAATTGACCCAACAAATGAAGGATATCACATAACATTTCTATAGAAGAATAATAACTATATTAAAAGGATCATAGTCCAAAAACATCAAATGGAAATGATTCATATTCTATATGTTTCATCATCATACAATGTGTAGTTTTTACTACTCATTCAGTAATTAATAATTTGTTATATGAATGATCATTTATAGATACTATTTATTTAATAATGGAATTCATATGTCTATGTTCAAATTAGAAATGTAAATATTGAGTGTATTAATAAAAACTAAATATTTATCATTATATATCAAATATAATAAAAAAATGTTTTGTGTAACTATCATGAATTATTAATCAGAGTGATTAATAGTATAATCACGGAATAAATTCATTGGATATCAAAATAATGACATATTTTTTCCATATAAAATAAATAAGGTACAACCTAGATCAATAACATTTAATTCCTATTCAAGTGTTTTATAATTGATAAAAAGTATGGTGTGAATTATATTATGTGTGTCCCCATTGATTTTAAAAATTGGTTTCTAGTAATAGAAAATACATCATTTAATGGAATAATTTCTATGATATATAAACCAACTCTTTTCGAAGTTATCACCTTGTGATGAATTTCATATAAAACCATCCCCACTTATAGTATGAAGATATTGATTTATTTTCACTTTGAAACCAAACTAGTTTATTTAACATGACATATGATTTTTCTTATACATAGTCATATCCTATGATTTCACAATAAATTTCTTCTTCAACATTTCTTACTGTTACAAATCATTTCACTAATACCAGCTATAGTGAACCATAATGTAAATACAAAAATAGTGAAACCTATTATCGAAAATAACTATTACAAAAAAAACAAGATCCACAATAGAACTATAAATGATAAGTTTACTTGGAAACATTGACATATAAATAACCAGAATATAAAAAATGAATATTAATACCAAGTATGTTTTAAAAAAATCAATATTCTTGTGAGAAACATATATATAACATTTATCCAAACTGTATGGAAGTGAATGACATAAAAATATGACCATAGATGTTCCATAAGGGTAAAAAATATAGATCAAAATAAATAATACTATTTGGGAATAAGATAAGAATAGTAGAGTGATAACATGATCTTATCATTATAAAATCATACCCATCAATTTATATATCATAATCATGAAACAAGGAATATAGTTTTTTCAATCAAAATATAAAATATAGAAAATTAATGAATCATGATTAATCAATATTAATCCATGAAAACATAACATAATCATATAAAATAATTAAAGGTAGTGAACACAAGCATAGAAAGTCATTTCTATAGTCAATAATCACATCAAAGACTATCATAGTGTATTAGGTCCACTTTAAATTCAACCATTACCTTCGTCAAGTAGCACATGCAAGACTGTCATATAGGAAATATTCCCTAATTGAACATTGTATACTCCATATTCCATTACTTATTATCCTATCAGATATCCTTATATTCCAAATTTTTTATTGCGATATATAATTCAAGGCCCACACATAAAATTATAAAACCTCACATATGTGTTCCAGAAGATCAAAAAAAATCATAATATCATCATATCGTAACTTGTGTAAAGGATATAGGTTTCATAAATTTTTAATCATCATAATCAAAAAAAATTATAGTGAATAATTATTGTAAAATTGGAAAAAAATCTATTATAAATATATAGAATCATAAAAATATGTTGTAATTAATTAAATAGATCTAAAATATCAATAGACAATTTCATGGTAAAAATAATATTTGAATTTGAAGTCACCTATTTAGGATATAAAATGTTTAAAAATATTGTGGAAATTTTTTTAATTTAAAATAAAAAAGAATATATATAAAGGAAACAGTATAGAATATAGTAATCATGAATTCTATAAAGTTTTTTCATGAGGATTTTGTTAAGAAATTATTCCTTTCATAATTTTGGTAAAAATGAAAACAAACATGCTTTCCAAATGATAAGAATGATTATTTTAATAGTTTTTAAGGAAATAAATATATAATAAAAAATTTATATATATAAATTTATATAATATTAAAAAGGTTCATGAAATAAATTTAATGGAAATAGTGAACTGGATTAAATGATTCCCAGTTGAATGGAAAAAATGAGGTTTGTTTTCAATAATATATTATTTAATTCTCTTGAGTACTCAATGAATGGAAAATAAAAGGAAAAATTAATTTCTCAAGAACCTAACGTTTTATATGAAATAAAATAATTTTCTAGATAGATGGATTATACAACTCCATCTATACATAATTTAAACCTAAATAATCCAAAAAAATATATTTTTTCATAAAAACCTCAACCATAATGTCACCTTTCATTGAAAGTTCCCTATATTAATCTATAATAAATTTTAATTTTATTATTATTAAATAACATAACCAAACTCATAAATATAAAAACAATTATTATTTTTTAAAAAAGTGTTATCATCTGTTCATAAAAAATATCTTCATCATCACTATTATAGTTGTTGACTATTTTATTTTTCATTTTTTGTTTTTCTTAAGTGGTTATATTACATGAATAGATATTATAGTTCATTAATCACTAAAATTTTAATCTTTTTTTAAATATAGTATATATTCATTATATAATATTTATAATATGTCATAAGATATAGTGTAGTGAAATTTATTTCATCAATATATAGAGATGATAGTTTGTATATACGCAGGAATGATTATTCGATTTCTCGATGGATAGAAAAAAAATAATGGTTAATAATAAATTACCTATATAAGAAATTATTATGACATAAATATTGTTTATTAACATTAAATATATAATAATAACCAATTATTAATAGTGTAATTTTAAAATGAATCACATTTTTATATGGAGGTGGTAGCCCATATATATGCATGCGTGATACTTTGATCGCTTACGATATTGAGAATATGTGGTAAATTATTATTCAACATAACAACATTTTATTTTATGTATTATATTTGAATATTAATTTTTTATTTAAAAAAATCATTATATGAATTAGAATATGAAATAAATTTTAAATAGCTTACTTAAGATTTATACCCCTTCTGTGAGAGACCTCCTTTAGATTACACTTTAATAATATAATTATTATTATTAGAAGAAAGCATAAATATAAATAATGAACAAAAAATATTTTAGTATGGGTTTGGACTATTTTTTGGGTATATAAGGTTCAACTGGGTAGAATATGGGAGGAAAAGTGGTTCCATTTTGTAAGTGAGGAGTGGACACTCAAGGAATTCATGAAAATATTTTAATGATATAAAGTCACAAAAATGTGAAGGTGACACCAAATGGATAGGGATTCGATGATATGATATTATAATATAGAAATATCTTAAACTAATAGTAATTAGATTGGTTTTTATATCAATAATTCCCATCTATCATAGTTTATCCCCATACTCTAAACCCATTTTAACATTGACCATGGAAACATAATTTTATATTTTTTTATTATTAACATTAAAAAAATATTATCTGGAAATAGAATATTATATAATATTTCAAATTAAAACTATTTAGTATATTTTAATATAGTATGTTCTTATAAGTGTAAGAATTTAATTTTAAATAAATTTACTTCCCAAAATAAAAAAAAACTATTTCAAGACAATGATTTTTTAAGCACACAAAATAACGTACATACATTCATTTTCTTATAAAAAACATTAAATAATTACAACAATATATTATTGAATATATAATCTTTAAATTTATTTAAAATTTAATAAATCTAATGAAATTTTATGTATAAGCATAAATATACCTTGAATGCACACATATCGTTTTTAGAAAAATATTTTTTAATCCTAAAAATGAACTTATATGTAAATTAATTATAAAAATGATTATTTTTTAATTATTTAGATTATTAATAATTATTGGATAATTAAGTTAAACTATGTTAATATTCCTAACATAACATTAAATTTTGAAGAAAGTAATCTATTTCTTTTATAGAAATTCATATTTTTCGCTAGTAATTGAAAATCAATTTCTTTAAATACCTAAAATTTATCGAGATGTTATATTGAAATTTTGATTTCCCAAATGATATTATTTTTCCAACATTAAAATTTTAAAAACTATTATAACTAACTATAACATTAGTGTGATAATTGTATTAAAATTCATGTTTGAATAAAAAAATATATTTTAAGTGCAAATTGACAATACTAAAAATTTATACTAATTTATTATTAATTATTCAACACAATTGTATTATTAAAAACCAATATAAATATTATTATTAAAGTGGATAAAAATTTTGATATTACCGATTTAAATTCTCTAATATAACATTTTACTCTATTATCGTTCATATACACTCAAGGTTTCTTGTAAGGTATATTATTTCCCACATTATGTTTTATTTCAATTGATATATATATTTATATGTATATGATTTTTAGGTGTTACATGAACACACCTATTCCTCATGGAACATGGACAGACCAATGGTCTATTCAAGGGAATAGTTATAGCATTGGGTAGGGTTTTTCCACTAACACTCCCTTCATGGTCTTAGGAATACCAATTATATACCCTTTAGATTTGGAATTACACTTGTGTACCCTTGTAGGACATGTGATAATCCTCTTTTGTACCTGTGGGATATGGATAATCTTTTCTTGTACACTTTGACATTGGATAATCATCCTTTGTATCATTTTTAATTGTATAATTATCTTGTATACCCTTTTATGATCATGAGATATTAAAATTCCCAACATATTGAAGGCAGATTTATAACCCCACTTGTCTATCACCCATATATATGTAGACCACATAATATCAGTCATCATCATATCGTAGATAAAAAAGAGATAATGAATGGATTTATTAAACAATTCAATAACATCAAATAAAATTTACATCTGAAATCATTGTATATATAAAATATAATTTTTAAGATATAAAAAAATTATTATAAATATATATGGTGTTAAAAAATCAATTCATCATAGATTAACCTAGAATGAAAAATAGATTTCTAGATAAAAATGTTATCAATAAACCATTTAAATATAGTTATAAAAGATGAAGTGAAAATTAAATTCAGTAGTATTATGAAGTGAAAGAAAATATATATGAAAAAAACATATTATAAAGAGTTAAAAATAAAGGATCCCAAAAAGAAAAAAAATCATGAAAATAAATCCCAAGTTATAAATATTGATGATTCCTTTAATAATATTTGTAGGTTTTATTCATTTAAAAAACATCCTAACAGTATCAAAATAGATTCATTTCAATATAGTGAAAAAATAAAACATTAATACAATAAAATTTAAAAAATTAATTATATTTTATTATATAAAATATTTTATATTGGAAAAATTATGACTTAGAATAAAAATATTCATTTCTAAGAGTGGGAGTTATTCTTACAAATGTTATTATATTATTTCAGTAATGAATTTATCATCGAACTATTTATTGATTATGAGAATTAATTTCCCCTTGAGATGAAGAGGAAAAAACATATATATTTATTAATTGAATGGATCGTATAAATTATGTAATTTAAATTCATGTATAGAAGACATTGATTCACTTAATTAGAAATTAGGTTGATAAAACCCTTACCCTGGCATTTTTTTATTTTATGGTGGAATGTAACATCATGAATAATAAAACTGGTTTTATTATATATATTAATAATAACTTCATTCATGTATATTTAATTTCATTTGATCCTTTTGATATCATTTTTTCTCTATTAGTAATATTATTTCTGCTTAATTTTATTACTTGGGGTTCATTATTTAATTAATCCATAAACCATTCAGTTTGATTGAAATGGTCCAAGGTATTTTTATTATATCATTTATTTTTACATTGGATATGTTTTTATATTATATCATTTTTTATTCCAAAATAGTTCCAAATTATGAAATGTGCAATGATATGTTAATTAAATGATGTTAAATATGTTATAAAAATTGATGTACACTATTAATTATATATTTTCAAATATTATTATTATTTAATATTATTATTTAATTAAATATAATTTTAGAAATTTAGGCATTTTTTATGTTTACAATGTTAGTTGGTAATAAATGTAAATGAGATACAGTATTTCATGGATGTGATCCTTTACATATACAAAGATGATGATATCATTTATCATAAAATGATTGGAATATAAAAATAAAATTTTTATCATTTATGGATCATACCAATTGCTAATATTATTATATACATTAATTACCTAAAACTTTTATACAATCAATGTAAGAAATTTATGAATTATAGAAACCAGCATTCTTGGTGGTCGTGGATTGAATAAATTCATAATGATAGATTTGTTGTTAGAAATGTTCTAGAGGATGTTTGAAAAGTGGAATTACATTTTTATAAGAAAAAACATCATATTAACAATACATATGTTACCATTATTTCATAGATGAAGACTATTATGAAGATTAATATTAAAAAAAAAATTAACAGAGTATTCTTTCATCACATTGAGATCATGGAATCTCTCTTTAATGTCTTCATGTAGACAAAGTGTATATAATGACTACTATATAAAATGTGTTTTGAAAATAAAATTGAATTCAATGAAAGGATAATTAGTTAGGGTTTCATGGAAATTCCATGGGGTATTTTTAACATCAAGAGGGTAAAAGTGATCCCCTTTTAGAGGTAAAAGAAATAGATCTTTTCGGAAATACAATTATTAATCATTATCAGTGTCCATGTATTCAGAGTTCAATGGTTCCAAAAGTAAGAAATAATGAGTTTTGGAGGGAGATATGGTTGTTACATCCTCCATCATCAACGTTACTAATTATTTTATACATGTTTTAATCTTCATAACACATTAAATTTTATGTTTTACCAAATACATGTATCATTGTAACTTGATTATACCTAAGTAATTTTTTTGTGAATGCATCAAAATTTACATTCCCCATGGTACATAAATTTTAACCAATTATTCAATTTATTTAATCAATTTTATTAGATAGTATATCTATATTTTTGAAAATTTTATTTTTACCAAGCATGCATGTTATGCGTAAAATCTCATATTTAAAAAATGTATACATTGACACATAAAAATTATCTATAGTATAAAATTATCATTGACTATAATTTTTAATATATAAATTTATCTTTTATATAAATAAATGTTTTGTGTCATTCAATGAAGTGAAAATTCTATTTTTTCATAAAAAATAATATAAAAAAATTGAATGTTATATTTTTTTCTCTTATTAGAAAAAATTACATATAATCATAAAAATAGGATTCATAATTAAAAATTATATTTTAAATTGTATATTTTTAGTCCAAAATACATATTTTAAATTTCATAATATCATTTTATTTTTTAATTTTTTGTTCATTCATATATTATTCATGATTATATTCACTTAAAATGTTAAAGATCATTTTATTTTTGGAACATATGAGTATTAATATATAGAACATATTAAATTCATTTTATGGAAAGAAATATAAAAATTTATTGGTGGTTACATGTATGAAAAGAGTAAATTCTTACTTTGGATGTCCAAAAAATGATTTTTATTTGGATATTTGTAATTTTATTATTTTCCAAATAAATATATTGATAACGAATGATGTTTACATCTAGAATATAATACATTACAATTGGAAAGTACACTAGAATCACTGAGGATAATTTGTTTTTATAGATTATTTTTTATTATAAATTGATAATGTGATCCAATGAATAAAGGTTTTTTTTATTGGACTAGGGTTAGAGTAGGTGAAACCTTCCCTAACATCAAAGGGTTTGTTTAGTTACTTGAGGTGTCTCCATTTTTAATCTAAATATAGTGGGGTAGTAAATCTATAATATAGTTTCATCAGATAAATTATGGTGGAGAAAAGTTGGAGAAGTTAAAATAGATGACCCCATACCATATGGTAGAATTATATTATATTATATAACACTATAAATGATGTGGAATAAAAATATTTTAATCTAAAAATGGGGGATAAAATAATGAACAATGATTGTAAGGTTTGGGCCTTCCCATTTCATTAATAATATATGGGATATAATTTTTGAAATAAAATGTCTTCTTCTCAAAATAATACAATGAGGGAGAAATTTACACCCTTATGGGTTATGATAATTTTTATAACATGTTTGGTTTTTTGAAATAAAATATTATGTCTTAATAAGAAGTGGTTATTATAGAAATATTTTTTACAATTTTTTATTATATTATTATGCACTCATTCTTAAGGATGATGGTTTTTATAGCAACCCAAAATTTTCTTACATTAAAATTACATCATTTTAAAGATAAAAAACATAATATTATTACAAATAGAGGATCCAAAGGTTTAGTGTATTAGGAAAACTAGGACCATACATAATAATTACAACATCAAGCATAAACATTTATTTAATTTATTCTTCCATATCTTCTTATTGGCACATGAACTCTCCTTTGTACCTGTAGTAACCTGAGGATATAAATCAAAATGGGAGAGCTAAAATCCCAGTAAGAGGATAGATAAGAACCTTATATCATGGGGTGATAATAATCGTAACATAGAAAAAGAAATATGAACATGATAGGATGCATAAATATAATATTTGAAATGCGGCAATGAATAAAAATGAAACATCATGCCTTAGTGGTTAACTACCACACATACATGTGAAAAAATATAGAATCTTGTTCACACATCATTTCACATTAACTCATGAGATTCATCACATTACCCAATGCATTGGAGCACTGTATAATTCTGGGCGCACCTGTCACATTCAAATATTCATATTGCGCTATAAAATTATGGGTGCACCCATCACATCATAACATTATAATTTATCATGCATGCCACAATGAACATATAAAAAATGAACATAACTAACCCATGAAAAGTAATGGGTTTCATATCATAAGATAACATTCCTAAAAATTGGTTTCACAAAATAATGAGGGAATAACATACATGTTACAAGAACCGTTAATCTTGAATGAGAAGAAAAATGTGTGTTCTTAAAAGAATAGTTCTTTTGGTAAACATTTGGTTCGACATAAATACTAGTGACAAACATTTACATCCCAGAAAAGGAAATAAAATGATGGGAAAAATATTATTAAGGAGTAACCATATCAAAAATGAGTGAATGAGGGAGAACCCGAAGAATGAATATTGGGTTCAAGATTTTCCCCTTACCATGTATCCGAACACTTCCTTATCTTTAATGTCATCTATAATGACATTATATTATTTAATAAAAAATTTCATAACCTTTTATAACTGAAAAAAGTTCATTTTTATTTCATTATTTTATTTTATGTTCCTTTTGATGAGTTATATGGTTTAAAAATATTGTTCGGGAATGTTTGTTTTTATGGTTTTCATGAGCGGTTAACCTGTATTCATAAATTGATGTTCGGGTAGAACATGGGTAAAAATACATAACTAATAATACATGTTATTAATGATATCACATAATTTAAAATGAGACTATAATGAATTATATTATATACCTTGTGGATGAATCATTTGATAAAAATTAAATGATGATTGTTTGGGTTAATTTGGGCGGTTTTTCGACCACAACGATCTTGTTTTGTTTAATCATTTAGTAATATGTACATAAGTTAGTTCCTGAAATTTAAATGTTTTATAATAAATATAACATATTCTGTTTAAACCATAAAAATGGTTTCATGACGATATCTGAAGGTAGAAATGGAAAATGAAAACATGTCGTTCTTGAAGGTGATAAATTAATAACTCACGAACAACGTTTTCTTTTATATAATAAAAAGAAGAGGATAAAGGGGGTTGGATGATATAATATACCATTAGTATAATAAGATTTCAGTATATGTATAATACTGGAGTTACCAAACCATATTGACAAAGATAGGTTGGGAGAGAATAAGAAAATAACATAAAATTGAATGGAATTTTAAGGAAATGAAGGAGAGAAATTACCTCTTAAATCCTCCTCTTGAGATCCTCTTTAAGGGGCTTAATCTTGGTATTTTGAAGAGACCAGAAGCTTTTGGACATGGGTGAAGGACTATGGAAGATTCTTGGGTCTATTTTAGGAAAGTATTGAATCTTGAGATGTGTGAGGAAATGAGGGTGTGAAGGGCTGTATTTATAGTGGAAGGGAGAGGGGTTTTCTTAATATAAAATTCATTAATTTATTATTTATCTTCAATAAAAGGAATTTTGAGACTTACTTGACCAAGAATAGTAATTTTATTATTTTATCTCGAACCAAGTGGTCTTACCTCAGACAAACATTACACTTGACTCTATAATTACATTATTTAACTTATATTTTTAATTTATGGTATTTCATTATTCCTCACAAATTCATGTATTTCAGAAAAATACCAAAATATCTCCCCAACCATTTTTCGTCTTGTAGAATATAAAAACAAATTTCATTTTTAAAAAATAATTTTCTAAATATGAAAAATTTAATATTTAATTAAAATTATAGTTTATTATTAAAAACAAATTTTATAACATTTATTTACTTAATCTAAAATATAGGTATATCATACTCTCACTTTAATATTATTTCTATACTATCATAGGTAAGGTTACTATTCATTAGAGTGTATCTCTATTCATAAGGGTACATTACTATTCGTAAGGGTAGTGGGAGTAGTTAATTATGTTGAACCCAACTGTGTATGTCGGATTTTCGAAATTCCAAACACAGAAGTGAAAAACATATGTTTCAAGGTCACTTAGAACTTAATAGTTCATTATGTTGTGTTTTCATGTTATTTTATTACATATTTTTATGAAGGGAATTTCTATAGATAAATTTTGGGTCATTACATTCTTCCCCCCTTATGAAATTTCACCCTTGAAATTTCACTTTAGATACACTAGTGGGGGAACTTCTCCTTCATCACCTCCTCTGGTTCCCAAGTAGGTTCTTCAAACATATGGTTCCTCTATAATAGTTTGACATGGTGGGTTGTCTTGTTGCGTAGAACCTTATCTCTCTGGTCCATAATCTATACTAGCTGCTTCTCATAAGAGAGATCATCTACCAGCTATACCACCTATTAATTTAGTACATGTGAAGGATGAGGTATGTACTTCCTCAAGAGTGATACATGAAAAACATTATGAACTTGAGAGATATTCCGTGGAAGTGCAAGCTGATAGGCCCTGGCTCCGATATAGTCAAGGATTTCCTTTCTTCCAAAAATTGCATGACTCTCTTCCATTGTGATAATCTAAGGAAGACCTTATCTCCAATGTCAAACTCCATGTCCCTTCGACAGTTGTCAACATAACTCTTTTTATGACTCTGAGAAGCTTTGACTTGTTTATGGATGACTTAAACCTTCTCTTTCATATCTTGCACAAGATCGGGTCCAAGTAGCTTTCTTTCTCCAACTTCATCCCAACAGGTTGGAGTTCTACATCGCTTTCCATACAGAGATTCATATGGAGCCATCTAAATACTCAAGTGGAAGCTATTGTTGTATGAGAAATCAACCAATGGGAGATGCTGATTCCATCCACCTTTGAATTATATAGAGCAGGATCTTAGCATATATTCCAGCATATGAATAGTCATTTCAGATTGGCTATCGGTTTGGTGATGACAGTTCATGCTTAGATTTAATTCAGTACTCAAAGAATGTTGATGGATCCTCTAGAATTTAGATGTGAACCTAGGATCACGGTCAGAGTCAATTGAGAGTGGAACACTATGCAGTCTCACCACTTTCTTCATATATATCTTGGCAAGTATTTGAAGCGAGATATATTCCTGAATAGCGATAAAATTGGTAGTCTTGGTGGGTCAATCAACCACAACCCATATTTCATTATTTCCCTTCGACGCCTTCGAGAGACCATGAAAAATTCCATAGTAACATCTTCCCATTTCCACATGGGTATAGGAAATGGTTACATCATCCCTTTGGAATTTTGTCACTCTTATTTAACTTACTGACATACCAAGCACCTTTATATATATTCTGCAATCTCCTTCTTCATGTTATCCCACCAGAAGTGTTCTCAAAGATCACAATACATCTTGGTGATACCAGGATGGATAGAGAATGTTGATCTATGTTCATTTTCCAATAGCACTTTTCTTTATCTTGGGTAATTAAGGAACACAAATCTGCGTTCTAAACCGAGTTACACCATCATTGTTGATATGGAACTTGTGAATATTCCCTTCATTTACTAAATTCACCCTCTTTTTTATCTCCACATCATTAAATTGTGCTTCCTTAATCTTCTCTTAGATGGATGGTTGCACAATCATTTGGAAAAGTTAAGATGTATGCCCGGACCTTATGATTTCTAAATCCATGCTTTGCATATCCAAGAATATAGGGTCCTTCCCAATGTGTAACATGGATAGAGTAGCAAGTTATTTTCTACATAGAGCATCACCTACCTTGTTTTCCTTTCTAGGATGGTAGTGAATAGAACAATATTAATCCTTGATTAGCTCTAACCATCTCATTTGACACATGGTGAGTTCCTTTTTGTGTGAATATATAATTTAGGATCTTATGGTCAGTTTATATGTCACACTTCTCACCATAAAAGTAGTTCCTCCAGATATTCGAGGAAAAAATCAGGGCTTCAAGTTCTAGATCATGTTTCGGGTAGTTCTTCTCATGGATCTTCAACTGTCGTGAGGTGTAGGCTATCACATTATCATTTTTCATGAGTACGCAACCCAATCCTTTCTTTTAAGCATAACTATATATCACAAAAATTTCTCTAATTTTTGGTAGTGTGATTACAGGTACAATGATCATACTTATATTTATCTCCTTGAAGCTTCCCTCACATTCTTCCATCCAGACATACTTTACCCCTTTCCTTGTTAACTTAGTTAGCAAACTTGACAATCGTGAGAAATTTCTCAAAAAACATCAGTAGTACCCAGCTAATCCTATAAAACTACGGATTTATATGATGTAAGAGGACCTGGGCCATTCCTCAATCGCCTTTTCTTTTGAAGGATCCACAGAAATTCCCTCACTTGAGATCACATGTCCCAATAATGTGATGTGCTCCATCCAAAAGTCACACTTTCTGAAAATGGCGTACAACTTATCCTATCTCAATGTTTCCAACACAAGTCATAGATGTTTTTCATGTTCCTCCTTAATCATGGAGTAGATGAGAATATCATCAATAAATACTACCACAAATTTTTTAAGGTAAATTCTAAAGACTCTATTCATCAAATCAATGAATATTGCAGGGGAATTAGTAAGTATGAATAACATCACCAGAAACTCATAGTGCCCATAACTTGTATGGAAGGAAGTCTTCAAAATATCTATCTTATTCACCATTAGATGATGATATGTATAATGAAGATCCTCCTTGGAGATGTATTGAGATCCTTTTAACTAATTGAACAAGTCATCAATCCATGTAAGAGGATACATGTTCTTTATGGTGATCTGGTTGAGTTCCCAATAATTGATACACAGTCGCATTGTTCCATCCTTCTTCTTTGCAAAGAGCACTAGTGAACCCTAAGGTAATGCACTAGGGCACATGAACCCTCTGTTATAATGCTCTTGAAGCTAATTCTTTAACTCCTGAATTTTCATAGGATCCATCCTATAGGGACACTTTGAGATAGGAGTAGCTCTGTGTATGAGTTCAATTGAGAACTCTACCTCATGATTCGAGGGAATTTCAGGTAACTATTCATGAAATACGTCACTATATTCCCTCACGATGGGAATTTATTGAAGGATGGAACCTTCCTTTGACTCATCCATTTGGGAAAGATATGCTTCTTCATAGGGAATCAACACCAACACAGAAGAAGAATTTTACCAAGGTGTTTCATGATCTTACTTAGATTTTTAGAGGACCATGTGAAGTTTCGAAATATGAAAAGATATTTCCTTTTATTGATAGCAAATATGAGCTCTATATAACGAGAGCCAATACATTCACATTATTTCATAAACTTCCACCAAGGGAAGTATTATGAGATTCTCTGGAAGAATCTTTCCACATACGCCAATAGGAGAAGAGTCAAACACTTGGGTTGTAAGGATTTGACCATTTGGTGTTTTTATATATATCTCTACTTCAAGGTTATGGGGATTCAATTATATATTTCTATAAAACTTTAAAGATATAATGGAATAAGTAGAACTATAATCAAATAAGAATTTTGTCATTCCTAAGTGAATAGGAATTCTACCTTGTACGAATTCATTATCTTGCTTCACTTCCACAGTAGTGATGAAATATTCCTTCCCTTGTTCCTTTGGATTTGGTGGATACTAATTCTGATTACCCTTGAGAACTCTAGGTTTAGTTCACTAGCTTGAATAGTTCTGTATCTCCTTATAGTTGTATCATTGAACCATGAGTGGTTCTCTCCTTTCTTCCACCACATTCTCTTTCTTTTTTATGTCTTTCCGACACTCTTGAGCATTGTGTCCTTCTTTCACACCCATAATGAATTTCCCTATCCCTTTAAGGTAGTTCCCATGAAGAAACATCCCACATTTTTGTCATGTGGGTTATTTAGTTTTCCTCCCACCTTTGTCATTAGATCCACCGGGCTTGAAACTCCATCTTTCATTTCTTATCACCATAACCATGGGACCATTCTCCAAAATTCATCTCCACTTTGAGATCACACCGAAAAACTTCTTCATAAATCTTAACGTCTCTAATTTCATGAGACTTTCAAATGTGTGGTTTTAATCCTCTAAAGAATCTATCAATTTTGTTGTAATTGTTGATAAAAAACCATGAATCTTACCTTGAAATCCTTGTGTAATTTTCTTCGTAGGTTTTGAGGGATTCTCCTTCATTTCTTTTAAGCTCTATGAATTCTCTCTCCATCTTTATATGAATATTTTGTGGGAAATACTTATTAAAAAACGTGATCTTAAATTATTCTCATTTCATCTATTCAATTTCCTCCATTTTCTTGGTGTTCTTAATCAAATCCCACCATTGATCATTCTCTCTATCAAGATGATAAACAGATAGAGTCACCTTCTCTGTCGTAGAAAAGTGAAGCACAGAAAAGATCTTCTACATGTAGTTGACCCACTGTTCCACAACTAGTGGATTAGAAGATCCACTAAGTGTCGGTGGTTGTTGCCTCATAAGATATCTGTTATCCAGTTTCTCCCTCTTTTTTGAAGGAGTATGTTCCCCATTATTGTGATTATTTTTCATAACCTAAGATTGTTGGGTAAGAATCACCATGAAGTTCAAAACTCCACCTCCCAAATCAATGGGGATTTCATTCGAGTAATCGTTGTATTGGCCCTCGAACGAGTTGTTGGCCTGGTTTCTCCTAGTTCCCACCATTTTATAAAATAGATAAGGTTAGAAAAAATATATTTCAATATGTCATGAATGACTTATTCATTTAAACAATTTATAGTAAAATCATTAGATTAGGGATCCCTATGTAATGATTCTTGTGTGCATGTTTTTACTTAGTCTCATGCTCGAGGTTTTCTCTAGGGTTTACTAATCATAATTCCCAAATAAACTAAAAATTTCCTTGGATACCAACTATAGTGGACCAACCATTTCTTACATTATTATTACATCATTTTAAAGATAAAAAAATAATATTATTAAAAATAGAGGATCAAATGGTTTTGTTTATTGGGAAAACTAATACCATACATAACAATTACAACATCAAGCATAAACATTTATTTAATTCCTTCTTCTCTAGCTTCTTATTGGAACTTGACCTATCCTTAGTACATGTAGTCACCTGGGGATATAAATCAAAAGGGGTGAGCTAACAGCCAGGTAAGAGGATAGATGAGAACAATATATCATGGGGTGAGCATAATAATAACATAGGCAAAGGATCGTGAACATGAGAGGAAGCATAAATATAAGATTTGAAATTTGGTAATGCATAAAAATGAAACATCATGTCTTAGTGGTTAACTAACACACGTACTTGTGAAAAAAGTTAGCATATTTTTCACAAATCATTACAAATTAACTCATGAGATTCATCTCTTTAACCAATGCATTGTAGCACCATATAATTCTGGGTGCACCCGTCACATTCAAACATTCATATTGCACTATAAAATTTCAAGCGCACCCGTCACATCATGAGATTATCATTTATCATGCATGCCACAATGAACATATAACATAAATTAACACAACTAACCCATGAAATTTAATGGGTTTTATCACATATGATCACATTCATAAACATTGTGTTCCCAAAAGAAAGAGGTAATAACATACATGTTAAAAGAACCGTCAATATTGAATGAGAAGAAAAAGGTATATTCTTAAAAGAATAGTTATTTTGGAAAACATTTGGTTTGACATAAATACCAGTGAAAAACATGTATATCCTATAATATTAAATACAATTATGAACAAAATTTTCTTAAGGAGTAACCATATCAAAAAAGAGTGAAAGAGGGAGAACCTGAAGAAAGAAAATTGGGTTTGAGATTTTCCCCTTACCTTGTATCTGAATGCTTATTTCTCTTTAATGTCTTGTATAATGACATTATATTCATTAATTAGAAATTTTAGAACCTTTTATAAAACAATAGGGCTCAATTTTTTTTATTATGTTAATTTATGGGCCTTTTGATGAGTTATATGGTTTAAAGACAATGTTCATGAATGTTTGTTTTTATTGTTTTTTTGAGCGGTTCACTTGTATTCATAAATTGAAGTTCGGGTAAAATATGGGTATACATACCGAACTAATATTACATGTTATTAATTATATAACAAAATTTAAAATAATCTTATAATGAATTATATTATATACCATGTGGACGAATCATTAGATAAATAATTAAATGATGATTGTTTGGGTTAATTTGGGTGGTTTTCGACCACAACGATCTTGTATTGTTTAATCATTTAGTAATATGTACATAAGTTATTTCTAGAACATTAAATGGATCATAATACATATAAAATATTCTTTATCAACCAAAAAAATGGTTTCATTACCTGATCTAAAGGTATAAATGGAAAAAAGAAAACATGTCGTTCTTGAAGGTGATACATTAACACCTCACAAACAACGTTTTATTTGATGAAATAAAAAGAAGAGGAGAAAGGGGATTGTATGATATAATATATCATTGGAATCCTAAAATTTCAGTATATTTATAATATTGGTGTTACCAAACAATTTGGACAAATATAGGTTGGGAGAGAATAAGAAAATAACATGAAATTGAAATAAATTTAAAGAAAAATAAGGAGAGAAATTACATCTTGAATCCTCTTCTTGAGATCCTCCTTAAGGGGCCTATGATTGGTCTTTTGAGGAGACCTGAAGCTTTTGGACGTGTGGGAGGGGCTAGGGAAGATTCTTGGGTAGAGTTTAGGCAAGTCATGAAGCTTGAGATGTGTGAGGAAATGAGGTTGTGAAAGGTGGTTCTTATAGTGGAGGGGAGAGGGGTTTTCTTAATAAAAAATTTATTAATTTATTATTTTCCAAAAAAAATGAATAATGAGTCTTACATGACCAAGAATAGTAAATTTATCATTATATCCCAAACCTAGTGGGCTTACCTCAGTAGAACATCACACATGACTTGATAATTAGCTTATTTATCTTATTTTTCTAAATTATGGTATTTCTCCATTCATAAAACATTCAAGTATATCAGAAAAATCCCAAAAATTCACCCCAACCATTTTATGACATGTAGAATCCAAAAATGGAGTCCATTTTTCAAAAATAAATTTCTACATATGATTTATTTAATATTTAATGAAAATCATAGTTTATTATTAAAAAACTAGTTTTAAAACATTTATTTACTTATTCTAAAATATATATATACATCATAATTTCACTTGAATATAATTTTTATACTATCATAGATAAGGTTACTATTCCCTAGGGTATATAACTATTCATAAAAGTATGTTACAATTCATAAGGGTAGGATACTATTCACCAAAAATTATAATTGTTCTATTGGACTCCAAAAATCATCTTGAACACAACTGTATATGTCTGATTTTCGAAATTCCAAACACCAAAATGAAAAACATAGGTTTAAAGGTCACTCAACACATAGTAGTTAGTTATGTTGTGTTTTCATGTGACTTTATGACATATTTTTAAGATTGTAATTTCTATTGAAAAACATTAGGTTGTTACAGTTTTCATGATAGATTCATTTTACACATAAATAAAGAATGAAAGGAGGTAATTTGGATGTATGCGTGAATTCATAAATTAATATATCTTGTAAATAGATTTAAAAAATATGTGTATTAAGAATACAAAAAATTAATGGTAAAAGATACATAAACAAACATCGTATTTCATTTTATGTTGATGTTTCTAAAATATTGAAAATTGGAATAGACCGTGTAGTGGTGCTCTCCATAGTGGATTTCCATTTCACTATAGAAATACATTGAAACCAAATATATGGGATTAAGATTTCATGTAATATAAATTAATTAGTAAAAAAATATAGAGATTCAAAATTACTAGCTAAATATCAAGACATAATGGCGCTAGGAGTAACACAAAGTACACCTATGTGAAATGATAACTCAAACATTAAAGTTTTGAAGATGGTGAATAAGATTTAAATCCAAATAAGAACACTCCATTGTATTGTCCATATTACATTCATAATAGATAGTGGGTTTTTACCATATAATTTTAAATGTAATTTGTGTTCATGGTTTACTTTTGATAAATTTGGAGCCCAATATGGGTGTGGTTGTTCCAGTGGGTATGGATTTTATTAAAGAAAATTGAATCAACATTAATGGTTTAATATAAATATGAAAGATCTAAAAAATTTACTGTATAAAATTTTCTAAAAGGGTATTTTTCTTGATGATAGAACTAGAATCAGGTATTTTTTGAATTTAGGGTTTTTTTAGGGAGTTTGAGTGTGATCCATGATATATTATAAGATGCTGAATAAAAAATTCATGATTGGTTAATTATTTATTCAATAGACATGTACTTATATTTTATCCCATTATTCAATATGATATTGTTTATATATTGTCATTATTCAATGATGGATTAAATATAATTCAAATATTCACTACAAGGATATTTAAATAGTTCATAAGGAAGTTATTTGATTCAAAGTGAATATATGAGGAATACATGGAGGAATTTATGTGTGAATTTTTAAGATTTATTATTATATGAAAGGTAGTGATTTGAATTAACATTATCATCATTCATTATAAATGTGGACTGATAACTAAATTAAATGGATATGATGTATGATATTGAACATTAATACATGTATGTATTTTTTCCACTTGAGGGAATAGAATAAATAAGTAAACCTAGGAATAATTTTTTATTATTAAGTAATTTAAGAATATGGATATTGTTTTGAAATTGTGAAGTGAGAAATGTCCTAAATATTTCCCTGGAATAAGGGTTTTCAATTTCAATTAGGAATATAAAATTTCTTCTATAGAAAACCTCAAAACTTCTACATAAAATAGAATTCAAGAAAAGATAAAAAGAAAAATTATAAATAATTATGGAAACAAAATATGAATGAAATGAAATTAAAGGGACCTACATTTAAATATATTGTATTTACGTTTTCATGCTGAAGTGGGTGATTTAAAATATAGAATGTTATCCTTGTTCCATTGTGAGGTGACCCAACACCATTGAAAGGGTAATGAGCTTTCACAGGAGTTAATGAATCCCATACCAAAAATTATTCAATGTTATTAATATTTGTTATTGAACATATTAACTATATACTGCTTAATTTAGCTAAATGTGGGTGAAACATGTAAAAAAATTTCTCTTCTTATATTTTTTCATAATCATGACAAGTTTGTGAAGTCGTAATATCATTAAATTTGATAAAATGGTAGATCATGTGAATTTATATAAAATTAATGATTTGAAAAATATCTTAACAATTGACCGTTATGGATAAAAGGTGAATATACATTAGTGATGTGATAAGTTAAGGAAATGGTGCTAAATTTCTTAAGACTTTAATAACTAAATTACCACCACCACTCTCATGTTATATCTCACAGAATCAAAATCGGGGACAAAAAATCAACATGGATATATATAATTTAAAATATGAGATGATATAGAGTTACAACACTCCTTGAAAAATAACCAAGGAATGTTATTGTCATTATGAAATAAAATTAATTCATGTTAGTATATAAACTCATAATATCCATCTTATTAGTAATTTAATTCCACTAATTATAAAAGAGGAATATAATTCTATCTATTCCTGTGAAAAAAATATCACTGAAAAATCAATTTATAATATTGGAAACACATTCAATAGAATTAATCTCATAACAATAGATAAATTGTTTTAAAAATATTTAGTTACAAAAAAATTTATTTCTTAATATTAGAATTGGAAATTTACATAATTAAATATACATATAAGACGTAAAATTGTCTAGATCAATCTATTTTGTTAAGAAAAAATAATATTATGAGGACGTAATGTTTGAATGAGGGGGAGAATGTAACAACCCGTGTATTGATTATGTAATTATTATTTAAATAAATATGGTGTTAAATATCTTTTGAGATATGAAATATTTAACAAATGTTAATAATATTTTTTTAAAATTAAATAAACCATCTACACATTATATAATATGCATGAAAATATAGTATCACTAACTATTATATAATATCAAGCACACACTTTTTGTGTGTTATACTGTAATAACAATATAACATAATCTTACATAAAAAATATGATACCACCATCTAATTTGGAAGGCGTGTTATATACTTTGTACAACAAAAACTTTTTAGGTGATGGGGGTTTGGATAAAAAACTGTCCTTGGATGAATAGTAAATTAAATAAATAACATACTAATTTGTTTTTTAATGAGTTAAAAATCACCAATAAGTACTTTTTTATTTTAAAACAATAGGGTTAGTCGCATACCCTCAAGGATCAATGGGGAAAATGTAGAGGATACTTAGTGGAGTTTAGAATCATGTATTAACTACTAGAGAATAGTAGATATCACCCTAGAATATAGAGTTTATGGATCATGCCAATAATGAAAATGTAAATTCATTCATCACCACTGATCAATCTACAATCAATCTTGAGATTTTTTTCCACTTTCTTTTTTCCCCAACTTAATTATAGAAAGAACAATGTGAATTATATTCACATATATATTGATTTACAAGTTCTCTATGCTTGAAGTTTTTGATTATCTACATGGTATATTGGGGAATTTTTTTAAATTTATTAATATGGGTTAGTTTTTAATCATTGTAATGAAAATGAATTAAGGAAAACCCAAACCAAAAATTAGGTTAGTTCCTCTTTTTTTATTGGGAATTTCTCACCATTTTCCTCACGCATTCAATAGGAGAAATGTTTTTGACTGGAGGATTTAGAATTAAATTTTTTTTATCATTGCATGACTGTTATTTAATGGAATAGTTGAACACTATTTGTTTTGTTAATGATCGGTGTAGTAAATGATGGTAAATGATATCAATAAAAGATTAAAGATAGATTAGAAATGTATGATGGATCAATATTGTGTTTTGGTGATATGGAGAGAGCATAGTGTGTTGGGGATGATTTTTTAACTACTGGATTGATGGAATAATGCTATCAACATCTTTCCAGGCCATTAAAACTAATATATAGGAATTATGGTCTTATTCTCAATGAAATCAGGGGTGGGGGTATGCATGTGTATGATTCATTTAAATCCAAGGATTATATAAAAATACTCACTAAATGTTTTTTAGTTAAGAAATAAAGGTTTTATAGAAATATATGTTTGATAGGTAGGTTTTACCTATCCCGATAAATGTCACACTCTATGATTTCGAGCCACATTTTATTTGAATAAAACTAGTCCAACATAGTGTGTATATGGAGTACAATTTTGTGTTTGTTACCTTGGATAATATTATTTCTAATTTTTTATAAAATATATTGATTTTTTAAAAATTATTAAACACATTATAACATTTTTATTATTTCTTTGTGTAACATTTTGGTGGAAATTTATTAAGAAAAATAGTATCACTGAAAAGGAATTATAGTTCCCTGATATGTTGATGTACCAGAAGTGCCATGATAATAATCTTAAATATATATTCTATATCCATCTTAAATAACTTAAGGGACACAAATGAAACAGTCTATCAGGGGTGTAGACTCATTAGATATTGAGGCATCTTATCATGTTGTAATACCTTAGTAATATCTATTTTATGATATTATAAGAACGAGACACGCCTATAAGAAATATATATTTATATGTTTGATTTTATTTTTATATCATAAAATTTGTGTAATGATAATTGCACATTAATATTTTACATAATTAGTATTATAATTCATATATATTCATTCATTGAAGAAACATTGATGACATATGTTCATGGTGAGGTAGGATATGTTCGGTCTATGATGAGTAATATTTCATTAATGATTAATGAATTAATGTATTTTTCCTTTATGTTATCTTATGAAATGTTTTTCCCAATAATGTTGATAGAAATGGTATGGACGAAATAAATCAATGTCCATGGAGATCTATTAGCATGTATGATTTCCATAAAGTGAAAGAAAAGGAAAATTATCACATAGGTTTATTGAAAAAGAATTCAACCACACTGATTGGATATATCATGATAAAGGGATTAAATTAAAAATAAAAAATACATATGAGGTGTTATGCCATTGTGGAATTAACTTATTCCTCTATGGGTTCCATATAGTTTTTCTACACTTTATCCTTGTACTTTCGTTAGCTTCACCCAATGCCACTAAGAAAAAGTAATAGAGGTTGAATCAATAATAGTATCTAGATTATGAATTAAATAATATTTATTTATTTAAAAATTTGAATAAATATTATTTCATCACATGGTTTAGTAATTTTTATTTTTTACTTGATCTCATGCATTTTATAATGATTTATTTGAGATAATATTATATGAAAGGAAAATTTAATGTTTATTTATTTTATTTATATTTAATATAATATTTATTAAATTATTAGTGAATAGTGAAGAAAGATTTATTTATTAAATAAATAATAATTATTCAAGGATCAATAAATATTTTAGAGGAATTAAGGACTAATTATAATTGTTTGATGAGAAAAAATATAATTCAATATTACATTAATATTTAATTTTTATGTTATCTTATGGGTTTAGTGAATTTCAAAAAATAATAAGAATAAGAATATTATTATTATTATAGAAATGTAGTTCTAATGAGATTACCATGATAATTAGGGAGCATGGGAAATTATTATTTTCTAAACCTAGTGTTATATAAACACTATTTTATTATTTTGTTAAGAGATATAATTCCCATGTTGTTTATAATGATATTTTTAAATAATCATCTCAAAACCTTGAGATATTCCTTTGTGAAAAATCTCTCATAAACAGGGATAAATCCTCAACAAACACTACACTAAATCACATAGATATCAAACAGAACATGTAATTGAAGTGAGTCTTTGGGTGATCAATGATGAATGACACACATGTCATGAATTTTCATTCAAGCACCTGGTGATACCTATGGAAATGTTCAGAGCCTCATGGAACGCATTAGGATCAACTCTATATAAAATATACTCATTATTGGCACATATCAACATAAATATGATGTAGATACATTAGTAGATCCATAAAAAATTAAATAACTTCTCTAGAGGTTATTCATTAATTGATTAAATTAATTATAATAATTATGTGATGATTATTCACATTGGATCTGAGGTTTTTTATCTATAACATTTTATTCTAATGTATTCAACACAAAATTAATCACTGTGTAAATATCGATACAATGATAAATCATAAAAAAATATTATTATAATTACTTATCTAACTCTTCCACTGCACCAAAACCTTTATAATGTATCAAAGAGTTTGCACAATTATTTATAATTATATCATGATCATTGTGTGATTTACACATTTGTCATTAGTTTATAAATCCATTTAAATCATTACATATTCTAAATTATTATATATTATTTATTTATATTTTTTCCCATAAATATAATATAATATATTTATTTTTTGAATGATATACTTTCAAATATATCTTCTAGAGGGGTTAAGGAGTCTGGTCGAAGAACATAATATTGGAACCATGAATTTTCTTTACTAGAAATAGAGTATGGTTTTTGTTTTATTCCAATCCTCATAGGGAATACTAGGGAGTTAGAATGAAAATAAATCATATTATTTAATCCAAAAACGTTATTGAAGGTAGTGTTGTTTTCTAATTTTTTTCCAAATTTTTGGGTCTAACAATTGGGGAATAGAGAAAAATCTTTTTGGAAAAAGGAGTTGTGTCCCAGATTGATGGTGGTCTAGTAACCTGGAGAAAAGGAATATTTAGGGATCTTTTCATCAAAAAATCTAAATTGAAAGAATGTTGTGAAATTTTTATAGTTGGAAAAAAGGTCAGTTGTTGTGAATTTCCATAATAAGATACTTGAACATATGATAATTGGGTGATAGGGGATGAGTTGTGTGAAGTTTCATGCAAGTTCGGAAATTCCAGTAAATGGGTTTCTAACCACTAATTTCAAGGATCTTCAACACTATAAGAAAATATAATCTATGAATCATGCAAGTGGTGGTTTATAAGCATGTAGGGAGTTGTGCACAAGAAAATAGTTGCACGTAATCTTGGAAGTTGCATGCGAGTGATGATTTGTATGTTAGAAGGGAATTTAGAACAAATTATTCCTTGTGTTTATCAAGATCAAGTAAATATTATGGTATAGCTGCACAAAATATAAGGGATTCATGAAAGAGTAGGTTTTGTTTAAAGATAACATGCGCGACAACACCAAATCTAGCGCACATGAATAGGAGTTGTGTGCAAGTACCGATTTTAGCTTCATTAATGTTTTGAAAAGATGGTTTGTTAGTTTAGTGATTTCATGTGCATCAATTTAGGACTATGATGAAATTTGAGTCTTGTAATTGATAGATACAAAGGCTTCAATTCAAATCTATTGGTGTGAACTTCATGCTAGTTAACTGAGTAAAAATTCACCCAAGGAAGTGATCTAAGGGGTCAATTGATTTGTTTCAAGTGCGAAGTGTAATATTCAAAATATATTGTAAAGGTAGGGTTCCTATCTTAAATTGACTATGTATAAAATCTTTTATTCCATAAGTTGTGAATATTTTTACAATTTTGTATGACCGAAACACTATCGACCTATGCTCCTAGGACTATCCTTTACTCATAAACCATGTAAAATTGATGTGTTGTCTATTTGAATATAAATTGTTGATTTACTGATTGATTCCATCATATAAGATTATCTACATTCTTTCAATTTTGGAACAAGATCCATCACTATAAATGAAAATGTTTATAGTCAGATTCACCCGTCCTCTCTTAGGGTTCTTTGAGGCCATAAAAATAAGTGTACATATCATGTAACCTAGTGGTATGTGTTGTGTACCCATTTTTAATGAACCGTTAATTATTCTATATTTTCTTAAATATTTTTTTTCTTATTAAATTAATTAAATTTAATTATAAATTGCATGTTTACATGGCTATATTTTCGCACAATAAGATGTAGTACACACCATGTAACTTCCAAACATGACATGTATTACTTTAGTCATAACCATTCCATGTATCTTCTTACACATATTAATGATTAGTGACTATGAATATCTGAGACCAAATATTGTGTGGACCATGAAAAATTAATATAATCTAATATTTTATGTGGCATGGATACATTCCAAGTCCCTAAGCATGTACAACTCATATAATATTAGAACAGTTCACAACATGTAGCTGTAATGTACACAACATATACATTTATGAAATTACAAAAAAATTAGAAATTAATTTGTTAAATTTTCCATCATTATCAACATTTGATTTTTGTTGTAATTAGATTGACATTACACACCATGTGAGAAGTTATATATATGTGTGTGTGTGTATTTCAAATTATTTCTTGATTAATGTTTGGATATAGGTATATTTTATAAGTTATATTATAAATATTATTATATGGGAATTGAAGAAAAAAATTAAATTTATATTCCATGTGTTCTATATAGCCATTATGTTGAGAATATATTCTGTGAAATTTTGAGACATGACTTCTATGTCAAAATTCATTATAGTAAATAGTATACAAGTATACTACACATTGTGTAGCTCGGATAGTTAACCATAGTGTTGCCTCCTTGGTAAATATTTCCTGTATATAGTAAATATTAAATATATTTATTTAATTTCATTAAAATTATGATAGATGAAAATATAAAAAAATATTATTATAATTATGATAAAAAATTGATTTAATTTATATTAAAATTAATTAATTTTATCATGATTTATGTTTAATAAAAACAATTAGAATTGAATGCTATTTATAGTAAATTCATAATTCGTTGAATGGATGTGGATGATCTTGAGACTTGAACATAAAGTTATTTTTGATTAGTTTAATTTTATTTATAATTAAATTAATTTTTTTTCAAGTGAGTCATGGTTTCTTTTATGTAAAACCTTTAAAAATAATATGGTTCATCTTATCAATGTACAAGTAAAATCATATGAAATGGATTGTGTTCCAAAGATCATATAAGTGGTTCGTGATTTCATACATCGTGAGAAAAATCCAAGGGATATACATTAGTTTATAGGTATAATTTTTTAACAAAACCATAAATGGTTTATTGTGTTTTCTCCTAGGTTGTATGTTACATTAGAATATTTTATATAATTAACCATTAGTAAAATCTCATGGTCATGCCACACAATTAGTTTATTTCTATTATGATTCATGGATATTTAATGAGGAATATTTTGACATGATCAAAAGAATTAATTAATTAACAATCAAAAATTATGGAAAAAAACATATGAATGAACATTATATGAGACACGGTTAATAAATTATGTAAGTATATATGATAAAAATAATCATGTAATAAAAATAATAATTATAATTTTATGTATAACATTAAAACCCCTTGATTGTATACATTATATATCTATAGTCTCCACTACATAAGATAGAATGAATCCATATCTCAAAGTGCTTGAAAATCAAATGTTGGGGTGCATTAAATTATCAAGGAATTATAACTTGATGTTTTGGGTTAAAAAAACTAATTTCACATCAAGGGTCTTCTGGAAAATTAATAATTTGTGTTACTAGGATTAAAATGTTAAGGAAATCCAAATATAGGATTTTATGATTCAGGAGTTCACTCCACAGATTAATGAAAATTAGGTTAATAAAGTTTGATTTTGTAATTCAAACCAAAAACCATAAAAATTTCTTTATATACCAATGTTTAGGTGATGAGTTGGGAAATATAGATCATTTACACTATAATTCAAAAGATAAATAATATTCCAAATAATTTTTTAAGGGATAATGTTTTTCAATAAAATAATTAGAGATTGATAAACCTGATGTATTTTTTTATCTTATTCTGTATCTTAAATATCATTTTAAAAATTTTAAATTTTTTTTAAATTCAACTTGTTTTCCAATAATATAAATAAATTTGATTTTTTATTTGTTTGATGTGATCCTATGCATGAATCGGTATGATGATATCATTTATCATATAATGGGAGAGTTATAAAAACTATTTTTTCCATTTATGAATCAAAAAAAGTATAATTATTATATATTTTAATTAAATAACTCTTTTCGAGAATCCATGTAAGAAATTTATGAAATATTGAACCCATCATTCATGGAAGCATTAGGATGTAGAAACTCATGACAACATCTTAATTTTTAACACATCATTATATGAAGGTAGAAAAGTGATATTAAATTTATCTAATAACAATTCATAATATTAACCACACCAAATTTATCCTTTATTCATGGATGATAAATATTTTGATGATTAATATTAAGAAAAAAATTAATGTATTATGTTTTAGTCACATAGAGAACATGGAAACACTAATTATCATCTTTATAAAAATTAATTTCATATAATGATTTCAATAGAATAAAATTTTTTTATAGAAAAAATTTAACTCCAAGAGATGATAATTTGTTTTGTTTTCGTGGAAATATCAAAGGGTTCTTGTAAAATTGATTTGGTAGAAGTGATCCCCTTCAATAAGTAATGGAAAGCGGTCTTTTGTGAAAAACCATTTTTTATCATTATTGGAATGAAACTATTAAATGGTTAATTATTCCTAATGTTTGAAATATTGAATTTTTGGGAAAGATATAGGCATTAAAGCCTCTATCTCCCACATTACTAAATGTTTTCATCATGATTGAAGCAATTTACCAGTAGACATTTAATATTTTACCAAAAACAATTAACTTTGTAACTAGATTATACTTAAATAATTTACATTTAATGGCTAAATTTTAATATCCTCCTTGTTACATAATTTTAAACTAATTATTAAATTTATAAAATCAATTATATTAGATAATATTTCAACATTTCAAAAAATTTATTTTTATTATGTGTGCCTGTAATACGTAAAATTTCATTTTAATAAAATGTATTCTTTAAGTAAAATAATATATCTATAGTAGAAAGTAATCAATATATTTTATTTTTAACATATAAATTATTTTATTATAATAATAAATGTAATTTTCCATTTATGGAAATCAAAATCTGAATTGTTCAAAAAATAAAGTAATAATTTAAAAGAAAAAAATATTTTTTTATTTGAAAATATTACTTATTGTGATAAAAATATGTTTTATAAATTTATAATGACATTTTGAATTATATATTTTTACCTTATAATTCATATTTGTTCATGAAAATTATTTTATATATTTTGATGTTAAACATAATTCAATTTATAGATAGAACCACAACATTTTTTTATAAAAAAATACACTATTTATATAATAATTAAATATTCATTAAAATTATAAAAAATTAACAATAGGAAATTTCTGATGTTTTCTAATTAGAAATATAAAAAAAATAGTGATTAATATTTGAAAATTATATATTAATATATAAAATGAAATCTCAATATTTAAAAATTATTTGCTGAAAAATGACATTGCAAAACATTATGGGTTATCAAATTTATTTTACAATAATTTTTATTCTAATGAATTTAAATATATTATTAGATAAAATAACTAATTTTAGATTATCATAATAATAATTTAAATGTTATATATTTAATTTTAATATAATTTCAAAAAAAATTTGAGAATGAAAAAAATAATTTAAATAGTTATTTATATTAACTATATACCATATACTAATTTAAAATATCTAAATATCATTTAATTTTCGTGTTACTATAAATATTATATAATTCTTGATAATATTCATCAAAAATGTTACAGAACATTTTATTATGCTGTTATTTAAGGATAAATCTATTGAACACATCAAATTTTTTATGTGGAATGATATATTCAAATAATTGGTTGTTACAAGTATGAAAACTGTAAATTAATTATTTGTATGTCCAAACAAGTATTTTTATATTGATAGTTAAAATTTTATTATTTTCAAAATCAATATACGGATAAGGAAAATGGATGAAATCTCGAAGAATATATTCTAGAAAAATGATGTCAAACATAATTTTTTACGATAATTATTTTTTATAGAATAAATATCCCTGGAAATTGGTAATTTTTTCCAATGAATAAATCTGTGTTGAATGTATTGATAGGTATAGTAGGTCAATCCGTACATATAATTAGTGTATTTTTTAAATTATTTGAGGCATCTCTTGTTTTAATTTGATGGCAATGTGGGAGAGGATCTGTATTATAGTTTAATCAAAAACATTAATTTGGAGAAATATTTGAAAATTTTAAATAGAAGACCCCAACCAATGTGGGAGCATGATATGATATTAGATAACACTATACATGATGTGGTACCAAGTTATTCTACAATCAAAATTGGAGGGAATAAAAAAAATTATAACGGTTTGGACCATTCCATTTCAGTAACAAGATGTGGGAGTTAAACTTATAAATAAAAGTTCTTCTTCTCAAAAAATGAAATAGGGTCAATTTTTAGACCCTTATGGTTATAGTTTATTTTTAATAGGTTATGTAGTTATAATGAGAATATTCTATGTTAATAATAATTGGTTATGATTTTAGAATTTTTGAAAATTTTACTAATTGTGTAATCATTCACTCATTGATAAGGATGAAGGTTTTCATGACGGATAAATTTTAAATAAATTAAAATGATGTAAATAGGTAGTTTAGAGGTATGAATGAATTCATAAATGAGTATATATGGTAAATAGAATTAAAAAAATTGAGGAATTTGAATATTGAAAGGTGAAAGATAAACAATCAAAAATGGTATTTAATTACACATTTATGTTTCAAAAAAATAAAAATGGAATTGACCATGTTTTGGAGGTCTCCCTAGTGGATTTCCATTACACATGAGGAAACATATTATTCAAATGAAGGGGTATCAGTGGTAATATTCGAGGAATAAATCAAAATCAAAATATAGGTATGGAAAATTATAAGTTTAACATTAAGAAACTATGGTACAGGTTATGTCACTTTGGATGTTTACCTATTAGAAATGGAAAATAGAAAATGAGAGTTTTGAAGATGATGAATAAGATCGAAATCCAAATAGAAACCCACCATTTTAGTTCCCATTTTTTATTCAAAATATCTAGTGGTTTTTCACCATATAATTTTACTTAGAATTTTGAATTCATGGTCTACTTGGGATAGGCATTTTTTTTCAAAAATGAGTGTGTTCGTTCTTGTGTGTAAAGATTTTATTAAAAAAATATGGAATAAAAATTTTTATTTATTTTTAAATATTGATGATTTAGATAGTTTCAAGACATCATTATTTCAAAGGGAGTTTTTTTTAATATTGAAATGAAAAGACATATTGGTTGAATGTTGGATTTTTTGTTGGAATATTAGACTAATACATGAAAAATTGTAAGATATTGACTCAAAAATTCATGTATAGTTCATTAATTAATAAATAATAATATTCCTATATTTATATCCTATATTCAATATGATATCGATTATATATTCATCACTCAATGGTGTATTAAATCTAAAATGAATCGACACATAAAGGGGAGGGAAATGTTTCAGGGGGCAGTTATTTAATTAACTGTGAATATTAGAGGAATTATTATATAAATTAATGGGTTATTTCATGACATATATTATGGTGTGATAAGTGGTTATTTTAATTCACTTGATCACATTAATTTATAAATGTTTACTAATTACACAATTAAATGGTTTGGCTATATGAAATGAAAAATTAATATCTCTATGTAAGATGTTCCTTTAGAGGGGAGATAAAATAAGGAAACCTCCGACCCATTGATGACTATATCATAATATATGAGTAATGTTATTGTTTTGAAATAGTAAATAAGAACATATTCTCAAAAAGTTCCCAAGAAAGAGGGTTTCAAATTTCAATTTGGATGAATATAGTACTATAGTAGAAAACATCACACATTCTATATAAATTATAAATCAAGGAATGAAGAATAAAAAATCAATATAAATTTTTGGACTTAATATATCATTTAAATGTAGTTAACGTGACATATATGTCAAAATACTATATTGAGGTCATCCTGGAGCTGAGAGTGATGTAAATGTTGGGATGTGAGCATTGGGTGATAGTGAGGTGACACAAAACCATTAAAATGGTAGTGATATTTCATAGTATTGACAAACCCCAATTCCAAATATTGTTTAATTTGAATAATAGATTTTTTATAGAAGAATGTCACTTTATAACCCTTAGTGTAACTCAATTTCGGTGAAACAAGAAAATTATTTTTTTCTATTTAATTTTTTCCATGAACATGACTATTTCGTGAAAAAGTAATATCATGATATTTAAAGATGGAACAATTGAAGTGAATTGATATTAAATTAATTTTTAGGAAAATGTATTATCTCGTGCCCCTTATGTTTAATTGGTCAAGATCCCTTTTTGACATGGTATGTTAAATAAATTGTGAAAAATTTCAAAGGAAATTGATACCTGAATTCACACCACAATTTTTATGTTATATCTCACCTAACCCACTTCATGGACTAGAATTAAATATAGTTATTAATTATTTAAAATATGAGATTATATATAGGTATAATACTACATGAAAAATAACCAAGTAGTTTATTTGGGCTTAGGAAATAGAATAAAATCATGTTAGTATATTATATTATAATCTCGGTCATGGTAGAAAATTAATTATTCTAATAAAGAAAGAGGATTATAATTCTACTAATTTCTATGTGAATAATATCCACCAACTATCAATTTATAATTTTTTATACTCATTTAAAACAATTAATCTTATAATGATAAATAAATTTTTTTATAAGTAATTAGTTAAGAAACATTTTTTTCATTAGTAATAACATTGAAAATAAACATAATAAAATTTACATATATGATATACTATTTTCATGATCGATCTATATTGGTAGAAAAAAATAAAATTATTAGAATTTAATTTTTTTTATTAGAGGGGAATGTAACTCCAAGAGTATTCAATATGTAATTCTAATTTAAATAAAAACTATGTTTAATATATTAAGAGTTAATAAATAATTAACTATATTGAATGTTAAATTTTTTCATTCAATGATAGAATCAAAAAATTATACAATATGAATGAAAATAAATTAGCACTCAATGGTAAATAATTTATAATATGTTCTAGGTAACATGATAGTTCTATCAATTTATGGAATTGGAAAATATTATGTTCTTTTTTAAAAGGCATACATTGAGACAATGTGATATTGTGATGCTTGTAGCGCCTTTGTATCGATATATTATTTCACTTTTTTTTGTATAATGAAAGAATTGTAGAAAATATTATTAGATAAAAAATATGATACCACCATTAAATATACAAGGTTTTTTATATCTGATTTGTGACATATAATTTTTAGGTGATAGGTGTTTGGTTAAACCATGGTCATGAGAAAATTATGGAATTAATCAATAAATTGAATAATTTTTTCCATCAATTAACACTCCCCTAGTAGCACTTGTTTATTTTCAAAGCACATGGTTAACTGCATAACCCTAGGTATCTATAAAGAGAGTGTATAGAAGCATTATTGGAATTCAAAATCACGGATCAACTATCAGATCACAATATATATCATCAAGGAAAATATAGTTTATAGATCTCACCAATTCTAATAATGTAAATTCATTCATCATTAGTGATCAATAATAACTCATGGTTTGGAATTGTTTCCCAATTTTTTATTTCCCCTATTTGATTATACCATGATAAATGTGAATCAAATTTACTTATATGTTGATTCAAGATTTGTTCATGATTTAAGTTTTAACCTATCTACATGGGATATTGAGGAATTTGTTTAATTCATTACCATTATTTTCTTGGTAATAATTTTAATAACAATAAAATAATTACAGCATAATAAAATAAGTTCATTGTTCTTTTATGGTATTTGAATTTTCACCTTTTCTTCAAATGTTCATAAGAATCACTTTTTTTCCTGGAGGTTTTAAAATTAACTATTATTTTATCATTACTTGACTGTTCATTAATGAAATAGGTCAAAACTATGTGTTCTATTAATGAACGTGGTAATAATAAATGTGTAATGATGTATATAAAATATTTGGGATATACTGATAATGAATCATGGATAATTATTATAGTTCGGTGACATAGTGATTGGTGCAGTATTTCGGATTTGATTTTTGCGCAATTAGGATGATAGAATCGTGTTATCACCATCAATCAATGACTGAAAACCCAATATCTAGGGATTATGGTTTTATTTTCAATTCAAACGGGGGTGGGGGTTTGAAAGTGAATTATTCATGAAGATCTAGTGATTATTTAAAAATATTGACTACACATTGTGTAGTTTAGGAACATACATTCTTTAGAAGTACATGTGTAACTAGTAGGGTGTCCCCCTCAATGTAAATATCACACTATATATTTTTTATCAGCACAATGTCTGAATCATAGAAGACTATATAGGTGTTTATAGGGAGTAAATGTCATATTTAGTTCCATATAATAAACTTTTGTCTAATTTTTTATAACCTATATTCATTTTTTTAATATTAGTAAACTCTATATCACAGTTTGATTATTTTTTGGCATAAATTTTAGGTGAGAATTTACTAAGAGTAAACGCCACACTAAAAGGACATAGTAGTTCCTTGAAATGTTAAAATACCAGATATTCCATGAAAATATTGTCAAATATACATTCTATATCCATATAAAATAATTTTAGGGAGACAAATGACATAGGATGTCAGGGGTGAAGGATTATAGGACATTGAAGAAGTCTATCATAATGCACTCCCTTGGTAGTATCAATTGTTTGTCATTATGAGAATGAGACCAATATATTGGAAATAAACATTTATATGTTTCATTGTATTTTCCAATCATGGAATTTGTGTATTGATCATTAGACATTAATATTATTCTTAATTAGTATTATAATTGACAGTATTTGATGTATTGACAACAACCATGATGACATATGATCATGGTGAGGTAGGATATGTTTGTTGCATAATGAGTAATACTTAATTAATGAATAATGAGTTAATGGGGTTTTCCATTGTGTTCATAAATGAAATTTGTGGCCTCAGTACCATTGATGGAAATGGTATAGGTTAAATTAATCCATTTTCATGGGGTTCTATAGGTATGCTTGATTTTCAGAAAGTCAAATAAAGAGGCAAAGATCCCATAGTATAATGTAATGAGCATGAAACCTTCTTAATTAGAGATATCATGATCGAGGGATTATATTAAAAATTAAGCATCCATAAAAGTTATTATGTCATTTTTTAAATAACTTATTTATATATGGGTTCCATGGAGTTTTTTTAGACTATAACTTTTTACTTTAGTCTGCATCACCAAATGACACTAAGAAAGAGGCCTAGAGTGCCACACACTAATATTATCTATATTCTCAGTTGAGTAAAGTATTTTCATTTAATAATATTAATAAAAAATATTTCATGACGTGGTTTAATAATTATTTTATAGTTGAATACATATATTCTTTTACCGTATATTCAAGAGAATAATAAATGAATAAAAAATATATTTTTTATTTATTTTCTTTTTAGTAAAAAATAATATTATTCATTTATTAGTGAATAAGGAATATTTATTTATTTATTTAATAAATATTCATTAATCAAGGCTAGTAATGATTTCAGTGGAATAGAGGATAGATTTTAATTATTTTCTAAGAACTAATATATATTGGAATTTATTAAAATAAATATTTTTTTGGTTAATTCATAAGTTTAGATCATGTAAATAGATAATAATAATACTATTATAATTATTATAGAAATTTTTTTCTATAGTGATTAACAAAATAATAAGTTTGTATGTGAAATTTTTATTTTCTAACCCTAGTTTTATGTAACCCTAATTGTATTGGTTTCGTTATAGTGAAAATTCACTTATTATTCATAATGATATATTGAATGAATCCTATAAAATTCCTTGGGAGATATATCACCAAGAACTATCTTATAAAGAATATAAATACGCATCCACCACTACTCTCATTTCTATAGATATTGAATAGAATCCATCATTTATCCTATTCTTGGGGTGATCAATGAGGAATGACACAACTATGGTGAATCATCGTGCAAGAACCCAGAGATCCCTATGGAATTTTTTGGGGGTTCATCTAACACATGTGGATAATTTATAGAGGGAATATATTAATAATTGCTACAACTCAATGAAAATATTGCAATGAGATACCAATAAATCCATAAATAAATAAATAATTTTTCATAAGTAAATTCATTAATTTTTTAAATTAATTACAAATAATATATGACGATCTGTCAAATTAGATCTGACATTTTTCTTTTTTCTATATTATTTATATTCAAATATGTTCATCACACTATTTATAATTTTTTATATCTTCATTTAATCATCCATCATAACAAAAATATTTTTTTGGAATAATCGATCCTCTACTTTCATTTTTCCTACAACATTCAATATTTTTTAGAGGGGTTATACAATAATTTTTAATTATTTCATGATCATTGAGTGATATAAACATTTGTCATTAATTTTCAATTTCAGTTTAATCATTCTTTATTCTGTACTGTGATCTATTATTTATTCATATTTTTTCCTCGTAAAAATAATAAAACATATTAATTTTATAATTTTAATACATTGAATGATATTTTCCCAAAGTGGTAATGATTCTGTTTAGACACCACAATAGTACACATTTCGTAATCCAATAGTATATGTTGTGTACCCATTTTTAATGAACCCTAAATAAAATTGGAGTTAATTCAATTTTTTTGTATTTATTAGATACAATGAATTTAATTATAAATCACATGTTTTCAAGTCAATACAACTCACATTCAGACGGTGGTCACCCCATGTGACTACCACACATGACATATGGTCCTTTAGTCAGAAACGTTTCATTTATCACATTAGATTTTATACACGAATGGTGACTATAAATATCTAAGAACACTTTTTGTTTATCACATTTAAATTCCATATAATCTAGTATTTTTTTGTAATGGAAACACTCTAAGTCCAAAGGAATGTGCAATATATATAATATGAGAATAATGCATATTTTATATCTACAATGTAAACAACGTGTTCTTTTACAAAATTACACACAATTATATATATTTTTTAATATTGATTCTTTGTCAATATATGATTTTTGTGGTCATTATATTGATATTAAAACTAATGTGAAATGTTATATATATATATGTGTGTGTGTGTGTTTCTGTGTTTAATTATTTTCTTCTTACTGTTTGGATTTATATAATTGTAAAAGTCATATTAAAAATATTAATTTATGGGTATTATAGTATAACATGAAAAGTAAAAAACATTTGTTTCTTGTGGCCACTAAATTTAGAGTACATATTATCAAGTTATGTGATAAGTCACATATTCCACATGTTTGAAGAGTAATTATTATACTACTACAGTACACATTGGGTAATTCATATGGTTACCCAGAGTGTTTCTTCCAAGGTACAAATATTTACATGGTAAATATTAAACAAATTTATTTAATTTCAATTAAATTTTAATGGATGATAATCCAATTAAATTATTATTACAATTATGATACAATTTTTGATTTATTAAAGATGTTAATTAATTGTTTTGAGTGAGATTTATTTTATGTAAAATCTATTTGAATTGATTTCTAATGTTATTAAATGTATAATTAGTTACATGCATATAGATGATCATGAGCCTTGAAGAGACCTTTGTTTGTTTTTTGTTTAGTTTAATTTATTATTAAATTAACTTATTTTCATGTGTGACACTATTTCTTTATATTAACAAATTAACCAATACTTTAGATCACCTCATATGTGTTTGAGAAAAATCATATGTAATGGATCAATTTTACAATATTGTGTTAGAATTTAATGTTTTGAAACATGGTGAAAACAATCCAAGAGAAGTGCATTGGTGGAGAGGAAGACTTCTGAAAAACAAAACATAAATGGTTCATGAAATTTTCATCCTAGGACATAGTTTAGTTTGTAATCTTCATGGTAAATAAGAATTATTAAAATATCATGATGATACAACTAATTTATTTTATTTTAATCATGATTTATTATTATTTCATGATGGATGATATTTCACAAGAACACAATTTAATTATTTAAAAACTATGTGTTATATAAAAAACATTACTTATTCCTAAAAATAATCCAAGACATGACTAATTAAATATATAATTATATAGAATAAATATAATCTTGTAGTAAAAAATTTGATTGAATATTTATAAATACAGAATATATCCCACAATTATATACATTATATTGGTATAGACTTTTATTATATAAGATAAATTCATACCATAGTTCAATTTTCTTGAACAGATAGTGTTGGAGTGCATTAAATTTTATGGAAATAGTAAATTGATGTTTTGGGTTTACGTGACTATGTTCACATCAAGATTTGACTGTAAAATTAGAAATTTATTTAACAGATATTTAAAGGTCATTGAAAACCAATTTTAATATGTATTTTTTTTGTATTTCACATAATAGATTAATTAACTTTGGATTAATATAGTTGGAATTTTTAATTCCATCCTAAGACCCTACAAATTGATTTTTTGGCCAATGTTTTTGGTGATAAGAAGGGGAATATGGATCATTTCCACTAGAAAAATAATGAAAAAGAATGTTAAAAATCTAGTTTTGTGGGATATTATATTTCAATAATATACTGGGAGAATAATAAAAATAATATATATTAATTTATCTAATTTTATAATATAATGTAATGAATTATTTCTCTTCTTATTTGTATAAATGGTTATCATAAAGGCTCAAAAATATAACTATGATCCATACAAAAGAAGTATGACCATGTAAATAAATCATATTAATAATAGTGGTGAAGGAAAAATTGAACACTTAAACATAATGGGGAATACATCCTTATATGAGTTTTTTCCAATTATCATACATACCTTTGTACCCATGTCTGCCTTGATTTTATTCTTAATTATATCATGAGAAATAATCAGAAAAATTATTTAGATATTAAAACTCTAATTAACCAAGTAGAAAAAGACATGGGGAATGAAAAACATGCATTCCATAGGATGAATATGAAAATAAAATATAAGGAAATGGTTTCCAATACAAATGATATATTTAAATTTTCTAATAACCTCCATCCATAAATAATATGATCCAAGAGTTGGTAAAGTAAAATGAAGCAATGCATTTTTCATGTGGTATGAAAGGCCTATCTAAGAGAAATTGTTACCTAAAACCCAGGAAAGCTAAATTTTTGTTTATTATCTAGTGTAATCATTCAATTTATATACATTGGGTATTAGATATGGAATTTGGATGTCTCATATGTGTCCAAATTCAATAAAAATATAAACTCCAAATGATTTCAATATGATGGGATTATTTTTGTGATAGCAATGGTGTGACGTTGGATTCTCTATAAGTTAGGGACTATAACAATTAATTTCTAAAAATATTGATATTGGTTTTATGTGATTTTTATTATCTACAAATGGTTACCAAGAAAAAAATTTATCTATCATTCCTAGATACATATAGTTTTATTTTCAAATTTTCAAATAATAGTTGTTTTTTTATAAAGGAAACATATGTTACGGTATAAAACATTTTAAAATATAATTTATGTATTAAGGTAAGGTAAATAATTACTGGTAAAAGATATTGAATCATTATCACCTAACACATATGAAACCCACCTATCAGATTAGCATCTTTTTCATGTAAATGAGAAGCATTCAAAAATCACTATCATGAAGCTAATTTATAAACTATTGAGTAAAAACCACAAGAATGATGTAATTATTATTTTTAAGGAAAAATTTTCAAACTAACTTTTTGTGGATAACATTAAAAGAGTACCATTACTTTAGAATTGGTTCACAATGATGTCTATCAACTATTTATAGGAGAATCTAGAAGTGTTTATTCATAGTTTATAACATTGACTCAAAACATGAGAATATATGGATATGTCTACCTAATGAGATATATGTTTAAGTCCTTTTAGGATTTAAATGAATTTTTGAATGATGTATATCATCATATCAGAATGAAGATAATTAATATTCAATTAGTTCAAGGTGGTGAATAACTTGTACAAGAGATAATAAACATTTTGTGGTATTTTTTAATTATATATCAAATCAAACCACCTTCCACACCGCATTAAAATTGTATTATTGAAAGGTGTAATTATAATGTATAGGTATGATAAGTCATATGATGGGTTATGATGATAATCCATTATCTTTTTGGGGATGTTAACTAAGAACTGTGGCATATACATTAAACTGGTTAAAACTAATGATGAATGTGGAATTCCTTTTTTATGGAGTGACAAGAAAAATGTCTTGTAGCATGCAAGTTTATAGGGAAATGAGTAATTTTTAAGGACTTATTAAAAAACACTCACTATGGGACACTATGTATTTCATTATATGGTATCTAATGAAAACAAAGGTATACTACCTATAAATCCCAATAGTCAATAAAGTGGAAATCGCTAGAGAATCGGTCATTATTGAGATGGAGAACATGTTATAATGTATTGTAGGAGAGACATTGAATTTGATGAAGTTGATTCTCAAGATATTGAAGGATTAGTATAGGAATAGACTCCATGAGTCCCCATTAAATAAGTAGATCTTGAATCACATGTACTACAGAGACCACTATAGATTTAAGAGAATCGGATAGATGTAGTTATCTAGTCATCGAAGATGCTGAATCTTCACTAGTTGATAATGATGAACCTATGTCTTATAAACATTACATAGAGAGATCTAAATCTACATATTGGAAGATTAGATGAATTTTGAAATGGTCTCATTGTATCAAATCCATGATTGGGTTCTTATCGATACATAAGTTGATGTAAACCCCATAGGATGAAAACATGTATTCAAGAGATTGATGGAAATGAAAATTAAGGTTAAAACTATTAATTAAGGATATTTTCAAAATTGTTTAGTAAAAATCAAGTAATTAACTAGGATGATATTTTTTAACAAGTTTCCAGGTATAAATTTATGAAAATTATAATTTCTATTGTAGCATACCATGACATTGAAATATTGATGGTGGCCATCCAAACTACTTTCCTTAATGTGAACATCCACAAATGATGTCTAAATTAGATAACAAGAAGTGGTTGTTGCTTCAGGTGATTCCAAATATATTTTTAATTTTCATATATCTATTTATTGATTGAAGATAATATCTAGTCCATAGATCATTTCATTCAATTAAGTTATAATATATTTCATTCTCAATAAGAATGATTGTAAGACTTGTTTTTAAAAGATGTTTATTGGGAATTCAGTCATTATGTGTGAATTATATTTTTATGATATATTACATATTGGAATGGACATACTAGTCTTACAATATAATAATTACTTGATAAATAAGTGTTTGTCCATGAATTTTTTAGCTAAAGAAACATATATTTTAATGATAAAGATCATTTGTGATAGATACATGAGGATAAAAGAACTATGTTAAATTACATAAATAGGCTAAATAATATAGATATTATGTATGGAACAATATAATATGGGATTGCTTCTAGTGTCACATAGCATGCATCATTATTGGAAATTATGTCTCCATAGACAATAGGTAAGGAGATAACAGGTAAGATCCCATATTATTCAATGATAGAATCAATAATAAATTTCATGATAGGTTCTAGACTTGATTTTTCATACACATTTATTATGTTATCTAGATATAAAGATTCTCTTGTAGAATAACTTTGAACTAATTTTAAGGTTTCCTTAGGTATCTGAGAATAATTAGAGATATGTACCAAGGGTGTGGTGGAGATTAAGATCCAACTATTAGGGGATAAACTGATTTTAGTTTTCAAAAATCTCAAAAATAATATTGAGTATAATTTTTGAAAAATTTTCTCTCTCAATAGAGGTGTAGTGGGATGGAAGAGTTTAATGAATCCAGATTCTATTAATTCTATAGAAGATTATGACTATAGAGTGGATTTTGATGTTACCATGGATGATGTTTGAATATTGACCATTTTCCATGATCATTATGTTATATCTAGTATTAAATTCTCAATCACATTTAATTGTGATAACATTTTAGTGTTGGCTCTTGAAAAAGATAGAATGTTACAGTAATGCACAAAAAAAATACACACTATGGATCACAAACTGGCATGAGAATATTTTGTCTCATGAATATATGTGAAAATATTGGAATATATTTTCATGCAAGTTATCACAATATTATTGGATAATATTTTCATGCTATTTATCACACTATGGATCTCCCTATAAATTTCTCTCATGAATATATTGGAAAATATTTTCCTGATAGTTATCACAATATTATTTCTCTCATGAATAATATTAATTAACTTCTTATCACACATAACTAGCATGAATATATTTTCCAATATATATTCTGTATCTAATGGAAATAATTTTAGGATCAAAATATAAATTAATATTAATTGGCTGGCATCATAGGATTTTTAGGAACCATCATTTTTTGTAACCTTGGTAATATCTAGTATAAGAATTTTTGAGAATGAGGTATGTCAGTTGAAATTCCACTTTTAAATGTTTCATTAGATTTTCATACCTATGTATTTTTTTATTGATCCTTGGACATTAATAATATTTTTACTCTTTATTATAAGTCATGTACATTGATAAAACAAAAAAAGTCACAGTGACATATGGTCTTTTTGAGGTATGAAACATTGAGTGCATCACATGTAATATTTAATAATGTATAATGAGGGAAAATATTTCATCATTATTTTTATTTAATAAATGTTTATGTAGAAATCCCATGGATTAAAAAGGTATAGAAATAATATGTGAATGGACATGATGTTCTATAGGTTTTTTAGATTTCCACAATTTCTAAGAAATATCCAACGTGAGTATAGGTTGATTGAATCACTAGTCAACGTGATTGATCAGAGATATCACAATAAAGGGATTATATTATATAGTAAGAGTCCAAGTGATGTAGTATGTAGTTATGGTATTAAATTAATTCTGTATATACTATTATCTATTTTCTTATTCTAACCATGAAATTTAGGATTCTTTTCCTGATTTAGTGAGAAAGAGGACAAGTGGGTCGCACACTATGTGTATCCTAAACCATAGTTAAATAATACTATGGTTTATTAATTAAAAAGATTAATAAATATTATTCTTGAATGTGGTTTAATAATTATTCTCTTATTATTTCTCCCAAATATTCTATCACTAGTATTTCAATAGAATATTATCACTGTATAATATTTAATAAATATTTATTTTTTATTTTTTGAATATAATATTTAAAAATTTATTTGTGAATAATTAAATGATATTTATTTGTTACGTATATTTTTATTAATAAATGATTTATAATATTTTGACGAATGACTAACCGAGTATAATTTCTCACTGATAAAATATTTATGATGAATATTATTTGAACAAATAAAAAATTTAAATTTTATATTTTAGATAATTTCATGAAATAATAATACTAATGTTATTATTATAGACATGGGGGAATTGGGGTTACTAAAAGAATGAGGATTAATGCTGAGTTATTATTATCTAACCCTAATAGTATATAAACCAAATTTTATTTTTTTCAAAAGAGAGTGAATTTATTTATTATGAAGGACATGATATATAGAGAATTATCTTAATTCCTTAGCGATCTTCCTCTCTAAGAAATATCTCATGAAGGGAGAGATATCCTATCAAGAAATACGCTTAATTCTAGGAAAATTGATGACAATCCTTCCCTAATATGGTTCTCAGGGAATAAAGGACGAGTGATAAAACTATGAGGATCTAAAAGTTTAGCACCAAGAAATTCCTACGGTAATGTTGAATGGTACGTGGAATAGCTATGAACCACCACAAAAGGGAATATACTCTTTATTCCTACTATATAATGTATGTATTATCTATAAAAATTGGATTATCCACAAAAAATAAGAAATATGTAACACCCCAAGATTTCATAGTACGTTATTTCTTCAAAGTAATTCAATAACTTGCACTACACGCAGCACTGAGTTCAAGCGCACCACGTCTCACCAAACTAGCCATTAAAAAGCGGTTGTGAATAGTATTAATATAATTTTGAACTTTATATAATCCTTATAATTTTAGAATCCATATTATGAGTTTATTGGACATAATGTAAGAAAAAATTCATTTTTTCAGATAAAAAAAGTATTTTTCAAAAAATGCATTTTTACTACATTTTAATGGTGAACCCCTTTTAAATACAATATTTGAAACTTTTATATATTCAATTTGAAAAAATAAACTTATTCTTTATAATAGGGACATAAGAATTTAGTTTCGCTAAATTTTTAGTGTTTTTCTGATAACTTTCAGATTTGGGTGAATAGAGAAAAAACTATATTTCAACTGAAAACAACTTTTTTAATCAAAATAATTTTTAGTGTTTAATTATAAATTTAAATGGTTTGGAAGTATAATTATATTATATTTTTAAAATTTAATCCAATTATAGTCATTGTAAGTAATTTTACTTTGAAATTGGATATAAACAAGTGTCAATCTTTTGATAATTATTATTTCTTAAAAACACACTTTTTGGTTTTGATAATGGGAATTAATTTTAAATTAATTAATTAAACATAAATGTTTTTAAATTGGTAAAATAGAATTCATTTTTGAATTCAGAATATCAAAATTATCTTAGGGTGAATTTTTGGTATTTTTTTGAATACTTTCAATTTTTGATGAATAGTGAAAAACACTAAGTTATTGTTTAAAACCGACTTTTAATTTAAATAATTATTTATTTTATTTAAATTTATTTTAGGTAAAAATAGATACATAATACTTATATATGTTCAATGTAATTAATTGGAGTCAGTTTATAAAAATTTATATATATAAAAAATTTATCGAACTTTTTACCATCTTTTACCCACCTCCTATGAGCATTTGAAAATTTGCATAAAACTTAATTTTACCTCTTCTATGAGTTAAATTTCAAAAATCCGAGAGAAACAGCTGATATCAGTAAGTAAAATGTGGTACAATAAGATGAAAATAATTTTTGGTGAATAGTAACTTTTGACTTTTATTTACCGTGGTTAAAGGTTAATAGGGTAATTCAAGGTAAAAAAAATATAATGATAAATAATTACATTAACACATGTCCTAACCTTATTTGATGAGTCATGTATGACCATGGGAATCCTTGGGTTGATTTGGGGATCCCATGGAGCAACTTATGAATGATAATGACACTTTATTTTAATTAACTTAAAGTAAAGAAAAAAATGACATAAACAAATATCTTTTAGTAAATCAATTTTTACATGGGGTAATATAAGTCATAGATTATAATATAAATAGTAATTTAAAAACTAAAAATATTTCCTACATAATGGTATTTTATTTATAATTTTTAGACATTAAATAATTAAATTTATTTATGACACAATGATGATTCAGTAATTACCTTATTAATGAAAGAATCAAATAAATGGTATTATAAATATTAAAATAAATATAATTTCAAAGTTTTTATGATAAAAACGAATTTTATAGGTGAATATGACATGTTAGGGTTTATTAAATGTATCTATTTCTAATAAATCAAGTTTTTATGACTTTCACAAAAATCAAATATCAAATTGTGTCAAAATTGACATAAATAAATTTTTAAAACAAATATTATATTACTAATTGATTTTCTATTCAGAAAAATATAATTTTTGGCCAAAAGACTTATATAATTATATTTGTATCATTAATGAACAATTTGGGGTTATATTGGAAGTTTATAGTAATTTTATTTAACATATAATATAAAAATACAAAGAGATGTGGTAAATTTCAAACTATTTAACAAAGAGTTGAATCTAAAATATAAGGTTAATATAGTGAGACAAATATGTATAAAAACTATTGGTTGAGAATTTTTGGACCCATACCTACCTTAGCCTTTAAATAATCAATTTTGGGGCCATTATAAATCGAAAATGATTTTATTGTAAAATAATATTTCTAGCTTTTCCTAAAGTTCCCCTCACCCCTCTTATAAAAGGGCACTCCCCCTTCTCTCTAATTCACACCTTAAAAGCCATTTGGATTGACCAAAACCTACCCAAATACCCTCTTAATTGTCATCCCTTCATCCTAGAGGCCTTTATTTAGTTATAAGGACAACCTAAAGAGATCTTTTGATCAAATCAAAAGGAAGAACCCGAAGAAGAGGTAAAATATTTTATCACCTCTTTCAAGTTCTTTTCTTCTTCCACTTCATCTTTCTTTGTTGTTTCAATTCTAAAATAATAACTCCAGTATCTTATATATACTATGATGTTATTATAAATACATTACAACCATATTCATTATTCTATTTATCCTTTGAATGACATGTCACCATATGTGCGTACGTACGGCTTACCGTCTCCACGTCGTGGTGTAATTGTTATTCAACACATTATTATTTGGATGGGTATAATAATGATGTGTAATTAATGTAAATAATATATAAAACATGATAATTATTCTATATATATAATATAACATCCAATTATAAATTATATTAATATCAAAATAATGATATTTTCGCTCGTGTGTACGTACGGATTACCGTCTCCACGAACATGATGAGATTCATTCTCCATCGTATCCATTCAAGAATAATTTTCATTTGATGATTAAAAATAATGTTTAAATACTTAATATCATTCTATATATGAATAATATATATCCCATCCAGTGAAAATATGACTCACATAACAAATAATATAAAGTAAAACGAATCTGTTAACACCTGTAACGATGATAATACAAAGATATTATTAACAAAGCAATGTTAAAAGATCATATATGATATCATATTAATATATATGATTACTGTATAATTTAATAACAATAATTTCACCATTATACAAGAGTTTAACCTAACCTCAACCAAGGAAAAGTATAAGGTAAGGGTTAATTCCTTAATCTCATTATTATTCGAGATTGTTTATGGGTAAGTTTTTATTGGGACATATTTATTATCCATGTACATTTTTCATAAAAGAGTTTTCAATGGGATTCTTTTAACGTACTCTATTATTAAATCATCATTTTAAATGTTTTAAAATTTTATTCTTCTAAATCATTCTTTTTAATTTCCATTTTTTCAAAAAAAAATTTTTAAGGATTTATTTATATGGACATGAATGTTTTTAAAATGTTAATTCCATTCAAAAGATTCAAAGTGGTATGGGAAAATTTGATTCAAAAATGTCTTTAAATGTCTTACTTTCTAAATTGTGTGACTTTTAAATGTTTTCATGAAAAATGGATATTTCTCTCAAAGAGTTTTACAAATCATTTTCATTTATGTCAACATCATTTGATGGATTTTAAAATTGGTTGAAGTTGATTTATTATGATACAAATCTTCCATATTGTATTGAAGGTTTTGTGATATGTTTGAATGTGGATGTGTTATTTTTATACCATTCACGGTTTATGGTTAAGGTATTGGAATTTTTAAATCTATTTATAATATGAATGTTTTTGTTATGTTTCAACCTTTTCATATAGGAAGGTATTGGACATAGTAAGTGACGGTTGGAGCCCACTATAGCTACTCAATGCATTGGTAGGACTCATGAGATAACGTGAAATGTAATTGGCTGAGGCCTTTCCCAATTTTATGTATGGTTTTGGCCGAGGCCTTAATCATATTTAGACATCTTGGTTGAGGGATTGAAATTTTTTTTCAGAATGTATGGCATTATACATTCCCTTATTATGAAAATAATATTGATGGTTCATATGGTCATTCGACTAGTAGAATACCCATTATTATGTTTTATTATGACATTATTTACTCAGCTCATATTCCTGCAATAAAATTATTCATGTTTATTATTGGTAAAGGCATATCGTTTAAATTATTCACCATGCTTAATATTTATGTTATATTCCACTATATTTCTTACCCTTACTGAGCATTTAAGCTCACCCCTTTCTTATGTTACATTTTCCCAGGATATGAAGAAGTTAGTTATGAGTGACTTTCAGGCATAATCTTGGAGTATTGGATTTTTATAATGGAATAAATTCATGTTATATTTCTTTTCAAGTTGTGAAGTTGAACATATGTATGAATATTGTTTCCAATAATACTAAACTGATTGGTCTTTCGAGATATGATTTCCTTGTGATCATGCCAATGTTTTAAAATAATGCACCGACTCTGGGTAACTGGGGTAGGGGCATTACAGATGGTATCAGAGGAAGTTTAGTACAAACCTTGGAAACTAGATTTAGATAAACTATGATAGAGCACATATCCCTAAGATATAATTTGAGGATTAGTATAGAATAACTTCCTAGAATTTTGGTATTTTAGAGATTTTGTGAGTTTTCAATGAAATACATCCATGTCTGGATACGAGCAGGTAGAGGCAGCTCTAGCACAGATGTACCTAGGGGTAAAACCCAAAAACACCACTTTGACCTAGACTCAAATGAGAACCGGTGCATGAAAATAGGCCTTGCTGCACTCTTGGTTACGAAACTCCCTGGGTATATGCTTAGGATAATTCTTATTTTCTTTACAAACCATTATGAAGGGTTTTTGATTATATACTTCTTCAAAGAAATTTTTTTATAATTATGAATTATATCTATAAACTGTTCAATTTATGTTAGGTATTTTACAGGTTTGGAATTATTCATTGTATTTCATAAACTGACCTTGTGTATACCATTGTATAGAAATTGTGCCCAGTAGAATGAATGTGAACTCCAGCAATACGTATGATCCAAAGAGTAAGAATGATCATATATTTAATGGTATTAAGCCAACATTTAAAAGGTAAATAGTCTCACATGTATTGTAAACATATGAAGAAATAGTATCATGAGTTAATAACATAAGTAAATAATTCTCTGAGTCCTATGGCTTTAAAGGAAAGTAATATAATAAAAGAATGTAAGAGAGAAAGATGGATAAAGGGAAGAGTGAAAAGAAGGATTTTCCCATATGTAATAACTGTGGAAATAATCACCATGGTAAATTCTTAAAGGGATTGAGAGTTTGTAATAAGTGTGGAGAAAAAGGACAATAAGTACGTGATTACAAGGGTAAGAAAAAAGTTTCAAATATACAAAACTTCATCTGCAAGGAGTTGAGACACTACACGAATCAATGTCCCGGTCATCAGAGTATACCTTAAATGATGATATTGGATAATAATAAAGTTTTTATACTACCTCATATGAAGAGGAATGACTGGTATTCTTATGTTGTTTTTATAGAATTATTTCATTTGAGTGTTGTATCAATAATATACTAGTTATATGAATTATGGAGATAAATAAGGATTGTACTGCAGTACTATTTAATTGATGATTTGAGATTATATGGTTCTACAAAAAGTGACTTAATAGTAAGATACACTTCTTGGAAACACATGGTTAAAGGAAATGTAATCCTTAATATTTTCCTGATAATGAGATAGTGATTTTGGAATAAGAGATTGTTGATTTTGATAAATTATATTGGATATTCTTGAGTTCCTTGAAACTGATTAATTGTTTGTTTATTTCATCATTGTTGGAATATTAAATATTTTTGATATAATGAATATATACAGTATTATATAAAGGATAAGGGAGGATGAATGTAATAAATAAGGTTTTATGGTAATTCAGGGTGTTACCATGTTTTAAAATAATATATGATAAATGTGTTCACGTGTTATTACATGGAAAAAAGGATCTTCATTGTGTTTAATTTCCTTATAAATTTTGGACTGTGAGTTTGGATATAAGTATTCTAAATAATTCTAAAGGTTGGAATGAATTAAGTCTGAAATTGGATACTATTATTAATTTTATTTTTGGATTTTTATAAAAAGGACAACATGCAGACCGTGTGACAACATGTCGCATCAGACAAAGATGTGGGAATCGAACCCACAACCAAAGTACGATTGGGATTTATCACCTACCACGGGACTACCTGAAGTCCCTAGATTGTATAATGTAGTTTATTTAAGGGTCTGATAAGTGAATTATAAATTCTTTTTTTAACCCTATACGAATAGGATAAATGGAATATTTTTTTGAAATCTTTTGGAGTGAAAGATGAGTTTGTGGTAGGAATTAGTTATAGGATGTAACTCCACTTGTAAATTATATATATATATATATATATATATTCCATCTTATTTTATGAATAAATTAATTCTTAAACATTAGTTATGGGACTTCATCTCAATCTCCTTTCATTGAGGCATCCTTTTATTTCAAAACGACTTTCTTTTATACGGTTCATAAAACCCTTTGAATTTTCATTTCAAGGCGAATATTTTTCTATGAAGTGTTATACTAAATGAAAAAAAAGGAAAGCTTTTTTATGTAAGTGGTGACAATGACCCTTCTACCTCCACGAGTTTTATTTGATCTTTGGCTTCCTTAACAAGCCAAAAAATTACAAATAAAATAAATACCATATACTCTTTTTACTTATTTTGGTATTCAAAGTGGCTTTGATAATGGATTCGTTATGTCAATATATTTAAATGATATATTGTGATTGATGAACTCAATCACTCTCAATAAATATTGAAGTTTTTCCTCCAATTATTTGTCTCTAATTTCCACCAATGTTCTTCAAACCGAGATCATAATTTGGTGGTGATTTTTTTATTCCCTTTTTCTTTATATTAAGACTAAATTTTATTAACCCAATTTCCGATGTGGGTTTTCCCACAAATGTATTTTCTATTTTAAAACTTTTATTTTTGAAGAAAAATTTCAAATTGTGAGGAAGCAATTTATTGAAGGATAGAATAATGTAACACCACAATATTTCCTAGTACGTTATTTCTTCAAAGTAATTTAATAACTTGCATTACACGCAACACTGAGTTCAAGCGTACCACGACTTACCAAACTAGCTGTTCAAAAGCAGTTATGAATAGTATTAACTGAATTATGAACTTTATATAATCCTTATAATTTTAGAATCCATATTATGAGTTTCTTGGACATAATGTAAGAACAAATTCAATTTTTTCAGATAAAAGAAGTATTTTTCCAAAAATGCAATTTTACAACCTTTTAATGGAGAACCCCTTTCAAATCCTATATTTGAAAATTTTATATATCCAATTTGAAAAAATAAACTTCTTCTTTTGAATCGGGACATAATAATTTAGTTTCGAAAAAAATTTAGTGTTTTTCTGATAACTTTCATATTTTGGTGAATAGTGAAAAATATTTTACTTCAACTGAAAACAACTTTTTTAATCAAAATAATTTATAGTGTTGAATTATAAATTTTAATGGTTTGGAAGTATAATTAGATTATATTTTTACTATTTAATCCAATTATTTTCATTTTAAGTAATTTCACTTTGAAATGGTATATAAACAAGTGTCAATATTTTGAATAGTTATTATTTCTTAAAAAGATGCTTTTCGGTTTTGACAACGGGAATGAATTTTAAATTAATTAATGAAACTTCTATGTTTTGAAACTGTTAAAATAGAATTCATTTTTTAATTCAGAATATCAAAATTAGATTAGGGTGAATTTGTGGTATTTTTCTGAAAACATTCAATCTTTGATGAATAGTAAAAAACACTAAGTTATTGTTTAAAACCAACTTTTTATTTAAATAATTATTTATATTATTTAAATTTATTTTAAGTAAAAATATATAGATAATACCTATATAAGTTCAATTTAATTCATTGGATTTAGTTTATAAAATTTTAGATATATTAAAAAACTTATTGAACATTTTACCGTCTTTTACCCACCTCCTAGGAGCATTTGAAAATTTTCATAAAACTCAATTTTACCGGTTCTGTGAATTGAATTATAAAAATTCGAGAGACATAGTTGATATTATTAAGTAAAATTTGGTTCAATAAGATGAAAATAATTTTTGGTGAATAGTAGCTTTTGACTTTAATTTACCGTGGTTAAAGGTAAATAGGGTAATTCAAGGTAAAAGGAATATTATAATAACAAAAAATTACCTTAACACTTGTCCTAACCTTATTGGATGAGTCATGTATGACCGTGGGCATCATTGGGTCAATTTTGGGACCCCATGGAGCCACTTATTAATGATAATGACACTTTATTTTAATTGACGTAAAGTAAGGACAAAAATGGCATAAACAAATATCTTTTAGTAAATCAGTTTTTACATGGGGTTATATAAGTCATAGTTTCTACTATAAATATTAATTATAAATATAAAAATATTTCCTACATAATGGTACTTTATTTATAATTTTTGGATATTAAATAATTAAATTTATTTATGACACAATGATGATTCAGTAATTACCTTATTAATGAAAGAATCAAATAAATTGTATTATAAATATTAAAATATATATAATTTCAAAGTTTTTATGAAATCCAAAAAATTTATAGATGAATATAACATGTTAGAGTTGATTCAATTTATCTCTTTAGAATCAATCAAGTTGTGATGTCTTTCAAAAAAACCAAATACCAAAGTGTCAAAATTGACATAAATTAATTTTTAAAACAAATATTATTATATTAATTGATATTATATTCCAAAAAATGTAAGGTTTGGCCAAAAGACTAATATAATGATAGTTTTATTATTCATTAACCACTTTGGGTTCTCTTAGAAGTTTACATTAAGTTTATTCAACATATAATATAAAAATACAAAGAGATATGGTAAATGTCAAACTATTTAACTAAGAGTTAAATCTAAATTATTAGGTTAATATAGTTACCCAAACCTATCTAAAACCTATTGGATGAAAGTTTTTCGACCCATCCCTACCTTACACTTTAAATAATATATTTTGGAGCCATTCGAAACCGAAAATGAATTTATTATAAAATAATATTTCTAGATTTTCCTAAAGTGCCCCTCACCCCTCTTATAAAAGGGCACTCCCCCTTATCTTTAATTCACACCTTCAAATCCATTTGGATCATCTAAAACCTGCACAAATACCCTCTCAACTATATTCCCTTCATCCAATAGGCCTTCCCTTAGTCATAAAGACAACCAAAGGAACTCTTTTGATCAAATCAAAAGGAAGAACCCAAAGAAGAGGTAAACTATTTCATCACCTCTTTCAAGTTCTTTTCTTCTTCCACTACCTCTTTCTTTTTTGTTTCCATTCTAAAATAATAACTCCAGTATCTTATATATACTTTGAATTTATTATAAATATGTTACATCCATATTCATTATTCTATCCATACTTTTAATGACATGTCACCATGCGTGCGTACGTACAGCTTACCGTCTCCACGTCGTGGTGTAATTGTTATTCAATACATTATTATTTGTATGGGTATAATAATGATTTGTAATTTATGTAAATAATATATATAACATGATAATTATTCTTTATATATAATATACCATCCAATTATATATTATTTTAAAATCAAAATAATGATATTTTCGCTCGTGAGTATGTATGGATTACCGTCTCCACGAACACGATGAGATTCATTCTCCATCGTATCCATTCAAGACTAATTTTCATTTGATGATTAAAAATAATTTTTAGACTTAATATAATTCAAGATATTAGTAACATACATCCCATCCATAACAAATATGACTCACATAACAAAGAATATAAAGTAAAATGAATCCGTTAACACCCGAAACGATGATAATACTAAGATATTATTAACAAAGCAATGTTAAAAGATAATATATGACATCATATTAATATATATGATTCTTTTATAATTTAATAACAATTATTTCACCATTATACAGTAGTTTAACCTACCCTCTACGAAGTAAAAGTACTAGGTAAGGTTTAATTCTTCAATCTCATTATTATTCGAGATTGTTTATGGGTATGTTTTTACTGGGACATATTTATTATCCATGTCCATGTTTCATAAAAGAGTTTTCAATGGGATTATTTTAAGGGAATATATTATTAAAACATCATTTTAAATGTTTTAAAATGTTATTCTTATAAATCATTCTCATTAATATCAATGTTTTCAAAAGGATTTTTTTAAGTATTTATTTATATGGACATGAATGTTTTTAAAATGTTAATTCCATTCAAATGTCTCAAAATGGTATGGGACACTTTGATTCAAAAATGACTTTAAATGTCTTACTTTCTAAATTGTGTGACTTTTAAATGTTTTCATGAAAAAATTATATTTCTATCGAAGAGTTTTACATATAATTTTCATCTATGTCAACATCCATTGAAGGATTTTAAACTTTATTGAAGTAGATTTATTATGATACAAATCTTCTCTATTGTATTTAAGGTTTTGTGATATGTTGGACTGTGGATGTGTTATTTTTTTATCATTCATGGTTTATGGTTAATGTATTGACATTTTTTATTCTAGTTCTAATACGAATTTTTATGTTATGTTTCAACCTTTTCATATGAGGAAGGTATTGGACATAGTAAGTGACGGGTGGAGCTTGATATAGATCCTCGATGCCTTAGTAGGTCTCATGATACAACTATATGTGGAATTGGTCGAGGCCTTTCCTAATTTGATATATGGTTTTGGCCAAGGCCTTAATCATTTTTAGACATCTTGGTCGAGGCCTTGAAATGATGTTTCAGAATGTACGACGTTATAAATTCCCTCATTATGAAAATAATATTTATGTTTCATGTGGTCATTCAACTAGTAGAATACCCATGATTATGTTTTATTGTGGAATTATTTACTCAACTCATATTCCTACCAAAAAAGTATTAATGTTTATTATTGGTAATGGAATGGGGTTTCAATTATTCACAATGCTTAATATTTATTTTATCTTCCACTGTATTTCTTACCCTTACTAAGCATTTGAGCCCACCCCTTTCTTATGTTTCATTTTCCCAGGATATGAAGAAGTTAGTTATAAGTGACTAGCAGGAATAATCTAGAAGTCTTGGATGTTTATAATGGAATAAATTTGTGTTGTATTTATTTTCAAGATGTAATGTTGAACTTATGTATGAATCTTGTTTCCAATAATACTAAACTGATCAGTCTTTCAAGAAAAGATTTCCTTGTGATCATGCCAATGTATTAAAATAATGCACTGACCTTGGGTAACTAGGGTCAGGGAATTACAGTTGGTATCAGAGGAAGTTTAGTACAAACCTTGGAAACTAGATTTATACAAACTCTGATTAGAGCACATATCCCTAAGATAGACTTTGAGGATTAGTATAAAAGAACTTCCTATAATTTTGGTATTGTAGAGATTTTGTGAGTTTTCAAAGCAATACATCCCTGTCTGGATACGAGCAGGTAGAGGAGGATCTGAAACAGATGTACGTAGGGTTAAAACCCAAAAACACCACTTTGATCTAGATTTGAATGAGAACTGGTGCACGACAATGGGCCTTGGTGCACTCTTGGTAACAAAACTCCCAAAGGATATGATTAGCGTAATTATCATTTTCATTACAAACCATTATGAAGGGTTTATTAGTATATACTTCCTCAAAGAAAACATTTTTTATGATTATAGATTATATCCATAAACTATTAAATTTACATTAGGTATTTTACAAGTTTGGAATTATTCATTACAATTCATAAACAGACCTAGTGTATGCCATTGTATAGAAATGGCGCCCAGTATAAGGAATATGAACTCCAACAATACGTATGATCCAAAGAGTAAGAAGGATCATATATTTCATTGTATTAAGACAATATTTAGAAGGGAAATAATCTCCCATGTATTGTCAACATATGAAGAAATATTATCAAGAGTTATTAAGATAAGTAAATAATTCTCTGAGTCATATGTCTTTGAAGGGAAGCAAGAGAATAATGGGATGGAAGAGAGAAAGATGGATAAAGGGAAGAGGGAAAAGAAGGATTTTCCCATATGTAATAACTGTGGAAAGAATCACCTTGTTAAATGCTTGAAGGGAATGGGAGTTTGTTATAAGTGTGGAGAAAAAGGGCAACAAGTACGTGATTGCAAGGGTAAGAAAAATGTTTCAAATGTACAAATCTTCATCTACAAGGAGTTGGGACACTACACGAATCAATGTCCTAGTCATTAGAGTATACCTTAAATGATGTTATTGGATAATAATCAAGTTATGATACTACCTCATATAAAGAATAATGACTAGTGTTATAATGTTTTTATTATAGAATTATTTCACTTGAGTGTTGTATCAACAATATACTGGTTATATGAATTATGGAGATAAATAAGGATTGTACTAAAATACTATTTTATTGAGGATTTGAGGTTATATGGTTATAAGAAAAGTGACTTAATAGTAAGCTAAACTTTTTAGAAAATACATGGTTGAAGGAAATGTAATCCTTAATATGGTCCCGATAATGAGGTAGTGATTTTGGAATAAGAGATGGTTGGTTTGGATAAATTATATTGGATATTCTTGACTTCCTTGGAACTGATTAATAGTTTGTTTATTTTATAATTGTTGGAATATTCAATATTTTTGATATAAGGAATATATCCCGTATTATAAAAAGGATAAGTGAGCATTAATGTAATAAATAAGGTTTTATGGTAATTTAGGGTGTTTCCATGTTTTAAAATAATACATGATTAAGGTGTTCACATGTTATTACTTGGAAAAAATGATCTTCATTGTGTTTAACTTATTTATAAATTTTGGATTTTGAGTTTGGATAGAAGTATTTTGGGTAAGTCTAAAGGTTGGAATGAATTAAGTTTGAAATTGGATACTATTTTTAATGTTATTTTTGGATTTTTATATAAAGGACAACACGCAGACCGTGTGACAACCCATCGTGTCAGACAAAGCTTTGGGAATCGAACCCACAACCAAAGTGCGATTGGGATTTATTGCCTACCACTAGACTACGTGAAGTCCTTGGATTGTATAATGTAGTTTCTTTAAGGTTCTGATAGGTGAATTATAAATTCATTTTTTCTGAACCCTATACAAATAGGATAAATAGAATATTTTTTTTAAATCTTTTGGAGTGAAAGATGAGTTTGTGGTAGAAATTAGTTAAAGGATGTAACTCTACTTGTCAAGTGTATATATATATATATATTCCCTCTTATTTTATGACTAAATTAATTCTTAAACATTAGTTAAGGGACTTCTTCTAAATCTCATTTCATTGAGGCATCCTTTGATTTCTAAACGACTTTCTTTTATACAGTTTATAAAACTGTTTGACTTTTCATTTCAAGGGGAATCTTTTTCTACGAAGCATTTTACTAAACGACAAAAAAAGGAAAATTTTTTTTATGTAAGCGGTGAAAACGACCCTTCTACCACTATTAGTTTTATTTGATCGTTGGATTCCTTAACAAGACAAAAAAAATTGAAAAGAAAAAAAATACCATATACTCTTTTTACGTATTTTGGTATTGAAAGTGGTTTTCATAATGGATTTGTTATGTCAATATATTTAAATGATATATTGTGATTGATGACCTCAATCACTCCCTATAAATATTTAAGTTTTTCTTCCAATTATGTGTCTCTAATTTCCACCAATGTTCCTCAAAAAAATATCATAATTTGGTGGTGACTTTTTAATTCCCCTTTTCATCTTATTAAGACTAAATTTTATTTACCCAATTTCTAATGTGGGTTTTCCCACAAAGGTATTTTCTATTTTCCTCTTTTATTTTCAAAGAAAAATTTCAAATTAGGAGGACGAAATTTATTGAAGGAGGTAAGAATGTAACCCCCCAAGATTTCATAGTATGTTATTTCATCGAAGTAATTCAATAACTTTCATTACAAGCAACACTGAGTTTAAGCGCCCCACGACTTGCCAAACTAGCCGTTCCAAAGCGGTTATGAATAGTATTAACTAAATTTTGAACTTTATATAATCTTTATAATTTTATAATCCATATTATGAGTTCCCTGGACATAATGTAAGAACAAATTCATTTTTTTCAGATAAAAGAATTATTTTTCAAAAAATGCAATTTTACCTCCTTTTAATGGTGAACCCTTTTTAAATACAATATTTGAAACTTTGATATATTAAATTTGAAAAAATAAACTTCTTCATTATAATTGGGACATTATAATTTAGTTTCAATAAATATTAGGTGTTTTTATGATAACTTTCATATTTGGGTGAATAGTGAAAAATACTATATTTCAACTAAAAATAAATTTTTTAATTAAAATAATTTATAGTGTTTAATTAATCTTTTTCATGGTTTGTAAGTATATTTAGATTATATTTTTACCATTTAATCCAATGATGGTCATTTTAAGTAATTTCCCATTGAAATTGGATATAAAAAAAGTTTAAATCTTTTGATAGTTATTACTTCTTAAAAACATGCTTTTTTGTTTTGGCAACGGGAATTAATTTTAAATTAATTAATAAAACTTATATGTTTTGAAATTGGTAAAATAGAATTCATTTTTGAATTCAGAATATCAAAATGAGTGTGGGGTGAATTTTTGGTATTTTCTTGAAAACTTTCAATCTTTGATGAATAGTGAAAACACTGAGTTATTGTTTAAAACCGTCTTTTTTTTTAAATAATTGTTTTTTTATTTAAATTTATTTTAGGTAAAAATAGATACATAAAACCTATATAATTTCAATGTAATTAATTAGAGTTATTTTATGATAATTTTAGATATATAACAATTTTATCGAACTTTTTACCGTCTTTTACCCACCTCCTAGGAGCATTTGCAAATTTGCATAAAACTTAATTTTACCACTCTTGTGAATTGAATTTCAAAAATCCAAGAGACATGGTTTATATCTTTAAGTAAAATTTGTTTCAATAAGATGAAAAAAAAATTGTTGAATAGTAACTTTTTTCATTTACCGCGGTTAAAGGTAAATAGGGTAATTCAGGGTAAAAAAAATATTATAATAATAAAAAATTACCTTAACACTTGTCCTAAACTTATTGGATGAGTCATGTCCTACCATGGTCATCCTTGGGTCGATTTTGGGACCCCATGGAGCCACTTATGAATGATAATGACACTTTATTTTAATTAACATAAAGTAAAGACAAAAATGATGTAAACAAATGTCTTTTAGTAAATAAATTTTTACATGGGGTTTTATAAGTCATAGTTTTAACAATAAATATTCATTTGAAATATAAAAATATTTCCTACATAATGGTAATTTATTTATAATTTTTATACATTAAATAATTAAATTTATTTATGAAACAATGATGATTCAGTAATTACCCTATTAATGAAAGAATCAAATAAATGGTATTATAAATATTAAAATAAATATAATATCAAAGTTTTTATGACATCCACGAATTTTATAGGTGAATATGACATGTTAGTATTGATTCAATTATCTTTTTCGAAACAATCAGGTTGTGATTACTTTCACAAAAACCAAATACCAAATAGTGTCAAAATTGACATAAATTAATTTTTAAATAAAATATTATATTATTAATTGATATTATATTTTTAAAAATATAAGGTTTAGCCAAAATACTTATATAATGATATTTTTGTCATTAATTAACCACTTGAGGTTCTCTTGGAAGTTTATAGTATGTTTATTTACCATATAATATAAAAATACAAAGAGATATGGTAAATGTCAAACTATTTAACTAAGAATAAAATATTAAATATAAGGTTAATATAGTAACCCTAAACTGTCTAAAACCTATCAGTTGAGAGGTTTTCGACACATACCTACTTTATCCTTTAAATAATCTATTTTTAATCCATTATAACCCAAAAATGATTTTATTATAAAATAATATTTCTAGCTTTTCCTGAAGTGCCCCTCACCCCTCTTATAAATGGGCACTCCCCCATCTCTCTAATTCACACCATAAAAGCCATTTGTCTTTTCCAACCCCTACCCAAATACCCTCTCAACTATCCTCCCTTTATCCTAGAGTCCTTCCTTTAGTCATAAAGACAACTTAAGGATCCCTTTTGATCAAATCAAAAGGAAGAACCCGAAGAAGAGGTAAAATATTTCATCACCTATTTCATGTTCTTTTCTTCTTCCAGTTCCACTTTATTTGTTGTTTCCATTCTAAAATAATAAATCCAGTATATTCTATATACTATTATAAGATTATAAATATATTATAACCATATTCATTATTCTATCCATCCTTTGAATGACATGTCACCATACGTGCGTACGTACGGCTTACCGTCTCCACGTCGTGGTGTAATTGTTATTCAATACATTATTATTTGTATGGGTATAATAATGATGTGTAATTGATGTAAATAATAAATATAACATGATAATTATTCTGTATATATGATATACCATCCAATTATATATTATTTTAATATCAAAAGAATGATATTGTCGCTCGTGCGTACGTATGGATTACCGTCTCCACGAGCATGATGAGATTCATTCTACATCGTGTCCATTCAAGACTAATTTTCATTTGATGATTAAAAATAATGTTTACAGACTTAATATCATTCTGGATATGAATAAGATACATCCCATCCATAACTAATATGACTCACATAATAAATAATATAAATTAAAATTAATCTGTTAACACCCGAAACGATGATAATACTAATATATTATTAACAAAGAAATGTTAAAAGATCATATATGATATCATATTAATGTATATGATTCTCATATAACTTAATAACAATTATTTAACCATTATACTAGATAAACTACCCTCAAACAAGTAAAATTATATGTTAAGGATTAATTCATCAATCTCATTATTATTAAAGATTGTTTATGGGTAAGTTTTTACTGGGACATATTTATTATCCATGTCCATGTTTCTTAAAAGATTTTTAAATGGAATTCTTTTAATAGGCTCTATTATTAAGACATCATTTTAAATGTTTTAAAATTTTATTCTTATAAATAATTCTCATTAATTTCCATGTTTTTAAGATGGTTTTTTAGGATTTATTTATATGGACATGAAGGTTTTTAAAATTTAAATTTCATTCAAAAGATTCAAAGTGGTATGGGACACTTTGATTCAAAAATTTCTTTAAATTTCTTCCTTTCTAAATTGTGTGACTTTTAAATGTTTTCATGAAAAAAGGACATTTCTCTCAAATAGTTTTAAAAATCATTTTCATCCATGTCGACCTCCTTTGATGGATTTTAAACTTATTTGAAGTTGATTTATTATGATACAAATCTTCCATATTTCATTGAAGGTTTTGTTATATGTTTGACTATGGATGTTTTATTTTTATACCATTCACATTCTATAGTTAAATTATTGACATTTCATATTCTAGTTCTAATATGAATGTTTATGTTATGTTTCAGCCTTTTCATATGAAGAAGGTATTGGACTTAGTAAGTGACGGGTGGAGCCCACTATGGCTCCTCTATGTATTGGTAGGTCTCATGAGACAACAAGACGTGGAATTGTATGAGGCCTTTCCCAATTTGATATATGGTTTTGGCTGAGGAATTAATCATTTTCAGACGTCTTGGCCGAGGCCTTGACAAAATGTTTCAAAATTTCTGGCATTATACATTCCCTCATTAAGAAAATAATTTTGATGGTTCATGTGATCATTCGACTTGTAGAATACCCATTATTATGTTTTATTATGGAATTATTTACTCAGCTCATATTCCTACCATAAATGTATTCATGTTTATTATTGGCCAAGGCATGTGGTTTCAATTATTCACCATGCTTAATATTTATGTTTTCTTCTGCTGTATTTCTTACCCTTACTGAGCATTTGAGCTCACCCCTTTCTTATTTTTCATTTTCCTAGGATATGAAGAAGTTATTTATGAGTGACTTGTAGGCATAATCTAGGTGGCTTGGATGTTTCTAATTGAATAAATTCATGTTTTATTTCTTTTCAAATTGTAAAGTTGAACTTATTTATGAATCTTGATTCCAATAATACTAAACTGATCGGTCATTCGAGACATGATTTCCTTGTGATCATGCCAATGTATTAAAATAATGCATCGACTCTAGGTAACTGGGGTTGGGGAGTTATAAAATATATGACAAGGTAATTCTTAAATTTATTAAATTAATTAAAAAAATATTGGATTATCATGAAAATCAGTTATATCAAATTTATATTATTATATTTTATGATTGAATTCCACTGATCATAAAAATTATATTTTTTTAAATATATATTTAATCATAAATAATGACATAAAGTTGAGTTGGGAAATCCTCATCCCCTTCTTCTGCTACACCCTAATCAATTAGTACATTCCTAAGAAGTAATGTGGTGCTAAAAAATTGGTATTATAAGTAATATTTCATGTATCCGTTGGTAGATAGATCTATGGGTAATTAGAGCACACACCCATGATCTCATGTGTCTCTAAATTCCATGTATGGTGGGGCACATGCCTTATACTTTGTAATGTTCATGTGCATGGGATGATGATAGAATACGATTTTTGGCCCAACCCCTACATGTTTCATAACATGGAGTATACCCAATTTACCTAAAAAAATTATTTTGCATTCCATTTGTATACATTCATGCCTTCATTAGATGGTTATTCCTTTAGAGAATCGGAATATCCTATAGTACATGTTTGAGGAAGGATGGTATGTCAAGTGATGAATAAGAATATACACATTGTGTACCCTACAAGACATGTAATCTATTTTTCATATATTCATTCCATGATATAATGATACACTAACTAGGATATGTTTTGTGAGACACACCACATACACCAAAAATGATAGGTTGAAACATGAGTTCTTCTCAGTTCAACCCTGGTATATTTTCTAATGGCTTCCCCTAAACTGTTTCAACTATAGACCATGATCAATTTAGTGTGTTCCCTTATTACGAACCTATAAGGGTATGGTGTTGTATTATATCCTCAAGTAATAATTAGTATCTTTTCTATGGTGTGATTCTCAAATAGAGTTTTTCAAGTTCCCTTATATAACGTGGTTGTGATCATCTATCAATCCTTCATTCACCCTATATAGGTTTTGCGGTATAATAATGGGAACAATATATAGGGTTTCGTTCCCCTATCTAAATTGTGAATCTAATAGGGTTCAAAAAAACATTATAATTATGATCCTCTACATAGAAGGTTATTCATGTGGTGTTAATTATTCCCCGAGTAGTCATATGTGTCATCCCCCATCTAGGACACAAAATTTTCTTTGATCAAGAATGTATATTATATAGTGATACCTACTGAGAATTCCATTTGGGGTGAAAAAAATTTGTGATAGCTTGTCTTGTGGGTTGGTTTCATACAGAATAATGTTATCTTAAAACTTCATGAAATATCATGTTATAGGAAATATATTTTGGACCTCTTTATACATGAAGTTTGTTAAGATTATATATGAGATTTTTATTGTTATTAATATTGATATTACTCATATACTTATATACATTCCTTTATATGGTCTTAATAATATCTTTATGATTACGTTTTTTGATTTTGTTATATCATACTAAGTATTGTTATACTCGCCATTGTATGGGACCAACCCACATGTGTCTTGTATTATGTAGATGATATGCCTTTTAAGGATTTTAGGGATGTCATATATCTGGTGGAACCATGATTTTTATAGAAATATTTTGGCTAAACTAGGTCATGAATTAGACAATAGTCCCCTCCCATTTTGTAGTTTGGATACTTTTTCTGTTTCTTTGTGATCAGTATGTATTTCTCTATTTTTATTTCAAATACATTTATCTTATATTGATCTGGGATTGATGTTATTCATGTATTATGGTTTGAGTTGTAACTACGTTTCATTTTAATGGGTATCTAGTGATGTTTTCATGTGTAGAGGTACATTAGGTTAATGCCTCATATGTGTGTGAAATTCCTACTCAGTGATTCCTGGATTCCCCAAGGCAATTGGAGGCCGGCTAGGGGCGTATCAATTAGATTACCAACATCCAGATCATCCCTAATGGTCTGGGTTGTTACAAAGTTGTATCAATGTAATTTTTCATCCTTGTACTATAGTTTGGAGATTATTTAGGCGTGAGTTTGGTTTTGGGAGTTATGGAGACAATGTTGAGGGGATTTGAGTTTATATATCAGTCTAGAGACACCAGTTCTTGTGTGGTGTACAATGTACACATTCACTACGATTCAGTTATACTTATTGTCAGATCAGTAAATGATAACACTCTTTTTACAGTAAAAATTTCTACATGCATCATATAAGAATGGGTTGGGGTTTCCATGTAATTATTATGTTATATCCATAGATACACTCCTAAACTGTAGTACATCATGTCTTCTTCTTGGATATTTCCATGATGATAATTATAAATTCTTCCATATGATGGTATATTGTATTATTTTATGAGTGAAGACACACCCATGATGTGACTTGGTCATAAGGAGGTTTCCTTTCAAGTGGACATCTGGTGGTGATTTTATCCCTTAATCAATACTTATACCCACCATATGTTGATTAGGTGGATTCTTCTTTTTAAACTGAGTTGTCGACAGATCTATTGATAATGAATGATGCTTATAATGGATAGTGTGTGTATTATAAGATTCTATGTAAGTTATGTCCTATAATAATGTGAGAGAAGTACCCATTGAATGTGGGAATGTTATGCATGTTACTTCTAAGGAAGTATCATCACTCATGAGGATAACACAGTCATTCAATGAATCTGAGTTGAAATTCAAGTGATGGATGTGGATATCTTGTGTTATGCTTTCATATCCATTTTTTAAGAGAGATAGAGAGATCATGAACAACCCATTATGAAAAAATGATTACAGGAGGGAGGTCTGAAGGTTGAAGGTATGGAAGAGTAGCTTAGATAGAAGCATGAGGTGTTTGGAACATTGATATGTCGTAACCACCAACAACCATAGGTGGTACATGCCATTCTAGGGGAGATAGTTGATAGGATTAGGGGTAGAAATTAGTGCTAGAGGATTTAGAATTTAGTCAATGTATATTCTATAAAATTCTATTATACCTGTCGTTCTGATGAACATAGGCATAGACCAATTTTTTAATACTACATCTCTAGTTGAATTCATTGAGATTATGGTGGATCCCTTGGTTCGATCATTGTGTTAGAAAACTAAATTATTGAGGAATAGTGGTCACACAATTTTATCATCATTAGAATGGATTTTATATGATAGATAGAGATATAGATAAATAGAGATATATATATATATTGGAATCACTCCATATTGGTAGTAGGGACCTATGATGATTTCCTTATTACTGACTCAATCTATACTATCCATGATTAGTTTACTATTACTCGTGATGGTGGAATTGTATATGAGATATTGGATGGTGTTTTATTATAATGGTGTGTAATGGACCCAAGAATAGTACTATGAGAACAAGCATGGGATGATACAATTTATTTCTATTAGTTTGTTGGAAAAAACCTTTTAGCAACTAATTCATTGAGAATTAATTTTCTAGTTATGTTATAGAAGAATTACTATATTATACTCACGGTTGTCTTATGATTACCTCCCAGTCAGAAGTTTTTTAGTGCATATAATTTCACCAAATACAATACAATATTTTTTCTAGTTTATCATATGACCTCAAGGAGTTGTGATAAATAATTCTATAGTCTCTAAAATTTTATTGTTATGGTATTTGTTCTTCCTAGTGCATTCACATGGGAAACCCTACATTATTATTCTATGAGGATAATGAGTGTGTGAATTTATTCATGGATTATCATTTCTAGTGTTAGGTTACTATGAAGATTTTTCTTCCTTGTTAGATAATAAATGAATTCTTCAACATGTTGTTAGTGGTGAAGTGGTTCCTGAAGGCAGACAGAAGATATGGTTATCAATAGATTCACGTTTGAGATAATGATATATCATCAATGAAATGATAATGTCATTATGTTCAATATGATTTCTTTCTGATTCATTTTGTGGTGATAAAAAATAGTGGTTCTCAGGGAACTTATGAACAGGATCATTTAGCTCTTCATGGATTGGTTCATGTACATATTCTTTGGTCACATTCTAGTGTACTTGTATTATGATATGGAGAACACAAGACACTTATATATTATTCAAGATATTCTTCAATGGGAACCATATTTATGGGAGGATATTTAAGTATTAGTTATTGATTCAATATTTTTACTTATTGGGATTTGACTTCTCAAATATGTGAGTGATAGTAGACCTAGAATAGGTTGAGGAAGTTATATATTAGTTTCCACTGAAGAGTGTGGTGATGATCAAAAATAATCACAATGATATTTTTGATCTATTTTTTGTTGAGATAGGTGATAGAAAAGAAGAGTTATTTGTCATTGAACTCTTACAGATGATGATGGTTTAGTATATCTCCAGTAAATGGTTATTACACCACTTCATTAGTGATTCATGGACGCAAATTTTATGGATAACGATAATGATGTACTCCACGACCAGATATTTAGTTTACATTCCCTTGATTGATTTCTCAAAATATAATTATGTACATTATTCATATAAAAATTTATAATGAAACAATTTATTCTATAAGAAGATGTTTTAAGGAGTTTCATTCACTTATCAATTATTATAGGATAAATGAATTTGTATATAGGTACTTTGGAATCATGGTTTGTGTCCACATATGTTGTATCATATTGATGATATTGCTTTTTGATTTCTTCCATATCACTAGGTGAAGTCCTAGTTTCTAGGATTGATGTGTAGTTGAGATTATACCTTATTGATATTATTGTTTGAGATTCCATGATAAGAAGTTGTTCATGATCTTATCTAAGTTTCTATTGACCGAATCACCATATTGTACCACATACCAAACATCTTAATGGATAAATTAGTGAATGATTTAGGTGTTATTTTTTTATAATTTGTAGCATTGTTTTATTGAATTCCCATGGTAATTATTTCAGACCATGACTCCCACGTCACATGATTCCTATCAAAAGGATGTAGGAATCATTGGGACACATTGGTAGTTGATCATGGATTTTTTCCACATGTATTTTTTATTGAAAATATGATCGCTTTGGATTTAGAAAACATGGTTTGAACATAAATGATAGCTTCATGCCAAATCGTTGAAGATTATCTTTCATTTGTAGATGTTTTGTATTATAACAACTACCACTCCACCATCAGTGTGAAGCCACATGATTCCATTTCTAGGGAACACTACAAGTCACCACTATAAACGTTGGACTAGTGGGAGAGAGTTTTGGGGGGTCCTATAAATGGTATTCTTGAAGGTTTTAAAGGGTGCAGTCAATCTAGATGTGGAAAAGGACTGCTCAACAATGAATGGAGTGATTCATGGATAGAAAAAAGTTACTATTGGGTTCAGATAAGTGATAGTGATTTCTAGGAGATCATCCCTCATTTAAGATTGTGGGGATTTTTCATTGACTGAAGGATATAATAAGGGTTTATATAACTTTTTCAATAAAATTTTGGGAAGATATGTGTCTGAACTCTTGATCATATGACTGATGTTAAATTATTTTCTTACATTCTTCCATGTTTCATAGATGAGGAGAGAGGTGGTGGAATCATTTTATAATGTTTATATGGAATATATAGACTTTTATATTGGAGTAGTATTTTCCATGTGTTTGAGGAGATGATTGTTATTTAGTATTGACTAAAGAATACACTTAAAGGGAAACTATTTACCCTTGTTGTGTGATTTTTGGTAGCACAAAATCATTTATGAGAGATCATGTGAGAAGTATGAGGGGTTGAGTACTCATTATCCTCACTTGTGATTAGGTTTTATTTTTTTTGGGTGAATGAAACTATAGGTGTGGATAATATAACATCCCAATGGTTCCTCATATGAATTTGGAATATATTAATGATTTTTTTTGGAGCCTGTAGATTTGTAATCATGAGATTCTATGGAAGAGTGAGCCTCTATATAAATATAATAAAAATATTGCACATATTATGTCATGTATGCATTTTTTGTTATGAAAAAATGTAATGACACATGAATTGAGTCTCAAATATGAAATCTATGATCATTGTTCAATATAAAATGTTTCTTCTACCCTATGCAATACATAGTTTTTTCCAGCAAATGGTGTTTGGTTAAAAATTTGTCAGGGGTGAAATCGTAATTTAATTAAATAATTTACTATTGTAACACCCCGAGATTTTATGAAAAATATTCTTTTAATTTCATTAATGTCATGTGTTGTATGCTACACCAAGATTACCTTGCGCTATACGCAACACCGTATTAGCTTGCAGTATACGCAACACTATTCTTGGATCGTGTTACACACAATTTTGATAATAGTTATTCTACGCAACATTGAGTATATATATATATATATATATTAAATGTATAAATGAAATATGGTTGTATTATGATATACGAAACAAAGAAGGATTATTTCACAGCATGCAACCCTGACTTGGCTTGCATTACACGCAATCGCGACCTTCCTCGATAGCGTGTGTTGTACGCAATACCGGGTTTTACTAAACAATGATATATTATTATAATATTATTATGAACTAGCCTTTATGAATAGTATTAACTAAATTTTGAATCTTATAACATTATTATTCATATTACACATTTTCTAAAACATGGTATAAGAACAAAATAAATGTTTCGGGTAAAATAAGTATTTTTCAAAAAATGCAGTTTTGCCGCCTTTTGATGGCGCACCCACTTTAAATCTAGTTTTTTACATGTTTATAAGTTCAATTTGAAAAAAATAAAATTCTTCTTTTGAATTAGGATATAAAAATTTACATTAGATAAAGTTTTGATATTTTTCCGATAACTTTCATATTTTAATGAATAGTAAAAACACGCTATATTTTAATTAAAAACAACTTTTTTCATCGTAATATCTTATGTGGTTAAATTATAATATTTAATGGTTTTAAAGTATAAATAGAATATATTTTTACCATTTAATATAATTTATGTTATTAGTATTGATTTTACCTTGAATTCGTAGGTTAAATCAATTCAATCTTTTGCAATGTTTTAAAGAAAAACCTGTTTTCTTTCGACAACGGGATTAATTTTAATTTAATTTCTGCATCTTTTGTGTATTGAATTTTGGAGAAATGGATTCCATATTTGGAATCAGTGGGTCCAAATTATGTTAATAAGCTACTTTTTATTTTTGTGCATTGTGAATAGTAACTACGGTAAATTTTATTTACTATAGTTAAAGGTAAATTGGGTAATTAAGGGTAAATATAAGATTATAAAATTACCCTAACACTTGGAAAAATCCTATTGGGTGGCTAAAAGTAGACCCATATAATCTAAGGGTCAGATTATATTCATTTTATGGACTTTTGTCCATGAAAATAATTTAATTATTATTAAAACCAAAGAATGTGACAACATGTCACTTTCTTAAATATTATAAGTATGATAATTTTAATTTATTGATAAACTTCATGAAACTTCGAACATGAATAGTCTCCAGAAAGATAATACAATTATATACATCATAGGAATTTATTTATAATTTTTAGAGATTAAATAATTATCATTTATTATGACATAATGATGATGCAGTAATTGTCTTATTAATGAAATATTGACATAATTGATGTTATAAATGCCCAAATAAATGTAATTTGAGACTTTTTATGACTTAAATTAATTTTCTAGGTTAATATGACATGTTATTGTTGATATAAGTAACTTGGTTCGAACTTATCATTCTGTTATAAATTTTATAAAAATCATGTACCAAATAGTGTCAAAATTGACATAAATTAGTTTTTAAAACAAATATTATATTATTAGTTGTTATTTAATTCTTAAAAATCTAAGGTTCGGCTAAATGGCTTAGATAAGGATAGATATATTAATAAAAAACAACTTGGGGTTCGTTTGTCTTGTTATTGTATGTTTATTAACCATATAGTGTAAGAAAACAAAAAGACATGGTAAAAGTTAAATTATTTAACTTAGAGTTAAATCTACTTGATAAGGTTAAAATAATAACCTAAACTTGTATAAATCCTATTAGATGAGAGGATTTCGACCCATCCCCACTTTATATTAGAAATAATACCCTTTTGAACCATTATAAACCGAATTTGACCTTAATATAAAATAATATTTTGAGATTTTCCTAAGGTGCCCCTCTCCTCCCTTATAAAAGGACACCTCCTCCCTCTCCTCCTCACACCAATTTGAGCATTCAAGCTCGGCCAACCCCTGACAAAATCTCTTCTACACTTCCCTATTATCATCCTATAGGTCCTGGTCTTCTTCAAAGACCATCCTTAGTTCTTTAAGTGAAGGTTAAGAAAAGGCGCGTCAAAAAGAGGAGATTCGGACACTAACGAAGAAAATCGGACTTAAGGTAAGGGAAAATATCACAATATCATTTTTATCCGAGATTGTTTATACTTTGGTATTTACTGGGGTGTATTTTATCATCCACATCCATGTTTCCTCAATATGTAATATTATTTCCATCAACCTACAATTTTTTAAATCCTATTTTACCCTTCGGTGAGTTTTTAGTAAAATATATGAAAGGAATCTTTTATCGTTTTTCGTACGAGGTACTTTTTGACTTTTTCGAAAAAAGTACAAAGAATGTTTTTTTAACTTATACGGCATGAATGTATTTTTAAAACATTATTTCCAAGAATCTTCCTTTAAAAGTTTTCATGTTTATTTTTAATAAACTTCTTTTAGTTTAGAATTTTATGACATGTTAAGAAAGGAAAAGTGCTTTTGAAGTAGAAAGGATATTTTTCTCAAGAATAGAGTTCAAGCGTTTTAACAAAATTATTTTCCATCTAAGATAATTAAGGGTTCTGTTTCTATCCCTATTATTACATTGATTTGAGTATTTTGTGATGGAATTATATTTATGAATTACTTTATCTTATATGAATTGTTTTATGATGTCACGATGTTTAAGATTCCCATTTTTATTACATGGGTTATGCAATGATGTATGATTTATGATTTTGTGGAACACATAAGATTGGTATAATTATGAGATGGGTGGGACCTATATCTCCATCCAATGCATTGGGTAAAGATTTTATATGTCATGAGATAGACATGGCTGGAACGGTAGGTTATACTGGTTCAGTGAAACAGGACTGAAATGAGGGTGACTCGGTTCAGAAATGGACTTTGTCCACTAAGATAGTCTTGGCAATGAGTCTTGACTAATAAGATATGATTCTCTATGATTATGTTTGTATTCCACAAAGTTTCATGTTTTAAGTTATGATTATTGGGATTTCATTTCACTACTATGATTTATCCCATGTTATGAAATTATGCTCTCTTTTGCAGGTTAAGATTTACAAAATGTTATGTTCTTATGAATATGATGTGATTGATATTTCTTTTTCTTACCCTTACTGAGCATTTGAGCTCACCCTTTTATGTTTTCTTTTCCCCAGGATATAAAGAAAAGTTTTAGGTAAAAAAAAGGAAGATCTTTATGGGAGATGTTGAAGATCTTTCACCACGATTAGAAGATTATATTCCGAGTTTCCAAAGACACTAAACTATTACGATCCTTGTGTGTGTGTTTTTGTTATGTACTAAGTATTCTGCAAAAGTAATGTAATGTCCATGTACATCAGGCTTCGGGTCTCTATAGTTGGTATCAGAGGAAAGGTTTAGTCAACCTTTGGAAACTAGGATGTGAGAACATTAGCGAGATCCCTAGAGATATTTGTAAGGTATGTCTAGGGATGTCTCTAAGGATAAGTATATGTATAGGTTATAGTCCTAGAACTACGGTAAAGATCTTAGAATTTAACCTAAGATGTTAGATATTAAGGGTACTCCCCCTTTATTATGTTGTTTTCCCTAGCATGATTTTTGCCTCTCACACTATTCTTTTTGGGTTTTAGACGATGGCTGGAACCCGAAGGAACCGTGTTGATCACTGTAATGGAAAATGTAATGATTGTCCTCCTGAACAAACAAATTTTATGGGAGATGGAGTGAGAAATCTTATTTCTATACTTACACAAGCTATGAATCATTCTGGACTTACAAATGAGCAGAAAAGGGAACAATATTCTATTGAGTCCTTCATGAGGCAACGTCCACCTTCTTTCAGTGGGCCTTCTGATCCACTTGTTGCTGAACAATGGATCAGTACCACTGAAATGATATTTTCAGTTCTTCAATGTTCTAAACATGATAAAGTCATCTTAGAAGTATATCGTTTGGAAGGTGAAGCTGATCAATGGTGGAATCTTATCAAGAATACGAGGCCAAGAGATGAAATTGAGTCCATGGAATGGGACGAGTTCAAGAACTTGTTTTTTAGTAAGTACTTCCCTCGTATTCTTCGTACAAAGATGGAAAAGGAATTTCTTGAGCTGAAGCAGAAGGATGATGAATCTGTTGGTATATACGAAGCGAATTTTACAAGACTTGCAAGGTATACATCTGGCATTATCATCCAACCTGAAAGTAAAGTTGATCGATTTTTCAGTGGCTTAAAACCAAGTCTTCGAAGGGCATTAGCTATAAGAGACTTCAGTAGCTATGAAGAAATTGTGCGTTGTGCTATCAAGGTAGAAATGGAATTTGGTGTTACATATCCATCTCATGGTTTTGACAAGAAACAAAAGATGGAGTTCAAGGAGAAATCTCATAATAATGGTGAAAAGAAGATGAATATTTCCTTATGCACAAAGTGTGGAAAGAAGCATGGTGGAGATTGTCTTAAAGGGACTAGAAAATTTTTTAAGTTTGGAAAAGAAGGTCATCGAGCAGCTGAGTGTCGAAGTAATTGAAAAAAGGGTTTCTAATGATGTGAATAAAGCAAACACTGCAGAGAACGCACCACCAACACTTCAATGCATCAAGTGAAAGGAAATGGGGAATTATGCTAATAAATGCCCAAATCCAAGGGTTAGTGATGATCGACATGAGCAACCGCTTAAGGCAAAGGACAAAGGGATGTCACATGTGATCACTATTGGTGATGTTGAATATGAAAACGATGTGGTGGAATGATTAAGTGTTTATGTAATGGGATTTCAAAATAGTATCATGGAATCTCATTTATGGTATTGTGGAATTTTGGAATATCTATGTATTGGTTTTCAATAATTATATGATACTGGTAATCAGGAAAAAAAAGTGATTGAAATATTTTTGGAAAGTAGATGATATGCGCATAATGAAGGGACAAGAAGATAATGAGATGTTTGATTGTATTCATGAGCTCATGATTGATATAAGGACTATGTATATAGAATTTTGAGGATTTTGGTATGTAGAAAGAGTTATCTTTTGACATCACTCATGTTTTCACTAAGATTCAATGGGTATTCATTTTTCAAGAGATTACATGATTATGGTATTCACATGACTGGAATGTGACGAATAAGATATATGAGGGATAAATGATGGCATTCACGTGATCATTTTCTCTATACTATGAGCTTGGACCGAAGTATTTTAGATAACCCTAAAGATTGGAATGGATTATGTTGGGCATAAGTTAGTATTGTTTAAGGATAAAACTTTTTTTTGATATTGTTGATGGGATGTTATAATAATGTAGTTTTTTAAAAAGGACAACCTGTAGGATGTGCGACAACCCATCGCGTCAGCCAAGGCTGTGGGAATCGAACTCACAACTAAAGTGCGACTGGCATTTATCACATACCACTGGCCTACAGAAAGTCTCTGGTTAGTAGAAACTAGTTTTATTTTATTAAGCGGTATGATATATGAAGTATAAGTTCATTTTTGGAATCGTATATGATTAACCTCACCAAAGACGGACTTATGTATATTTGATAACTATTGCTAAACTTTTGTTTGAAACAGATGGAATGACCCATCATTCTATCACATGATCTGTTAACACTTCACGAATAACAAATTCAACTTCATTTCTTTAAGAGATGAAGTGGAAATTGTTCAAAGCACGAACAACAGTGAGATTGTACCAAAATCAAGTAAGTATTTCTTCTAATTCAAATTTTTCAACTTTAGGGAAATGATATTGAAAACCAAAAATGTGGTCCTAGTGATCTTATATCTTATAAATCATATGGTACCCTAGATCATCACAAAATTTATGGCTTTGTGATTGTTGTCTTTTTCATAGCCATGTTCTCTACCACTCTCCATCAGAACTTGATGGTTAGATTTTTATTCCATATCGATATTTTCACCTATTTTCTCCTACGTGGAAACCCATTGATGAGTTAATTTGGGTAACCGTTACATTTCATACTTTAGCCATGTTTTGTTATTCCTTTTTACGATGTGGGTTTCTATTAAACAAACTTTCGAGTAGTAAACCATTTATAACCCTGATGAATTTCAAGGGCGAAATTCAATTTAAGGGGGGTAGAATGTAACACCCAGAGATTTTATGAAAAATATTCTTTTAATTTCATTAATTTCATGTGTTTTATGCTACACCAAGATTACCTTGCGCTATACGCAACACCGTATTAGCCTGCAGTATACGTAACACTATTCTTGGATCGTGTTACACACAATTTTGATAATAGTTACTCTACACAACATTGAGTATATATATATATATATATATTCAATGTATAAATGAAATATGGTTGGATTATGATATATAAAACAACAAATAATTCTTGCACAGCACGCAACCCAGACTTGGCTTGCATTACACGCAATCGCGACCTTCCTCAATAGCGTGTGTTGTACGCAATACCGGGTTTTACTAAACAACGATATATTATTATAATATTATTATGAACTAGACTTTATGAATAGTATTAACTAAATTTTGAATCTTATAGCATTATTATTCATCTTACACATTTTCTAAAACATGGTATAAGAACAAAATAAATTTTTCGGGTAAAATAAGTATTTTTCAAAAAATGCAGTTTTGCCGCCTTTTGATGGCGCACCCACTTTAAATCTAGTTTTTGACATGTTTATAAGTTCAATTTGACAAAATAAAATTCTTATTTTGAATAAGCATATAAAAATTTACATTAGATAAAGTTTTGATATTTTTCCGATAACTTTCATATTTTAATGAATAGTAAAAACACGCTATATTTTAATTAAAAACAAATTTTTTCATCGTAATATCTTATGTGGTTAAATTATAATATTGAATGTTTTTAAAGTATAAATAGAATATATTTTTACCATTTAATATAATGTATGTCATTAGCATTGATTTTACCTTGAATTCGTTGGTTAAATCAATTCAATATTTTGCAATGTTTTAAAGAAAAACCCATTTTCTTTCGACAACGGGATTAATTTTAATTTAATTTCTGCATCTTTTGTGTATTGAATTTGGAAAAACTGATTCCATATTTGGAATAAGTGGGTCCAAATTATGTTAATAAGCTACTTTTTATTTTTGGGCATTGTGAATAGTAACTACGGTAAATTTTATTTACTATAGTTAAAGGTAAATCGGGTAATTAAGGGTAAATATAAGATTATAAAATTACCCTAACAATTGGAAAAATCCTATTGGGTGGCTAAAAGTAGACCCATATAACCTAAGGGTCGTATTAGATTCATTTTATGGACTTTTATCCATGAAAATAATTTAATTATTATTAAAACCAAAGAATGTGACAACATGTCACTTTCTTAAATCTTATAAGTATAATAATTTTAATTTAGTGATAAACTTCATGAAACTTAGAACATGAATAGTCTCCAAAAATATAATACAATTATCTACATTATAGGAATTTATTTAGAATTTTTAGGGATTAAATAATTATCATTTATTATGACACAAAGATGATGCAGTAATTGTCTTATTAATGAGATATTGACATAATTGATGTTATAAATGCCCAAATAAATGTAATTTGAGACTTTTTATGACTTACATTAATTTTCTAGGTTAATATGACATGTTATCGTTGATATAAGTAACTTGGTTCAAACGTATCATTTTGTTATGAATTTTATAAAAATAATGTACCAAATAGTGTCAAAATTGACATAAATTAGTTTTTAAAAAAATATTATATTATTAGTTGTTATTTAATTTTTAAAAATCTAAGGTTCTGCCAAATGGATTAGATAAGGATAGATATATTAATAATAAACAACTTGGGGTTCGTTTGTCTTGTTATGGTATGTTTATTAACCATATAGTGTAAGAAAACAAAAAGACATGGTAAAAGTTAAATTATTTAACTTAGAGTTAAATCTAATTGATAAGGTTAAAATAATAACCTAAACTTGTCTAAATACTATTGTATGAGAGTATTTCGACCCATCCCCACTTTATCTTAGAAATAAGACCCTTTGGAACCATTATAAACCGAATTTGACCTTAATATAAAATAATATTTTGAGATTTTCCTAAGGTGCCCCTCTCCTCCCTTATAAAAGGACACCTCCTCCCTCTCCTCCTCACACCAATTTGAGCATTCAAGCTCGGCCAACCCCTGACAAAACCTCTTCTACACTTCCCCAGTATCATCCTAGAGGTCCTGGTCTTCTTAAAAGACCATCCTTAGTTCTTTAAGTGGAGGTTAAGAAAAGTCGCGTCAAAAAGAGGAGATTCTGACACTTATGAAGATAATCGGACTTAAGGTAAGGAAAAAATATCACAATCTCATTTTTATCTGAGATTGTTTATACTTTGGTATTTACTGGAGTGTATTTTATCATCCACATCCATGTTTCCTCAATATGTAATATTATTTCCATCCACCTACAATTGTTTAAATCCGATTTTACCCTTCGGTGAGTTTTTAGTAAAATATATGAAAGGAATCTTTTATCGTTTTTCGTACGAGGTACTTTTTGACTTTTCCGACAAAAGTACAAAGAATGTTTTTTTTAACTTATACGGCATGAATGGATTTTTAAAACATTATTTCCAAGAATATTCCTATAAAAGTTTTCATGTTTATTTTTAATAAACTTCTTTTAGTTTAGAATTTTATGACATGTTAAGAAAGGAAAAGTGTTTTTGAAGTAGAAAGGATATTTTCCTAAAGAATGGAGTTCAAGCGTTTTAACAAAATTATTTTCCATCTAAGATAATTAAGGGTTCTGTTTCTATCCCTATTATTACATTGATTTTAGTATGTTGTTATGGAATTATATTTATGAATTCCTTTATCTTATATGAATTGTTTTATGATGTCACGATGTTTAAGATTCCCATTTTTATTACATGGTTTATGCAATGATGTATGATTTATGATTTTGTGGCACACATAAGAATGGTATAATTATGAGATGGGTGGGACCTATATCTCCCTCCAATGCATTGGGTAAAGAATTTATATCTCATGAGATAGACATGGCTGGAACGGTAGGTTATACCGGTTCAGTGAAACAGGACTGAAACGAGGGTGACTCGGTTCAGAAATGGACTTTGTCCACTAAGATAGTCTTGGCAATGAGTCTTGACTAATAAGATATGATTCTGTATTATTATGTGTTTATGCCACAATGTTTAATGTTTTAAGTTATGATTATTGGTATTTCATTTCACTACTATGATTTATCCCATGTTATGAAATTATGCTCTCTTTTGCAGGTTAAGATTTACAAAATGTTATGTTCTTATGAATATGATGTGATTGATATTTCTTTTGCTTACCCTTACTGAGCATTTGAGCTCACCCTTTTATGTTTTCTTTTCCCCATGATATAAAGAAAAGTTTTAGGTAAAAAAAAGGAAGATCTTTATGGGATATGTTGAAGATCTTTCACCACGATTAGAAAATTATATTCCGAGTTTCCAAAGACACTAAACTATTACGATCCTTGTTTGTGTGTTTTTGTTATGTACTAAGTATTCTGCAAAAGTAATGTAATGTCCATGTACGTCAGGCTTCGGGTCTCTAAAACTATTTTCCCTCATGATCAAAGTCCTACCTATACCTACATGTCAATATCTAAATGAAACATTGATCTACATAAATAGTGTGATATGATTGGATTTCATATAGGAGAATTTGAGGATGTTAGGATTATGGATCTATAATAATTGTACAACATGGATTTCTAAAACCCAAATCATTTTTTGATGTCACTAACTACAAAAACACAAATTCATTATTCAATAGTGGTAAATCCATTATATTTATAAGTGATTTTTTATTTTACTTGGTTTCCCTTTCTTTACTATCCCATGATAAATGTGAATCCTATACCTGAATATATTAATTTTTAGTTTTCATATACTTTCAGGTTTAGGTTATCTTGCTTTGATATTGGGTTATTGTTTTTATAAGATTTTATAAGTTATTTATTCATCATTTTTTTGAAAAAATTGAGTACATTCTAAACAAGTTACATTTATCATTACTCATGTGTGGTATGTTTATTTCATTCTTATTTCATTCTTATTTCATCACATGATGATCATTGACAATTTATTTGGTTGAAAATTCAGAAAATAGCAGTTATTCAATCAGTACATGAAAATTTATCAGTGAAATTTATCAAAGTCATGAGCTCAATTTGTGATCAAATTATTGATATATATTCAAAAATAGCCACATGTGATTTCAGATGGACCAGTGATCGATGTTGATGTTTTGGGACGTAGTGATGGTTTTGAATGTCAGGGATTATTTTTATGTCATTGAATGCCTACAATCCAATGATCAGATAAATTCAAGACCAGGGTATCCTAGATTCAAGAATAATGACACAATTACTAATGGAATACGGTTATAGAATACATTTTTTTCATACTGAATTATGGATTATGGATTTAAAAAAAATCTCAATAACATGACATGTAGTTGAAGAACACATGCCCTATAGAATACATTATGTGTCAGATAGGGTTTCCCATTGAAGATAAATATGAAATTCGGGATGATGGAGACACACACTATGTGACCCTTATCCGTCTAGATCATCACATACCAGAACTAATCACACACTAATGCATCTGGTGTTACATGATATGTGTTCTAAGTCACAAACATTCTAAACCATAGAGGATGGCTCAATATTTATGTATATTGTACACCTAAGAGCCTATATATATCCAAAAAAAATTATAGGGGGAAAACACTATATACATTTTAATGTATATGGGCATGGGAATACAGTATTCATTGAGTTCTAGCCTAGAATATACACAATGTGTGATAAGGAGTGACCACTGTATAACTAAAAACATTATTAATACATGGCATGAGATCATGGTTATTCCCTATGTACACATACATGAACTATGATACACATTCTATCAAGGATGTAACACTAAGTACCATATATAAAATTACATGATGTGTATCTTATAGGAGATAATAATTATTTTGGGTATATTAATTCCATGAAAGCTTGATACACAAGATGTTCCTGGATTAGAGATACACACAATGTACCCATATAAAACAAGACATGTACTTATAATATTGATAGTTTGATCTCTCTTTCTTCTCTTATTATATCCACTATGATCTTAAGATATTTCCCCCAAAACATTTTTTGTATACAAAAGGATTAATTTAGTGTATTCCCTTGGTCACTACATTTGGGTGTATAGTGGAACATTACGTCCTCAACTTTATATTAAGATCCCCTCTATAAGATGAATATCAAATGGAGTTCTTTATTTCCCTAAGTATGACCCAGATAGTGATAGTTTATCATTCCTTTGTTCCCTCTATGTATGGTTTGTGGTATTGGTTTTACCACTATTAATATGGAATTAATAAACTACCTTATAGTTTAATCCCATATTGTTTGAGGAATTTTTTTACGTATGATCTCCTTCATAGAGAGTTATTCCTATAGGGTATGTGGTATCGACCGGAGGTCATGGGTTTTTTCCCCTATATGGGTGTTAAGAACTTCATAGTTATATCATAAATTTATTTTTCAATATCTTGTGATACCAACTCCTCCAGTGAGTTTCTTCAAGTATAGAATAGATCATGATGTGGATTCTCCATATGAAGTTCATTTGGAAGCCTCAACTTTAATGCTATGGTTGTAAGTATGGTAGTGGAATAATGAGGCTTAGAGTCCATTTTGAGTATTTCAATGTTTTATAAATGTTTGTTTTTCTATTTTTTATATCTTAATTTAAACACAATTTGATAGGATGAATACCCTATTGATGCTTTTTGTATAATTTTTAATGTGTTTCTTATAGGGTATTGTAATACACAACCATTCATGGGATCATTCAAAAAAATTTATGCCTTATTTATATGATATCCCTTTTAATTGTGTTCTTAGAGAATCGAGAGTATGGGGATCATAGTTTATGCTCAACAGATAATGTCTACAGCAGGTGTTTTAATATACATCATTCCTCTATCTCTAAGTAGGTTTCTCACTTGTTGGATTTTTAGTCTTGTTGTATTTTTACATATTATGATTCATATTAATTTCATAATACACTAAGGTGGGATATATTATATGCATGAATTATGTTATAAATTGTATTTACTATTCAGTTGTATGGGTATTTAGAGATGTGTATGTTTGTATAGGTATGTTTGGATAATGAATTCCATTTTTGTGATATGTCTACTCAATGTTGGTTTTCATCTCTTGACATATTAAAGGTTGTAATGGGGGGTCACACTTGGCTTACCAATGGCTATGTAGTCCACTATTTATTAGTTAATAACAATTATGTTCCATTGACGTATAATAATGGACCTTTTTTGAAATTTTTTCCTTATTTTATTACAAAACAATTATGAATTTTTTAAAATATTAATTTAATGAAAATACTTTTATTATTTTATTCATAATGACAAACTTTTTCTAGTATATCTATTGGGAATTTTCATAAATGTTTTCTTTTAGTTTAATAATGAAAATTAAAAAAATTAAAATACAAACACTTTTATGAAATTATCATAAATTAATATTTTTTTTTTTCAAAAAATGTCCTATAATAAATATATTTATTAAGTATTATTTTACATTTAAAAATATAATTTTGAACCTATAAATCTATGATTTCAATTTTTAAATCAATGTAATGTTATTATATGAATACTAACTATTATCATTCTTCTCATATAATAAAGTATCCAAACAATTATATTTCTTTTTTTTGATGTATTAAAATAAAATAATATCTATTTCACTAATATTTGTCCAATTAATTTCTTATTAATCTTCATAATATATTATTTTTTATACCAATATTTTTTTCTTAAAAATTCATTTTTCTACTAATTTTATTCCATGTTTCTGTGAGAATATATTTTTTATATAGTTTTTACCAATTATAGAAATTGTTTCTTATAAAATGAATTCAAAATATGGTGTAACCATGAAGATATTTTAATAAGATAAATTTTATTTTTGGTCATAAATATTAGTAATAATGTTGACATATTTTCACCATAGTATATATAAAATTTATTAATGATGGGGTTAGTCCAATAGATATATTTCAAAAACTCACAAAAATAAGTCTTGATATAATTTATCATAATTATTTATACTTAAAACTTATTATCATAACATGTATGAAAATTTGGATCCACATGACTTGTGTAATAGATGTATTAAATAATATAGATTTGTATATTTTCAGAAATTCCACCCTCCAAAAATATAGAAGGACTTCCTATGTCATCAAATAAATAAACCATTTTACCTTAATATCATGACTAAGATCTATCCAAATTCCTTTTAAAAATTCATCGCTATAGATGATAGGTTATTAATCATCAAAATAGTAACATTCTCGATGGATTAAAGTGGAAAGAAAATTAAGGTTTTCTATAGAATATGTAATAGTCATTACCCAGTCATTTCAACAAGTTTCCATAGATACCACATAAAATTGGTTAAATCGGTTGAAATATAATGAAATTAGTATCATAATTTTATTTAAATATTTTTTATTTTTATGGAATATTGATTATATTTCTATCTTCCATTCAATGGAAAATTAAACCATCCCATGTGTGTACCTATATAGTATATCCTTTGTATAAAGATGGGTACCTTTTTTCACCAATAAATCATATATATTTTTGTAATTATTTAATTATTTAATTATTTCCGGTTTATGATTTTTTGGATTTTATATTATTTTATAATGATAAAAAAAATGACATATCACGAACAAACCTAGTAGGGCCACCAGGCTAGTAATAAGCTGAGTGAAAGATTGTAATTCTGTTTTCAATAGGCTTGGTGATGGATAAATGGTTTGAATATCACACATGTGGGAGGCCAAAAACTAATATATACATACTCATGCAAGAACATCAAATATAAAAACAATTCTACAAGGATAATAAAACTAAATACAAAAATGAATGTAAAACATCTATGTCTCACAATCATAGTATGAGAAATGTATTGAAAAATATAATTGAATAAATTCAAGATCACCTAAAAGATGATAATATATTAAACCATACTATATAGGTTGTGAAATCTATCAAATGATAAATTGGGGTCCATCACATTCATTCTATCCAAATATATGCTTCTCATGATCCCAGTTTTCTAATAACACTCTCCAATGACATTTCATCTTCATAAGATATAAAATATGTATGAAAATCCTTCGTTGGGTTAAGTATAACAATTCATTATTGGATATCCCACTATTTTGAATCATAATCATTCATAGGATATTTATATCATTGAAGAGTATGTCAATAAAAAATGAGTCATATAAATAAGAAAAAAAATCAAGATATAATCCTAAAAAAATTATAGTTTTATAGAGGAATCAACTACTTCAATCAAAAGAATTATTCGTTAGGAATTAAAGTTAAAAATTTACATGATAACATATTATACAATACATACTATTACTAATGTTTCTCATCAATTTTTTTATGCTCATTGGGTATCACCATTGAAGTACTCGATAGAACATAGAATATGTCGACATCCTTATAGGGGGTCACACCCTTGACCATTGGTGGGGTACCGCAATCTTTATAAGTTCAATGTTTTATATAGGGGATTGATTTCATATACATATTGATTATATTGATACTAAAAACAAAACATATGGAAGAATATAAAATAGAGGTTCCCACACCAATCCTCGTGAAGGGATATAAAAAATTATATCTGATATTTAACCTATATGGGAGATTACAATCATATTCTATAGATGTAATACAGGCTATAAAATCATATAAATGGACCAAGGGATCACACTAAAATGAATATGACTATAATAAAGATATAGAGGACCTCAATATTCACTAAAATAATTATATGACATGCACTAGTGGTACACTTGGTGTCTCTTCTTCCCTAAGTCATCATGTGCCTCATCACCTGACATGAAATTTAATCCTCCATATACATAATGTTTTATTTTCGGGTATATGGTTTGTAGATTTCAATTTGGCAGTTTTCATACTACCTAGAAATGACCATGTACAAATTGTGGTGCCACTGTACCATGTCCATGCTCATGTACATGGAAATGTCTGAGTATTGGGGCCTAACTATGTACTATACCCATGACCATGTTCATGGAAGTGTCCATGCCAATATATCCTCTAAGGTACATATTGAGCCTCCAATACTATGTCACATGGTGAGTGAAACTTTTCACATGGTAGGTGATATTTTTATCCTCATGAAACACTAGAACCATATAATAAGAACTAAAAATTCTATGTATTTATCACCATAAACAATGTATTTGGAAATTTTCCAGAAACATAGATACACTTCACGAGTTAACCCCAAATAAAATTTCATCACTATACACTGATAATATCATTCATATATTTTTAATATATAATGGAAAATTTCCAAGACATTATCTGTTTCCATAATCTAGCATTAATATATTCTCTCGATGTCTCTCCCATTACACCCATATTCTGAGATTACAAGTCCCATAAAATGGGATCTCAAAATTTGAACATGATCTATTGTCCTTAATATTCACTATAACACAACTATGATCTCCATCCTCAAACTTATATACGTATATAGTGTTCAAAATATTGATTGGGAAATGGTCATATACTGGTTATTTATCTAATCACCATCCAAAAAATTAACAATGATTATTTCATGATAAAAATGTACAAAAATAAGAAAACATAAACATTAGGAACAAACAGAAACCAAATTTTTATATTGGAATTGATATATTGTTTTATGAATTATTAAAGGAGATGATCCAATAAAGAAATGTCAAATTATTATCTTAGAGAATATAATTACATATTTTCAATATATGATAGACCCATCAATCATACTACTATAGAAATTTATTCATGAACATCCTGGGACAAATTAAAAGTATTAAATCAACCTAATTTTTTTCCTCATGTTAATATAGATCGCTGATGAAGAATGGTTTCCTATTGTGGTTAATGAAAATATCCAAGAACACCAATGTTATTAGTGAACCTTAAGTCATTCTAGTCATTGATCCCTATTCTCATCAGCCACCAAGACTCCTCATTACACTCATATCAATTATCTTATTTATGAAACTAATACTAAGAATTGGTTATTACCATATATTCTTAGAATATATTAGTGAAAAATTTATTAATTAAATAAGTATTTTAATTTTTAAATATTTTTTTGATGACCCTTATGTACAACACTTAATTCTAATAGTATTTATGTCAAACCTAGGGTATAAACTTCTATCAAGACTCAAATGTCTTCACAAATTTATGACCTAAGACTATTTTTGGGAGTTTTTCCATTACTATCCAAAACAATTCATGTGTTATATAATAAATTTATTATTTATATAATATAAATATTGAGTCACTCATGGCCCTAGAACCTCATACTGAATCAATTTATAGATTTAAAAGTATTATTAGATATATTTAATATCATTAAAAGGAAAACCATCATTATATTCTCTAATTGTCAAGTATTTTTTTCGTAGATGTAGAATAAAAAATTAAAAATGGGGAATTTTAGGCACCTATATGGGTCTAAAAAATGCATTTTATATCTTTTATATTGGAATTCGATCACTAAGAACATAATACAGAAATAGGCTACCCATGATATATCGTTTTCAGTAAATCCTCAATCTCTACTAGGTACTCAATAATGATATATCCATTATTTATTTCTATCTCTCCTAATTCAATAACATTCAATGGTTCATGAACATACCACTTGATTTGTGACATGTGAAGATGTTTTGTTCCCAGAAAAACTAAAGTGGTAGGACCATGCTATAATCAACCACATCAACCCTACATAGTATCTGTAAAGAGTAAATGAATCTTGGTGTTATCATTATACCCTATAAAAATCACTATAATCTACATAATGATGATACCTTTAGGAATTAATTTTCCCCATTAAATTTTAAAAGGAATCCATCATCAATTAGAATAGTACATACAATGGATATCTGTAGTTTTTATCCAATCCATGTTGATCGACACTCTCTTAGTTGTATCCCATGCCAACTATGGGAACATGAAGTAGACTCACCTAGATTAGTCCAATTTAGTGTTGAACTATAGGGTAACCCATAAAAACCATCAAATAGGGTAATACCAATGGATCAATAGATGATATTTTTGTATTAAAACTCCACCAAGAGTATGTGATCTCCTAAACCACATCCATCATTCATGGTGTAAACAATCATTTTAAGATGTAAATAATTCCCAATGGCCTCCTACAATCCTTTCAATAATAAGAAGTTAATGTGATTATAATGATAATATATTATCATCAAGGTTACTTAGTGACATTGTACTATTTATTTCATGTAAAGGTATGCCAAATTCTCATCTAAGCTCTTTTATCAGATAGCTAATATGTGTGTTGACTTGGTGACTCATTCTATAATCACCCAGATATAATTATGTCCTCTAAAAGTTCATAGAAACCCAAAATTTATGTCTATAGATATAGCAACCAAAATTCATTATAGAACTCCATGGGGTAAGCTTAAACCCACTTTAACATATTGATCACCCTACAATTACTGGAAAAAAAATGATTAGTTGAGAGAGAAAATATTCTACATACTTATTAATACATTGCCACCAAAACTGAAGTTGTAGGTATTAGTAAATAAATTATATACCTGGAAGAAATTCCATTGGGGGTGTATGAAACTCCCATAGAACCTCCTAATTCAACATCATTGTAACTATTCACCACCCTCTAAAAAGGTTTTTTTTCTTCACACCTACAAAAAAATATAGCAGGAGCATATCCATTTTATATTATTTTATAGAAGGTATCCATGTCAGTATCTCTATATTCATCCTCCCTAACAGGATGTATATGAAGTGGGGGTAATAAACCTTTATTGGATTAATTTATAAGAGTCTTTCTTCTATAAGAAAAATTTCAATGATTTTAGCTAATCAAATTCCTCAACCGAAAAATGTGAATAACATCTCATAATAAGAGTATCTACCAATACATTCCACTTATCATGAGATTAGACAATATCTATGTGATTTTACTTGGGTAAATATTAACGTTATCTCTATCTCATGTTGAAATCATTGTGAAGTAATATATACATGATAATGTTTTTGTTAACATATACTATAAAAATTTTTCCCATAATTTATTGTCACCACATATTTAGGGAGAAGTCTAATATTAATATATCTAGAAATGTTTTATAGTTCTAATCATGTATCCTTAACTTCTTAGACCCATATGCAATCATTTTCTACATTTTCATTAGTATACAACAATTTATAGTCCACGTGAAATATAAAAAAAATTAATATTAAACACCCTATGCAAAAAATATCAAGATGTTAGTGATTTTAAACATATTTCACAAATATTGAAAATCTTGATAAAACATTTACATACATATAAAAGGCACCCCTTTGGGTTCAAATCGGTAAATGGAGCTGATATATTGAATAAATTTGGCCTAAATATTCTTTTCTATTCAATAAATCCTTGAAGACTCTACACCACTTCTATGATATTAGGAGTCTCCCAAGTTAACAATACCTCAACATTCACTGGGTCCACTAATACACCCTTAGAAGAGATAACATGTCCCAAAAAGTATACTACAAAAATCCAGAACTAAAACATATGGATCAGTCCATAATGTTTATGTTCTCTCTGTATGTACAGGGACATCATTATGTGCCCAATGTGATCGTATTCAAATTAAAATTACACAATAATTTCATTGGATAATTCAACCACAAACCCATATAAGAAACATTAAATGACATGGTTCATGAGTCCCATTAGCATTGTTGGGGAGATCATTATTCCATAATTTATCACCATGTAATAATAATGGTCTTAGTGGTACCATATTGTCATTTATTATATTTACACATCAAAAACATGGAGTCAGTAATAACCTACTCCATGATTTATATTCACTATACATATCATTATTATAAAGATATTGAAAAGGTCATCAATCATCGATAGTGAAAATATATTTTTCATAGTAATTAGATAAAATTGATGATAATCCAAAATACCTCAAACTATTTTCTTCCATCTTATAGAAAATCGCTATGGCTGCTTATGGAGAAAATGGTATATTAATTCCCTTCCTCCACAATACTTCTAAATTCACCTTCAACTTTTTAGGTTATGTGGAAAATATATGATATACAAATGATATATGATATGAGGATGAACAAATAAGGTTATTCCTTTAGTGAATGTCTGTGAATATATCTATCTATTGTTGGGGATGTATGATCAACACATCCTCACGAATGTTACCTAATTCACACCCACTTGTATATTATGCTCAAAGGTAGTAGAATACATTGGTACATGTGTGATATTATCTAACTGGGGAGTAATCATCTATATCCTCCTACTTTTAATCCCACGCTCCTATTACCAATTTCCTATTCACTCATAAAGAAAAACCACATATCATCACAACATATAATATACATATTTCACATAAAATAATCAATATCATCCTGAAATGTAAATATAATGTCCATGCATAATATGATTTTATAAATAATTATTGATTAAATAAAGAGATCTCATTAGAATATACATCCTCCAAGAGTTAGATAACACTTTATGAAGTAGATTGTTATTATTGAATCATTTTTTATAGGAGCCTCGATCAATAATGGATGATACAAGGGATCCCCCAAAACACTATATTTCAAACTAGGTAAGTGTCATGAAAAGAGTCTCTCGCACCAATGTCTACCAGTGTTATAGATGAAGTATAGATTATGTTGATTAAATATATCATTATCCATAAAGCCTATGGGTTATATGAATCCACTACTTATATCTTTCCTCGTCCATACCCACCAGGTTCTTGAGCCTATAGTGGACCACCATATGGTGGTGAATATAATAGGTCAAACCAACTCCCACCACCTACTACTCTACCAACTCCTTTACCAAATCCACGACTATATGGAACTCTCGTATACTTCCTCTATATATTATTGGGAGGTCCATAGATGGTCTTTATATTACCTATTTGATGGGTAGGACAATTTTAGCTGATTTTTTCCTGGCCGTCATAATATAAATATGAACACTCTATGGACTGACCTAAACTGTATTGAGATCCATGAATGGAATATCCTCTATCCTTTGATCTCCTCCTATTTTGTCTCACAAATATGAATCCAAATGAAATATATATACTACTATCTACCAAGGTCTCAGCTAATTTTTTCCCACTACCAGCACCAACAGATGGTGTTTACTCTGATAGATTTCCCTCTACCATCAAGTCTCTCTCTACCACTCCAACATAAATCAGAATGAAAATTGATATCACTATTTTCCCTAGCATCTTAGTGGAATACCTTCTCATTATTCCATGATCAAATGATTGGATCTTGATCCATATCTATTAAGTATTGTATGAATATGGTGAAACTCCCCAAATACATTACAATAGTCATGATTCCCAACTGATGTTATAGAATATCTTGTATATGAAATGAAAACAATGTGGATGGATATAACTCCTCCATGAAGAGACACATAAAATTGAACTTTGAGATATCATCATAATTATTAATCAAAATAATCCACTATAACCCTACGAAGCATAGATGAAGAATAATTTCTAGGAACACCATCAGATCTGGAGGATTGGTTATAAGGAGGAAAAATGTAGTCATCGCCTCTAGCTATTCTATAGAAACCTAGTATTCTAGCTCTCAGTGAAAAATAAGAGTTATATACCTTTGATACTCATGATGTTTTCTTATACATCACTCATCCTTAAATAATAAAACTAATAAAATCTAAATCTCAATGAGATTATTAAAAATTATAAAACCTCTTTGAGGTAACACCTCCATTATTGGACCCTATACGGATGCCTTATCACTCATTGGATCATCTTATAGATCCTACTGTTCAATCCTATATATAAAAAATCGATGTGTGATACTGAAATAGAACTTATATTATATGTTCAATGAGAAAATTTGTGAATATGGCTCAAAAGGACATGAAAATCAAAACGGTTTAATATATGATACATTTAAAAAAAATTCATGTATAACCATTGTATATATATCTTGAGTCCAGAAGTGGTTTATCATGATACCATTGAATGGATATATCGTCTTCTGTTGAATAAATGGAGTCCCTGGACTTAATTCCAAACTAAAATAACTTTAATATTATTCCCATATATCCAAAAAAAATCTATTATCATGATAATCACCAAAATATGATACTAGGATGGACACACCTCTGATAAAAATAGTCAAAACCTGACCCATCAAGGATTTCCAAGATGATGTTAACCTGAGCGTGACTCCCCATTCCGACCTCCAAAAATCCCAAGGATGGTGAGTAGTGATGAGTATTCATATCACACACATGGAGGACTTGTGTATAAATTTATTGTATACATGGATTCATCACCAAAAAAACACAATATTATTGGTTAAATCCAACTGACACAAAAAAAATTATGTTCATAAATTATATATTCCATAATCAGAATATGAAAGAAATACCAGAAAGCATAAATGGACAAATAAAAAACAACCCAAAACCAGATTAAAGGGTCCAAAATTCTTTGTTTGATGGGACTGATATCAAATGAAATTTCATTTCCATCCTTGGTATGTCTAGTATAAACATTGCTCCTCCAATTTTAATCCCTCCTAGAGCAATGAAAAATTTCATTTTTTATGCATATGATACAACTTGTTGGGGAAAATACCATATAGGGATCTGTGTATCAATACCAATTAAGACAACATGATATTAACAATCCTATTTAACAAGAGAGTATAAACTGATCAAAAGGTATATAAAAATAATATGAGACATAATGATAATAAAAAAACAGAAATACCTGCAATAGGTGACTAATATAAATGTTGATCCATCCATTTTTATCCACAAGATACTTCTAGAGGGTTTAAGATAATTCATATCTTGGAGAACTCAATCAGGAAGCCCTAATGACATTGGTGGTTCTAATTCAAGGGGTTGTTTTCATTATGTCTCTCTAAGGATGAACTCTCTAAAACAGCAGAGATATCTACACACAGGTTATGGATTACACCGATGACTACTTGGTGAAACACAAACCATAATGGATAAAGGATTCACCACAACACTTCAAAAATGATAGACTATGTTCTTTAGTGTACAAGATACATAATATCGAGCTTAAAAAAACATCAAAATCCTATTTTTTAGAAGTGACAGTTATAAGAAATACATTAAATTGGAAGAAATAAAAAGTATTTAATAAATTATGAAATATATAATTTTCATACAAATTTATAATTTATTAATTAATTATTTGTAAATATTCTCTCCAATTTTTGTACTATCATTTTATCCTATATAAATATATTTTCATAAAAATTGGGTTTTTATTCATTTTATTAGTGAATATTATAATTACTTTATTAAAATTTTAGAAAAAATATTATCAAAAAAATTACTTCATTTATGAATTAAAAATATTATTCTTCTACCTTTTTTATCATTTTGGGATTTTTTAGAAAATTATGTGTTTTTAATGAATAGTGAACAATGTCGAATTTTATAAAAAATGTCAATTTTATTAAATAAATTAAAAATTTTAATTGTCCCATTATGTTTTGAATTTTATTTAAATTAATATAATTATTATTTAGATATATTTCATCCACTAAAATTATTTTTTATCAACATCATATTTTATTTTTAAATATTTTTATTCTGTGGAAGAGAAATGGGATTTTTATAAAACTGTATTAAAGTACATAATGTTAAAACATTTAATTTAATTTTTTTATAATTGAGATTATTTTAACAGATATGTATATTATATATATATATATATTAATTTTGTTTCATTCAATTATTATTACTACTCACATGTTTACTATGAATTCAACTTTTTCTTTAAAATTATATTCTTGAAATCTTGTTTTGTCATTTTGTCTGCTAGATTTGTATTAAGTAAATTTTTTTCAATTAAATGAATTAAATTTATTAAAATGGATTCTATAATTGGAATGAAATTTTCAATATTAGGTGTTATTGTAATTTTATTTTTTAGGAAAAAATATCTGCCTTGGTAAAAAATGTATTTACTATAGTATAGGTTAAATAATGAAGTGGGTTACTATTAAATAGTAAAATAAAAAATATCTAAAAACTACACATAAAAATTTATGTTTTAGGTGTTTATTGACCATAAACAAAAAATTAATTCATGTTTTCTCAATCCAATTAATGGGAATTAATTCCACCCAAATGTGGTTGGCATTCAAATATAATAACCATTATTTAATCACAAACACAACCTAATGTATCAATAACACTCATCATCTCCCTTATTATATTTAAAAGATATAAATCTACTAAAATATATTCATAAACCTATCCTAGACACTTTTCACACATCCTTCCTTCTCTATACTCACCAAAAGTCCAATTCTGAGATCCTTAAGGGGTCTTTCAATGAGGTGATGTTGAGGATGTTACATCCTCAAAACCACCACTCTTAATTTCATTTGTTCTTTTTTCATTCACATATCCTCATTAATCAATAAAATAATAATAAATATACTATAATTTATATACTGGAATGACATGATTCTAATTGAATATCATATATCCATTCCTTTTCACATGTCTTATTATTAAAAAAACTGAAACCGTAGTCCAAAATTATTATGGTTGACCATCTCTATGGATAATGTGTTTTATATTTAAATTACATATTTATGAATGGTCATAAAACTATTATTAGGGTTAAATAATATTTTAATAAGTATATTAATAATTATTTAAATTTCTAAAACAAATATAAATACATAATAATAAATAATAGGATACTAGTTCACGATTGTTGGAAAATAAGATGAAAAAATTAACCTAACATTTACCAATAACATTTTATCCAATGAGTTATCTTCATGACTGAAAACCAAATGATATATGGTAAAATTGATACTTTTGGATGATCACTAATATAATTTATCTCAAAAAATTTAGTTTTTCATCAATTTTACATTAAAATCATTGATTAAACAAAAATGAACTGACCATGAAACCATGAAACAAATACACCTGATACAATGAAAATAATGAAATATTATTAACGAATGGGTGGAAAGAAGTCATAGAAAGAAAAAAAAAGTTATTAGAAATATTAATATTGTTCAGTAATAAATTAATAACATTAATTAGACCATTATATAGGTTCTTTGAACATGTTTGATGTATGTAGAACCTGATGTCTGGGAATTATTAACAAAATTTTCTTTATTTGATTTATATTTTCACTTCATTGATTATGTCGTGCTCTGATTATACAATAAAATATTGTTTATTATCTGATATTTTATATACACTTTTTTATTTAGATTTAATATATATAAACATAAGATGTCAATTTTATTAATGATCACTTAAATGATATGATATTTTTAAAGGAATTTACTTTAGAAAACATCTATTAATTTTCTTCTTGTAAAAGTCAAAATGTATGTTTTCTACATATATGGATAAAATTAAATGGAATGAATTCATGTATAATTAGTATTTTTAATCTTATATTATAAATTAATGCGGTTATATTCAATGAAAATGTTTTAATTTCTATGTGTATAGTTTTTCATATAAAATTATTTCAAAATTGAACACATGTATTCTTTAAAGATTGTAGTTATGATGCAAGTAATCATTATTTTATTGTGATATAGTTATTAAGAATGATTTTTTTGGATGAATGGTTATGTTATAAACCTATTATGTAAGGATATATGGTAGATAATGGATTATTTTTTTGATTATCAATCGATGATGGGTAGTTCCAATATAATCCAAAGATGCATGGTTATGTCATAACCTCCAATTCATTAGGCACTCTATAGTTGGAGGTTGGAAAAATTGGTTATTCTATTTGTAATATTTAAATGTAAAATAATGTCCCATGTAACCTGTATATATTTTATATTCATTTAAATTAGTATTCATGAAAATTTACTGATTTTAAAACAGGTATAGTAATAATCCTTTTTAAATATAATTCCTTTTTTCAGTGAATAAGTATGTTTTAAAAAAAATATTTAAATAATTTACATTGAAATAATTTTTTTTATTATGTATCTTACTAATATTTTTCTTCATTAGTTGCATAAAATGTTTTTTCATAGGATTTAAGGGGAAATGGAGACAAATATGACAAAAAGTGGGAAAATTGAAAATATTTCCTTAAGAAAAAACATGTTTTATTCTACATACTATTCTTTTATGAAAAATGAATATTTCATATATGTTTAAACTTTTAATATACGGTTCTACCATGTATTATTTAATCATACCACTCTAAAATATAAGCCTAAAATATTCTCAAGACAGTAATAATGTGAATTATAGTTTTAAATAATATAAATATATAATGTCAAATGATAGTTCATTACAGTTTGTATCATAAGTCAGTTTCGAAAACATTATATGTTAGGAGGTTGATTAATAATATTTTTATAAGTAAAATATAACAAAAAAATTTATCATGTTAGGGAAAATCATAGTTATTTTTCATAAATTTAATTTTTTTGAGAAAACATGAATAATAGTATCATAGTTTTATCCTCTTTTTTAGATTCTATATTATGATTTAATTGACATGATCACACTAACCTTGATGTTTTTTGTAAATGGATATATCCATTTGGTACAAAAGTAAAAATTGATGTGAAGGTAAATTTGTTGGTAGTATGAATGAGAAAAAAAGTGAAATCTAAGCTATAATGAGAATTTTTTTTAAACTAAACCATCTATTAGGAGTAATGATTAACCACATGAATCATGGTGAGTTTCCTAATGCATCAAAAAAGTTATAAATTAATCCATGTGTATTTTCAAGTGAAAAAAAATAATAGAGGTAAATATATTCAATGAACCATGATTTAATAATTTTGGAAGAATAAACTAGGATAATTTCTTAAGAGGGAAAAATATTTTTTACGTGTGGTAAATGAAGTCATAAATAAATATTCTTCCAAGTGAAAACAGATATGGTATGTTAAATCCATGATGGGGAAATATTTTCCCCCATGCTAGAAATTTATTGTTTAATATGTGGGAGGTATGTTCATTATGAAAATCAATGTCCTAGGAATAATTTGCATGAATGGGTTCAGTTAGACCGAACAAGTATCTATTTAAAAATACATAATTACCTTATATTTTAGGATGAGGAATATAAAAATGAAATATTAAATCTATGGACTATTTATTTTCTTATGTTTTGTATTTGATTAATATAATTACATGATTTATATTTCCATTTACATTATTTAATTATTATGGAATATGAAGGAAAATCATGGATAATGTATTACAATGAACTTAGAAGAAGTAAATTTTTATAGATAAAGTATTTTAAAGATATAGTTGATTTAAGTATGATGAAATATTTATGTGTATTAATACAATTTTGATGATCAGAGTGTATTGTGAGACTTCTATTTATATTTATAATTATGTAACCCTTTACTTTATCAATAGAATATGTTATTTCAAGATTAATTATCATTCCATATTTTCGAAATAATTTTAAATGTGTGGAAAAAATTTAGGGTTTATATGATCTTTGAATATGAAGTAATTATGGGTTCATAGATTTTGGGATGAAAAATTAAAGGTAAGAATTAAAATTTGTGGACAAAACATTTATTTAATTTTAAATATATTATGTATATTTTTCGATTTTTTCTCACATTTTTTAAATTCTATAACGTTTATATTATTATTTTTTTATAAAAAGGTCAACCCATATGATGTGTCAAAACTCACCATATATGGGAAGGCTATGGGAATTGAACCCACAAATAAAGGATGATAAGGGTCCAACACATAGAATTAGCCTACATGATATCATAGTTAGAATGAAATTGTTTTTATTTAAATTAAAATATCTGATAGATAAATGTTATGTTAATTTCATGAAGATATGATTTATTATGTTAGTAACCATGGGATTATAAATTGATTGGATTATTATGTGATTATTATAATTTCATAAGAAGCTCATTATTTTGGTACCCTTATATGATTTTGGGAAAGTGGATACTATTGGATTTTATTTGAGGAATAATGAATAAATTATATTTTGGAAAAATATATGATCATAAAATGGTGTTATGATGATTTAGATGATTTTTGGAAATGATTATCATATATTGGAAATTATGTAATTTAGAAAATTCAATTTTTATATAAGACATTAAGAGTGATTGATGTTTTTTAGGGGGATAAATATTTAACATATCTTGGAAGACTATATTATCAAATCCTTATAATTTTTTATTTAAATATTAGTCTATAATATTTTCTGATTAATTTTATATATAGTTATTTTTAGACATATATATGTTTAAAATTGGTTATGATTGCTGGATTTTAGAGACAAATGTAGATTTATCCATATAAATTTTTTTATTTATTTTTGGAGAATTATTTAATCTATTACTAAAAATTTCGGTTATATATGAAGACTAAATAAAGGATGAATCTAAATTTTTAATTTTATGGATTTTTTGTTCTAGATAAGTGGATTATAATGTTTTAGTTATGAATCAATTATATTGAATATTTTTCTGTTGGGAAAAAAGATTCAATTATAGTGGAATTTGGTTATATGATGAATTTATAATTTACATGAATTTATATCCCCTTATTATCATAGTATTGGTATCGAAATAATTTCTTGACTCTAGAAATGTTAAAAAAAATTCAAAAATTATCTGATTACATTCCATACTAAGATCTCTATGGCCCTTTTAATTATCATTGATTTACGGTTTTGTGATGTTTTAAAATATCACAAGCAGGTTCTATATGATTCTATATCATAATGTGAGAATTAACTTTTATATTCCATGTCCATGTTTTTATAGATGGGAATCTAGTATGAGTTATTAACGATGATAATCATGCATTTATTTTCTCACATTTTAGGTGAAATCATCACAAATCATTTTTAAAATGAAGGATTTCAACAAAGATACTTTGAAAATTCAAACCACTATTTATTTTCAAGATTTCAAATTTTGAGGGTGTAATTAAAATACGGTTGTGTCTAGGAGAATGTAACATCCTGATATTTTAAAATTTAATGAATATTTTTGACAGTGTTAAAGATACGTAACATCCATCATAAGAAAACTATAAAATGTTATTATTTAAATGTCAACATTATAACCTTTCCATTAAATTTTATTGAAGGAAAATTATTAATGAAAATATAAAATATATAATTTTCATAATATTTGAAAAATTATTCATTAATTATTTTTGAATAATCACTCAAATTTTTAGTAAATACATTTTATTCGTAAAATATAAATTTCCTTCAAATATGTGTTTACATAAATTTTATGAGTGAATATTTCAATTAATATATTGAAATTTTATAAAATAAATTTCATAAAATTGAAATATTTTATGGAATAATAGTATCATTTCTTTACTAATTTTGAATTTTTTTGATTTATTTTGAAAATGTTGTGTTATTAGTTTATAGTGAAAAATACCAATTTTGGTAAAAATGTAATTTCTCTTCAATGAATTAAAAAAATTAATAAATGATTTTTTGAATTTTACTTCATGTAATATAGTCATTATATATATACATTTATTTAATTCAATTTACTTATTATTAAAAGATATTATATTTTATTTTAGAATATGATAATTTTTATGATCAAATATCGAGATTTTTCTAAATATAATTATTATATACATAATGTTTATATTTTTAAATTAATGAATATAATACATATTGGAAAATTAATTAAGTGATATTTATATATTATATAAAATTTAATATTAACTTATATTCAAAAAAAAATTCATAGAGTAAATATAAAATAATATTTTTCATGAAAAATACAATTTTTGAAAACTGGATTTTTCATCATGTCATAGATTATTTATTGAAGTATAATTTTATCATATTTTTGAAATTTAGTTACATAAAATTGATTCCATATTTGGAATCTGATAGAGAAAATTAATTAGTAGGGGTATATTAATGTTTTGGCATGAAAAATTCAATATGGTAAAAAATATATTTATCACATTATATGTAAAATATTAAAACAAATTAAAGATTAAAGGAAAAAGATAAAAATAAATAAATAATAAAATATGAAAGTGTGGTTACTTTTTTTCATGGCCATTACCATAATTTAAAGTCTTTAGTATCAATCAAAATTAGTTTTCATTATTTTCACCAAAATGTGGTTAGATTTAAATATAAAATAATTATTAGTTGTTCACTTCAAACCACCCCTCCCCAGGTATAAATATCACTCCTCGCTAGCCTCTTTATCCTTAAAATACATGAATATTTTAAAATAAATTCCAAAACCTCTCATAGAAACTCTCTCCATGTAACTTTTTTGCTAATCTCACAAAAATAAAGGCTATATGATCCTTAAGGATTCCTTCAATGACGTGATGTTCAAGAGGTAACTTTCCAAAAACCACCTCCCATAATTTATTTTCATCTTCTACCTTGTCCACACCTCATTCAACCATGAAATATTAATTAATTTAGTATAATGTATACTCTTTAATTTTATGTTTATAATTTAAAATCATATATACATCACTTCTCTCATTTCCACTAAATCATTGAAACAAAACAATTTTCAAAATTATTGTGGACAAATCTCTTGATGGATAATGATTTTTTGTTTTCCATTGCCTCCTTCAAGGAATTTGGAAAAATATTATTATTGTCAAATAATAATTTAATATGTATATTATAACTTATTTCATGTTCTAAAACTAATATATATACAAAATAATAAATAAAAAACTAGGCTGTTATGGTTGGAAAAAAACTATGAAAATAAATTAAACATTTCTATATGACATTTTTCAAATGAATCATATTCATGATTGAAAAAAATGATATATGGTACCATTTAAAATTTAATTATTCCATTAATTCCAGTTCATTATATTTCTAGATTCTTATTTACAATTTATATGACAATCAATAATTATACACAAACAAACTGACAATGAAAAAAGGAAATGAACACACCCAAAAAATGATAATAATGAAATTTTATAAGTGAATAAATTGTATGTTGTTATAAAATTATAATATAAGGTATTATAAATATTAATACCATTTTCTAATAAATTAATGACATTATTTATACCTTTATATAGTAGGTTTAAACTTGTTTTAAGGAAGCCAACCATGCGGTAAGGGAATTCTTAACCCAATTTCCTTTCTTTGGATTAACTATCTAATACTTTGATTATTTTGTTCTAATATTATATTTTAAAAGATTTTTTATTGTAATATATTTTTTGTACAACTGTTTTATATGTATTTATATCATATATACATAATTGATTAGTTTTATTAGCTCTTACATCAATGATATGATATCTATGAAGGACATTCCTTAACAAATTCATTGTTAAAAGTTTCATTTTAAAATTTTGAAAACCAGTATTATATATATATATGGAAGGAATGGAATTTTCCACATTCATGCCACCTTAATTTTTTGATTTATGTTTTACATGTTTACATTTTTTTACATTCAATAAAAAATTCCATTTTACGGGTCTAGTTTTTCAAAATGTGTAATTTCAAAATGGAAATCATATAATCATAAAAGATTTATTCAATGATTTAAGTATTCATTTTTAATGATAGTGATATGTTTTAGGGTAATTATTTATAATGATGTGTGGTTATGTTATAAACCAATAAATAGTGGTTCTATGATAATTTTAGGATGGGTGATTATGTTGTAAATATATTATGGGTTGTTCTAGGAAAAACCATGGATGAGTGGTTATGTTATTACCTCCAATTAATTTGTCACATCAGACTTATAGGTTGACCTAAATTGTTACACCATTTTTAATAGTGGTATACAAATTGTTTCCCAGTTTACATACTTATATTTTTTATTTTTTTTAATCAAATTTTTTGAATACATATTGACTTTAAAAATTTATGATAAGGATAATTTGAAAACAAAATAGATTTTTCAAATAGAAAATGTCTTTTTTTGTAAAAAAAAATTATGTGTTTCTACTAGACTTATAGTGTCAATTCATTATGTCCCTAACTAATATTTTATGATCTTCATATGTATTAAAATAGTTTTTATATAATTTATGTTTTAATAGAAATAAGGATGATATCAAGGAGAAACTTTTTATGATTGTTGAATAAGATAAAACATTTTTAATTTTAAAGACTTCTGTTTTATAAAAAACAATGGATATTTTATATATGTATCCAATTGTAACATATGGGATTACTATGTATGAGTTAGTCCTAATTAGATAAGACTGTAAACCTTAATTATCATTGTGATTATAAAAATGTGAATTATTCTGTAAAATCACTAGAATATGTAATTTTTATGGGAAATAATATAAAATAAATCATTTAGATAGAGAATAAACACCCTATGTATGGTGGTCATGATGATACAATAAACCCTATATAGAGAATAAGATAAGATAGGGGATCCCAAACCAATCCTCAAGGGGGGATTCGATGAACTCTATTAGAAATATTATCAATATAGTAGATAAAATCATATTCTCATGATATAATGCCACATTATACCCTAATAGAGATGAACAAATGGGTCACACTCAACTGAACAAGTTTTATACTAAAGAGATAGTGGACCTAACCTTTTCTTGAAAGAATTATAAGGAATGTATCAGAGGTACATTTCTTGTTTCATATATCTTGATATGGTGATGCCTCTCCATATCACATGGTATATAATCCTCAATAAACATGATGTTTCTTTTTTGGGTATAAGACATGTAGGGTTTGGTCTCTCACTTGAAGTATTTCCTACCCATGTTGATGTACATATAGTCATGTCTAGGTATTGTGGTCATGCATGTGTATAAGGCCATGTCTTAGTAATGGGTTACACATTTTTACTCCTCCCTTTCCCAAATTCATGGTCATTTCCATTCATGTATACCCTCCACTATAAACCCTTGTCTTCCATCACTGGTACACATTACATGTGATATGTTTTATATTGTGTGTGATATTTTTTCCCAAGTAAAACCCTATCACCGTATAAGAGGTCCTATATAGTGTGTGCTTTCAAAATACATGTATTTTAGTATATAATTTATAGATACTCATAAATTCATCAATCATTCTCAATTATCATCATTACCTACAAATCTATGACTAATCATGCCCAAATATTGTGGAATAAGTTTGACCGATGCACAAGGATTCACTAGTGGCCAAAATCAAACATTTAATATGATAAAAATTCCACTCATGTCATACTAAGATTCCAAATCTAGTGATCGATAATCCCAAATATGAACATCATCCACATTTACCACTAGTTATTATCAATGTGTCAAAAATATTAATCTTGTACCCATGGTAATAATCTATTTTTTAATGATATATAGTGAAATAATTATTTGAAAAGTATTTGTAAAACTACTGGCTAAATAGAATAACAAAGATGATAAAATAATGAATGAGGAGGTAAATTCAAAAACACAAACTTGTTGAATGGACACTAGATAATATTCATGTTGTCTTAAATCTATTTTCCTTATAATGATGAATGAAGGGGAAAAATTAATAAATATTAGATTTCCATTTTTTGAATGATAATCCAAAATCCTCACAACATGATTGACCTGTAAATCAATAAACATGAAGAATTTAATTTATTCCATCATGTGATAATATAATAGGGATCAATCCAAATAAAATTTTACCTACATCAAGTGAAGATCAATCAGTGAGGTAGAACATATTTCCAATTTCGTTTTTTGGAGAGATCGATGATCTCTGATGTCATTTGAGATCCATGTGAAATTCCAATCACTGATCCACAATCTAGATATCCACTAATGCTTCTCAATTTCCTCTTATAATGTTTATAAATCTAAACCTATGAATTTAATGTAATCATATATTTATAGTAAATATTAATTTAAATTAATATAGTTAATTAAATATTGTAATTTCTTAAAATTATTTCACCTATGATAGGTCTTGTAAAGTCCCTATCCTTTTACAGATAAAATTGCATTATTTTAAGCATAATAAAACATCATATTACGATCCATGGATCGTAATGTCCAGTGTCTTTTAAGACTAGGTACATAAAACTTAAAACATGGGGCTAAATAAAACATTTATATATTTATTCATCATAAATATCTTCTAAATCCATTTTTTATCATAAATATTAATAGGATAACCTAGGGATAACATGAAAAATGGGATGAACTAAAATTCTTATAAGGTAATAAACATAATAATAAGGCTTTAGCACATGGGTTAGAAGGAATGACATAATGATATTAAAATCCATGAAACGTATTGAATCATTACATATAAACATGGGGGTATATAAACATAGAGTCACATTAATGTGGTAAAAACATAAAATGTGGCTTTAGAATGAGTCAAGGATCATTGCACATAGATGAGCACATATCAAGGTTAACCACCAAGACCGTTGCATGTAGTTGCACGAGTCAAGGATAATTGCTAAGACTATTGAACATAACGTATCATTATACTAAAAATTACGAAATATATTTGACTGATATCTGGGTGCACCCATAATAACATGTTAATTTATATTCTTTCCACTTATAGAATCATACATAATCAATCATACAAAAACATAAGGGTACCCATGGAATGAAATGGGTATCATAATCATGTCATAAAGGAAAATAAATGTGTGTCTTATAAAAGTGTCTATGAAAGAAATGAATTAAAACATAAATGGAAATTCATAAGGGAACATAGTCATATATCATGGTAATTGATGTCAAATAGAACTGAAAACATGTATAGATCGTATTGAATAAATTTTAGCATTAAATCATTTTAGTGAGATTTCAAGGAAAATACTAAAGAGAATTTAAAATTAAAAAGGGAATAATATTTTCTTAAACCATAAATTAACCAATAATGTTTTCATAATAAAATTAGTGACTGTATAAAACTAATTTTTTCTTAAAAACAAATGATATAGTGCACTTGAAATTGAGTAAGATTTCGAGAAGTTACCTTAAATAACTTTTTCTTATCGGGTTGTATTGAGGAGGGAACCACTTAAAAACATGTTTACATCAAAAAGAGAAAGATAAATGGGAAATGATACATGAATTTTGATCTTGTAATAACATTTATAATATGTATATAAAAATAATATATAACATCATTTGCGTAAAAAGAATGATAGAAGAACCTAATTGAATATTCATGTTCTCCTAAAATCCCTTACCTTAAGTAAGATGTTGTCCTTCACTTGATATTAATGTCTTGGATAACCAAATTAAATTCATTAATTAATATTTCTAGAACCTCTGTATTATGTAATTTATTTATTATATCCTTATTATGCTCATTCCTAACTTTTTTTATGGGTTAATATGTTCAATTTCATTGTTTGTTTCATTGGTTTTCATGATTAGTTTACTTATATACATGCAAGGATAAAAATGTAGGATGATAATGGTTATACATAATTGTATTATTATGTCATAAGTGATAATCCAGTATATTTCATGGTTGTAAAATTAATTTGGTTATTTGGAGTGAAGATGAATTATTATATGAAACTTTAATGATAACTGTTTTGGTTAATTGGTGGTTTTCTGATCATAGTGAAGAAATTTTTTATTATAAATTAATATCATGTGTAAAGAAGATAAAAACCCCTTAAAATAGACATAATACATATATTATAGTCTTTTCCAACCATAAATATGGATTCATGACTAGAATTGATTACATTAATAGAGACTGAAAACACATTGTCCTTAAATGTGAGAAATGCACACATCTCGGGTGGCGTTTTCATTCCTAATATAAAAATAGGGGAAAATAGATTATGATGAATTATTACATTATATTAACAATATTATAGTACATATATGGTATTTTAGTTTTAATTACATTGGTATTAAAGGAAGTGAGGAATGAAAAAGAAAACAATGGAACATGAAAGAAAATAAAAGAAATGAAAAGAGTAGTTTACCTCTTGAATATACATTCCTGAAGAACCACTTTAGGGGAGAGGATTTGGTATTTTTAAGAGACCAAGGGCTACTAGAGGTGGAATATATGATTAATAAGTTATTTGAGGAGAATCCATAAAAGTCACATGGATTGTGAGGAGTGAACAGAAGATGGGTGATAATGGGTTTTATAGAGGATAAGAGGAGGGTTTTCTCAATATTTTATTTATATTTTTTTTTCTAAAGACAAAATATATTATTTATTCATTTATAAAAATTATTAATATATTAATGTTAGTTCTAACCTAAGGTTCTAAAATCATCCATTACTCAATAAATAGTGTATTTAAGATATAATGTATATATATAACAAATTTCCATATTTTACTATCCACTAAAAATTAATGTATTTCATAAAAATCCCAAATAATCATCCAAATAATTTTATATGTGTAGAATTTTAAAATAAACTCCATTTTATGAAAATAATTTTCTAAATATGTGAAAATTAATTTTAAATAATAATATAATTGGGGAAATGAAATTTTAAAATTAAAACTACATTTCGAACAATTTGTAAAATTAATTAAGGTATCTTAAAATTATCATATAATCTTAAGTCATAAAAATAATTATTTTTGAATAAATTTATAAAAAATTAAAATTAATAAATTAATCATTTAATTTTATATAAATATACCTGACTCAAAAAAAATCAATCAATATGATATAATTATATCATATTATCACATATAATACTGATATAGTATTTTTATACTATTATTTGTAAGGTTACCTATTCTCTTAGATGATTTAATATTAATAAAGGTTGTATTATTATTTACGAGGGTAATATTATTATTCATAAGGGTCAGTTACTATTCAAAAAAATTATATTTGTCTTACCAGACTGTAAATATCTTACTTGTTGTAACTATGTAAATCGGATTTTTGAAAATAAAATCATAGAAGTGGCCATATTAAGTATAATTCTCGCATAGTACTTAGTAGTTCAATGTGTTTTTATTTCATGTTATTATACTATATGACAATAATAAGTTAATTTTTATTTATTAAACTTTGGGTCATTAAATTCTTTCCCACTTATGAAATTTATCCCTTTAATTTTTGTTATTCTAAGCTATAAATAGGTGTGAGTACATTTACTTCATTTCTTCCTATAGTTTCTATGTTTCTCTTCATACTTATGTTTACACCATAGTAAATTGACTAGGTGAGTAGTCTTGTTTTATAGAACTTTATCTCCATGATACTACACCTTCACTGGATGTTCCTCTTAAGAAAAATCATTATCCGACTATACCACCTCTAAATAAAGTACATGTGAAGGATTTTTTATGTACTTCCTTAAGAGGGATACATGGAAGACATCATTTACTTGAGACATGGTAGGTGAAAGTTCTAGTCGATAGGCCACAACTACAACACGGTCAAAATTCTCATAGGGGTAGATCTACTTGTGATTTTTTTTATTGTTCCCAAATATGATGATTGTCTTCCATAGAGATATGTGGATTACTACCATGTCTCCAACATTAAACTCAAGGTCTCATCAATGAATGTCTTCATAACTCTTCTGTAGACTCTGGGAAAAATTGATGTGATGTTGAATGGTTTTCACATTCTTCACCATTTCTTCAACCAGTTTAGGTCCTATCAGCTTATGCGCACCGAATTCATCCAAACATTCCAGTGTTCTGCACCTTTTTTCTTAAAGGGAATCATATGGTGTCATTCAGTTACTGGAGTTGAAATTTTTTTGTAGGATAATTAAACTATTGGATGATATAGGTCCCATCCTACTTTGATGTTAATAGAACACAATGTCAATATGTATTCCAGTTTCTAAACAGTTAGTTCAGATTGGGAATTAAATTAAGGATGATATGTCACACTGAAGATCAGTTCAGTGCTTATAGTATGTTGGATAATTTTACACAACATCTTGGTGATTCTCGGATCTCTATTGGATACAATAGATAATTTTACATCATGTTTCCTTACCACCTCCTTGATTTATATCTGTTTAAGTTTATCCAATTAGAAGTCCTCTCGAATTGTGATAAGATGATTTGTCTTTTTACGACAATCCACAATGACCCACATAAAATTATTTCCTTGGGAAGTTGTTGGATGTCATACGACAAATTCCATGGTGTTTTTCTCCCACTTCAATGTTGATATGGGTAGCGGTTGAATCATCCCCTTATACTTATGTCTTTCAGGCTTTACTTTTTGACATAAAAGCCACATTGATATATATATTTAGGCATCTCCTTTTTCAAATTGTACATCCGAATGTTATCTCGAAGATCTCAATACATCTTTGTTCTCCATTGGTGAATAGAGAAGGATGAGCTATGTGTTCCATTAAAATGTTCATTATTTATCTCTATATTGGATGGTAAACATAATCATGACCCAAATCATACAACTCCTTCCTCATTAATCATGAACTAAAATGATTTCCCATTTATAATATCTTCCAACCATTTTATAATTTATACATATATTTATTGTGAATCATTTCTTTTCTCAAATTGGTTGGTTGATAGACCAGTTGAAGAAGGATTGATGATATCCATCCCTTAATGATACCCATGTCCATCCTTCAAAAATCGAAGAAGATCATATCCTTTTCAATCTTCATTATTGATAACGAAGAAAGATCCTTTCTACATAAAGTATCCACAACCTTATTTTCCTTACAAGGGTGGTAGTGGATTAAGTAATCATAATACTTGATGAGAACTAACCATATTCATTGGAAAATATTATGATTATTTTGTGTGAATATATATTTGAAGATCTTTGGATCAGTACATATCTCACACTTCTCCCCATCGAGATAATGCTGTAATATTTTCAAATAAATTTTCATAGCTAAAAACTCTAGATTATTCGTGGGATAAGTTTTCTCATGAATTTTATACTGTCTCAAAAATTAGGATATCACTTTATCATTTTGCATCATTACACACCCTAAGCCCTTCTTTTAAGCATCATATTACACCTCAAAAAGTTCTCCACTTGTTGAGAGGTGTGAGTACTGGCAAAGTGAAAAGCCACTTTTTGAGATCCTTAAAGCTTTCCTCACATTATTGAGTATAAAAAAACATCACCCCCTTCTAGGTAATCTTTTTCATTGTGTTTTAAAAGTGTGATAATTTCTTCACAAACTTTCGATAATACCCGACTAGACCGAGAAAGATGTGGATGTTCATTACCAATGTTTTTCTGGTCCACCCTTCAATTTCCATTGTCTTAGAAGGGTGCACAGATATCCAATTTCTAGTAATTACAAGACCTAATAATGAGACTTCATCCAACCATAACTCATAGTTACTTTACTTTTCATAGTGTTTCTCTATCCACTAATTCATCATCATAATATTGATATGTTCCTCATGTTCTTCCTTTTTCATGGATTATATTATAATATCATCGATAAAGAGTACCAAATTTTTATTGAGGTAATCTATAAATATCCATTCATTAAATCCATTAATATTTATAGAGAATTTTTGAGTCCTCAAGGCATCACTATGAACTCATAGTGTCCATACCTCGTTCAAAATTTAGTCTTGGGAATATCTTCCTTCCTCACCATGAATTGGTGATATCCTTACCGATGGTCCACTTTAGATAAATAACTGGCCCCATAAATCTGATTGAAAAATCCATATATTTGTGGCAAGGGATACTTTCTATTAATCATGATTTTATTAAGATAATTATAATCAATGAAGAGTTTCATTGATCCATCCTTCTTATTGATAAAGATGACTGGGGCACCCAATAATGAAGCACTCAGGCATATAAACCCCTTCTCTAGATTATCCTGTAAATACTTCTTCAGCTCTTCCAGCTCTATGTTGGTCATTCAATAAGGTGTCTTAGATATTGATAGAGATCCAAGAATAAGACCAATTGATAAATAAACCTCTATATCATGAGGAAGACCAAGAATTTCATTAGGTAATAAATCAGTGTAATCCTTCATGATGGGAATATCATCAAGATGTTTCATCTCCTTGGTCTCAATCACTTGAGATATGCATGATTTATCATAATTAAGTAATATCCTCAGTTGAGTAAATGATTCTAATAGATATTCATCTTCCTCAACACATATGTAAATAATTGGAGGATGTGTTGGGATGTGAAGTGTGATCTCACTTTCCAAACAATTGATTTTGGATTTGTATAAAGATAGCCATTCCATATTCAAGATAACATGAAACTCTAATATATAATTTATGAAGAGTTTTTCTGGGAGGTTCAGTCCACAAAAGGTAACTAGGGAGGAGTTATATATATTAGATGTAACAATTTCCCCATTTACTATTCTCACAGATAACTCCACCTCCAAAGTTTGAGGTAGTGTTTGAATAGTTATACTAATATTTCATTATATGAAATAATAATTTGAACCAAAATAAAATAATACATTCTCTATTATTAAATTAATATCCAACATAATAGTCAACACATTACTACCCATATCCACCTTAGTAATGGTTATGAAATAAGCCATTCCTTATTTCCTTGGAGGTTTCTATTTATTTCTTCTGACAACCATTGTATTTGGTAAATTGTTCACAAAATTTCCATGATCCATATAGTTGTAACACTGAACTATAGGTTGAGTGTTGATCTTAACCATTCCTTATTCTTCCACAGTAGTGGGATTCTTCATATGCCTCTAGTATTTCATATCAATATGACCCATTCTTTCACATTTAAATAAATTCTAGGTTCCCCTTAGATAGTTCCAAATATGATTCTTCCCAAAAATTTTGAGATATAGTATGTTCAATCATCTTTTAATATTGGATTTATTTTTCTTACCACTCATATTGGACTCCATTTTTTTATTTTTTTCACTGTTTATAAGAGACCATTGATATTATTCATTCTCTATTTCAAACATAAGGGAATAATAGATGATCTCGTAATAACTGTCGAAGTCACAAATCACCATTGCATTTTTTAGACTTGGATTTAGTATGATAAAGAATCAATCCACCTTTCTCACAGTTTTCATGAAAATTATGGAGGCATGTCATGCAAGCCTTGTGATGTTTTCTTCATATTCCCTAATGGACTCATCTTCATTCTCATTATGTCTGAGGAACTCTCTTTCCATTTTAATATAGAGGTTCTGGGTAAAATATTTATTGAAAGATATTTTCTTGAATTCCTCTGAATCCATGGAATCAGTTTCCTCCTCGGACAATGTATTATTGATCATTTTACACCATTAATCATATTACCCCCATTAAAATTATAGACCAATATCCAAACATTCTCCATTTTTGAGCACTGGAGGACAAATAATATATTTTCAATAGACTTAATCCAATGTTCTGTGAAGAGGGGATCAGATGATCTACTACACATGGGAGTCCTTTTCTACATGAAGGATTAAACGGAATAATTCTCTTTATTTATAGGATGAGGGTTTTCCATATGATTCAAGTTATTATTCTTAACTTGATCTAGTTGATCAAGTATTGTCATAAAGTTTTGAGAACCTGTTCCCATCATATTTGGTATATAATTATAAAATTCTTCTCAAAACCTATCACATTGATTATTAGAATGTGTTCTTATATTTAATTCAATTTACTAAGAAAAATAACATACAATTATAGGGCTTGAATACTTATATATTAATTATAAAAAGGAATCTTTAAACCTAAAATGATAAACTGTTAATGGAAAATTATATCCTAAATTGTGATTCCTTGGGTTCAAAGTAGACTATCCTTGATCTGTTACATAAAATATATTCTTATGGGATTCTTTTTTTTAATAATGGCTCATACTAAGCCTATAAATTTACCAATACATATCCCCTAAGAGTTTCAAACTTGTAGTAGAGCAAGGGCCATTGTTGTTCACTAGTTCCCATTCGATTCTAGCTCAATATAGTGTTTTGTAGTTTTTCACCAAGATACATCTATTCCAGAGCCACGTCCACTGGTTTGTATCCATATAGAGATGTATTTGATTGATAAACCACTTAATATTTACTTACCAATATTTCTAAATGTTTTCTTAAACATTGTATTATCTCTACGATTCCCAATAATGTTCTCTATACCTAATCTCCAAAAATAACTAGACCATCCTCAGATACCAACTATATAAAACCTTTCCTTTTACACATAAAATTACATGATTAATATCATAATAAAACATCATGTTTAAAGATAATGATCATAATTTATAGTGTCTTGGAAGTGTAGGTATATAAAACTGAAAACATGGGACAAAATAAAACAATTATTTTTTTATTCTTCATACAGATATCCTAACTCCAATTGGGCTCATGAATCATAATAGGATAACTTGGGAATAACATGAACAAATGGATGAGCTAAAATCTCTATAAGGGAATAAACATAAGAATCAAGCATTCGCAAAAGTGTTTGAAGGCATGACATAATGATATTAAAAGGCATGAAAAATATGGAATCATAACATAAAAACATGGTATCATAAAAACATAGAGCCATTTTAATGTAGAATAATCATAAATAAAGTAATTTAGCAGGATTCAAGGATCATTGTAAATAGAGGATCCCAATTCAAGGATAACCACCATGATCATGGCACATGGTAGCACGAGTCAAGACTAACCGCCAAGAATGTTTCACATAATGTATCATGTGACTAAACATTACCCAATTAATTGGAGTGCTATCATAGAGAACCTATGATAACATGGGCATGAATATCCTTTCAATATATATAATCATACATAATCAATCATAAATAAATATAGGGGTACCCATGGAATGAAATGGGTATCATAATCATGTCATAAAGAATAATAAATGGGTGTATCATACAAGTGTCCATGAAAGAAAGTAATTAAAACATACATGGACATTAATAAGATAAATTGGTCACATATCATGGTAGGTGATTTCATATGGAAGTGACAACATGTAAGATGGGTATTTAGGAAATTTTAGCATTAAAAAAACTATATTTTTGTTTTAAGGAAAATACTAAAAAGAATTTAAAATAAGTAAAGGAATAAAATTTCATATAACCATAAGTAAAACAAAAAGGTTTTAATAATAAAAATAGTGATTTAATAAAAATAATGGTGTTATAAAAATATATGATAGAGTGCGCTTGAAATTGAGTAAGTATTTAGGAAGTTCCCTTAAACAGGTTTCCTAATCAGGAATTATTTATGAGGGAACCACTTAAAACCATTATATCCTCAAAAGAGAAAGATGAATGGGAATTCATACATGAGTTTGTAGAATGTTCAAAACATTTAGAACATATCCATAAAAATATTAGATTTTGTCATTTGGGAAAACATAATGATAGAACAACCTAGAAGAATAATGGTGGTTCGAGTAAAATCTCATACCCTAAGTAAGACAGTGTCCTTCACAAGATATTAATGTCATGGATAACCAAATTAAATTTATTAATTAATATTTATAGAACATATTAAATATTTAATTGATTTATTATAACCTTATTAAGTCCATTCATGAAATTTTTTATGGGTTATTATGTTCAATATAATTGTTTGTTTCATTTGTTTTTGTGTTTGGTTTACGTATATACATGGAAGGATAAACATGTTGGATGAAACATTTTGTACAAAAATGGAGTTATATGCTCTCAGTGATAATCTATTAGATTAGTTGGTTATAAAATTCAATTTTTTATTTGTAATGAAGATGAATCATTATATAAAATTGTAATGATAACTATTTTGGTTAATTGTTTTTTTATCATATCGAAGAAATTTTTATTTATAAATTAATATATTGTAAAAAATGATTCCAGTGTAAAGACCCGGAGATTTCAAGGAATTTTTTTTTTTAATTTTCTTCGGGATTTTAGGAGTACGCAGTTTCTGACGGCGCCTGATTTTGAGGCCCGGTGTGCCCGGAATCATTTTCCAAAGTTTAGCTCGGGTATGTTCAGTGAACGAATGAGCGGGTTTTTCTAACTTTTGAACCGGTGCTCGGAATAGAATTCTGAGGGCACCGATGGAATTGCAGCACCAGTAATTGCTTAGAAACACCTTTTACAGAGTTGCGTTTGCTCGGGTGTGGTTTTTAATTTTTGGGTTAAGTAAAGGATTAAAATAAAAATGGTGCGACCAGTTTTTATTTTACTTAAGGTTGTTTAACCTCAGCTTAGTGATTGGAGTGGGACCCACAATATCCTACCCACTTGGTTGGATATTTTTGAGGTGGGTCCCACACAAGCCCCACCGTTTCTTTTCTTCATAAACCCCCTCCTTTAATATGGTAACGCAGCCGCACCACCCCCCCCCCCCCCCCTCCTTTAAGTGGAAGTCAACCTTGTGTTTTTCTATTTAAGAAATGCCTCAATTAATATTGGACGGTTAAAACGTTGCAATTAATTCTTTTTAATTGATTGTTTCATTTTTGATTTTCAAAATCATGGATTGAGAAATAAAATTAGACAACTCTTATTTTATTAAGGGTTGTTGGGTTGTGAGAGGCTTGGGAGAATTCGCTTAATTTCTTGAAGTTATTCCTCCTCGACAAAGAACGCGAAGAACACTGACCTCCGACGACGGACGACGGTGAGAGACGCCTTCCTCGGAGATCGACGACCCGACGCGCATCACATCGTTCTTTATTTCCGCGTCAAAGGAAGGGAGACACCGTTCCTCCGCGACGCGACGATCTGCCTTCTTCCGCGGCGATCAATTCTGCAACGTCCCTTTCTGCGACAACCTCGTTCGAAGACTACGCTCGAGGTAGGGGTTGATTATTTTTTGTTCATGAAAAAAATCCTTTTCATTCTTCGTCTTTTAAGCCGTTTGTTATCAACTTAATGGGAGGAGGTCAGACCGCACGAACACAGCCGACTCTCCTCCCCCTTTGTTGTTTTGTTCATTGCGGCACAAACAAAGGTGGCGCGGGGCAACGGAACCGCGCAGAAACAAGGAAGAACATGAAGAAAAAGCGTGGCGCCGTTGCGCCGCGTCGTTGACGCCAAACGAAAATGTGGATGAAGTCGAGGCCACGGAGGCGATTCGAAGACTCCGCTGTTTGATCGTTGTGCGCGGATCGACGGATGACGGCGAAGCGGGACGCAAAGGCAGTATGAGGTCTTCGCAGTGAAGGGCCAGTCCCGGGAGGACCACTGGCGAAGAAGGCAGGCCAGACGGACCAACAGAGCGCGTCCGGTTGTCCGCGGAAGATCCCGCCGATGCGCCGCCGGGGAGGGCCGCCGTGGCTGAAGCCGTGGCGGCAGGCGGCTGGTCCCGCGGCCGTGCAGGACCAAGGGAGACGCGGCGAGTCGCTGCATCCCTGGCAGGGAGTGGCCCCCATGCGGGGGTCGCAGTTTCTTACACGGGGGGCAACCGCACCCCCCTGTCCACTCAGCCGAACAGCAGAGCGGCCATGTCAGCGCGGCAGGCCAACCGGCTGGGCTGCCCGGGCCGGGCCGGGCCGTGCCCAGGCCGGGCCGAGCCGCGCCCCCCGGGCTGGGCCACGCCCTTTTGGGTCGGACCTAGACCCGGTTCAGGTTGACCCGGTTCGGGCCGACCCAGGGGGTCTTGGGCCGGGTCGGACCGGGCCCGAACCCCCTATTTTCGGGCAGTTTCCGTTCAAACTCCCATATCTTGGGTTACGAACCCCCGATCAACGCACCGTCAATTGAGATGTGATCCTTGGATCGAGGCGGTTGTTTTGGTATATTACACTAAAGGTTTCTTAGAACTTTGAGTATGGCTGGGTTGGTTCGGATACGAAACCAACCGGGCCCTCGGAGCAGAAACGCTTATATCTCGAGCTCCAGACGTCTGATTGACGTGTCGTCGACTTTTTTGCTTTCCTCTTGATGAGATGAAACTTTTGGCATGCTTCGCCTGAGTTTTGGATACAGTTGGATAATGGTCGGGTTGGATTGTACCCGAAATCCAACCAGGCCCCTAGAAGGGAAAAGCTGATAACTTTCAGACCGGACGTCTGTTTGACGAACCGTCCGCGGCGTTGGTCACTACTACAAACATGGCCTTTATCAGCGCTAAAAATGGCCTTTATCAGCGCTAGAAAAGTGCTGATAAAGCCAGCGTAGATAAAGGGGGGGTCCCCTTTATCAGCACTTTCGTTTTAGTGCTGATAAAGGACCCTTTCATCAGCGCTTTTAAAAAAGCGCTGATAAAAGTTAAAAAAAATTAAAAAATACTGCCAATTGGGGGGGCTTTTATAGCACTTTAACCCCCCCTTTTACAGCACTTTTCGGCCCCTATACAACACCCCACGCACCCCATGAACCCCCCTCCACCCTTTAACAGCGCTTGCTCCAATATTCCCCATGCGCGCGCACCCCTGCCTCCACCAGGATTTGAACTCGAGACCTCCCCCCTGCGCGCCTAAGCCCTTACCACTACTCTATTTTGATTTGATTTCCAATTCATGATATCTCTATATATATATATTTATATATTTAGTTATATTTATTCATATAGTAATATATATTTATATTAATATATATATATTGTTATATTATAATATATATATATATAGTTATATTATAATATATATAGTAATATTAATATATATATATAGTGGTATTAATATATATCTATATCTATATATATATATATATTTAGTTATATTTATTCGTATAGTAATATATATTTATATTAATATATATATGTAGTTATATTAACATATATATAGTTATATTAACATATATATAGTTATATTAACATATATATAGTTATATTAACATATATATAGTTATATGAATATATATTTATATAGTTATATTAATATATATTTATATAGTTATATTAATATATATATAGTGATATTAATATATATATTTATGGTGATATTAATATATATATATATATAGTATTACTAATATATATATATAGTTATATTAATATATATATAGTTATTAGATTAATATATATATAGTTAGATTAATATATATATATATAGTTAGATTAATATATAGGTATATAAATATTCATATATTGGTATTTTAAATAAAATGGATATTAGTTATTATTTAGATAAAGCTAATATATTTTATATGTAAATATGTTTAATTATTTATTTAAAAAATTTAATTTTTAAGTGCGAATATATAAAAAATATGTACATATAGTTATATATTTGATTATAAATAGCAGTTCATTATAAAAAAGGATGAAATTTTAAAGACATGATATCAATATGAATGTAATACCGTGGAATAAATTCAGTCCCCTCCAAGAAAAGCCAATAATACCCCCTTAAACGAATTTGAAAATCCACAAAATGTTAAAAAATCTGGGTACCCCGACAAAAAACTCAGTTTTGGAGGCCTTCTGGGCCTCTTTTGGCCTCAAAAAACGCTTTACCGGGGCTTCCTTTGATCATAGTGACGTAGAGCTCGTCGCAGGCTTCGATTTGATATGTGGTAGAGCTCAAACGGACACCCGGATCAAAAGTTATGGTCGTTTGAAGTTTGAGTTGCGTTTTCAACATATTTTGGATCTTTTTTTTAATTTTTTTTAATTTTTTAGTCCTCAAATTGTTATTAAATGACTATTACTCCATAATTATTATCAAATTATTAATTAAAAATATTTTTTTAATTTTTTAAGAAGTCATTTTCACTAAATATCTTATATATTAAGTATAATATGTGTAAATGTACATTTATACTTATCTAAAATATATTTAAAAATTATATATTATATTTATATAACAATATAACTATATTTATATATTAATATATTAATATATTTTTAATTTTTTTTTTTGAAGCCGACCCTTTATCAGCGCTAAAAAAAAGCGCTGATAAAGGCCCCCCTTTATCAGCGCTACTAAACAAGCGCTAATAAAGGGGTGACTTTATCAGCGCTTTTTTTAGCATTGATAAAGGCACCCTTTATCAGCGCTTTTTTGAGCGCTGATAAAGGGACCCCCCTTTATCAGCATTTTTTCGTTAGCGCTGATAAAGGGGGGCGCTGCGAAAAACTGTTTTTGTGGTAGTGGGTGATCACGTTGAGAAACGGTCCCTATGAGCATACCCTATGAGATTTCGGGGTGCAGTCGAGATATGGCCGGGTTGGTTCGCACACGAAACCAATCGGGCCCCTGGGACGAAAAGGCTAGTAACTCACAGACCGGGCGTCCGACAGATGCGTCGTCTGTTGCATTGAGACCCCTATGACAAAACGGTCCTTTGAAATACTTCTCCGTGGAACTTTGTGATACTTGGAGTATCGACCAGTAGCTCGTGGAGCGGACCCTCCCGGTGACGAGCTAGCAGAGTGCAGAGACCTAGTAGCTGGCTGAGACTTGACGACTGTTGATCTATCAACTCGGTGTGTTTCGGATAGCCCAGTGGGGAGCGTTTGGTTGTAGCAGCAGACCCACGGCGAAGGAGCTCTTGGTAGTAGTGGCAGACCCGCGGTACTCAACAGAAGAAGTACCTATGGAGGCTATGAGGGGGAGCGCTTGGTTGTAGCGGCAGACCCACGGCGGAGGAGCGCTTGGTTGTAGCGGCAGACCCGCGGTACTCAAGAGAAGAGTACCTCTGGATCCTATGAGGGGGAGTAATTGGTTGTAGCGGCAGACCCATGGTGGGAAGCTCTTTTTTGTAGCAAAAGGCCCACAGTACTCGACAGGTGGAGTACTATAGTAGTCCAAGGTTAGTGGGGCGTGCTTGGTTGTAGAAGCAGACCACTGTACTCGACAGAGGAGTAGTTCAGTGCACTTGGTTGTAGTGGCAGGCCCACTGTACTCGACAGAGGTGGATTTCTCCAGCAGTTTTGGTTTTGACATCATGAATAAAATCCTGGTTGAGCTGATTCTGTGACCTTTGGGTTTATCTCATGATTGAGATGGGTCACTTGATAACTTAGATATATGTATGGTCATATACCTGGGTAGTGGTTATCCGTTGATTTCAAAAATCTTTGTGTTACCTCATGATTGAGATGGGTTACTTGATAACTTGGGTATATGTATGGACATGTACCTAAGTAGAGGTTATCTGTTGAGATCTTCTTTGTGGTTATATTTTTTGGATTTAGTGAGACCTTGAGGGTCTCGGGTCCCTACTGAGTATCGTTATACTCACCCCTGCACGGGCTATGCCCACACATCGTTGTGTTGGTTGCAGATGAAGGGCAGCGCAGACAGAGGCCGAGTGTTCGAGGACTGGATGGTACCTGGAGGTAGACCTCATGATGAGATAGTATCCAGTGGTGGACTTCACGACGAGGCGACACTCGGAGAAGGGTGATGGGCGAGAGCGTTGTGGAGGCTATCTGTACCTACCCTTCGGGTAGGATCCGTGGTGGAAGATCCAGGAGCTGCGCTATCTGTACCTACCCTTCAGGTAGGATCCGAGGAGGAGGAACCAGGAGATGCTTCCTTTCTTCCAACTGTTGTATTTTTTGTACTTTCTTTCAGTTGTATTTGTACTTTCGATTGGGTTTGTATTCTGGCCCATTTACTTTTCAGCACTTCCTTTTTGTACGTAGTGTTTTACTTCTGCTTGTACTCTGTGGTGTTTTGTTACTTTTATAAAGGTAATGTCATCCCAGTTATTGGGATTTACGCCTTTGGTGCTAGTCGCCAGCCCCTGGCCTATGGAAGGCGGGCTTGGGGTAGTCACGGTACGGGCCCCGAGGATGGTTCGTGATATCCATAACCTTAATTTAGGCATAATACATATATTATATTCTACTTTAACTATATGATGGTTTCACCACTGTAATTGATGATGCTTGCATAAAAGGAGGGGAAATGAGAGACGTTGATGATTTATTACATTATCATAGCAACATTCTATTACCTGAAAGGTACTAGATCTATCATAACATTTTGATGAAATTAGGTGAGGATAGAAAATGAAAATAATGGAACTTCAATGAAAATATATTAAATGAATAGGGAAACTTACCTCTTGAATATATTATCCTTGAAAACCTCTTTAAGGGGAAAGATTTGGTCTTTTGAAGAGACCAAGGGCAGGTGGATGTGGCAGAGGGGAATATAGAGAGATTTTATTATAATTTATAAAATGCACAAGTCTTGAGAAATATTATGAGAAGAGGGGTGGGGTGGTTTTTATAATGGAGGAGATGATCATTTTCTCAATATTTTATTTATTATTTTATAATTTTGATCAAGAAAAGAAATAGTATTAATTTTTGTGATAAAAAAAGTAATATGTGAATGTCAGTTATATTTCAAGATTCTTATATCATCCACAACTCAATAAATAGTGTACTTAAAATATAATGAATATATATAGAAAATTGTTGAATTTTACTATTCACCAAAAATTCATGTATTTTAGAAAAATCCTAAAAATTCACCCCAACAATATTTCTACATGTACGATTCAAAAATAAACTCCATTTTATGAAAATAATTTTCTTAAATATGTGATATTTTATTTTAAATCATAATTTAATTAAAAACTACATATTTAAAAATTAAAACATCATTTCTAACACTTTTAAAAAAAATAAATGTCTCTTAAAATTATCATATAATCATAATCCATAAAAATATTTTTAATGAATAAATTTTATGAGAATAATAATTATTAAATCAATAATAAATTAATAATTAAATATAAATGATTCAAAAAACACCAATACTATGATATAATGATATCATATTGTAAATTATAATATGGATAAATTTTCTTTATACATTTATTGATAAATTTGCTTATTTACATGGATAATTTACTATTAATAAGGGTTGAATTGATATTCATAAGTGTAACGTAACTATTCATAAGGGTAAGTTACTATTCTCCAAAAATTATGTGTCTTATCAGACACCAAAAAACTAACTGGTCGCAAATTTGTCTTTAAGATTTTAAAAATTCAAATCACAGAAGTGATAATATTATGTTTAAAGGTCACATAGTACTTAATAGTTCATTATGTTGTGATTTCATGTGATTATTCTATATAAAAATAAGAAGTTAATATCCATATGTTAAACATTCGGTTGTTATAGTGCCCATGCCCAAAATCCAACACAAAAATGTATTATATAATTACTAGGGTCAAAAAAATCTAGATTCAAGAAGAGACCCATATTACAAATCCAACACTTTTTTATGAGTCGTTATATTATTCCACAAAAACTATATGTTTTTTATATAATATATTTAATATTTATATAATATCAATATTGAGCCTCTCCTTACCTCAAAATCCCACAAAGACTCAGTCCCTGTATTAAAAAAATTATTTGATATATTTCAAATCATTACATGGAACACACATATTCATTATAATGCAATCATTTTCTTTTTATAATTATAAAATGAAAAAAAAATCATGTGAACATGTGCACTTCAATTCACATGATAGTTATATTTTATTACCTATAACTAGATATAATATATGGTTACAATTATATATATAGTGAATACATTTAAAATTCATGATATTAAATTGATTTCAGAATGAATATCATCAAATTATTTCCTTCCACTCCACCCATTATGATGCATGTGAGTACTACCATCTCAATGAACAATGTATTTCATTTTATGATTACCATATGTCATTTATGGTTATGAATTATTATATAATGTATAAAATTATATTAATGAAATTATTTAGAATCCAAATATGATGAAACCATTTCAAAAAACATTTTCCCATGTCTTGAATAACGACATATGTTTTGGAAAAATTGAACAACAAACATTAGGTGGTTGAAAAAAGTAAAATATATATAAGTAATTTATGAAATATTAATACAAATGGAATAAAAATTTATTTAAGATATTTTTTTGTGAAACATTATTTTGTAAAATTAAATTTATTATTTAAGAGGACACGTAATATTTTACTATATATGTATTTATGTTAATGATTTTTTATCTCAATTCCACTATAGTGTGAAAAAAAATTAAATTATTCCTACATTATCTTTTATTTTGTGTATATAGAAAAATTATAAATAATATATTAGGCATTACTAATTGTAATTTTATTTATTTATTTTGTTATTGATTTTAATTTTAAGGGGTTTCAATTAAGATTTTATTAAACTATAATGGTTGATTTTACAATATCATTTTTTCTATTTTCGTTCATGTTTTACTTCATATTGAATGATATATATGATATATATATCATAAATCTAGTTTATTTTCATATAATATGATTATTTATATGGTTTCCATATTTTATTACAACTTTTTGTCTTGTCTTTATTCAATGGTGGAACAGATTTTCTTAGGGAGAATCATCCTTATTTGATCATTAATTCATTATTTATTTTTCAAAATATATATTCCTTATATTATTTCAAGAATGATATTTTATAATATCCAATGATTTTTTATTTCAATATTCATCCATATGTGAATTTATTTTAAATGCTTTAAAATGAATATTTTTAATGTTTTATAATAGTCTTGATTTTAATATTGTTTAAAAAAGAGTTAAAGAAAAGGTCTTTTTAACTTATACGTTGTAAATATATTTTAATTTCTCCATAATAATTATTCCATAGTTATATTTTTATAAATGATTCCATGTTTCCCCATTGAAATACCTATTCCATTATCTTATGAGTATTTGGTATTCAAATTATGACAAATAGTATTTATTTTTGTAATAGATTGAAAGGATATTTCATATTTCATACTTGTATTTTGTCTTCCACTAATTTTTTTTTTATATTAATTATATGTTTTCATGATTATATTATTAAAAAATAAGTTTAGAATAATATTTTATTACTCTCTTTAAAACATCATGTTATGTGTTTTGAAATTATTTGTCACATTATTTTTACAATAATGTTACAAAAGCTTCAATTAATTTTATTTTTTAACGTATTTCTTTTAATTCCACACCCCCTATTAAGAAACACTCATTTATAAATATTTTATTTTCAACTTTTCATTATTACCTTTTTTATTTTTAATACATTATTTTTTTTACTAAGATTGTTCTCACTTAATTTTCCTTTTATTTATCTTGTACTATATAACTCTAATTAATTCATAAAAAATTATCTTTCTCCTTCATGCCGATATTTTTAGTGTAATTGAAATATTTAGTAACCTTTCCACTTATTTTATATTTTCTTTAACATATAGGGTCTAAATATTTTTTTAAAATTAATAGAAGGTTTTTATGGAATTTATTTCTTTTAATCGAGAATTATTGATGTTAAAAAATCATGAATGAACATAATTATTTCTAATTGATAAGGAATATTGGTTATATATCATATTTTTGATCCAATGCATTATTAATTTTTTAGACATTTTTATGGGATTGGTGCTATTGAAATCCACAAATTTCATCGCTTGATATGACACTTTAATAAATGAACATTAATTACATAACATAGTGTTCTATTGTATTATCACATAGGTCTAGTCTCTTTGTTTTATTATATAAATAAATTGCTAGTTATTTAAAGATATACATCATCCCCCACTATGTTCATCAGAATAAGAACAATTCCTATACACATAAAAATTTGTACCTTTCCTCCTAACCTGGTTAAAAATACAAATGAAAGGGTTACCTCAAATGTTTAATAAGATTACATATGGGTTATATCAATGATCACATGAATATAACATAAATATAATAGTATAAGAACATGATAATAACTTATTAAAATCATACAAATATGTCATATAATATAATCTTGAGTCAAAGAAAACAATGTTATTTAAAAATAAATTAATCATAAAAGAATCAATGGAATGATCCAGAAGAGAATTACATTTGAATAAGGAATAATTTAATGACATACACTTATGAATAGAAAATTATTTTCTTAGTAATCACATTTCATTTAGAATACTATCATAGTGGAATAGGTTCACTCACTAAACAATTATAATATTAAATGTTGAATCCTAAGATAATAGAAGTGGAAAATATCCCATACTGAATATGGTGCACCCCATATTATTCTCTTTTTAAAATCATGGGATATAAATAATTACCTAGTTCATTGGATAGAGATATTTTATCCACCAAAAACATAATGAATATCATAAAAAAATTGAATAAGATAAAAAAACATCATCATATTAGAAACAATGAAAAGATATTGGTTTTTTAAAAAAATAATTAAATGTATAACCTAGGGAAAATGATTGGGTTTCATTAAAATTTCATCATTTCATCACTTTAAACTCCATGATAATTTAGTAGTTTTCTATAAAATACTTTATTCATAAAAAGGAATTGTATAGAGAATGAATAAGGAATATATACATGGATCATATACCCAATTAATCATATATGAATCAATTTTCATTTCCTTAGATGAATTGAAACACCATTAAATGATCATTAAAACAATATTGAGTAAAACAACATTTCCATTTCAAAATATTTTATTAAAATATAAAAAATTCCAAAATATTGTAAAAATAATTTTATTTTTAAATGACCATAGAATCATATAAACTATTATTAAATTAATTTAGTAATAGTAATAGTGTAAAATTTCATTCATTTTATATAAGTTAAAATAAAACTATCATTTTACATTTTATAACAAAATAAATAAGTACATTGTTACTAAAATGACTAGAACATTCTATATAAATCATTTTTTACAATTTCAGACATTTTTATAAATTAATTTAAAAAATTATTTTTTAAAATTAAAATCATTCATTACTATTTTTTATAAAACATCAATATTGTTGAAAATAGATTTTGGTCAAGGACATAAATAAAGTTGATTTTATTTAAAAATGAATATTTAATTTAATAAGAACTTAATGTGATAATGGTGAAGATAACACATATGTTAAATAAAAATTCATAGGATAAGAATATTCATTTATTTTTTAATAGGTATATCAGACTATTTTATCAGTAGAAAAATTAAAGTGAAAAATCCCTTAAAATAATGAGATTGTAACAAAAATCGTTACCACTATTGTAAAATTTTTAGCATAATCCCAGTGAAAGAAATAAAATCAGATTGATATTAATGTCTCATAATTTTAATTGGATGAATCATAATATACCTTAAAGGGTAGTATATAAACTATTCAATAGATATATGTGGTGTATAGGGAATGTGTCCCACCAAAATAAAACTAACTGAGAATCCCTAAAGTTGTGTCTGAGTTCCTCTATACATGTTAAATCCTTCTATATAAAAAATAGATATTTATTATAAATATATTATTTAAACATACTAATATATATTAAAACATACAGTTTTTACATATAATCAACTATCATTCATTTGATAGCAACTGGTTATTAATATATTTATTCTGGTTAATATCTTTATTCTTTTTCAAGAATATTTTGGATCAATATTTTTGGTTATTGAATATTGAATAAGGTTACATATTATTTATAATTTTAATCATGATATAAATATCATCCATTTTAATTATATAATTTTTTTTATTAATTCACTGATTTATAAATAGAAAGTTAATTATACCATTTATAGATATGGTTGGTCATTTGTACACATAAATATGGTTTTCATTTTTCAATGGATGTAACTACGTAAAGTAAAATAATTTACCTACCTTATAGAATCATTAATATATTTTATATAAAAATTAAATTCATCCTTGTAACCATCATTGTAAAATATAAATAAAAATAAAATCACATTGCACCATTGAGTTGGTAGTTCACTATTATGTGTGTTTGATGATATCATTCCCAACTATTTTGAATGTATGATAGTGTATATGATATTATCATTTTATAATAATAATTATTTCAGTAATACCATATATAATTTAACCACTTTATAATAACCAGAAATGAAATATGGTGGTGTAAAATGATGTGTGTTATTAATTGGAGTTTGTAAGTTGTACGTATGATCAACTGATACTTTGACATCTAATTTGATCGAATGTGGGTAAATAATGGTAGTTTCTTAATTCTAATAACATTTAAATATATGTAGCATAATTAATTCATTATGTTATAACAAATATAACACTTTTATAGAAGATAAAATAATCAATAAAAAGATAGTTATTGGTATAGGATATTGCCAATTCTTTGAAACAACCCATTTAGGTCTCCACCAAATGGCTCTAGAGATGGTCTTTTAGGAATTAAATCTCATATAGCACATTTTCAGTGATATGGGAAGAGATTTTTCTTGTTTTCCGTTGATATATAATGATCAATGTCACTAGAAAAAATAATGGAATACGTTTCTTTTATAATAGAGGGTAGGATCACTCTTTAAATTTCATACATGATTAAAATATTTTAGATAAATTATCATAAAAATGATAATATGGACTATAATTTGGTCTAGATTTTAATTTGTGACCACATATTATACCATTTTTCATATATTATTATTTTTATTATTTTTATGTAATTTAATAAAATATTATTTTCTTATAATATCCTTATTTTCTATATAGATGTTTTTTGTATAATTTAATTTCAACAAAAAAAGTAAGAATTAAAATATAATTCTACTAAATTATACCAATATATCAAATTCATAATAATAAATTCACAGAATGTGTTAAATTAATTAAATTATAGTTCATTTATTATTTTTAATAGAATATTATGAATTTTACTTAATTTAATTGGAGAAATATTTCATCGGTGTTTCATAAGGATTTATGGTTATTACATAATTACTAAAAATTAGTAACAAATTTATATAAGAAAACTATTTTTATTAATCTCAAAATAGACACCAAGATTCGTCCATAATAATATTATATCCCAATGTGGATACATAATAATTATTTAAAAAATATAGGTTGAATTTTAATAAATTTTATTACTTTAAATATAATAACAAAATTTCATGAAAAGGCCTCTAATAATTAAAAAATATTTAATCCTGATGTGATATGGTTAAAATTTCATCAATCTAATAAGATTTTGGTTAAAAAAAAGTGTTGGATTTATTAATATTTTATACCTTGTTTAACATGATTTTAACCTAACCAAGGTGATACATTTTGTCATGATTACTATTCATATTGATGAAAAATAATATGGTGATTTTTACAAAATTTGGACCCACTTTTTAAAAACATGGAATCTCATTTATAAAATTGTATTTCAATAGTTTGTACATATTATATTTAAAATAATAATGTAATACATGATTAAAACTTCTTTTTAGAAATAATACAATCTTAAACATAAATCATGGATGTTCTTAACCCATCCCTCGAAAACAATATTAACTAAATATTAAAATAACTAATTTTATTAAATAATACATAATTTTCTTTAAAATAAATCACTAAAGTTATTTAATTAAATAATTTACATAAAGTGGTTTTTTTTCATGAAATTTTTTTTAATTAAATATATCACTATTATTTTCAAATGATATTATTTTTCTAAATAATTTATATATAATGAATTCATTTATAAATATGTAACCATAAATATTTTATATTATAGTTAGTCTTACTATGACCTACAAATCCAATAGCTATGTGGTAACTATCACATAATTATAATTCAATATTAATTCATATTCCATTGGAACCTGATGTTCTGTGTAACAAAATCTATCAGAGAAATCAAATTAATTTGAAAATCATATATTTCATAAAATATGAGGGTGTAATATTTTATCCAACATAAAATTAATTTATCTTCTAAAATTCAAATTTATAAAAAAAAATATTATATATTTGTTTCATTACATCCTCGGGTTCTCACATAGATTCTATAAATTACTAACTCTTCCATATAACATTCACCATGTTATTAGTCTTGTTTTATATAACAATATCTTTATAATTGAATATTTCTATTGGTTTCTTTCTTCATAAGAAATATCATGACTAATTTTAATGAGTTATGAGTTTAAAAAATTTCATGAATCATCTATATTCTTCCATACAAGAGAGGAATTAAACACATCACAAACAAGGGAGAGGTTTTATTGATGGACCATATGATAAGATATTATCCAAATTAAACCAATATTCTAAAAGGTAAAATATTCATTGGCCTCAACATTACCTTATTTCCATTTATCATAACCATTTTCCATGATGAAATTCATATAAACCCATTGTCCCAAATATTTTACTCTGGGTAACATTAATGATTTTGAGTAAAAATTATCTATCAACTCTGAGATTCCTTTATGTGATGATGTATCAATAATACATTACCTATAATTTTTTCACCTATCTTAGGCCCCATTTTATTTCATTATCTAAAATCATCACAACATGTTGAAGTGATATAATTATTTCCATATATGGATTCAAAATTACCAATCAAAATGTGTGATTTCAATATATTTTAGAAATAAAATTTAATTATATAGAATTTGTATCCCAAAAAATTGAAATATATAGAATAATATCTCAACATAACCTCTATGTTTTAAATTTATCTTTTATAGTAAATATATTTATTTCGATGATATGTCATGTTAAAAGATTACACTATATTTATATCCTAAAGAATATTTATCCAAAACATCGAGGTAAAACTCACATCCATATAAAATAAAATAGAATATGGTACTCCATGCACCCTCATAACGTGATTAATAAAAATTCTATAAACATAATCTAACGAGTATTTTTCTTTGATGTTATTTATTTTTGATGAATTTTTTATTATTTCACAACAACACATATAGTAGTAACCCATTAATATGCTTTGGGGAGTCCTATGAAAAAATATATGGATATTTCTTCAAATTTTCATTATGTTATGTGTAATTGTTGTAGCATCCCATTTGACTTATTTATCTTCTCCTTAACTTTTTTTACTTATTAAGAAATGAGATAACTAATCTACAATATATATATTTATTCTTTCCCATTAGATATATTTTTTATATCGCTACACATATTTTTTACTTCCATCGTGAATAGGTGTTGATTATGTAAGATCCTCATCCAGTGACTCCTTTTTAAAATATGGAACAGTCGAGATCCATTGATAATTCCAGAACCTTATTAATATATCAAAACTATAAGGCCCAAACCTTAAACCTTACTTAATCTTGAGTTATTACAAGATTACACATTGAGGATATTTTCAGGTTTAGAGTTTTAGAGAATTAGATCATAAAACTTGCATTACATTCCACATTTAAACAAAGTGGTTACATAAAGATAGTATTCATTTTTTTCCATCAACGGAAACATATTTAAAATAAAACATGGATTCTTTCTTGACACTTCCTTGACACTATCATCATATCATGTACCTTTCCCTTGACCTGTGAAAAACATTTCAAAAAAACTTGGGATGAGCCTAAAAATCTCAGTAAGGGTTATAAAAAATATGGAAAGGAAACATGAGTTCATATATACATAAGAATGAAATCATTCTTTACCCATAAAACATAGGCACTTTAACATACCTCATCAAATCATGAATAAATCATAGAAATCATAAGACATAAAAGTAACTTGAGGCATTCATAACATTCTTACATAGGGAGTAACCCTCTTGGTTATGTTTGGAATACCCACCACAGTATATTCCCTAAATCTCTTCGGAGAAACCTTAACGTTTCACTCCTTCGCGTTACCCAATGCATTGGAGAGCTATATCGGGCTCACCCGTCCTTAGTTTATCACGGAACCACCCATTTTTACAAAAATTCCAAAGAACCATAACATAAATGTATCACATAAAACATGCATAAAGGAAACGTAACATTTCCACATTTCAATCACAATATAACATTTTAGTATATTGAAATAATTAATCCATTCAAAAAGAAACCATTTCCAAAACCATTTAAAACATTTAATAAAGAGATTTTCGAATCAAAGTGTCCCATACCACCTTGAAGCTTTTAAAATTTTAAACCATTAATATCCATATAAATAAATCCTTAAAACCATTTTGAAAACATGGATATTAATAAGAACAAATATTTAAAACATTTAAAGCGATATTTTGGTTAAAGGGGTTTTACCAAAATTAGAGACACTTGAATACAATAATTGAGGAATAACATTTAGTTAGAACTTTATAATATCATGAGAATAAATGGATTCATGATATAATATTCCATAGGACAGTATATAAACCATATAAGAGTTAATTGGTGCATAACAACAATAAAGTCTCAATAGAAATGTCAAATGTGATGAAATCCCTTATAACGAAGGTATCCTTAAATTGAGGTTAAATCAATCTCAAAATTATGTGTGAAAAATATAAATACACCCAATATAAGTGGATATTTAGTGTAAAACAATAAAAGTTCATTCACACATATTCAAATGATGACATATTCAATAACTACATGTTGAACCCAAAGAAATCGAAATTGGGTTAAAAAGTTCCCTTGGTAAAATTAGACAGCCTAACGGCATCACTTCAAAATTCAGAAAATGAGTTGATGAGAGATAAAAAGGGAATATCATCACTTGAAAATAAAATTTACATGAATAAGGATATAAAATAACATATCCCAACATAATAGTATGTGAATTAAAAGACATAACAAAAGAAGTCTTTTAAAAAGTGGAGGGTGAAAGGTCCCCTTACCGAGTTGGGTAACTTTCGAAACGTACACCCCATGGAAGAAGGGTCATAAAATGAAGATGTGAACACCCATAAATGAAATTATACTGCAAAAATTGTATAATAATGGTAAGTACATACACCACTCAAAGGAAATTGTGGCAAATGTAGCATAAATCTCACGGGAATAAAAGTGAGAAGAAAAATCCCTTACGAAAACTCGGCAGCCTAACGGCGCCACTTAAAACTTCCAAAATGGATTGATGAGAGGGAATAGAGTATCTCATAATATGAACATAAAAATTACAGTAAGAGTAATATAAAATAATATCCCAATAACAAGAAATATGAGCTTTAAAAGGAATGACATAAAAGAGTGTACTTTAAAAGAAAGAGAGGAGTCGGATCCCTTACCTCAAGTCCAACTTGTCTTGTTCGTTTCTTTATATTCCTGAATAATAAACTATGGTAAATTTATAATTTCCTAGGTACCTCATTTAAAAATTATTATTCAGTTCATATCACATATTATAATGTTATAATAATTGATTAATAATGTTAGTTCATATCAGACGTTTTTGCCGATGTTTGGTACATGAGTCAAAAATGAACTTGTTTGAAAAATGATTGTCCATGTAGTTATAAGTAAATAATTTCCAGAATAGTATTAATGATTAAAATATCATATATATCCAGTAAATATTCATTTTATACTATTCCATATCATTTGGAGATAAAAACGAAAAGCAGCGTTCATGGAGACGGTAGGTTGTACGTACACATGAACGCTACTTTTATTTTTTTATTTGTCATATTAACGGAATTAAAAATAAATGATATATATATATATTATAATTACAGTATAATATATATGTTATATAGGTCACATATGATCATTAATTTCATTCTTTATACGTTCCATGTATTGCATGTACGAGTCACATCACTTGAGGGGGCGGTAGTCCACACTTCCTCATATGAAATTATCGCATTTACACAACATGAAAAGAATAAAGGTATGGTTTAAATATAAAATACAGAAGTATATAGTAAACATAAATACCATATATATCATATATGAAATACTTTGACATCATAATGGCCACCTTTAAATGTGTTAAAAGAATATTGAACAATCATCATATCGTGAGGCAGAAAATCGCCAACCACAGAAACAGTATGTTATTTAACTATTAGACGAAGTTGTGTGTAAATGTAGCTCGAATCCTTCTTATAACAACATCCTAGTATATTTAAGATACTGGATTGGTTACAAAAGAAATGAATAAAAATATTTTATGGGGTTGGAGAAGCAAAATAAAACAAAAGGACACAAGTGAAGACATTACCTTAAAATTGGGTAACTCCCTTTGGTTTGAGCTCAAAGGCTTCCTTAGGGAGACTTATGACCAAAGTGAGGCCTCAAAAAGTTATAGAGGGATGTGGAGAGACAAAATGGGCAGGTTTTGGACAAGCCAAAGTCTTTGGAAGTGTGGGTAAGGAGGTAGAGGTGGGGGCCTTTTATAAGAGGAGAGGAGGGGCACTCTTGGAAAGTAAGGAAATGTTACATTATTTTAGAATGAGTTTCGGATTTTATTGGTACCACATTGATGTGTTTCTAGGATAAGGTGATAAGGGTTTTAAATCCACCATCCAATAGGTTTTTTACATGTGTAGGTCTTATATTTAACATTATCTTTCCATTTTATTTAAATCGTTAAATAATAAGGTCATCGTTTCATCATCATGATGTCATAAATAATTTAATTTATTTAAAGTCTAAAAATTATAAAAAAAATACTATAATATAGTAAATCGTTTTATCTTTCCATTGATTATTTATAGTCAAATATATGACGTGTATAACCCCATGTAAAAATTGTTTTAGTAAAACATCTCATGTTTGTGTCATTTTTACTTTAACATTAAATAAAAAGGTATTTATGTCATTTTCCAACCAAAGTGGCTCCATGGGGTCCCCAAGTTGACCCATGGATTTTCTTGGTCAACCATGACACATCCAATGAGGGTAGGACATGTGTCTAGGTCATTTCATTTTATTAAAACATTATTCTTACCTTAAACTACACTAATTACCTCTAATCGCGATTAAAAACTTAATAAGTTACTATTCACCAAAAAATTATTTTAATCCCATTGAACCAAATTTTACTTCTTAATGAAAACCATGTATGTCGGATTTTTGAAATTCAAAACAAAAAGATTGCAAAATTTCATTTAAACGGAAAATCAGTTTTTATAAGTACCACTTAGTGGTTTCACTATTCATCAAAAATTGAAGTTTTTCAGAAAATTACCAAAAGTTCACCCTAAGCTATATTTGATATTCCAAATTAAAAAATTATGTCTATTTTAAAAAATTCAAAATATATAATTTGCATTAATTAATTTAATAATTAATTCCCACTGTCAAAACAAATAGCGTGTTTTTATGAAACAAAATGTATCAAAAGATTGACACTAGTTTAAGTCCGATTTCAAAGTGAAATTAATTCCAACGACCACTATTGGATTAAATGGTAAAAATATATTCTAATTTAACTTTAAAACCAATTCAAAAGATAATCTAATCATATAAAAAATTAGATTAAAAGTGGTTTTGAATTAAAATACAACATTTTTCACTATTCATTAAAAATTGAACTTTTTCGGAAAAATACCAAAAATTTACATGAAGTAAATTTTGATGTCCCGATTCTAAATAAGAATTTTATTTTGTCAAATAAAACACATAAAATTGTTAAAAAGTGGATTTAAAATAGGTTCTCCATCAAAAGGCGGTTAATCGACCTTTTAAAGAATATTAGAATGTTTATGCTTAAAAATTGGATTCATTCGCATTTTTAATCCTCTAAAATTTATTGTAAGGAGTAAAAATATTTGAAAAACATATATAATAATTTTGTAGTTAGTTCTGTTCATTCCTGCCATTACAATGGCTAGGCGTAAACTACTATTTAAAATAATATTATGTTATTATTAGAGTGCAACGTATGATTCCCAAGAAACTCGTTGTTGCGTGTTGGGTACACCATCGAGCATAGCATCCCCTTTAAAGTAATATTAATATTTTATTCACAAATATGGATAAATATAAAAATTTCATATTCTTTATTTACCTGGGGTGTTACAAAAACTAGGGTTAAACATATTTACATTTCATAAAATCTTATAAAAATTTACAACTCCCTTCTGTACCACAATAATCAGGATATGGATAAATTATTGAACACTCATTTTTGAATACTATGATTTCCACCTTCTTTGATGATATCAATATCCATAATTTTTAAATAAAGAGATATTATATAATTTTTTATCCTGGTCATAGATAAAATAGAATTATCCTTTTTTCTCATATCATCTTCCAACATTATTGATTTCATAGGGTGGTAATGTGTTGACTATTAATAATAAATAATTAAATCTACCCAAATTACCTAGAAAATATTCAACTCATTTTTTGTGAGAATATAATTAAAACACTTATAATAAGAATAAGAATCACACCTTTATCTTTATACGTAATAAGTTTAAATAATTAATACAAAAATTACCCCAGATAACTCCAAATCAATAGTTGGGTAATTTTTCTCATGAACATTCAATTGGAATTATAGATAACCTATAACCATATTTTTCATTATGAAAAAACATCCAAAATCATTCTTCGATTCATCATGGATGATTAAAAACCGATAAAAACTTTATTGTAAAGTAATCATCAGATCATTGACTATGAATCTAATTAGTTTTTTTAAATTTTATTCACATTGATCTATATAAATGAACAAATCCCCCATCTAATTATACAAGGTGAGTGAATTATATAATAAAGACTAATTATCCACAACATGAAAAAATATCCATAAAAGTTAAACCTACATATCTCAATCAGATTGGGTGGTCTAATCCAATGTTTCATAACATGTGTCATTGAAGGATATACTGATATACCAGAACGTGAGATTATATGACCAAATAATGGATCATTTTGAAACCAAACATTATTATTGGTTATTTTTTCATAATTCTTCCCCTTTATCATGGTATTTCGCACAATTATAAAATAATATTAATTATTATCATTAATCATTAAATATTTAAGAATATATTCACTAAATATTACCATTAACTCATCAAATTAATATCTAAGGACGCTATTAATTAGAAACATGATGATAAGAAGTGAATTAGTAATGCCAAATAGAGTCTCTATAAATTCCTAGTTTCTTTACCATATATGAAACAATTTCTTGATAAAATTGTCCTTATTGACCCTCATTTGGAGAAATACAGATAAAAATTTAATATTATAAGAGTATTAAGATCTATTAAATTGATCAAATAAGTTATCAATATAGGGTATGGGTTCTTTTTCTAGAATTTGATTTGTCTGTTTTATTGATAATAATTGAATATTCACATTGATCAATATTTATATTAAGCAAAATAATTAGTGTATGCCATGGTGATATACAAGGATGAATGAGTCCCTTATGAATATCCTCCAAGAATTTATTATTCCATTCCTACAACTCAATCAAGGTTATTCTATATTGAGTATTTAAAATGGGTGTATAACTTGGTATTATATTTATATTGAAAACACCATCAAAATTTTGTGGAATTCCAAGAAATTATTTTATAAATACATTAGAAAACATTAAAAAATAAGAATATGTTTGATGTTGAGTTTTCCTATAATTATATGTGATAAACACCACCTTTTAATAGGGATTCATACATATACAATATTAATGATATTACCATCAGAATATTGTATTTTATTATAACACTGATTGTTGATCATGATTTATTTAGGAATGTAAAATGTGAATTCCCATATCCAAAAAGTAATTTGGTATTTTAGTATATATGGAAAATAAATTCTAAAAATAACATCAAACTCATCTGGAGGAATAATAGCAAGATTTTCTGGATGAAAATTCACAAAAAATTCAATTATTGAATAATCATGTTCTTGAGTGATCATATTACTGTTACTTCATTATTATTCTTACTAAATAAGTAATCTTTTTAGTGGTAATGATATACGTATATAAAATTATTATGTTTTCAATGTTTAGGGAGATCTAGAATCGTATAATATACTGTAAATCATATAGTTAATCCTTATTATACCTTTTACTGAATTTTTGAGAAACGCCTCATCAAAAATAGTGTCCTAATTAGATTCACCTTTTTTACTATTCTTATGATGATATTATCATCGATAATTGTACTTCACATTCATTTATGTTCACTAGTGAAGATAGTTCCCATACTCTTTGAATTTATAAAACTAGAGTGTGGGTGGTATATTCTATGGTTATTTATCTCTATTCACATCATTAGATAATTTATTCATATAACAACAACAATCAATTTTGATATGACCATCTATTTCCCACATAAATAAGTTATAAATCCTGATAATAAATTTGCACCATATTTTTTCCATACATTAAGCATAAAGAAATTCTTATCTTTTTCGACCCATGATTTTTATCATTTTTATTGAATTGAATATGTTCTTTCCTACCAAAAAACATGAAATTAATGGGTTAATTCAAACTATATCTCCAACTTAATGTAATATAGGATGATTTATTCATTTCTTATAATTCCCTTAATGGATGGATCTATTTGAAGCCTTTTATTTATTTATCTGATGAATATATTAAGATTATATTCATGTTGGATGATAATAATGCACGAATACCTTGAATTTCATGAAACATTTTCCTCAAAGGTTCCAAAATTTTCATTATTCTTATTTTTAACAAATGGATTTCGTTCTCCATAATTATATGATGAAATTGATGGAATTAATTACTGGTTAATAATATCTTAATCTCAACCAACACAGTAAAATTTTATTCTTCTGGAATGATGATGTTATAAATAATAGGCCATAATTGATGTGATTCATATTCAATATGGTAAACAATTAGAATAATATTCTAATGTTTTGATAACTAAATGAAAAAATGTATTTTATATGGTATGTATCCATATTCCCAAAAACAAGTGGATCAGAAAGAGAATAATAATACGGTGGAAATTATATCATGATGTACTAAATTTAATGTTATCAACTTATTTTTACATTTTTAAGTATATTTTGATTCAAATCATAAGAATTTGGTGTTATAATATTAATTATATTATTCATTCTTTCTTTAAAACATTCATATCTTCATGTAGACAACCATTTCAATACTCATTTCTTTCAAAAAAAACATGTTTTATTTAGGTTCCATCCATTGAGTAAAAACTAAAAGTATAGTGTGAACAATAATAATAATACTGGGAAATAGAATAATCGTGAAAAATAATATATATCACGTAAAATTCATGACACATTCTACAATTTTTCATTTTAACCTTTTTTATTCATGATTATTACCATAACATTATGATTTTATCCATTACTCAGACGTATTCCTGGTGTTCTCACTAAAGTTATATCATTATTTTTTCCAAAGGATTGATAAACTCTTCTCTAATGACAATGATAATTATTCATTATATTCTTTCATAGATATCACATCATAATAGATGAAAATTAAATACATAACATAATGATCCACTCCAAAATAATATTGGTCTGCTTCCATTGGAAACATTGTTACATAAACAACTCATTCATAAAATATATAGATCATCTCCCACTCTGTTCTTTATATAAATAAACCATTTTATAAAAATAATACTTTTTACCATTAATAATAACCTGTAGAAGTAAAGCATAAGTAATGCTGAACTCAGATTCTCGACAAGGGTAATCAAGGGATATATTAATTATCACTTGAGAATAAAATGAACATAAGGGTATGATTATATGAGAATAACTAAAAAATAATACCATAAATATCATATATAAATATATTTATTATTGAAATAAAAAATGGATATTGAAAAATAATTATTTATAAAGGAATCAAATAATAAGGACCATGAGAGAATAACATTTTCATATAATAGATGTTTGTGGAATACACATAATCATAGAGAAAGAAGTCCTTAATAGTTAAGGATCAATTCAAACACTATTACAGTTGAATGGGTCACTCCCCAAACCATTATAGTAGTCATTATTAACTACTAATACCATCATAGTTGATGAAGTATCATACTAAACTAGATTAACAACCTATTCATATCCTATTTATCTTATGAGATATAAATCCTTAACCAATTCCTTATAGGGTGATATATGTCTCACCCATTACATAAAAAAAATCAAACATTTGTTTTTCACAAGATCATAAAACATTAATTATATTAGACACCATTTAATGGAAAGGGTTTCATAAACATACCATCATAGCTTAACTAGTGGAAGATGAATATGTTTCATTAGATATTCAATATTTCATCATATAGTAACCCATAGAATAGGATATAGTATCCTAAAATTCATATCATCATAATCATAGAGAATAAAAATAAATAACATGTATTTTATAATTGGACCATATTTCTTATAAAATATAATTCAAATCAAGGATTTTGTTCTTGGATTAATTAAAATACCATTAAATGATAATTACCAAATTATTGAAGAAAATAATTTTTCCAAATTAAAATCACATCTTAATATTTTAAAATATAACAAATATTATTGATAAACATTTCCTTTAAAATAATATTAGATTTATGTTATGTAATATTAAAATCATTGAGTGGTCATAATGGTGCGAAATTTTTTTCTTTCCTTATATCTAAAAAGAAAATATTATTGTTACACTATAATAAAAAATTAAAAAGTTCTACATTTATAAAATGATAATAAAAGTTCATTTGAAACATTTTGAAAAAATTAAATCATGTATAAAAAAGTAAATATAAAAATCATAGTATGATAATAAAAACATTATTAGAAAAAAAATTATAAAACATTTAAATAGAAGAAATCTGTTTTGACCTAAGAGTGAAATAAAGTCAATTGTCCAAATAAATATTTTAAATTTCATGAGAATATAGTGAGAGAGAAAAAATGAAGACATATATTTTAAGGAAATAAATATACTATAATAAAACTAATGAGATTACTGATAGTGATATTATAATATTGTATCATATGACACATAATTATAAAGAATCTTTATAAACAATGATATCGTAACATAAAACCCTTACCACCTTGGTAACATTAAAATCACAAAACACATGAGTGTAATACCATTAGATTGATATTTTATCTAGTAATTTTGTTTTAAATAACACTAAAATTAATTAATGATAATTATATACACCATAAAAAAGAATCATGTGGTGTATAATGATTGTCTCCAAGAGAAATGAAAGTGAGATTAAAATCTCTTACCTTAGGTCTGACATACTTCATATGTGTTGGATACTACATTATAATAAATATATAATTATTATAAAAATAATATTGAACCTAAATAATATATATAATACCCTATATAATTTACTTATAATTTTTATCATCCTTTTTATTAATAATTTATTATTAAATTCACTTTATTAAGTGATATCATCCACATTTTCCAGTGTGTTTTGGTTCAGTTGTTTTTTGAATTTTATTTAGATCATGATTAAATCATCTCCAGAATGATAATAATGAAATATATATGATAAAAAATTATTTTATAAATATTTATAGTCATTCATAATGTATATATAAAAAAATTAATTACACCTTTCATTGAGATGGTATGGAAACCCAATTCTTGAATGTAGTTTTCATTTTTTGATGGATGGACAGAAAGACGGATAATTAAAAAAACTAGATTCCAAAATAATTAAAAAATATATATTTCATATATTTATTCATTGAATTATTTCTTATTATTATCCATGTATATTATTAATTAAAAAAAATATTGCATCGATTGGTAGAGTTGGTATTCCACATATATACATGATGAACGTTATCATTTTCAACAGGTTAGAATGTAATATAGTTGATATATTTTTATCATATAAGATGAATATTATGTTATATATATGAAATATAAACATTAAATCCATCATAATAACCATATATGATAGATGGTAATTCATAATGGGTTGTATCTCTAGGTGGAGATGGTATGTTATATGTACTCACGTGTGATACATTCACTTCCCATTTGATTGAATTATATTGAATGAAGGTGGTGTCGGAGTCATTATTACATTTATATGTACTTATTATACAAAATTTATTATTTTATGAAGAATAATATTGATTTATATTAGGTAAATGAATAATTTATAAGAATGTGATTCATTAAGGTGATTATATGTTCATATAAACAACTCCATTATATCTCCTCTTAAAAGATATAGTTTTTGGATTTTTTGAATACCAACACCATTATAATGTGTTTAGGGGAGTGTAGAATGGAACATGGAAAATTATGGTTCATCTTTAATGCAAAAATTGGTGTGAAGAAGAGAAAGTATGGGTTCCCATTTATAATAGAAGGGAGGGTCACTCTTGAAATTCTTAAAAAGGCACAAATATATTACAAAAAATCCCTAAAAATATTTCACCAAATAGATTATTTGTAAAGACTTGGAATTTCTGAGGAATTTTTTTTTCTTAAATACATGGGAATTTTACGAGTCTGCAGTTTCTGACGGTGCTTGATTCTAAGGCCCAGTGTGTCCGGAATCAATTTCTGAAGTTTTGTTTGGGTACGTTTAGTAAACGTACGAGCGGGATTTTATATCTTTTGAACTGGTTCTTGGAATTGAAATCCAAGGGCACTGTTGAACTCGCAGCGTCGGTGATTTCTTAGTGAGACCTTCACCGTAGTTGCGTTCTGACGAGTTTGGAAGATAGTTTTTGGGGGTTTTAATTAAATTGAATAAAATAAAGTATTGACTTTATTTTATTTGGGTGGTTAAAACCTCCAAGGGGAGGTTAGAGGTGGGGGCCACCACACCCTAACCTCACATGGGAGGTTATGGAGGTGGGGCCCACCCGAGTATAACCTCCCTTGGGAGGATATTATTAGGTGGGGCCCACCTGAGCTCTTTAACTCCTCTAACCCCCTTTAACCCCTTGGAACCCCCAATTAAGTGGGGGGGGGATCTTCACATTCCCCCATTAATTATTGAGCCTCCACCCTCATTAATTAAATGGGTTGTCACTTTTAATTAATCTCAAAATTTTGAATTCATTATACCATCACTATAATAAGATGTATTATTATTATTGTGGGGGTTGGCATAAACATTGGTTGGGAGAATTAAGGAGAAGAGAAGATTTTGGAGAACTCTCTAGTGAAGAACGCAAAGAACATTAAGACCACCATATTCGACTTTGTCATCCCTGAACACTTTTCGACGCATAAGATTGAGAATTGGGAGTGCGTGACAAACGCGGTGAACAACGAATCGATGCCCGCCACTTCCCACGTCTTCATCTACGAACGAAAAAGGAGGTAGGGGGAATTTGAGTTATTTTTATATATGAGTATAAACCTCCATTCTTCGATGTTTGTTGAGCACTTTGTTTCCAAATGCTATCGCCATGACGAGGAAGGCTCGGACCGCACGAACACGGTCCGACCCTCCCCTTTGCTTGTTCTTTTTTGATGACGACGGAGGCGGTACATGCGGTGATGGTGAACAAAGGTCAAGCTACCCGCGGCCTCCGCGAACTGCGCTGCCCCGCGGCACCACGGCGCGCTACCCGCGCCCTCGCGCGCTGTCGCGGCGCACTGCCCGCGCCGCCTGCCTGTGTGCCCCGCGTGCTGCCCAGCCCTGTCGGCGCCCCGGTGCACTGCCTACGCCCTGCCTGCGGCCTGCCTGGCACCCCTTGCCCTGCCGACGGCAAGACCGGTGCCCACGGGCCCTACCAGCAGCCTGACTGGTACCCCGGCGCCCTGCCAGTGGCATGCCCAGTGCCCCCGCGCCCTGTCGGCGGCCTGCCCGGCGCCCTGCGGCCCCGTGCAGTGGTCTTCTCGGCGCCCCAACGTGCTGCCCGCGCCCTTTCGGAAGCCTGCCCATCCTCCCGGCACCCTACCCGACACCCCTTGACCCCCTGCCGCGGTCTTCCCGGCGCCTCAGCGTGCTGCTCGCGCCATGCCGGCGGCCTTCCCGGCACGCCAGCGCCCTGCCCGGCGCCCCGCGACCCCCTGCCGCGGTCTTCCCGGTGCCCCGACGCCCTGCCCGGTGCACCCACTGCCTACCCGGTGTCTAGCCAGCCTGCCCGTGCCCCGCACAGCATGCCGCTAGCCTCCCGGTGGCTGACCTTCCAAGCCACACCCCTCGCAGCACTGGCCGAACCGCCCGCGTAGTCTGCTGGGCTGGGCCCAGCGGACCGGGCCCAACTTAGCGGGATGACCCACCAAACGGGTTGGTTCAGACCCATCGGGTCTATCCGGGTTGACTTAGACTGGGTCGGATCAGACTGGGTTGGGGCCGAGTCGGTCCGACTGGGTCGGACCGGACCTGGGCCCACTATCGACCCTTTGCTTACTTGGCCACATCTTTGGCACTAAACATCTGTTTGATGAACCGTTAGCGGCACTGGTAATCTCAATGAGAGATGGTCCCTTTGAGATTACCCCACTACAGTTCGGGATATAGTTGAGATACGGTCGAGTTGCTTCGTACACAAATCCAACCGGGGCCCAGGACTAAAAGTCTAATAACTAACAGACCGGGCGTCTGAATGGCATGTCGTCTGTTGCAATGAGATCTCATTGACGAGACGGACCTTTGAGATACTTCTACATGAGAATTTGCGACAGTTGGAGTTTCACCCAGTAGCTCGGGGAGCAGATATTTCCAATGAAGAGTAGACAGAGTGCGGAGACCTAGTAGCTAACAGACCTGACGACTGCTTGACCGATTCAACTCGGAGTGATTCGACTAGCCCAGGGGGGAGCGCCTTGTAGTTGGCGGTAGACCCACGGTGGAGGAGCGCCTGGTAGTTGGCGGCAGACCCACAGTACTTGATAGGAGGAGTACCTTGCAGGCTATTAGGGGGATCGCCTGGTAGTTGGCGGTAGACCCACAGCGGAGGAGCACCTAGTAGTTGGCAGCAGACCCGCGGTACTCGATAGGAGGAGTACCTCAACAGTACAAGGTTAGTGAGAAGTGCCTTGGTGTCGTGACAGGCCCACTGTTCTGGACAGAGGAGGAGTTCTCCATCAGTCGTGGTTTCGATAATGAAAATCCTGGTTTGAGCTGAGTCAATGACCTTTGTGTTTCCTCATTATTTTGATGGGTTACTAGAAAACTTAGGTATATGTATGGGCATATACCTACATAATGGTTATCCATTGATTCATACTTTGTGGTTTATCCTTGTTGGATTTTGTGAGACCTTGAGGGTCTCGAGGTCCCTAATGAGTATCGTTATACTCACCCTGGAATGGGCTATGCTCACACCTCATTGTGTTGGAGCAGACGACATACAGCGCTGACCGAGGCAGAGTGTACAAGAACTGGACGGTACGTGGAGATGGACCTCATGACGTGATGGTACCCAGAGGATACAGATGGATGTGGAGTGCTGAGGAGGTTATTTGTACCTACCCTTCAGGTTGGATTTGTGGTGGACGATCTAGGAGCTGCTAGACACCTTCCATCTTTTTGTCTTTTAGTTGTACCTGTTTTGTATTTTCCTTGTACTTTATTGTTGGGATTGTATTTCCGACCACTTTTACTTTCCAGCACCTCTTCTGTATTCAGTTTTTCTTAGTTTTTTGCTTCCAGTTGTGTACTCTGATTGTGTGTGTTACTTTTTATAAAGGCAATTCCTTCCCAGCTTAGGGAATTATGCCTTTGGTGCTAGTCGCCAGCCCCCGGCCTATGGAAGTCGGGCTTGGGGTAGTCAAGGCACGGGCCCCGAGGACGGGTCGTGACAAATTGGTATTAGAGGAGTCAGTATAATGCAAAACTTAGGACTCTGATATTTCTTTTTTGTGAAGTAATGGTGTTAAGGTTACCGAGTGTGGTTTTCTATTCAGGGAGTCCAGTGTTGTTGCGGCGGTTGACGTATCCATACACCAGGACCCTGACTACTGATTTCTGACTTAGTGCACAAAAACACTGATTACGTGTGTGTTTTCAAAAGCATTTCTTTAAGTCAGCTCAACCAGGTCAAATCACCAGGTATAATTATTTGACTGTATCACATTTTTTCTTTCAGGATGCCTCCCTGCGGACGACCAGTTAGAGCCCCGAGAGTTGTACGCACTGACAGCCCGAAGAGAGACGAGGCTTCGGTGCAAGGACCCTTTACAGCTAAGGAACTAGTGGTACCACCTCCCATTAGGCTATAGATGCCACCAGCCCTAGAAGCAGATGATTCACGCTACTTGAGCGTGCTACACGAGTTCCAGCGCCAGAGGCCACCCAAGTTCCGGGGAGAGATAGACCCACTGGTGACTGAGGATTGGCTGGAGGCTATGGTAAGAGTCTTCAGGATAGTAGGGACACCAGCAGACTACATGGTGATCCTTACTGCCAGCCTCCTTTAGGCAGCAGCTGGTAGATAGTGGAGCCTAATGCTCCAAGTCGACGATGAGGCGACGCAACTTTGGGCAGACTTCGAGAGCCTGTTCTGGGTGAAGTTTGTCCCTGCCACCCTTCATGCGGTGCGGATACATGAGCTACTTCATCTTCAGAAGGGTAGTATAACAGTAGCGTAGTACTCAGCCAGGTTCACCGACCTCTCGTGCTACTCCACTAATATGGTATGGGACCTATTCTTCAGGGCACAGACCTTCGAGCAGGGACTCATGCGAGAGATCAGAGCCTCAATGATCTCCCTCAACATCCCGACGCAGGAGGGGGTGTTAGATAGAGCCATCCTAGTAGAGAGTTTCCTTATTGAGCAGTCACCAGCAGCAAGACCTAATACTAGTTGACACACAGTGGAGTCTTCTGAAGCTGGCAGTAGACAGTTGTTGCAGAGGTCCAAGAGGACCATACCTATAGGTGGACGACCGCATGACTCCGGATCGGTAGTGCGGGGCACCCGGAGTGGAGACAGATCCAGAAATGCTAGGAGCGGACAGTGTTGTAGGACCCTGGGACACCCTGAGAGGGGAGGGGTGAATCAGGGTGACAACTTTTTCTTTTAATGTGATGTATCTTTTTCCCATGTTGGTAGGAACTTTTTAAACTTGTATAATGAATATGATCAGAAAGAAAACATTCACATGCAGAGAGATGACACAGAACTTTTTACTTGGTTCACCACTAAGGGCTATGCCCAAGGAGCGTACACCGACAGGTTTTCAGTCATAACAAATTCCACTAAACATCACTAGATGTGGATTACAAAGTTTTGAGCACAGACACTCTATCTCAGGCTCACTTCCTTTATAAAAGTTTAGGGATATCTCACTGCATCCCTCGTGTCACTCCCATTGACTCCCCCTGGCTCACTGCCTTTGGTGAAGTCCCACTCAGTTTATAGATGTGAAGGTTTCTTCATCATCGCTAATGAATGAATCCTCTATTGTATGTATATTCTCTGTTGAAGTACAACTTCCACCCGAAGACAAATCTCACTTTTTACCAAAGGTATCACGCAAAATTTCAGCTTTCGCGCAGCCCCAGAAATACTGGTGTACTTCAACAACACCTGGCGTGCTTCCATAATCCAGCACGCAAGTTTCAAATTCGGCGCACAAGTTTCAAGACGGCATGCAAGTCCAGCTCTCCCACTTGGTGACACTAACTTCTTCAACTTCAAACTTGCATGACTCACTTCATTTTATGCCCAAACCGATTTTGGCGCACAACTGTGAACTGTCGCGCTTATTCAAATTCTAGCACGCAAGTGTCACCACACCAACTGTGCGACACCTTCTTCACCAGCTCTAAACTTGGGTGACTCAACCCCTTTCTCTCCCAAAACACCTTGGACGTGCAGCAAACTTCTGTCACGCAACTTCAACTTGCGCGACCCACCACCACTTGCGCGACCACTACACCTGCCCGGCGGGAGCTCTAATTTTCTCTAAGTCTGAACTTTGTGCCTAATGATGAGGGGTCAGCCTATATTTATTGGAATTTGGATACCCTACGTGGCGTCATGCAAGTCTTCCCTTGTTATGCAAGTTTCGGTGCGCAAGTACTTGTGCGACCAAACAAAAAACTTGGGCGCCCTTCTTCCTTTTCCATATTTTCATGTTCTCATCTTGAAAAACAAAAGGCGCACAAGTATCCTCTTCTTAAAGTCAACGAAGCGCAATTCTATTTTCCAAAAACCACTTTTCTTCATTTATTGATTTTCAAGCCCAAAAATTTGGCAAACACTGGAAAACGATGCAACTTTCAATACTGTTATCTGCTTGTTTGGTATGATCACTTTGCTAGCACACATTCTGAACTTTCTCTGAGGATTGACAATAAACACAAACCATACTATACTCTAATTCATGCATATAACGACCATGGTTCCAAAAATATCCTCCTTTGGGTTTGTTGGTAATCAGTAAATAAATTCAATAGAGCACCAGCCATAGGCAAACCATAAATGCAAGAATCAACTCAACCAACACTCTAAGTCTACGTGAGCAATGCTCGGTGTAGAAAGAAAGAGAGGAACCTTGAATTGGGTTCTCGTGTTTTGTAATTCTCAATGACGCCCAATAAATTCTCTTACAGTGTCACAGAAGCATTACATGTCCAATGTATTCCTTCCCATCCTATTATCGACATTGGATTCTCAACGTGTCACAAAATAATTACATGTCCAAATTTATTCTTTTCTCCCCAACTGACAATAAACCCAAAGACCGGTAATTGTTCATTGTTCAGCTCAAACCACACTCACCTGGATAGTATCTCCTCCACAGTCCTACATCGCATCCATAAACTGATTAAAAACAATTAACATAACTGGGGAGAGGGGAATTGTGTAACCTCCTTATGAACTGGGAGGTGGCTGAACACCGAGATTCAACCGATGCTTTTCAAACACAGTCGCTGACAGTGGCTTGTTTAGGATATCAGCCACTTGCTCATCAGTACCCACATGATCCATTCTAATCACGCCTTGTTCAACTTTCTCTTTGATAAAGTGATACCTAATTTCAATATGTTTTGTACGATAATGATGAACCGTATTCTTTGTAAGATCAATTATGCTCTTCTTATCATAGTAAATCACCATTGGTTACTTCACTTCATCACCAATATCTGTTAATTGTTGCTTCATCCATAGCAGTTGAGTGCATGCCTTTGTGGTGGATATATACTCGTCTTCAGTAGTACTGAGAGAAGTACTTTCTTGTTTCTTGATCAACCAGACAACACATTTATTCCCAATATAGAATGCTCCACCATTGGTGGACTTTCTGTCCACTACATCTCCAGCCCAGTCAGCATCATAAAATGCTGATAATTCACTGTCTCTTCCTGAAGCAAAGTATAAGACACAATTGTGAGTACCTTGAATATACCTCATGATTCTTTTTACTCCTGTCATATGTTCCTTTTTTGTATTACTCTGAAAGTGGGCTGCTAGACAGGTTGCAAAGACAATATCTGGTCGTGTCGCTGTCAAGTACAGTAGGCTCCCAATTATCCTCTTGTACTTGGTGGGGTCTATAGATGTCACATCCTCATGCTTTCCAAGTTTGGTTCCAACTACAATTGGAGTTGACATTGGTTTGGAGTCTTGCATGTTAAACTTCTTCAGCAGCTCTCTTGCATACTTTTCCTGAGAAATGGAAGTGTAATCCTTCCTTTGAATCACCTACAGCCCCAAAAAATATGTGAGATCCCCAATCATAGACATTTCAAATTCTGATTTTCTGTGATTAGAAAACTCATCCACTAATTTCTACCTGCTGCCACCAAATATGATATCATCAACGTAGACAAGAACCATGAATTGATCTTTTCAAGAATTCATGGCATATAGATTGTGATATACTCCTCCTCTTTTGAATTCCATCTTCTTGAGATAAGAATCCAGCTGGGAGTACCACGTCTATAGTGCCTGTTTCAAGTCATAAAGTGCTTTCTTTAGTTTGCAGACCTTTGTTTCATCAGTACCAAGAAGAAAACCCACTAGTTGTTTAATGTAGACTTCTTCTTCATGTACACCATTTAAGAATGATGTCTTGACATCCATTTGATATAATTTATATCCTCTTTGGAGATCCATGGCAAGGAACAACCTGATTGACTCTAGTCTATCCACTGGAGCAAAGGTTTCTTCAACATCAACACCTTCAATCTGGGAGTATCCTTTACATACCAGTCATGCCTTTTTTCTAATAACACTTCCATGATCATCAAACTTGTTCTTGAAGATCCATTTTGTGCCAATCATATTGTGACCTTTGGGTCTCTGGACAAGATCCCATGTCTGATTCTTGTCAATCTGATCTAACTCTTCATTCATGGATTTCTCCCATGATTCATCCTTTGCATCTTCTTCAAATTAGGATGGCTCCACAACTGATAGAAATGCAGACTGTGTGTTATTACTCATCCTCCTTGTTTGATTGGGTGCACTCCTATCTCTAATTATGTTAGATGGATCAATCTTAGCTCTACGATTTCTCATGTGCGGTTCAGTTGCATTCTCTCCAGCCATAGATTCTTCTTCAGAATCTTCTTCTAAGTCAACATCATGATGTGACTGCTGAGTGTTTTTTACAGCTTCCTCTATTTTTGTATTTTTATTTTCTCCACGTTCACTTTCTTCCTCACTTTCTGTCACATCAGCATATGATGTCCTTGAAGAATTTTTGGTTTTCTCTTCATTTATATTAACATCACTTCTTTCCACAATCCTTCTTAATCACTTTTTGAAACACTTTTAGGCTTTTCTATTCATTGATTATCCAAGGAAAATTCCTTCATCTGCATTGTCACCATACTTCCCTTGATTTCCTTCTTTGTTCCTAATGAAGAATTTACTTCCAAAAACATGAAAGTATTTCAAAGAGGGTTTCCTTCCATGCCACAATTCATATGGTGTCTTCATCTCACCCATATAAAGTCCTGTTTGATTTTTAATATATACTATAGCTTGAACAGACACTTTCTAGTAATTCCGTGGAATACAACTCTCAATCAGCATAGTTTGTTCCATGTTGTTCACTTGTCTATTCCTACGTTCAACAACTCCATTTTGTTGTGTAGTTCTCACAGCAGCTACCCCATGTTGTATCCCATGATTCTCCAGGTAATTTTCAAATTCAATGGACGTGTATTTCCCTCCATTTTCAGATCGCAACACTTTGATTGTTCGTCCAGTATCATTCTCAGCGATTCGCCGATATGTTTTCATGCAGTCAAGCACTTGTCATTTCCTGTGAATGACCATTATACATGTCATTCTACTGTAATCATATATGAAATGGAAAAATTACCTTTCTCTATCAGTTTGGGCAACATTTATCATCCCTCATACATCTATATGAATTAGATCAAGAAGATGAGATTCCCTTTTCTTCTTTGGCTGATAGGAACTACAGACCAACTTTCCACGAATGCAAGCATCACAAGACTTTTCATGCTCCCACTTTAGGATGGGAATGTCCATGACAATCCTCAATTTTGATATTTTTTCCATGTCTTGTTGATTGATGTGTCCCAGTCTCTGATGCCACAAACTGTTTTCTTCTTCAACATTCATGTAACAAACATTATCTTTACTATCAACCTGATACAAGTTGCCTTCTGTTCGGCAACCCTTCATAAGTGAATTCCCTGTCTTTCCCTTGATAGTGCAGCCTTTCTAATTAAAATTAACTATAAGTCCTGAGTCACAGTGTTGACTCACGCTAAGTAGATTATGACATAGGCCAACAATATAAAGGACTTTAGTATTCTTTAGTTCTCTATTAGCTAATTCAGTAATTCCAATACCTTTGACTTTCAGAGCTCCATCATTAACAAATCGTATTGTACCATCAACCTTCCTTTTGATGTCCGTTAACAGTACTTCATTACCTTTCATATGAGACTAGAAAACTCTATCCAGAATCCAGGTGCAATTGATTTTTGTAGCTTTGAGGGAAAACTCTGCAAGATTGGATTTCTCTATCTTCTTCTTTTCTTTCCAAGAGATATTGGATTGAGTATAAGATATTGATGGCCTTATAATTATTTCTTCCACATAATCAGATTATTCATACCCATAATATACTTCTAGAGGAGAAAACCTATTTGTGAGATCAACACCATTAGGTGGGTGAATATTGACACGTCTTTGAGAGTTGTATGAATCTCTCCTATCAAATCTATGCCTGCAATACATAGCCTTATGGCCAAAGTTAGAACAATGAAAATAGTATCCATAGAAACTATTTCTTCTATAAGATGGATGATATGAAGTCAGTCTCCTTGGTTGGCATCCTAGATCTTCCTCATTAAAGTATATCCTTCCCTCTTCATAGTATGACATGATATGGCCTAGATAGCCACAGAACTGACACTTCATGAGAGTAAAATTCTTCTCACTTGAATTTCTCCTCATGCCTTCTTCCTTGGGAGAATAGTTGAACTACCTATCATTTCTGAAATTTTGTGGATAATTTTCAGTTCTTCTTTTAGTTTGGATTGAGGGTTTCTTTTTCAGAACTTCAAGTAATGTTTCAACATGTCCAACTTTTATCTTTTCTTTCTTTTGGATCTCTTTACTTCCAGAAGTTGATGTCTCAGCTTCATAGCCAATTCCACTCTTTCCCATGCAAGTGGGTCTTTGATCACTCATGATATTTCCAACCCCATATGAACCACACTTGGCTCTTTCTAGTAATTTTTAATCTGATAATCTTCCAAAATTAAATTTCTTCTTGCCCTCATTTTTGGTTGATTGACATTCAATTTTACTCCTAAAAGTAACAAATTCTTCCTCAAGTCCCTCAATAGTCTTGGACTTCTCTTCCAGTTTGGATGAAAGGTCATTTATGACCTTTTCTTGTTCTTCAATTCTGAGCTTTAGTTCCAAAACATCATCTGTGCTTTCAAGGATTGAATACTGAACTCTCACTAGTTCTTCTAGTCATTTAATTTCTACTTCATGCTCATCAACATATTCTGATGATTCTTCCACCATTTCCTTCCACTTATTGCATCTCTTACATTTATTCTCAATCTTGGAAAAATAATACTTAATTTGTGTCTTTGAATCACCATTAGGAGTAATCTGATTATCTATGCCTTTATTGATCGAGGATTATGACTTTTCAATGGTAGCCATCATGGAGGCATGGTTTCCTGTTTTAAATTAGGGTTCTTATTCTTTACAAAATTTAGTATCCTCATCTTCCTCTTCACAGAAAAAACTCTTCCTCTGTATTTTCTTTCCATATTTGAAGTATCTCTTTTTGAAAAACCTTTTCTGAGGCTTCTCGATTTTTTCATCTTCATTATCTTCAACATTGATCTTTCTTAAACACTGAGAGGCAATGTGCCCAACTTTTCCACAACGAAAACATGTGAGAGTTAACTTCCCTTTGAATTTCCATTTTCCCTTCTAGAACATATTTTAAATGAGAGAAAGAATTTATTTTTCTTCGTCATCTTCACCGCTACTATATTTTGAAATTTTCTGTTTATCCATGGACTTGAATTCCATTTCCTTGCTCACACGAGTCGTATAATCTTCTGGTTTGACCCTCATTTCATATGATACCAAGCTTCTCAGTAGATCATCTAGATAAAGTTTGTAAAGATCTCTTTCCTCAAGGGCTGACACCTTTGCATTGTACATGGGTGGAAGTCTTCTTAATATTTTCTTTACAATATCAATGTCTTTGATTTCTTCGCCTAGACCCCGAATTGATCCAACCAATTTAGTAATTCAATTGAAGAATGATTCTTCATTCTTGTCTGGATGCATCTTTAGATCATCAAACCGATTGTATAGGAATTGTAATTTTGTCTCCTTAACTTTTCTATATCCTTTATAAATATTTTTTAGTTTATAACACATGGATTTTTATGAGGTGAAACTCATCACCTTTAGATAGATCTGATCAGAAAGGGCTACGGGGAGAGTATTCTGCGCTTTAGCATCAGCATCAAGAATTTTCCTATCAGCATCCATCATATCCAGCCCTGTTGGATCAGTAACATGAATACCTTGGACAGTGGAAAAAAGGACTTACATTCCAAGGGATCTTATATGAGATATCATTATATTCTTCCAGATCTGGAAATTACTTCAATCGAAGATAGGTACTCCCCTGACATTGACTGCATTCTCCATGACGATAAAGGATAGATTCAATACTAGAAACCTCCTTCTACTACCACTTGTAGGACCCCGGGACACCCTGAGAGGGGAGGGGTGAATCAGGGTGACAAATTTTTCTTTTAATGTGATGGATATTGTTCCCACGTTGGTAGGAACATGGTAAACCTGTATGATGAATATAATCAAAAAGTAAACATTCACATGCAGAGAGATGACACAATACTTTTTACTTGGTTCACCACTAAGGGCTATGTCCAAGGATCATACGCTGACAGGTTGTCGATCGTACCAAATTCCACTAAAATTCACTAGATGTGGACTAAAAAGGTTTGGTCACAGACACTCTATCCCAGGATCACTACCTTTAAAAAAGTTCAAGGATAGCTCATTGTGTCCCTCGTGTCACTCCCGTTGACTCCCCCTGGCTCACTGCCTTTGGTGAAGTCCCACTCAGTTTATAGATGTGAAGATCTCTTCATCATCGCTAATGAATGCATCCTATACTGTATGTATATGATCTGTTTAATTCCAACTTCCACCCAAAGACAAATCTCACTTTTCACCAATGGTATCGGGAAAACATTAAACTTTCACGCAGCCCCAGAAAGACTGTCGTACTTCAAACACACCTGGCACGCTTCTCCAAGCCAACACGCAAGTTTCAAAGTCAGCATGCAAGTTTCAAGATGGCATGCAATTCCAGCTCTCCCACTTGCACGACACTCACTTCTTCTACTTCAAACTTGCGCGACTCACTTCCTTTTACGCCCAAACTGATTTTGGTGCACAACTGTGAACTGTCACGCTTCTTCAAATTTTGGCACGCAAGTGTCACCACATCACCTGCATGACACCTTCTTCACCTGATCCAAACTTGGGCGACTCAAACCCTTTCTCACCCAAAACACCTTGGACGCACAGCAAACATCTGTCGTGCAACTTCAACTTGCGCGACCAACCACCACTTGCACGACCACTACACCTGCGTGGCAGGAGATCTGATTTTTTCTAAGTCTGCAATTAATGCCGAATGAGGAGGGGTAGACCTCTATTTATAGGCATTTGGATACCCTGTGAAGCGGCACGCAAGACTTCCCTCAGCATGCAAGTTTCGATGCGCATGTACTTGCGCGACCAAACAAAAAACTTGGGCGCCCTTCTTCATTTTCCATATTTTCATGTTCTGATCTTGAAAAACAAAAGGCGTGCAAGTATCATCTTCTTCAAGTCAACGGCGCACATGTCTCTTTTCCAAAAAACACTTTTCTTCATTTGTCAATTTTCAGGCCCAGAAATTTGGTAAACACTGGAAAACGATGAAACTTTCAATACTATCATATGCTTCTTTTGTATGATCACTTTGTTGGCACACATTCTGAACTTTCTCTGAGGATTGAAAACAAACACAAACCATACCATACTCTAATTCATGCATAGAACAACCATGGTTCCAAAAAGTGTTACTCATGCGGAGGGCTTGGTCACATGGCTTGTGACTATCCGACCCGGCATTATGACGATCAGCAGACAGTTGAGCGACCTCCTAGACAGAGGCAGAGGTTTGATCGAGGTGGTCTACAAGGCGAAGGAGGATGTGGTAAAGGATCTGGTCGAGTATCTGTAGGCGGTCGACGTTATGAGGTGCTACTTCTACCACCACCAGAAGTACCACCCTGACCGCAGGGAGCAGGTTGAAAGGGGAGAGCTCATCTTCAAGCAGTTGTTTCATATGACCATGGTGCTCTAGAGATGATTAGAGGTACGATCTGTGTCTACTCCACCTTAGCTGCAGTTCTTATAAACACAGGTTCCAGTCACTCTTTCATTTCCACATCCCTCGTTCGGAGCTCGGAGATTCTGACAGAGCCGTTGGCTCGATCCTTATGGCTGGAGACTCCTACGGGAGCAGACTCGATGATTACGCACTGGTTCCGGTAGTGTGAGATTACTCTAGGAGGTGAGAGATTCGGCTGGGATCTCCTCATAGCAACGTCGAGGCCTTACGATTTCATCTTGGGTATGGACTGGTATCTATAGTCCATGCTCAGATTGACTGTATTAGGCACAAAGTGTGGTGTGTCCGCACGGATGGGACCAGGTTCACCTTCACCACCAAGAAGGGAACCTTTTCAGCACATAACAGACTTACTCGGAGGATGTTGTAACCGATCACTCACCAATTGGCTTTCCTTACCCTGAGAAAAGTTGATGTGGAGAGTCTAACATATATTGTATTGGTGGACCAGTACGTGAATTTTTTCCCTGACGATGTTCCAGGACTACCTCCTCACAGAGAGGTATACTTCTACATTGACTTGTACCTAAAAATAGTACCGATATCTACTCCATCATATCGGATGGTTCTCGCTGAGCTTCGTGATTTGAGGGTACATCTAGAGGACTTATAGGGGAAGGGATTCATCCAAACTAGTGTTTCTCCCTAGGTAGCCCTGATTCTGTTCGCCAAGAAGGCGGACGGGAGCTTGAGGCTCTTTGTCGACTATCATCACCTGAACCAGGTGACCGTGAAGAACAAGTACCCACTTCCAAGGATTGACGACCTCTATGATCAGCTCAAGGTATCACGGTGGTTCTCGAAGATAGACCTCAGATCAAGTTATCACCAGCTCAGAGTTCGAGACGAGGATGTGCAGAAGATGGCCTTCAGGTGTCTGTACAGCCATTACAAGTTCCTGGTTATGCCCTTTGGTGTAACCAACGCTTTAGAAGTGTTCATGAGTCTCATGAACAGGATCTTACAGCCTTACCTCGATCTCTTTTTCATGGTCTTCATCGACGACATACAGATCTACATGACTACTAAGGAAGAGCATGCCTACCATTTGTAGGTAGTACTGGACACACTCTGAGATCATCATCTTTATGGTAAGCTCTCGAAGTTCTAGTTTTGGATTTTTGAGGTTCACTTTTTGGGGCACATCACCTCGGAGGCTATAGTTGATGTGGATCTAGGGAAGATTGAGGTGGTACTTTCTTGGGAGCCACCCAGGAGTGTGATAGAGGTACAGAGTTTCCTAGGTTTGGATGGATACGATCAGAGGTTCATTCTAAACTTCTCCAGAGTTGCAGCACCACTTTCAGCCTTTATGAATAAGGGGAAACACTTCGTGTGGTCAAATAAATACCAACAGAGCTTTTAGGAGCTGAGGCAGAGGCTGACTAGTGCCCCCATCTTGAGGCTTCTAGAGGAAGGCGTAGGGTATATAGTTTACTGTGATGCATCAGGGACCGGACTCGGGTGTGTCCTGATGCAGGAGTGAGTAGTGATCGCATATGGATCTCGGCAGCTGAGACAGCACGAGCAGAACTACGCTACCCATGACCTGGAGTTAGCAGTAGTGGTTTTCACCTTGAATATGTGGCTACACTATCTGATGGGAAAACCTTTTATCGTGTACTCTGATCACAAGAGTCTCAGGTATATCCTCTCTCAGAAAGACCTGAACCTAAGACAACAATGTTGACTTGAGTTCCTCCAGGACTATGACTTCAAGATAATCTATACTCCTGGGAAAGGGAACATTGTTGTGGATTCTCTCAGAAGGAGATCAGGCATTCAGCTTCTAGGAGAGGCGACAGAGTAGCTAACTCCCTTACAAATATCCTTTGTGGATAGGGATGGAGCAGCCTATCTTTAGTCTCTTACAGTCACTCCTCCACTTCTTCAGCGAGTCAGGGAGGCGCAGTGTAGATACCCAAAGCTTTACGTACATATACATTACATTACTTTTGAGGAATACTTAATACATGACAAAAACAGATGCCCAAATACCGTATTATTTTAGTGTCTTTGGAAACTCGGAACATAATCTTCTAATCATGGTGAAATATCTTCAACATCACCCAAAAATATCTTCCAATTTGGTTTTCATTCCTTTAACCTTTATTTATATCCTAGGGAAAATAAAACATAAAAAGGGTGAGCTCAAATGCTCAATAAGGGTAAATATGGAGAAAATAAAACAATCCCTAAACATTTGAACGTAAGAACATGAACATAAATCATCAAAATCATGAGTAATGACATAAATCTTGGTAGTGCATATGGAATAGATCATAAAGGAACATTAAACATGATAAAATAGCATGGTAATAAAACATGTAATTGTGGAAACCATTAAGCACATGTTATGATTTCTATAGTATCCAAGGCATTGCTACCAAGACCATCATAGTGGAAAAATTCCCTTACTGAATTGAGTTCACTCCTCGTTCTAGCCCTATATCACTAAACCGAATTAACTTGTCGTTCCATCCATTTATATATCATGAGATATAAATCTTGACCCAATGTATTTTAAGGAGATATAGGTCTCACCCAGCTCATAATGAAATCATTCTTACTTGTTCCGCAAAATAAACATAAAACATTCATCATAACCCAAATGATAAAATGGGTTTCATAAACATCATCCCATCATCACATAATCCATATAAAACAAATGGATATCATTTCATCATAAAAAAAATCACACCATGTAAATAATAGAGACATTATACCTGAAACATAAACATGATAAATAATGTCATCTTAGATGGAAAATAATTTTGATAAAACACTTGAAATGAATTATTGAGGAAAATATCCTTTCTTCTTCAAAATCATTTTCTTTTCAAAAAATTCCACACGATTTTAATAGAAAAGGATGTTATTGAAAATAACCATGAAAACTTGTAGAGTAAGCTTCATAAAAATTAGGCGTTATGAAACCGTAAAAATATGTTCATGTCGTATAAGTTAAAAAAACATTCTCCTCATACTTTTACCAGAAAAGTCAAAAAGTTCCTTGTATGGTAAACAAAAGAAAGATTCTTTCCATAACACAATGTAAAAGTCAAATAGGGTTAAAAATGACTTTAAACATAAATTGAATAATATTAAACACTTTATGAAAAACATTTTTATGGACATGGATGAAAAATATAACCCCAGTAAATACTTACGTATAAGAAATCTCAATTAAAAATGAGGTTTGAAAAATTATCCCCTTACCTTAGGTCCAATTTCTTTCGTACGTGTCTCAAACTTCTGTATAGTGGGTTTAAACATATTATTAACTTGTAACAGAACCATAATAATTTTTATGATATCATATATGATTCACTTATGACTTTATATTGCCCGTTCTTTTGTCAATTCCATGTTAAAGCAGCGTTTTGGGTAAAATTGTTTCATTTATCGTACGTGTTTGGACTTGTTGTTCTTGATATATTATTATTGCTTATATCATGATTTAATTACTTAAAGAATGTAAAAAATGATTTATATATCATATATATTCAGTATATATATATATATAATATATAGATAAATGAAATGAAACACATCGTTCATGGAGATGGTAGGTCGTACGTACGCATGAACGATGTTTTCATTTCCTTATTGAATTGAATGGAATTAAGTAAATGAAACATATATGTACATAAATAAAATATCATTATTATTTCATATCTTTCATTATTATTTACTATATATACTTTATAATCATTCTTTAATGGTTAACATGAAGAATGAATCTCATCGCGTCATGGAGAAGGTAATCTGTACGTACACACAAGCGATGATATCATTCCTATAATTGTTGAATGGTATTGTAGTGGGTTATATAATATCTCATATTTAGTATCATGTTATAATAATCATATATAGTTATTATTTATACCATTATACCCATCCAAGTAAGGTGTTTGTGGAGAAATAGATTACACCACGGTGTGGAGACGGTATTCCGTACGTACGCACGCGTGGTGATTTCATTTTTCATAGGATGGATAGAATGTGAAATAGGGTTGTTTCATATTTATAATAAAATATTAGTATATTAGTGATACTGATGTTATTACTTTATTAAGAAACAACAAAAGAAGAGTAAGTAGAAGAAGAAATGAATTTGAAAGAATCGGTAAAGGATATTACCACTTCTTCGACGCGCCTCATGTAAACCTCCTCTTAGGGCAATAAAGATAGTATTTAAAGAATATAAGGACCTCTAGTATGTTTCTAGGTAAGTGGAGAAGATAAATGGGCAGTTTTTGGCCAATCTTGAAGGCTAAAAATTGTGTGAGGAGGAGAGGGAGGATGTGACATTTTTTAAGAGAGGAGAGGGGAACTTTTGGAAACCTCTAAAATATTAATTTATAATAAACCCAAACCCCACATAAAAACTTCAAAAGTGACTCAAATTCGTATATTAGATAATATAGGGTTTTAATCGCATCAACCAATTAAATTTATACATGTTTTGATTTTATTTTAAACCTTATAATTTTGATTTATCCTTATTTAATCTATTTAATCTTATTTGTGGTAATAATTTTCTAAATTTTAAATTGTTATAAATACTTACTTATGTGTTGTGAATTTTCCATAATTAGATACATTATTACATTTCCTACGATGTAGTTTTCAATTTGTAATTTTTAAATATTTTTGTGATTTTTAAACAAATTAATAATATGTTATTTTTATAAAATATCAATAGTGTCAATTTTAACACTATTCAATTATTAGAATTTAAATTAAATCCATACATAAGATATATTCGAACAAAAATATTTAATAGATTCATAACTTGTCATATTCATCTAAAAAAATAATGTATCACATTAATTTGTTCATATAACATTTATTTTAATATTTTTAAAACCATTTATTTGATATTTCCCTTAATAAATTAATTACTACAACGTTTTTGCATAATTATTTAATATACTTATTTGTTTCATAAAAATTAAAAATAAAATACTATTATTCAAATAAATCTAATATATTCTATAAGAATACTTTTACTCGAATTTATCATCTTAAAATAATGAAATTTAAATTGTTATATTTAATAAATTTTGAAGGTGACAACTTTGACATCATTTAAAATAAAATAATATAAGTGTCATAATCGCTTTTATAAGGCTAAAAATGATCAAATATTCGACAATTGTATTATTCTGGATTACATGTACATGACTAATAAGTTTTTTTCAGGTGTTTGTGCCTTTTAGGGCACTATTAGTTTGATAAAAAATGTATTATTGATTTTTTACTAAATAAACAATTTATGCATCACTATTGTGTCAACATTAATGATAATTATTTAATCCCAAAAAAAATCTAAATAAATTCACCTGGTTTAGATAATTTTATTATCTTTATGGTGACTATTTATTTTTTAAGTTTTATGAAGTTTATCTCTAAATTAAAATTATTACACTTATAAGATATAAGAGAGTGACATGTTGTCACTTTCTTTGGTTTAAATAATAATTACATCTTTTTCATGGTCAAAAGTCCATTAAATGAATATATTATTACCCTTAGGTGATATTTGTTGACTTTTATTCATCCAATAGAATTTTGGCAGGTGTTAGGGTAATTTTATAATCATATTTTTACCCTTAATTACCCGATTTACCTTTAACTGTAGTAAATAAAAATTGCCGCACTTACTATTCATAATATCAGAAAAATAAAATTAACCTATTAACATAATTTGGACCCACTGAATAAAAATATGGAATCCATTTTTCAAAATTCAAAACACAAAATTTGCAGTAATTAATTTAAAATTAATCCTGTTGTTAAGAAAACGAGTTTTAAAGGTTAAAACATTGCAAAAGATTGAAATAATTTTACCTATGAACTCAATGTAAAATAAATGATAATTACATAAATTATATTAAATGGTAAAAAATATTCTATTTATACTTTAAAACCATTCAATATTATAATTTAACCATATAAATCATTATGATGAAAAAAGTTGTTTTTAATTAAAATATAGTGTGTTTTTACTATTCATTAAAATATGAAAGTTATCTAAATAATATGAAAAATTTATACAAAGTAATTTTTTTGTATACTGATTCTAAAGAAGACTTTTATTTTGTCAAATTTAACTTATAAACATGTCAAAAACTAGATTTAAAGTGGGTACGCCATCAAAATGCGTCAAAACTGCATTTTTCGAAAAATACTTATTTTACTCGGAAAATTAATTTTCCTCTCATACCATGTTGTAGAAAATGTGAAAGATTAATGATAATATTATAAAATTCAAAATTTATTTAATACTATTCATAACATCTAGTTCATAATAATATTATAACAATATATCGTTGTTTAGTGAAATTCAGTATTGCGTACAACACATGCTATTGAGGAAGGTCGCTCTTGTGTGCAACACAAGACAAGAATAGGGTTTGAGTATACTACAAGATAACATGGTGTTGCGTATAGAGAAAGCTAATATTTGTGTAGCATAAAACACAAGACATCAAATAAATTAAAAAATATTATTTCTTATAAAATCTCAGGGTGTTACACGCAGCGTGGAGACACTGACTGTGAGACGTGACATGCTCAGATATCCATAGGGCAGGTGCCTGATGGATTTTCTAAAGGTGGGGAGCACGTCATCCTCTTTAGAGGCCATACCATGGTACCAGTTTCACTTCAGGAGGAGGTGTTGATGGAGTTCCACACTTCCCCTCTAGAGGTACATCCAGGAGTGGCGAAGATGTATCAGGACCTTCGACGACAACATTGGTGGCCAGGTATGAAGAAGGCAGTAGAGGAGTTTGTCTCACAGTGCCTCACTTGTCAGCAAGTGAAGGAAGAGAACCAGGTACCAGTAGGCTTGGTTCAGCCTTTAGAGGTCCCAAAGTGGAAGTGGGATGGGATATCCATGGACTTCGTGACGGGTCTTCCACGTACATCCAGGAGTCACGATTTGATATGGGTGATTGTTGACAGACTCACCAAGTCGGCTCACTTCTTACCGATCAAAGAGTAGGGGTCAATAGAGATCTTGGGACACCTCTACATGCATGAGATAGTGCGTTTACATGGAGTAACTTCCTCTATTATCATTGATAGAGACACACGATTTAATTCCTGGCTATGGAAGGGGTTGTAGGAGGCTTTCGGGACGTAGCTTCGTTTGAGCACCGCCTTCCATCATCAGAAGAGTGGTCAGACCAAGAGGACCATTCAGACCCTTTAGTACATGCTCTATGCATATGTCCTCAACTTCGGTCACAGCTGGGAGGATTACTTACATTTGGTGGAGTTTTCCTACAACAACTGATATCACTCCACCATAGATATGGCACCTTTAGAGGACTTGTACGAGCGACCTTACAGATCGCCACTGTACTGGACAGACCCAGGGGAGTCAACACTAGTGCGACCAAAGATAGTACAAGATACCATAGAGAAGGTGTAGATAATCCAGAAGCAGATGAAGATTGCACAAAGTAGACATAATTCGTATGCTGACAGGAGACGGAGACCTCTGGAGTTCGAGGATGGAGACCACATCTTTCTACGGGTCTCACCTCGACGAGGTCTACGGATATTCGGCCGAGGCAGCAAGTTATCTTTATGGTTCATCGGACCTTTCCAGGTCCTCAGCAGAGTAGGCGAGGTGTCTTACCGCTTAGCTCTTCCACCTCAGTTGCAACGGGTGCACGATGTCTTCCATGTATCCTAGCTGAGGAGGTACGTGCACGACACATCCCACGTCATCAACCATGGGGAGCTGGACATAGATGATGGGGCCACTATCACGGAGGTTCTAGTGGAGATTGTGGATCGACAGGAGTGAGTCATGTGTGGATGGTCGATACCTCGGGTGTGTGTTCGTTGGTATAACGGGAACCTCCAGGAGAGAAGGTGGAAGAGGGAGGCTCAGATGCGTGCTCAGTACCCCCATTTGTTCCCTATGTTCGATTTGTAGCTTACGGGGACATAAATCCCTGAGGTGGGGAGAATATAAAGACCTGGAATTTCCATGAAATTTTTTTTTACTTAAATACATGGGAATTTTACGAGTCTGACATTTCTGACTGCACTTGATTCCGAGGCCCGGTGTGTCTGGAATCAATTTCTGATGTTTTGTTTGGGTACGTTCAGTAAACGTATGAGCAGGATTTTATATCTTTTAAACCAGTGCTCGGAATTGAAATATATGGGCACCATTGAACTCGTAACGTCGGTGATTTCTTAATGAGACCTTCACCGCAATTGTGTTCTGGTGAGTATGGAAGATAGTTTTTGGGGGTTTTTAATTAAACTGAATAAAATAAAGTATTAACTTTATTTTATTTGGGTGGTTAAAACCTCCAAGGGGAGTTTGGATGTGGGGTCCACCACACCCTAACCTCCCATGGGAGGTTATGGTTGTGGGTCCCACCCGAGTATAGCCTCCCCTGGGAGGATATTATTATGTGGGTCCCACCTGAGCTCTTTAACTCCTCTAACCCCCTTTAACCCCTTGGAACCCCCAATTAAGTGGGGGAGCCTCTTCACATTCCCCCATTAATTCTTGAGCCTCCACCCTCATTAATTAAATGTTTTGTTGCTTTTAATTAATCTCAACATTTTGAATTCATTATTCCAACACTATAATAAGATGTATTATTATTATTGTTGGGGTTGGCATAAACTTTGGTTGGGAGAATTAAGGAGAGGAGGAGCTTTTGGAGAACTCTCTAGCAAAGAACTTGAAGAACACGAAGACCTCCATCTTCGACTTCGTCATCTCTAAACACTTTCTGACGCACAAGCTTGAGAATTAGGAGTACGTGACGAACACAGTGAACGACGAATCGATGCCCGCCTCTTCCCGCAACTTCGTCTACGAACGAAAAACGAGGTAGGGGGAATTTGAGTTATTTTTATATACGAGTATAAACCTCTATTCTTCGACGTTCGTTGAGCACTTTGTTGCCAAATGATATCGTCATGATGAGGAGGGCTCGGACTGCACGAACACAATCTGACCCTCCCCATTTCTTGTTCTTGTTTGATGACGACGAAGGTGGTACACGCGGCGACAGCGAACAAAGGTCGCACTACCCGCGGCCTCCGTGAACCACGCCGCCCCCGCGGCACCCCAGTGCGCTACCCACGCCCTCGCGCACTGCCTGCGCTTTTCCGGCGGCTTGCCCAGCGCCCCGTGCCCTACCGGCGGCCTGACCGACACCCCCGCGCCCTGCTGACAGCCTACCCGGTGCCCCTGCGTCCTGCTGATGGCCTGCATGGCACCCCCGCACCGTGCCGGTGTCCTGCCCGGCCCCTGCCAGCACCCTGCCCGGTGCCCTGTGGCCCCCTTCCGTGGTCTACCTGGTTCCCTGGCGCACTGATCGTGCCCTTCCGGTGGCATGCCCGGCACCCTGGCACCCTGCCCAACGCCTAGCGGCCCCCTGCCACAGTCTTCCCGGCGCCCCGGCACGTTGCCCGCGCCCTACCAGTCGTCTTATCGGCACTCCGGCGCCCTGCCCAGTGCCCCATAGCCCCCTGTCACGGTCTGCCCGGCACCCTGCTCGGTGCACCCGTGGCCTGCCCGGTGTCCATCTGGCCTGCCGCGCCCTGCGCGGCCTGCCGTTGGCCTCCCGGCGGCCGACCTCTCGAGCCATGCCCCTTGCGTCACTGGTCGAACCGCCATCATAGTCTACTAGGCCGGGCCTAGTGGACCAGGCCTAACATAGCAGGCTGACCCGCCCAACGAGCTACATCAGACCCATCAGGTTTGTCCGGGTTCACCCAAACCGGGTCGGCTCAGACTGGGTTGGGGCCGAGTCGGTCTGACTGGGTCGAACCGGAACCGGGGCCACTACCGACCCTTTTCTTACTTTTCCATAACATTGGCACCAGACGTATATTTGACGAACCATCAGCAGCTCTGGTAATCTCTATGAGAGATGGTTCCTTTGAGAATACCCGACTGGAGTTCGAGATATAATTGAGATACGGTCGGGTTGGTTCGTACACGAATCCAACCAGGCCCTTGGGACAAAAAGGTTAATAACTAATAGACTAGGTGTCCGAATGATGTGCCGTTTTTTGCGTTGAGATCCCATTGACAAGACGGACCTTTGAAATACTTCTATATGAGACTTCGCAAAAGTTAGAGTTTTTTCCAGTAACTCGGGGAGCGGATCCTTCCAGTGACGAGCAGACAGAGTGCAGAGACCTAGTAGCTGACAGACCTAATGAATTCTTGACCTTTTCGACTCGGAGTGATTCGACTAGCCCAGTGGGGAGTGCCTACTAGTTAGCGGCAGACCCACGGAGGAGGAGCGCCTGGTAGTTGGTGGCAGACCTGCGGTACTCAATAGGAGGAGTACCTCTGCAGGCTATTAGGGGGAGCGCCTGGTAGTTGGCGGCAGACCCACAACAGAGGAGTGCCTAGTAGTTGGTAGCAGACCTGCAGTACTCAATAGGAGGAGTACCTCAGAATTCCAAGGTTAGTGAGAAGCGCTTTGGTGTCACGACAGGCCCACTGTTCTCGACAGAGAACGAGTTCTCCAGCAGTCTTGGTTTCGATAATGAAAAGCTTGGTTTGAGATAAATCAATGACCTTTGTGTTTCCTCATGATTTTTATGGGTTACTAAATAACTTAGGTATATCTATGGGCATATACCTAAGTAATGGTTATCCTTTGATTCATACTATGTGGTTATCCTTGTTCGATTTTGTGAGACCTTGAGGGTCTCGGGGTCCCTACTAAGTATCGTTATACTCACCCCTACATGGGTTATGCCCGCACCTCATTGTGTTGGATGCAGATGACGGACAGTGCCGACTGAGGCAGAGTGTACGAGGACCGGACGGTACCCGGAGGTGGACCTCACAACGCGATAGTACCTGAAGGAGACGGACGGACGTGGAGCGCTGAGGAGGCTATCTGTACCTACCCTTAAAATAGGATCCATGGTGGATGATCCAAGAGCTTCTAGATACCTTCCAGCTATTTTTCTTTTAGTTGTACAGTTTTTGTCTTTTCTTTATACTTTACTATTGGGAATGTATTTCTGGCCCCTTTTACTTTCTAGCACCTCTTCTGTATTCAGTTTTTCTTAGTGTTTTTCTTCCAGTTGTGTACTCTGATTCTGTCTGTTACTTTTAATAATGGCAATGCCTTCCCAGCTTAGGTAATTATGCCTTTGGTTCTAGTCACCAACCTCTGGCCTATGGAAGGCGGGCTTGGAGTTGTCACAGCATGGGCCCCGAGGATGGTTCATGACGTTATTAGTGTGAAAGTTGTGAAATTTGTGACCATATATAATCCCCATTGTCCTATTTTACTATTTTTATGTTTTTATGTAATTTTATAAAATATCATTTTCATAAAATATCATTGTTTCTAATTTAGTCACTATTAAGAAAATTTAAGTTGAAATACATAATGAAAATATTTAAATTCAAATAGAGATAAATATAATAATAGTAATATTTCATATTTTGATTCAAAAAATTTGTAACATATTATATTTATCAAATTATATTAATTTTAATATTTTTAAATTATTCTAATATATTTTATTTATAATTGGATAAATAATGCATCCATGTAGAATAAGAATTTAATGTCATTATATAGTCACTATCCATTCTAAATATATTTCACTCATAAAACAAATTTTATTAATCTCAATATTGAGACCAATATTTATTCATAACAATATTTTTTACCTATGAACATACATAATAGATAATTCAAACTTTGAAAGTGATATTTTGTAAGTTTATTTTCTTTGTTAGATGTGTGGGGTAATTATTCCTTCTTTAAAATAATAAATGGGATATATATATTCCTCTATTTTATTGATATAATGGTTAATAATTTTGATTCATTTTGTGTAGTAGATATGAATATGGGGGAATTTTTATATACATTTCATGTATATTTTCTAAATATATATGATTATGTTAAAGGGATATGTTAAGAATATACATCATGCAGAGGCTTCTACTTATAAAAATATATATATTAGAAGAAATAATTTAGTTCTTTATTAATTATTTTTCTGATGTATAAAACATTAGTCTCCATATACCTTGACATTTGAAAGTAAATAGTGAAGGTAAAGGGAATAATGGCTTAAAGGAAATTTTAATTCCACATAATGGTGGGATGCATGCACATTTATATATTTTGAACAACATAGGTGATGATCAATCATATATATCATAATATATTATTGAATTGATTGTATTATAACAATCCATAAATGAAAATTGGTTCTGAAATGAACATAAAGAAAAAAAAATTCAAGGTTTGTGGTTAAAATAAATAGTAATTTATCCACAACAAGAACATGGAAATATTTAGTAGGGGGAAAAGTTTTATTTTGATCACATAGTTTGGTTTAGATATTAATGTTTAATCATTTTTCACAAAAAAACAGGGATGAAAATCATGGAAATCAAAATATCAGAGTAACAGTTATCACTTTATCACTTCTTTATTCTATTTCCAAGGATAAAAATTTAATTTTTGTATCAACGTAATATTTTTGTGTTATTTAAGGTATTTGAGGTATTGATTATACAAAATTTCATGTTATGATATTTATGCGTAACTCGGTTAATAGTAAAATAGGTGTGAAAAAAATATAAGTATGCCTTTACAATTTTTTATTAGAAAAGATTTAGTTTCATGGTGAAATAATTTATTATAAATATTCATGAATAAAAATATTTTATATTTTTGACCAATGAAATTATTAGTGGCCCATTTTTTTCTAGGGAAAATACTCATTTATTTAATGATAATATTGATGAGGTTGAAAAACTATTTTGATATCTCTCCTTTAATTACATGATTACCCTATGATAATCATTTATAGGAGGTGGAAATTATCTATGAAATATGAAATAATCATGATGATGGGATATAGGAAACAATACATTAATATTATATTTAATTAGTTAATATATTTTTCGTCAAATCTGTAAAGGTTAAAAAAACCTATTTTTTAACTTTGATATTTAAATATAAAGAAGTTTAGGATTTTAACAAAAAAATTAATATTATTATTATTTAGTATATTTTTATATCGATTTTTTTGAAAAATGATTCATCCATCATTTTTTATCACTGTTATTATTACATTCTTTTTTAACATTATACACTTTTATTACATTATATATTTATAATTTATTTTTAATTATAAACAATTACATTTATTGTAATAAAATTTATTAATTTATAAACAAATACAGCTTCACAAAATTTAAAATTCTTATATGATAACAATTTCATTTTATTTTAAAAAATATATATTATATTTTTAGTTAAAAATTATTTTGTTTGAAATGGTTACTTTATATATTTTATTTTATACAATTAAATTTTTTAAATTTGTTATACAAATTTATTTTTTATAATATATATGCATGTATAATTTTCCTAATGAAAAATAAATCATTAAAAATGAAAGACACTATGTTAGGGGAACCAAGGTATGCATGTTCAATCATATAAATAAGTATTTGTATTAAATAAAGTATTTAATTAATTTAAAATTATAATTCATAAAATAATTTTCAAATATTTGTACTCTGTATAGAGTATGGAATCAAAATATTTTACGGGTGGGGATACATGTTGACTAAAAAAATCACTCACATTTGGAGAGAATATGGTGATAATGAACATTCATGAGAACGACCACCCAACATTCCCATGTGTTGGATAGTTTATGATTTATTATGCAAATAAAATTCTATATAGGCTAATATTTTATTCCCTAATTGGTGGATCATCCACAAGTATATGGAAGATATAATATATAATTACATAATGGTATTTTTTAGAAATTATTTATTTAGTTATACAATTATATATATATTATTCATTTCATAATATTTTATCAAATCAGTTACAAGTGACATTTAAAATTCAATAGAAAAATTGAAATAATAAAATTTTTATAAAATGTTATGCTATAATATTCTGTTATTTTAAGAATAATTTTAATTAATTAAATATTTTTGGATTTAAAAAATATTAATCCATCCCTTATTTATTAGTTCATTGATATAAACACATAACATATTTTTACCTCAAGTTAGCAAGGGGAATCCATTATAAATTTTTTTTGTTGTTGGGAAATATTTTAATATGTTTTTTTCGATTTAGAAATAAAAATATATATATTTATTAATATATAAATATTTTTTTAATTATGTAAGGGTAAATATAATTTAGAATGTCTAAACAAAATTGTTTATATAATACTAAATAATTAATAAATTTGTATTTTTTTCTTTTGAGATGTGCCTCCCGAAAAACTCACAATGTGATGTAATCTCATAATTTAAAAAATAAGACATCTTCAATTGGAAGGTATTCAATATTTTAAAATAAAATTATTAATGATAAATCTATAGCATTATGATACATGTAAAGTAGTAGCTCTGATGATGTTCCACATGATCCCCGATCCCCTCCCCCTTGTTATGAAAAATGGAAAACTGTATGATTGATAAAAATGGGGTGTATATTACAAATCCAAATAAAATAGATGATAAGAATATATGAAATTAATTATTACTTTTCAAATATATTAATATTTATAACATTTACACCATTTATATTACACATTAAAATTTTACATTAGGATACCCTTCATGATAAAATAACAAAGGGGACGTTTATCTATTAGGGTATAATGGATATTCATTAAACCTATTTTTGAAATATAGAACTCCTAAGCCACAAAAAAGGGTATACGGAGGGTGTTGGTTTTTACAAAAATTTTCAATGCCCCTAGTTAAAGATCATTGGGTGAATAATTTAAGAAAAAATAGATTCCAGGAAAGTTTAGGAATGAAACCTCAAAGAGGTGATATATTATAGAATTAAGTCATATGTTTCAGTTATGGTTATAGAATAGATGATCTAAAAATGGCATGTGTATCCTACCTAGCTAGGTCCTCCACCACAATATTCAAACCTAACTGTTTACTATGACTTGTAATCTGGTGATATATATATATATATATATATATAGCATCATAAATAATTATGAATCATCATTTGGGTTATTTACATCACCAGTTGTGAATCCCCAGTCCCAGGTTCCACTCAGAGGTTCCACTATCCCAATGGAATATATGTCATCATCTGAATCTCCCCGAATGACATAGGCTTTGAAACGGTAGAGAGGGCGTTGGTTGTAACATTGGAGAGACTATTCCCACATTACTAGAGGAGTACAACTATAATATAAAGAGATAAATAAAAAAATAATTAGTAATTATGTGTCACCAAAGGAATAGGTATAAATAACCATGAAACTAAATAATGATAAATATAAGTATACTGAAAAATATAAATTTGGAATATAATGTATGTCATGTGTCAATAAAACAGGAAAATAAGGATTCAAGCAGCAAGAATTAGTATAATATTAGAATATAGAACAAATAAAAAATATATCCTGGAATCCTAAGATCTATACTAGTGGTATTATACAATTATCCAACCTATTCGGTGATAGAAATTCACACACACAAGATTATTCTTCCTTGTATCTATACCTTCAATCATATCATCTAATTGGGTGCCTTAGGTGGCCCAGATAGTGTTTGAGAGAAACTCATAATGCCACCATCAATGATGTCTATAATATACACTATGAGTATAAAATATGGTAGTGTGAAGATATAATACTTAAAATAAGTAATAAAAACTATAAATGGGTCATCTCTGTTTCTTGATGGAAACTAGGACGAAAATACCTTTTTCGGACCATGTCGGAATAACTCGTAACAAGTATCAAGGGACATAATGCCCATTATCATATTTATGTGGGACTTAATTTTCATTCTCCTAGTGTTAAAGGGGGTAGCATGGCCAGTATCACTGAATAGGGACACCATGCCCAGTATCACACAATAGGTATGCTAAGAAAAATATCATAGAATAGGGATAACATTGCCAGTATCACATACATGGACTCCATGACCAATATCAATGTAAGGGTTGTCATGAATTTATTTTATCACAATTTAAATCATGCCTATATAGTATAATGATGAATTTAATAACATTATGGTATCACATTTATATTTTAGTCTCCATGGTTGTATTAATATGACATGTTGAAGGGTTTTCATGCCCATCTAGTACAATTATTAAGGGTTTTCAAACCCATTTTATATAAAGCATGAGAGATGGCATACTCATTTATATATTAATCATGTATAAGGGTCATCATTATTAATTTCTGTAATTATAGAGGGTATTCATACCCACACATCTTTAATAAAAAATATCATTTTCTTTAAAATAATACAAGACATAATTGATACTTAATTTACATTTGATAATGACAAGGGTATAACCATTTCCCAATTTAATAAAGTGGTGTGGCCAAACCACTCACTTCAATTCAAATATCAAAAATTTACAATGATACTATAAATTATAAACCACTATATTCATTCCATATTAACATGGTATCATCATTTAAATTCAATATAAAACTTCCATTTTTGGTTTTCGGTATATGATCTTAAAGCCCAAATTTGAATTTTAGAGGGAACACCAAAAGGGATGAATAACTCCATGGTTTAACATATCAATAAAATTTTGGATTTTAATAGGTATTTAGGTTCCACTAAAGGTATAAAATTTTAGTAAATTTCAATTTAGGGGAAATGCATAGTGAAACCTGCGTGCAGCATAATGATATGTATAATAAAACAAGGAGAAATTATCGGATAATAATTAGAATACCTACCTCATCCTCATACAACACTACTTGTTTAGTATCAATGATTGATTTAGTCCAATTTGGGAGAAAATATAAAAACATATCAACACCCTAAAAAAGGCAATATGATACTATACCTTGACATCTCAATCGATATAAATACAAACGGTGAAAGGCGCATATTGAATGTAGATCATACTAGTGGATATATAATGAGACAGTGAGAAGATGAATCATACATTGGATCATGATGTTACCCCCAATCCCATATTTATGTGCAGGAGAACTAAAATATAAAGGAAAACCACTTCCCACTATATAATACATATAATGAGCTGAGTGGTAAATGATAAAAACTATTAATGGAATTTCGGTAATTTTACCCAAAAATATGGGAGCTTGGGTTGGTCGTATGGTTCGGAAAATCATGTTCCAATTGTGTGATATATCTTTTCTAAAAATGAACATATTTTTCAGGGGACTGTATCCCCTAGTGTATGATTAGGGAAAACATCTCAGCCTCTTTCACCCAACTATCCATGCCCCCCATAGTTGGGAGAGACCATATGGGCTGGGTCATATGGATTATATTAACCTTGTGTCCATGTACGTTTTTCCAACAGTTGGGGTTCTAATCTCTAAACATGCCATATAAACCACCAAAACCATTATATCTTCATTAAGAATCTATATTAGGTTCTTAATATTTTATTATAATGTATTTAACAGGATATTCACATCATATAAATTCTAGGTTATTATATTCTTCCTCACGTAAAGGAATTCATCAATGATATGAACTTCAAAGGGAAGAAAAAACCTTATCTGCGAAAAAATCCTTCCACAGATCACATATATTATCTTCCCAGTCCCATGTCTCATTGTGTACCTTGTTGGGATTCCATAACACCCATAATAAATGTATAAATCATCCCCAAAGATCATTTTTTTATTTATTAAATGATGTGTATAGGATATTCCTCAAAATGCACATCATCCTATAGTTCAACCTCCACTAGATAATGTTTTTGATATTGGTAAAAATTATATAAGTGATCCTCAAAATAATTAATGAAATCATGCATGAAAATATATCTCTATGGTAATAGAAACTTATAGGATAGTAGCCCGACTCTATCTAGAATCTTAATCAGTCGGACAATGCGTGAGGGAAAATTTTCTTCCCTTCATATCTAATAATGCCCATGGTTTTTTGATACACATAAAATGAAACAATCCCCAACATCAAACTCTAGATGTCATCGATGGAGATTAATAAAAGATTTATATCAAGACCGAGTGGTATATATACATCTCCGAATAATCTAAATTTTCTATAATGTCTCCAGAAATATATGAGGGCCCATTATCTCTTTCTCTCCTACCTATAAGTAGTATTGAGGTGAATTTCACAACCTACCATATAAGGACTCATAGGTAGCCCTCAAAATCATCACCTCATAACTGTTATTGATGGAGAACTTAGTGAGATGGATATTCTTCTTCTAGTAACCTCCAAAATCAAGGATTCATCCTCAGAGTTTATCTTCTATAAAATTTATAGTCTATTCTAACTGACCATTAGTTCTAGGGTGAACAGTCATACTTAGAAGCACCTGTTTTCATGTATCCTTCTACAGCCCCTTCCAATACCACTATATAAAGAGATAATTTCTATTTGAAAAAATTGAATGAGGGACCCGATGTAGCTGTATAATCTCATGGATATATAATATTCTTATATCATCATTTGAGAATTATTCTCAAATAGAATATAAGTTGGATACTATCACTAATAAATCCATGAATACATGAACTATGTCGCTACCTTAAGGTGATCTCAGTCAGAAGACTAAAAAATCAATAAAAACATTCTCATATTTCCATTATGGGATATAAAATAAATTTAAAAATTGAGTAAGTCACTAGTTATCTACCCTCACCAACTCATAGGTGGAATACCTAATGATACAAGCTATTATATGATGCTTTATCTTGGACATCAAAACAGTCATCTCAAATCACTATACATCATGGAACTTCATTGGTGTAAAACCCACTATGAATACTGTGACTTATGAATTAGTTACTTCCTGATATATATGGGAACCTAGATACTCCATTGTATATGGAGGATGTTGTCATCATCAATAGTCCAATCCGGAGGTGTGCCCTCACTAGAAATACTCTCTCATAAGAATAAACACTTGGGATCCTAAAACCTCCTTAATTTCCACTTATTCAAGATTTAAGTGGTCACTGATAGCAATGTGGGTAGTGAAATTATATTAAGGTCTTGAACCATTATATAAATCTCATAAAAAATATCCATATTCTACCATTCACTACTAGCCTCCTAAACCATCTGCGTCTGAGTCCTCATATTTATATTATTCCTGACACCATTTCATCTCCTTGGTGTATAGGATAGATTGACATCAATAGATTGTAGATACTCAACCCATCTATTATTCCTAAGATTTAATTTTGTATTTAGAAATATACCTAAGTCTCTTATATTCCATAAACATATAAAAATTCTCACCTAGTATGTAATTCATCGAATAATAAAAGGAATGTACAACAACTGCTAACTCAAGATCTAGTATTGAGAAATTGTGCTCATGAATCCTGAGTTGTGGTGATCCATATAAAAAACACTATATTACAACTTTATAACTACTCCTATAATTTTACTTTATGTTTCAAAAAAGGATTTATAGTTTCTTCTTTGATATAGAAAATCCAGCATTGGAACTAATGTAAATCTCTCTTTCAGCTCCTCTGAGGCTATCATGTAGAATTCATATCATAAAAACATCACATCGTTCTTATTCAATCTCATAGTAGTTCCTTTTTATGCATGACAAGGACTATATAAAATTTATCTCAGAACCATCTATCCTCAAAATACTCAAAATATCAATGACCTTATTGGTATTATCCCAAGTAACTGCATCCCTCACCTTCTCTTGGTCAACTAAAACTTAGGCATCTAAGATAATGTGACCAAATAAGTAAACCCTTTAAATCCATAAATAAAATATACATACATTAGAATACATATGATTCTATCTCTGTATTTCCAAAAAAAATCTCAAGAAGAGTGGAATAGTCATTCTATGTTTGAGAATACACCAAGATTTCATATCTGCAGACCAAGTGAAATAAATTCTGATAGGGTAGGAAAAACATATACATCAATGGATCAAAGATGGTAGGAACAATCATAAGACCAAAATGAATCAGAATACTTTCAAATAAGTTATACCAGCAAAGAAAATTCTTACATGGAATATATGATGGTATGACAGGAATCTGTTGATAACTCGATCTCATGTTGTTTTTCGAGAATCCATCACTCCTCTGAGTTGGTAAAAAATAACATCAAAGAAAGATAAGGAATACATATTTTGTACTATAATTAGATTCAAATTATAGTAATCCAATAAAATTTAGAATTTTCTATCCTTATTTTTGTAAAAAGGGACTGCTGAACTTCATGGAGAGGTACTAGGACATATGAAACCCTTTTCATATAAAAAATATAGCTGCCTATTTAGCTCAAAAAAACTTAGTGGTACACTTCATGTAAGATGGACGGTATACTTGTGATACTGCAAGAACTGGATCAATAGAAAACTCTACCAATCTATCTAGAGGATGTCCTGGAATTTCTTTGTGGAATAAATCCAGAAAATGATTTCCTACAAGAGGAAAATCAGTCTAATGTAGTCAATTATACTCCATGTAAATTAAAATAATCTTATTATGCACTCCATCTAGCACGATATTATTTGGTCCATCTCTACCATCCTAGACATCCCACCCTCCATTTTGAATATTATTGTCTCCCTTTGGGGATGTAAATGACACACTCATTCATTAAAAATATACATATGCTTGAGAAAGAACCAACTTTTCCATCCATACAATGATGTCAAAGCCTGTCATCTTGTGGAAGAAGATGTTTCCCAAAAAATTACGACTTTATATATCAAGAGGATTGTTATCACCCTAGATTAAACTCTCTTATTATACTAACAAAGTTTTATCTTACATCATCACACAACTGGAGTACTCAACATGAAGTCCATGGATCTACACAATATCATAGATGTCAAATAATGTGATAAACCTATATCAAATAAGGTTGAAAATATAGTTAAAAATACTATAATAGTATATTGAACAATATATCTCCTATTTTCCTACTCCTCTAGTATTATCTATGCTAATTAGATATGGAATGATCCATTTCCTTGTGGTGTAACCTAACAAACTAGAGTAGTTTCATTCAGTTGGAACTGAGTATCTAATATTGGGATACCCTGATAATGGCATCATCCTCTAGAAGTATAATTATTAGTAATTCAATTTCGTTCCTATAAAGGTACTATTAAACCTACACTTGATGGTGGATAGAGCGTAGAACCTCTCCCTCTCAAAAAATATTGGAAGATCGAAAAAATTCACTGAAGAGTCGCCCATCCTCCATAGCCTCGACACTTGGTGGTGTTTTGGGACTCTATTGATTCTTATATATAGTCTTACCACACCAGTGACATACCACATAACTATCTATGGGTTTTATATTAATTACTCTCCTCACATGAGCAGTATCCAACCATTTATTCAGACCTATAGTAAAACCACTATTGTTTTTAGTTTCTGACCCTCCCCGGCTCACACCATATTCTTCCTTCAAGATTTAATTAGTGATATGGTCATGGATAAAAAATATTATATATGGCCATAAAATAGATAAAATTATACTAAGAACAAATTGGATTCCTCATATAATACAAAAAACATCTCTCTTTCACATGTTTATCAATAGTATAGATGGGATAAAAGCATAAAAGCTCTATGAAATAAGATGAATAGTCCATAATTGATACATAACCATACTGCAGGTTCATGAATTCAATAGCTCAATCTGCCAATAGGTTCCCAAGGAAGAAATAATTGATTAATATCAACTTTAAATACCTACAAGTTAATTGTTGATACCGGATCACCTGATTTAGAGTATCCATTCAGTATTTGGAGGTTTCTCAAAGTATATATACATCGATTTTCACCCATATCTCAGGAGGTGTCTCCATATTATCAAATATAGAAAACCCATGTTAATCCTTAAATCAACCACATGTGGTGATCCATCCCAGGAAAACATGGGTGGATTCTACCAATGGAACTCTCGATTCAACTCTCTCACATATAAGGGAGAGCATATAGATCCCAATAAGTTCTACATTTGCCATAGTAAATCTCATTGATTCCTTGAATCATAACTCACATCAGGAATAGTAAGAGGTTCTATATGAGGTTGTACTAGAATTAAAACTAGTGTCTCAGGTCCCACCCCCACTATGGAATGGTCATCACCACCATCTATTTGTATGACCATACCACATTTCTATGGCAATACTATTTTATTTTCTAACAAACAACTCCAATTAACTTTGAATATAAAAACAAGAAATCTGTATGAAAATTGAATAAATTTAAAGCCTTTATATGTAATAGTCACACCTTTATACAATATAAATGATTCATGTATGGGTGATAAAATCATTTAGAAAGAACAAGAGAGGTTCCACCTACTTCCCACCACTACATCCAAGATGGTTTCAATTATAATATTTTCAATTTCATTTCATTTTTAAATTAATAGTATGACTTCAATTTAAATGGATGAACAAAATGGTTCAGAAAATTAGATCCCTATGTCAACATTATCCTTATAAACCATAACTTTGTTCATACTTAATCAATACCATAACACATTCCTATATATGTGGAAAATTTCCCTAACCCATTATGTCATAGTTTGGTTCATAGGGTGCCTTATATAGCTTATAAAATGAAACACTATTTTGTTATATCATTCACTCAATGTATAAAATATTTTTCCCTAATTACATGTATGAATCAATATCAATTATAATTATATGTTAAAAATTCATAGAACTCATGATAATAAATGAAAATGAAAACAACATAATGGTCAAAAATTGCATGGAATGTGCATTGCACGTGAACTTACTACAAGGATCCTAGAATGATGAATTATTAATGAATCCTTCCCCTCATATCATTGGTCCAAGGATAAAACATTCACATAAATTATATCAATAATAATATCAAAATTCATGTGTATCACCCAATTATGGAATGAAATCAATAGTAATACATATAAATAATTAAATAGAAATAAATCAAGGAAATTTGGATTTTTTCAACAAATGGGTTAGGTACTCTTATGAACTGCTCATTAATAAACCTCATAACCTTCCTAATCCCGTTTTTATTATCTAAAAATATAAATTCATGAATTGAATAACCTATAATACCACATTGTGTCATTTGGACCTAGGTGAAACTCAGAGATGTACCAATACCAGTAGGCCACATGGCCTCAATCACAACTCCTTGAATAGAATAGGAATCTAACTAGTTTCAAGGGTCTTGGATGTGTCTGTGGGGAGATTATTCCTTCATTACAAGATGATAAATAAAATTAATAATAAACATATAAATATAGGAATTAGTATTGAAGATATGAAACCATATAAATAGATTTAAATAAACTAGAAACTAAGTAATAATCAAAATCAGAAAACTAAATCATAATCAAAGGATGATAATGTAAGTCGTGTATCTATAATGTTGGAAAACATGGATAAAATTGGCTAGAATGAGTAATATACAAAAGGTAAAAAATTGAAAAAATATATATACTATCATCCCAAGCACCATATCAGTCATCTGCTACTAATATCCATCCTAATTCATTCCAAAATACAACACATCTAAGAGGAAGATTCCCTTTATCTACACAAGCATGTATGTAGTCTCCATGGGTTCTATAGGAATCTCGGATAGGGTGTGATATAAAATTAATAGGAAAACACCAACGAAATTTATAATATAATATTTGAGTATACAATATATCATTGTGTAGATATAATAATTAAATGTAGTAAGAACAACTGTAAATGGGCCATCTTTGGTTCTTGGGGAAAACTAGGCTTTCAATACACGCTTTATCCCATGCCATAATAACTGTAAACATTTATCATGGGATGCAATTCCTGATATCCCATTTATAAGAGGATATATTCTCGATATCATAGTATTAAATGTTTTTCCATGCCTGATATTAGATAATATAGATTCCATTACTAGTAGAACATAATAGGGATATCATGCCTTGTATCACATAATAGGGAATTCATTTCTAGTATCCAATAGATGGACTCCATTATTGATATTTCATTAAGAGTTTTTGTTCCTATATAGTAAGGAAATAAATGTTGTAACTATATTGTATCACTATGGAAGTGAATCATGTATGTTATCACATTAAATGAGGGTCTTCATTATCGTATTTATATTAAATGTTCATGGTTATTCATACCCATTCAGTATAATTATTAAGGGCCATCATTACCATTTGATATAAAGGAGTGAATCCATTTTCATTTATAAATAAATCATGGACAAGGCTCATATTTCACAATTACCATAATTAAATATGTTCTTCATTCATACCTATCATTAGTAATAAAAAACAATAGATTAAAAATGATCTAAGGAATAATTCATACATCAAATACATTTAAAAATGAAAATTGTGTAACCACTGTCTACTTTAAGACAATGACATGGGCTCACCACTCACTTCAACTCAAATAATTAAAATTGTTAATGTCTCTAGTCATGCTATAAAAAACATTCATTTCATATCAACATGGTATTATCATTTTTAGTCAAGGCCATACTGAAAAATGTGGGCTTTGGTCATAATATCATAATGGCCAATTATGAATATTGGAGTGAACTCCAAAAGGGTTTATCACTCCTGGGTTTTACAAATCAATAAGTGGTTGGGATTTAACAATAATTTCGATCCCATTAATGGAAACCAATTTATAAAAATTATGATTTAGGGGAAAAGCCCGATAAAACTAGCATGTGGCACAATGAAACATGTTATAAAATAATGTGATATTAATGGATAATTAGTAAACCAATTTCTTCATACTTTTACAACTCTCTTCATCTAGTATCAACCATCGATTTTATCTAAATCAAGAAAAAAATATAAGAATATATCAATTTCCTAAAAATATGTCATATAAACTTGCACCTTGAAAACTCCGATGAGAGAAATAAAAACAGATAATGGATAATGTTGAATGAAGATCATACTAGAGGCTATAAAACAAGACTGACTACAGATAAAACAGACACCAGATTACTATATTATCACTTATCCTATCTTTAGGATTAGGATAGATCAAAAAGTAAGGTAATTAACGGATCAATATAGAAACAGTAAAAAGGGGGAGGGGTAAAGGATATATGTAATTAATTAATGTTCAGTTATTTTACTTAAAAGTAAGGGCATGCAGTTTTTTCACATGGTTGGAGAAACCTTGAAACAACTATGAGATATGCCTCTTCTAAAAGTTGTAGATATTTTTCTTGGGCATGCGGTCCCCTTTCACAAAGTTACGGAGAACCATGCACCCTGCTTTATCCCACTATATAGCCCCACATGGTGATTAGAGACCATGAAAAATGGATTTTATGATCTTAACTAACCATGTGGCCTAATGTTTTTCTACACCATCCGGGATAAAGAGGTTCGAACAAACTCAAACACCCCTGATGCCTTGATTAATTCATCATGAATCCATATTAGGATCTTAATGATGAACTAGACATAATTTAAAAGGATCCATACCATGAGTAAAAATTGGGTTCTTACACAAGATTATGTAGATGGGTTATGTAAGAGTAGTGATACAAGATATTATTGATCAATCTTCCCTAGTTCCACTTATTACCAAGGAGTTTCCCACAGTAGGGTGAGTGTTGGTCACCCTTTACATTAATTTTATAATCTTTTTTGTAAGGTGACATATGACGTATTCTTTTTCTTTTAAATTATATTCATCATTAAATTCATAATTAATTATATATTTTATTATAGAAAAAAATATTGGAGTATAAAAAATGAATGGAATCATGATAAATAAAATGACAATTTATGGTCTTCGTATTTCAAATACTCCTCGTGAAAGAGATAGAGTGGAGATTTTATTAATCGTATTTTTTATGCTAGATAATTATTATAATTTTATGATGACTATAGATATATGTGTAATAGATTATGTTTCAAATAATTTTAAAAATGACATGATGGATGTTGTAATGGGTGAATAACTTAGTGTGCTTGGGTTACATTTATTGTTGTTATAAGAAAGTTTCCATTTTTATTCTTTTTTCACTAAAACGTGTATTATATTTAAATAATTAAATATTTTTCTCTTTTGGTATCTAAACACTAATTTCATCCAATATGATGACAATTTTTAAATTTTTAGTTACCCATAATTCATTTAGATAGAGAAGAAATAATAAGTCCAATAGCTTTCAATTGAATATAAATCTAAAAGATAAAAAACACTTATATGAAATCTTCGTTTTCTCAATTCCATTTGTGCTAAAAAAGATTATGAACCCAAAATAATTATACTATTAATCAAGTTGAATTTATAATATTTTGGGTGATATTGGATTTTATGCATATTTCTCATAAAATAATGTAAGGTATGTTGGTTGGGATCTTTATTGGGTAATGTTAAATGTAGATTTTTATTTTTTTTAATAATTATATTATATTCTATAATTTTACTTCATTAAACATAAATATTTATTTTTAATTCAATTTTGATAAAGAATATTTTATATTTTAAAATGGATTCTTTTCAATAGCTATCAAAATTAAATTATGGTACCATAAATAGTTGATTAAGTTGATTTTTTTGAAAATAAGTTCTAGATTTATAAATAATTGTTTCTTGAAATATATCATGTTTTTTAAAATATAATTTGTAAATGAATTATCATCATAAAAAAATGGAATTTTGAATACTGATATTACATTTTACAATTAATTTATGAGATAATCGCACCCTGAAAACAATATATTTTTAAAATTATACTTTCATTGTAACAATTATAATTTGAAAAAAATTATTTTTCAAATTAATAACACTTTATTTTTAATGTTATCAATGATTTATCTTCCTATACATCGATGGAAATAAATAATATCCAAATATTACTTGTGTAATATTTTCTATGTGTCATTAATTTGATGTTTTAGTTTCAATTTGATGTATATTCATAAAAAATGTTTTAAAATATTTAAATGGGTTTCACTAATCATATTCTATTTCAAATAATTTTTTAGTTAAATTTTCTTTGAGTTTTTATTTATATGTGTGTTAAAATGTTTTTTATTTTATTTTTTTGAATACAAATTTTTATGTTATGTTTATAAAAATGAGATAGGAGAAGGATTATTGATTGATTTTCGTGTCAATTTTTGGTAAAAATAAATGTTTATTTCCTCCTTTGTAAACTTTTTTCTATAATCCAAAAATAAAAATGATTTTTGGATGGATTTAAAAAAAATTAGAAAAATTAAACCCATCAATGATGTGATTACATGTATAGTTTATAATAACATAGCATTGAAATATATGATTTAATGCTTTTAAAATATTTTTCGAGTATTATTATCATTAAAAGACATATGTAGTTCACAATTTAGAAGGTATTTCAGCATCAGTTTATAAAAACCATTGCTGAATGTTTCAATTTAAAAATTTCATGTATGAACATCACTTCATAAATGAAATTAAATGGAGAAAACAAAATACATAATATTATTTTATATTACTATATATAATTGCACTGATATGTTTACGAGGATATGATCTGTAAGTATTTATTCATGGTTGTGATGTAGAGTAATGATTTGAGGATGATTATAATGATTTTAAATAGTGTTTTTTAAATATATTATCACCTATTGATTTGGTTTAGATTTTGATAATGGTATCTGGGTATTATTCACTTTTCACTCATTAACATGATATTGACTTTAAATAATATTCACCAATCTATTGATGACATTTTTCTCTTATATAATGATTATTAGTATTGTTGATGATTCACTAATTTATTTAATACTTCAAAACCAAAATACTAATTTTTAGTTTCATTATACATATATTTGATTATTTGGTAAGAGAAAATTACTAAATTGATTTCAACAAATTGAGGTGGTGGTGTGTCTTAGGTGATTCATTGGACATGTTAGTTATGATTGAATGTGATATGATATTTTAATTGTTTTATATGTTATTTATTTATATGAAAAACAGTAATAATTTTTTTCAATAAGTTATTAGATTCATAAATGGTTGTGTAGATTCATTCTATGGATAGCTAGTGTTATATAAAGAATACCCCTAGTGGAGTAACAAATGATATAATCTGTAAGGGGCATAGAGCCTTTATTGTTTGTAACCTATTAAAGGAAATAGTTCAGTATGGAAATTAATTTTATGTACTATTATATAAAAATATATAAAAAATCATATAAATTTATTATCAATTGGTGATAATAAATATTTATATATGCATGGAGTTTGAGTGGATTGTGTGATTTATTTCTTATCTATTTGAGAACAAATTTTTTATTACACTTGATGTTTAAATGAATAAAATGTTATTTACATTATTAGGATATTTTTATACCTAGTATAAAAAAATATAGTATTAAAAATCATCCCACCATGTTTACATTCAAACATCTACCTCATGTCCATGTAGACTCACAATGTTTTTGGGACATTTTTTGATTAACGAAGATAAATGCTCGAGTTACCTTTATAGAGATTATTTATTTATTTTTTAATATCACTATTTATCATGATACTAATATTTTAAATATTTTTATCATTAGAGATTTTTATCTTGGGAGGATTAAGGGTGTAATCTTCATATTTCTATGTCATGATATTTTTCTTCCACATTATACCCCATTCCGGACTTCTATTCCTGGTTTGGTGGATCTCATTCTTTTGAATTTTATGGATCTTGTCCACAGATGAAAATTTTATTTCATACACTAAATTATTATTACATTTATTTTGTTTGAAAAATTATTATTTATTCGTCACTCAAGAAATATATTTTTATGTAATTTTTTATACCAATATTTTGAATTTTAGAACTAATTTTAAAGCATCACATATGGAACATGATTGGAAAATATAAAATTGATTAAATACAATTAATATATATATATATTTCAGTCTGATATAATATCCAATTAATTTTGGTAAATAACATTTATCTAATAATTATGTTCTATAACATTAATTTATAGATGAAATAATGAACCCATACACACAACACAAAGAACAAACATGGGATTTATGTGGTTTGGAAGATTATATAATTCCAAATGAGTAACACTATTAGAAATTATTATTAAAAATATAATAATTATAAGACTAGTATTTAAAGGATTTTATACCTATAGTGGCCCAATCAATTCATATATAAATTATTAACTGACTCTATTTTTTAGATAATACATGTCTCAAATAGTTGTAAAAACAAATGTCGAATGATTTAATACTTTGAAGAAAAGTTAAACAATAATTTTATATTACATATCTTATTATCAAATATCTATTATAATACCATTATAGAATCCCTCCTAGACATTTCACAAGTTATAAATATCATCACAATAATGGGGGTGAATTAAGAAAGGGGTGAACCCAAGAACTCAATAGTGGAATGCATTTCAATATTTCATCTAGGGTATGATCATAAGAATATTGGAAAACTCATTCCTAGGAGTTTTTTTTTATTAAATAAATATGGAATAATATATATTTTCAATATGTTATGATAAATGGTAATGTACTCTAAAAAATATATATATTCTGAACAACAGTTTGTGAAATCATGAGAAACTAAACATGATATATGAAGTGTAATAAAAAGAATTTGGTTTTTTTTGTATGATTTTGGAATAAAAAAACCATATAAACCATGTGTAAAAGACAACCACAATGTAATTAATTAAATATTAGGTCTGGGAAAACCACAATTGTACTTTCATATGAAGTGTATAATTGTATAATTTACTCATAGTCATGTGATAAAAACACCCATGTACCCCTAGGGCTTGGTATAAATCCAACATTGTAACCTTCAAATTGAAATAAATCAATTAGTTTTCACATTTCCTAGGGAAAATTTCACTGATGTACCATTTTCATTTAGATATACTCCCTTGTGATATCTTTTCCTAATGATAAATCATAATTTCTACCATATTGTGGTCATGAAATAAAAACATAAACCAATTAATTTGACAATGAAACTTCAAATTAACGATCATCATCCTCACATGTATGATGCATAAGAAACCAAACATTTATTGCATAATGAACACCCCTTTGAATGAAAATGGGGTTCATTCATCATATCATAAAAAACCCATGGAATAAAAAAATTGATTTTCAACACTTCATGATTATGTCATTGGAATTGAACTCATTATTATTAAAGTTTTGTACCTAGAAATAAATCACCAAACTATATTATTTTATATGATAAATTTCAGTTTTTTTATTCAAAATATATTTAAAAAAGAAATAAATCATCTCGAGATAGAGTATTTTTTAAAAATTCTTTTATCTATGACATCAAAATAATGTTAATGTAACTTTTAAATGTAATTTTTTAAAAAATAATTATTTAATAAAACATTTAAAATTATTATATTTAAAATAGAACCATAATAATACATCATTAAAAACACATAATGGTTAAAAAAATGTAATTATTAGTTGAATATAAAACCATTTAATTTGAATTTTTGGAAAATTCTATTGGAAATTTAAAATATTGAAAACCCAAAACATAATATGTTATCCAAAAAATTATTTTAAATAGTTTAAAATTAAAATTTGAAGGTAAAATTAGATAAAAAATAAATAGGTTTCAAATTAATAATTATAACATTGGATTGAATGAAATTTATCGATAAATATAAGAATAACGCTTTTAAGTGGTTGTATATTATTCATAACATAGTTTAAATTTCATTAATGATGTGAACTCATCAATAAGGAATATTTTTTTATTAGTGATCTCCATTGATATAAATAAAATATAAAATAATAAATTATTGATTATACCTAAGGATAAATATTTTAAATCATGAATTTATATTGACAAATTAATGATAGTTATATATTATGATAGATATCAATCCTAACCCAATGACTGTGTGTAAATAATTGAATGTAAATTTTACAATATGAATAATAATTTAAGATATTATATTTGAATGAGTATTAATCATGCTTTTAAAATTATAATTATCTCATTATATCAATTCCTGCCATAGTGAAGGGTGGCTAAGATGAATACACTTACTATGTTCTACATTCGTTCTGTGAACATGGTCAAATTTATAAATAATAATATTAAAATTATTAGATAATATAATAGGAATATAATTTTTATACCTTTAAATTAATTTTGAAGATATATTATCATATTATATTAATCAAATATATTTAATATTCTTATGATTGTGATAAAATTGAATAAGTGTTGGCTTTATTAGGTAATTTTTGGGATCAAAGATGATTTTATAATAATAATTTAAATAGTTAATATGAAATTTCTATAAAACAATACAATAATTTATTTATTTTTATCCTATAAAAACATAATAATTTCTAGTATTTTTTTCATCTATGATATATTTTTAATTCATTGTTCAAGCATGTTGTTAATACATCCCAAACCTGAACATGCTATATCTTAATGGGTGAGTATAGTTATGGATGTAAATAATATCATTATAAGAGAATAAAATGATATTATTTAGATGAATTTTTATTTTATTATCATAATTTTCATTTTTAGATAATGAATTAAAATTGACATGTAAAAAAATTATTTCATTGTGGAGGCAATTGTCCACAAAACACACAATAAATGAGTTTTTTTTTGTTCTCAGTTGATGTAAAATAGTGAATGATAGTTTTCCAAACAATTTAATTAAATTTAAGTACATAAATGATAGTAATTTAGATATATTTGTAATTTTAGAGATTATTTATGAATAATTGGATTAAAATAAAATACCAAGAGAATATAATACTGAATATGGAATCTAGATTTTTTGCTTTTAAAAATAATTTAAAAAATTAATTAAGAAGAGAAAAAGATAACATTATGATTATGGTTGTGGGATGTGGTTTTATGTAGATAAATTATTGAAATTTTAGATAAAAATAGATAAGTATATTTAAATCTTTTACTAGTTGAGGTTTTAGCATTTTTTATGTGATGAGAAGTATAATTTCAAAAGAAACACTAAAATTTTCATTAATGTAATGCGACAATTAAAAACTCAATGGATCCAAAATGGGAAAATGTGAATTGAAATGATTTTTGGATGATATTATTCACATTCAAAAAATTTAGAGATATCATGGATTTTTATAATCGTTTCATTTAACCTTTAAACATTATCCCTAACATAAATTTATATTTGTAATTAGTTTTAAATCCATGTAATTAATTATAATGAATAAAATTTATATTTCTTACACCCGATGATTTTGAAAGGGAAAATTAGTTTCCATATTTTAAATAATATTTGGCGTTGATAGACTTATAAAATAATAACACCCTAATACTGTGTGATATATTTCATTTTTAATAAATATAATCACTTCCATAGGTTGTAATTTACACAACACTGGGTTTAAATAAACATAATATTGTATTATAATATTATTATATAAAACATGACAAATATAATCTAATAATTATGTTAGTGTTTATGAATATTATTATTATTTCAGGAAAATATATGGTTTATACATGATCATTGGTTATCTATTGATTATAAATAAAAACAATTTTAATAAAACATATTTTTTTAAAAATATATATATGTTTTTCTAAAAGGTTGTTAATTTTTTTCCACACACAATTTAAAATTAATTGTTTCGAGTTTTATATATCCTATTTTAAAAAATAAATATCATTTTTTATATCTACATTTCAAAAATATCCTTCATTTTATTTTTTATAATTTTTTTTAAAATAGTAATTTTATAGCGAATAGCAAAAATTAAGGCTTTTTAATGAGATGTGTCATTTTGTTTAAATAATTTATAAACATAAATTATATTTTAATTTTATATTAAGAAAAAAAATTATATTAAAATTAAAATAAATTAATTTATATTATTCTATTTCATATTTAGTTATCATATAAAAAAATTTTAATCATTCAAATGCTTAAATGTTGAAAAACTATTTTTGATACATTTGAAAGTTGAATTTTAAATATATTTTTTTGAAAATATAAATTTAATTTGGAGAAGTGGATTAAATATTTTTAGTAATATTATTATTTAATATGCTCATATTAATTTTTTATCATTATGAACAGTAAAGGTTGTAAAAAATTATTTTCATGGTTATGATAAAAATGGGATTAACATGGATTAAACAAAGATTATAACGTTAAAAAATGGAACAGAAAATGTCCAAAACCCATTTTTCGTATAAATATAGACCTTAGATGCATTAATATTCAATAATGGGAAATTTTTTATCCTTTTGGTTTGGTAAAAATTAGGAATAAACTATTATGTTGAAAAATTCCATGTTTGTACTCTCCCCCACTTATAAATGTCCACTTCCTCCCATCACATAACGACACATCTCAAGCCATTTTTATTGAACCATACATTCCATTATATTAGCCAAAAATCATGGGGAAAGTTATATAGCTTCTTTTATTCCCAAAAGATCAACTTGGGTGTCCTTAAAAGGCAATCTAATGAAGGATTCTCTAAGAATAGCTAATTATCTTAATGAAAGTCATTCATTTTAATTTTTATTTTCAGGCTATAAGTTATCTATTAACACTTCCAAGATGATAAAAAAATATCTCACATACACTAATATGTTATTATTTCAATGTCATAATATTTCTCCATATCCTCCTCCGTTATATGGTAAACATAATTATCAATCATTTCTCAGGTGGACTACCGCCTCGTGAACAGATGTAACTCATTTTCTATCAACAAGTATATCAATCGTATATAATGAGGTAATTACTATATATATATATATATAATTATTTATATTATTATACTTATTAAATTATAATATAACATATAACTAATTATTTTACATTCCATTCAAAATACAATAACGGCCATTTTGTGTGTGGAAACCAACTACCGCCTGAAGTAATGTGATTCATTTTTCACTTATTAATTACATGTATGGTAATAGGATAAATTTACTTATTATATGTGATATATATTTCATGAAATTTATTCTGTCAAATTATTATACCATCCACTTCCTTACCCTTTCACTATTTAATGAAATGAAATGACGGATGTGTGCACGTGTAGCCTACCATCTCTATGAAGTGATGTGATCCATCTTACAATTAGAGTTTCAAATAAATATTCTAAAATATTATGTTTAAATATTATATTAATAAAAATATTATCAATTTGTATATTATGGAATTGTAACATATTCAAAATCATCCAAAAAATCCTGATAAAAAATCTTGAAAAAATGTAGAACTAAATACACAAAATAATGAACATAATGAAATATTATTAACATATAGTTGGAATTTTTTTTAAATGATATTATATGATATTATGAATATAAATTTTGTTTTGGAATAAATTAAAAAAAATTCTTAACATTCTTATAATATAGAATAAATCATGTTCAACTAAAATTAAGAGTGATTCAACGGACTTCATCTCAATTTCACTTTATTGAGGAATATTTTAATGTTTTCCCCTAATTTATTTCATATAGAATATGTACACCCCATTTATCATTTTAAATAATGATTCCTAAATAATTTATTTTTTCATAAGATCTAATTTGAACTATTTCATGGAAGGGGATTTCAATTGATTGTTACTGTGTGGTAAGAAATTTTTTAACTCAATTTATTTTCATTGGGTTTTGTTACATCATCCATGTTTTTGATATTCTAAATTATCTATATAAGGAATTTTGAAAATATTTTGTTTTATTTCAAAATAATTTATGGGGATTATCATTTAATATATATATATATATATATATATTGAATTCATTTAATACTTTTTAAATCAACGTTATGATATTTTTAATCATAAATTTCACAATCACATTTTAACTGGGATTGTTTATTCTATAAATTTTATTAAATGAAATTATTTTATCATTAGATAATAAAACATATTAATTTTTTTATAATTTGGTTATTCATCAAATTTTCAAGTAATAGTTCTTTTTTCCACTCTTTGGTACATAAAAATAATGAGATTGTTTTTATAAAATATGAAATCATTTCTCTCCTCTATCAAACGTTCATTACCTTCCAAAAAATGTTTTTTGGGAAATATTTCAATCGTTTTTTAATTTCAAAACTAGTTTTTTAAATTTATTTTTACCCATATTTTACTTTTTACAAATAAAATTTAAATGAATCTCTATTTAATTTTCCAAATTTGGAATGTTCATTATTTACCAAAAATCTGAATGCAATATTTTTTTAATGTGTAAAATATGTTCATAATTTCACACCATATTAAAAACTAAATATTTCAGTGCCTCCATATTAAAATTTTAATGTCGTTTTAAATGAAAATATATTTAATATATTATTGGAAAATTATGTCATAATATGATTTTAAATGAAAAATGGTTATTTCAATTAATATGTTTTGTAATTAAATTTAAATTTTATTTCTATTTTTAAATGATAGAAACACATTACTTTATATATACTCCATAGGGTAAAATTTATTTTTATACCATTCATATTTTTTTATTGGTAGTTTATGATCATTTTAACCAAGAAAGGAATGGTTATTTACATTTTTTATTTAGTTTTCTAGAAATTAACTTTCCCTAAAAATATTTATAATCCTCTGATCATTAGACATTATATATCACCTAAATTTTATGATGTTAGACTGGTAGCCACTAAGAAGTTCCTTGAGTCAGTTAGTCTCATGGACTAAAGAATTCTATACCATACACTAGAGGCTATCGATTAGCAGTGAGGGTCCATGCTGGTTCGTTTAGGTGACTATACCCTTATAATAAGTGCACCACAATAGTGTAATAGATGAATAAATTATGAAAATTAAATTTAACAAACTATATGAAATAAATCATCTATAAAATATAATCAATTAACAATAACAATATCAAGAACTATATAAAAATTATGTAATGTAATTCCTCTAATAAAAAGGAAATTGAAAATGTAGAATAGGGAAAATATACATACATTTATTTTGAAAGATGAAAAAAATACCAAAATACTATATCTTAGTAAATTCATAATCGATAGAAAAGTCTTGTGCTCTCTCACTCCAATGATACAATCAAAAACTAGTCAAAAATGTGTTCTTATCCATGTCCCAACCTACATCCATGAAGTTTATCTGGGTACCAGATGGTGGCCCATACATGGTGTGTGATATACATAATTGGACATGACCAATAATATTTAGAATTATCCAGTCCGTGCATATAATATGAGTAATGTATAGATATAATAATGGTAATGTAGTAATGAAAACATTAACGGGTCAATTGTGGATCCTAGTAGACAGCTGTCTGACAATAAATGATTCATCCAATGCCCAGAAAACCTACAAACAGGTGTAATCATGAATTTATTTTTATAAGTGTATATTAAGGTATTTATATAATTGTGATCTATACATAATGATATATATTGACATATATTTACTTATATATTGTTATCCATAACCAAATGTTTAACACATGTGTCTATGTCCAGTCATTATGGTCTCATAATGTTATAGGGGATGTTACTCTCATGTACCATAATTCCTAAGAGTAACTATTCTCAATTATTACCTATGTATTGTACTTCATTCTTGAGTATCACAAGTATATTGGATTCCATGCATGAGTATCAAATTTATAATGTATTCCAGGCGTAATTATCCCAAGTATAAGTGATACCACTTTTGAGAATCACATATATAAGGGAAGTTCTTCCCAAGGATCAGATGTGTAGAGAATACTATTTTCCAGCATCACAATTATAAGGGAATCCATGACCAAGACTCAAAAGTATAATTGATATATAATTCCCCTGATATCATCATGAATATTATTATAGGGAATTTAAAACTTACATTGATGAGTTTTTCATAATCTCCATTGATGAAAATAATGCATATATTAAGAGAAATAAATATCATTAAATACATTTTCCATTTTTATATAAGCACTTATGGAGGGATGTTTTGTATTATAAATTTACCATATGTTAATTTTGGCAATATGAAATGGAATTATTGGCTTATATAATCTCATGTGATCATGTATTGGTGGATCCATCAAGATGAAACTTAATAAAAAATTGGTCAAACCATCTATGGTAATTCAGATCCATTGGAATCATGGGTTGGATAGATACTAATGGATCATTATGATAGATTCATTATATTTTTTTAATATTATAACCAATATATCTCATAAGGGATCCATATCTCATTATATAAATTAATTTGAGGAAAATTTCAAGGACCTGAAATGAATTTTTATTATTACACCTATATTTGTACTACCTTATAGTAGAGAAGGGTTTGTGAACTATAGTTCTGAAATAAATAATTGACTGGGATGAATCTTCATGATGAATTCTATGGTTGTAGCATCAACCTCTCAACAATTGAAAATCAATATGCATATTCCATGACTAATGATTTGGATCTAGAAGTAGTGATTTTTAGGTAAAATATATTGATACATTATAATTATTATGAAATAAGTTATATATATATATATAATGATCATAATTGATTAATGTAAATATTCACATAGAAAAAAATTAATATTCTACACATGATATGGTTGAATATGATTAATTATTATGACTCTTCAATACATTAAAACACATGGAAGGAAAACTAGGTTTATAATACATTAGTTGGAAGGACCACACCTTTTTCTAAGATAAGTATTTAATGATATCCAATATATATAAATTTTTAAAATATGTAAGATTAAAATTATAATGAAATTGAATAGATCCTATATTGAATTGATGAATGATTAACCATCCTACCACCTAAGGATTATAGAGGTGTATTAGTTAAATATGGAATTACAAAAGAATGAGTAAAATATTATTGAGTTCATATATGAATATTATGGAATGATATGCTTTATGAACCAGGTATGTTTCTTATCAATTTTAAATTAAATAAGGATCTATTGGATGGTACTCTTACTTCATCATTCTATATTCACCCAAAATATATTATTACATATATATATCTGATGTAATATTTCTTTTAGGAAAATATTGAAAATTGATACATTATAGTTTATATATCGATTCCAGGTAATTAAAAAATTAATGGCTGAGTGAAAAAAGTATACAGGAATGATATACACATAACCATAATGGAATTAAAATTATGATACATTACCAAGGAATCTGTAGTTAGACTCCCTAAAATAACTAATATTCACAATGCTACAGGATAACTCTTGATCCAAATCACATTCCTATATCATTCCCAAAACATCACTCCATCTATCATCATCTGGTGAAATAAGATTAAATCAATATAAATAATATAAAAATTGACTCACCACTTCTATCCAAATTTAAAACTTTTGATCATGGAATAAATTTACAATTCTCAAAGAATTTATAGCATGTTCTCATGGTTTTTAGCATGAAACTCTATTTTCCTTGATTATATCAAGATATTTCCTATAAACAAAAAATCATTGGAGTTAATGTGTATATGGTTAATCCTATTCCTGAGATACATGAACACCACTAGTGTATTCTTCATCACAAAATGAATCAATCGGTACTCATATCGTACATATTAACATTTGAATTTCATCATGGTTATATCCACTTATCTAAAATAAATATGATGGTAGGATAATCATAGATCAATTATGTAGAATAATGGGGATCTTTATAACTTAAATGAAAAATTATTAATCCTTTGTAATTGGATTTATTATTCACTCTAACATAGTTAAACTTTATATTGTCCACATGTACTTGGATACAAAAATCCACATCCTTTTTCACTCTTGGGAGATGTAATTTGTTTTATGAATCCCTTCACCTAGAAATAATTTATTTTCCCCTTATATTACATAAATGTGGTTGAAATAGTTAATTATAAAGGAATTGATATAGGTTACACATTGTTAACATGTTTGTTGTTAATGTAAATTCCATTATCATGAGAGTGTCTAATGAAGTCAAATGGAAAAAAAATCTTCATTAAAGACATCTAATAGATTAAAATGGTAGGATGATTTTTTTTATCTTAAATAGTAACCATTTCCTCTATTATGATATAATATAATTGAACACACTCATTTATATACTCATTTTTCATTCCTTGATTTCATGTTACCACCCTAGAATAACTAATGAGACTTCATCTTCTAGTGAGGAAAAGTTTCACCAATTGGAGGATTTTAAATCCTATATACTTATCCACTATGTGATTTAAATAGATATATAACTCTTATGTACTTCATGTAATTCTCAATATTTAATGAATTTTGAGGCACATCAGGATATATCATTAGGTCAGGATCCATACAAGATTCATTAAGTACAGTTAGAGGCCATCCTTAAACTTTAAGAAAAAAAGGATTCAATCCAATACAAGATATGATCAATGAGAAGAAGTTCTATTAAATTATAATAGTAAATAGTAAAAAAAATAATAAAATATTGAATCACTATAAACTACTAAGTATGACCTGGATTTGGAATATGTGGAATAAATCCTTAATAAAAATATTATGGAGTGTGACCCATGTAAAAACCTCATTTCCATTATCTTATTTCCAGAAAACCTTACTCATCTTAGAGGGACTTGAATATTGAAAGAATCCATCCTTACTCCTCGATCATATAGGTTCTCTAATAGATCATAAATTACAATGAATAAATCAATCCAACACTCTCCATTTTGAGGACCTAATGTTCCCATAATGAGTAGAGGTAACCATAGATTTAAGTTCATGTCATAATCAACCATTATCTAGTAGTCTAATTTTCTGGGAACATGAACTACCTTAAAGACTAAATGATGAATTAGACCCATTTAATGAACCACTATAATATTTATGAGATAATTATATGATTTATTCTCTATTAAATATAGCGGTTTAGGAGGCATATCATCCCTCAAGGGAGTATTCTTATAACCATCCACTATATTTCCCCTAAATGACTTGTATGTGGATGTTCCTAATTCCATAAAAAAACTTGGAACATATATAATATTTTTCCTTTATTAATATAATTTGATATTTATAGTTTCATTATATTGATTTATATTGTTATACCCAACATTGGAGGGTTCCAATAATGATATGGAAAAACCCTTCTAGTACTACCAAGTACGGCACATCACCATCAATGGTTGCACATTATTTATAGTCATATATATATATATATATTAAAACCTTCTTGATCATGTAAAATTATTATAATACTATTATTATATATCATAAAATGTCATATTAAAATATGTATTTTAAGATAAAACATATATAAAAGCAACATGCATATGTGAAATTTGATTCAATAAGTGTAGTTTTATTTAATGAACACACCAAAAATATCAGAAATAATAATAATAATAATAAATCATCATTCAAGGTGATATAGGTCAATTGTAATATTTCAACATATAAAAGAATTTCCATGCTCTGTTTACATGGAGGTACAATACATATTATTAATTAATGCATATGCAATACTCTTCTACATGAGTTCCAAATAACCTATATCCCTTATACTTTTACCCAAAATTATAAAGAATGAGATAATGGTAAATATCCATTGATGCAGCATTATTGTTCCCCAACCTAAATCACCATGTTCTTCTAGGAGTTCCACATTACTTGATTAGTGGAACTACATATAAGTAGAGTTTTATGAATAGTTTTAAGGGTACAAAAATAAAGTGGGGAGACTATATTATTATTATTTGAAACTATACATCCTAGTCATATAATGAAAGTAATTATAACATAATAAGACAAAATAAAATAATATATTTGTAATATTATAATATATGACATGATAGGTAGCTCATAGTTATAAGATGTAAACGAAATAAGGATAATGATTATGGTAGGTCATACCAGAGTATAATAATGAGACATAAATTTAAACATCATTGTCACTCTATATTCAATCTGATGCTCCCATAAAACACCAATATATGTATCCTCATATCCCTATCATTCGGCCCTTTCCCTTTCCTAGATTCCTAGTCATGATTTCAGTACATCCATTTTGATTCTCATGTAGTGTGTGATTATAAAACATAGTTAGTAACCACCACTGTTTTCATAATAATTATTAATATTTATCTATTTTATTCCCAAAATGTTACCATCCATACTTAACTATTAACAACCCATGTGTAGTTTCATAAGCCACTATCCATGATTCCAAAAACATAGGCACTACCAAAATCAATGTTTAGCGGTGAATATGCCAGTGTCTATCACTAATGCCTCAAAACATGAAGACATTTCCGTGAATATTTTTAGCAACCTACACCCATAAATCATATGTACATATTCCAAATTTAATAATCACCTAAAAAATAAATCAAAGGTTGTCTTATACTATCTCATGATGGTTCACACAATTTAAATTATCGAAAAATTAGATTACAATAAATCTAGAATGGTCTTTTTCTAATGTCTACATTCAAAAAAATTAGATACACTTTATCCCAATATTGCTTACCCCCATGTCAACTAAACTTGGTTACGATATCAAACTACTGACATTAAAAAATTTGATATTCGTGGAATTCATCACAACAACCACCTTCAGCCACTACAGGCACATATTACCATTTCTATGGAAACCAACAATCATTATACCAATAGTTAAGTTACAAGGTCTGTTAAAAGCCTAAAATAATGTCATATCCTAGTTATATAAACTATTAATATCAATAATGGTTCTCACAAGCCCATAAACCCACCAAAAATTAATACACAACAAGTATTAGTATCAATTAACAAAATCACATGCCATAATATCTTGTTAAAAACCATATTCAAGGGTGTAACCTTAATAACATTGTTTTAATTTGAAATATATTATTGAGGGGATCATCAGTCACACCACATCTGCATACTGATGTGGATTTCAATTCATAGTTTTCAAAATCATTTGACTCATATTTTGATGATTTTATTTTTAAATTTTTTGTAAGTGTTATATACATGTAATTTTGTAAATTTTTTATTAATATTGTTAGTTTATAATGATTATGTTTTAGTTTTTGTTCTTAGGTTTTTAAAATTTGTATTTTATTTTATTTAGTAGTTTTTTAGAAATTTTATTTTTATTTCATTATAATGATTAAGGGTTTATTTTTTAATAATGTTGTTTATTAATTAAATATTATAAATTTTACTATTAATTAATCAATATAACTGTAATTTATTTTAAAATTGTTTCTTTTAGAGTTTTAATTGAAATTAATTTTAAATTTTAAATCTTAATAATTAATTTGAATTATAAAATATCAATTTTAATTTATTTAATTCGTTTTTTTTGTTTTAAAATTGTAATATTAAAATTTTAAAAAATGATAAAATATTTTTCATGTGTTTTGAATATTTATTTATTATTGGTTTAATATTTATTATAATGAATATTTTTTTAATTTTATTTTACAGTAGTGTAATATTTTGTATAGTGAGATGTGGTCACATAAATTCATGACATGAATTCTAGATATACTATATGAATATGAAACCATCACATAAGTGGACATTAAATATTAGCACAGTAATATAGATCACGTGAATATGAAATTAATTTTCCATTCTATTGGGGAACTGGTTAAGTGAACATGCCATAAAATATGAAAATGAAAATATTTTCTCATGCTATGTAAACCCAATGAAAGGAAATTTGAAACTTATCAATTGACCAACTAATATAAGTTGCATGGAACCATTAAATCACATATTTGAAGTTTACTTGATGGTCATTTCTCTTACCCTTCATATTGAGGGAAAAGTCAACTGAAATTGAAGATGCACGTCACATTTAATGAAACATTTACCTAATGTATAAGAATAATGAATTTATATACTTAGATGAAAATATTGAACAAATTAATCCTTATAAATGGAGGATAAATACTTATTGTTGAATTATTGTAGAATCCTGAGTTTTTTTAAAAAGAGACACTATGTTCGATAGCGTACATAATACTTCACATCGAACGTAAATAAACCACTAAATAATAATATTTAAATGTTACCTTAAAACCAAGTTGTTAAAATGGTGGGAATTAATAGTTTTAATTGATTTATAAAAATATGTTTTACAAATTTATAAAATTAATTATTTTTCAAACAATTAATTATAAATGAAAATAAACCCCTTTTTAAATAAAATGAAATGTTTTTTAAAAAACTATTTAAATAAAAATGAGTGAGATTATAAAATAATAAAATTTATCTTGATCAATATTATTAATAAAATATATATCTATTATATTAAATTTAATTAATATTATATGTTTTCTAGTCATATATAAGAACAATTTCATTTTTTCTGATAAATGAAGTATTTTAAAAAAGATGTATTTTTTATGCCTTTTGATGGGGAACTCATTACAAAGAAAAAATTTTAAAATTTTATAAATTGTATATTTAAAAACACTAAAAATATTTATAAGGAAAATAAAATTTTACATTTTATAAATTTTTTGTACTTTTCTGATAATTTAAATTTTGTAATGAATAGTGAAAATACTGCATTTTAATTCAAAACATATTTTTCATCTAACTTATTTATATGATTATATTATCCTTTTACATGGGATTAATTTATAATTGAATTAATTTTTAATCATTTAATCCAATTTTGGTCATTGGAATTGATTTTTAAAGGAAATTTGATATAAACTCATGTTTATCATTTGATGGTTTTTACTTGTTTGAAACACATTTTCTCTTTTTGACAACAAGGATTAATATTAAATTAATTACTAAAACTACTGTGTTTTAAATTTTGGAAAAAATATTTTATATTTAAAATCATTTATTCTAATATATGTTGATATTTTACTTTCTTTTATTTGATATTTTTAATAGTAACTACAATAATTTTTATTTAATGTGGTTAAAGATAAATTGGGAAATTTAGGTAACAAAATAATATGATAACAGTAATAAAATTACCCTAACACTAGGTAAAACACTGTTCTATAAATAAAATTCTACTATTAACAAAAAAGTATTTGAATTAACTAATTTAAAGTAATATTTTCTAGGAATGTGAAATAAATATTATTAAAACAAATGAATGTGACAATATGCCACCCTCTTTTTTGTTATAAGTATAATAATTTTAATATAGGGATAAACATGAATAAATTTAATAATATATAGTATAAAAAATCTAATGAAATTATCTACATCCTAGGAAATTTAATTATAATTTTTAAAGACTAAATAATTACCATAAATACTAAGACTACAATTATATAGTAATTATTGTATTAAGAGAAATATCAAATAAAAGATATGAAAAATATAAAAATAATTATGATTCGAATTAATTATGGAAATACATTAATTATTTAGGTTACTAAGACATATTTTAGGTCTATTTATTTGTTTTTTATAATATATCTCTCTATTTGGATGTTATTTAAATTTAATGAAATGAATACTGTAAAAAATTACACTATTGTTATTCGATAGAAAAGAGTATTTTATTAAATTATTTAAAAATTATAAAAACATTTTATAATTATAAAGTGACTATGATAATGTATAAAAGTTGAAAAATATTCCTTTTATGGTAAATTTACCCCATCTAAGTAAAACTTATAGCCTCGTAATATTGAAAATGATGGTGCCACAATTTAAATTAAAATAGACTAATTAAGGTTAAACCAAACATCTAATGTTTAAAATGAAATCAATTTATGTCTTAAAATTATTGGATGATAATATTTTGAAACATAATCATACTATATTTTACATAACTCATGTTGGTGTAATTTGGGTTTGATAATTAATTTATATTAATTTAATATTTTAAGAGTTCATAATGGTGGACCTCCCCTCTCCTATAAAAAGGTACAATATCTTCTCTATTTATCACACATAAATATCAATTTGGTTCATCCAATATCTTCACATCACCCTCCCAAATATCTCTCCACACATTCTTGATACATTAGTGTAGGTTTTACACCCTCCCTATAGGAGTCAATGTGTTATTCAAAGGTGATCAACCAAAGAAGATGTATCGTTTTCTCTTAGTATTTCAATTTTATTTCCTCTTCCACATCCTTTAAATACCTTTAATCCATGGGTAACTAATAAATACATTATCTTAAATATTATTATATGGTATTATGTTAATATCATCACTCAAATACTTATCTCATTTATTCAAATTGGAAAAGAACATGTCATTCTTGTATGTGGCGGACCAATACTTCTTGAACTAATATTGTTAGTTTTTTATTACCGTCTATCAAGATAGGTTATAATTATGGAATTAATTTTTCTATATTTTTTAATGAATTATTTCTCATTATATGACAATAATATATCAATTACATTCTTACTTTCCATGCATATAAAAATGACAATGTTTTTCGTGCGTTTGTGTGAACAATCACCTCTGTAAAGCGATGTGAATCTTTTTCTTTCATCACATCAATTTTATGATATATATATATATGTGTGTGTGTGTGTGTTTGTGTTAAAATTATTATTATTATTTTAATAATATTATGATCATTTTTTAAAGATAAGATAATAATTACCTTGTTTTCTAATATGATCATCGAAAATGGAAACGTTAATCATGCGTACATACGGCTTACAATCTCCTTGATTGTAACATTATTAAATTTTTTATTTCCATATTTAATTAATGGATTTAAAATTATAATTTTTATATATACGTGATTATTATTTCATTTAAATTATTCTTGATATTATGGAATTATGACCACATGGACATTTGACATCGTACCAAGTTCATTTTTACTAAATTACCAAATACCGAAAAAATGTCTAATATGAACTTAAATAAACATGTAGTGGTTTTAACATAATAATAAGTGATATGAAAGGTGTAATGAAAATTTAAAATTTTCTGAAGAAATTATAAATTATTATTAGTTTATTATTCTTGATGATAAATAATGAAAGAGATTATTTAGACTCGAGATAAGGGACTTTGTCTAAATCTTCTTTCATTGAGTTATCTCTTGATAATATGCACTATTATTATTTTATAAGGGGTATATACAGCCACTATAAAATTTCATAAACAAGTTTTATCTATAATAATGTTATTTAATATTTTGTAAAATTTTATTCATTCATGTAGATTAGGATTTAAATGTTCAATGTAGAATGGGACACATTGAACATTTAAAGATATAATTACCAAATCATTTCTTCATAATATTAATTAACAAATGTATTTATATGAACATATAAAATTTATACATTATTTTTTATTTATATATTTTTATTTCATTAAATTGTTTTAAAATGGAATAATTTTATACAAATCATTTAACATTCTTTGCAAAACAAAAAAAAGAATGTATTTTTACATATGTGGTGATGAAGACTTCTCCACCGTAATAAATATTAATTGATATTTGGATTCCACTATGATCCTTAATTTTTTTTAACTACAATATAAATCCCTTAGGGCCTTTTTGTTATTTTTCTATTGAAAATGGTTTTGATAGTGTACTAACTATTTCAATATCTTTAAATGATTTTTTTTAATTGATAATAAACATTTATGTGTGAAACATTGATAATTTAAATGATTTATGGGTTATGATTATATAATGGAACTTGGGCATTTTATGGGTGGTTACAAGATAATACAAAGATGGTTGGTTATGTGATAATTTAAATATGGGTGGTTTCATGACAAACTATGGATGGGTTATTAATTTTTAACCTTGAATTCATTGCTAATGGAAGTCATCCATATGGTAATTCTATTTGTATGTGTGATATGTGTAGAAGTCAAACATGTGGTTATTAAATTTAAGTATGATTATTTCCCAAATTACATTTATATGTTATATTTTATTTTTTTGGTTTTTTATGGTAATCTTTTTATTTCAAAAATGGTAAGCAATGAGGTTATATTTAGTGATGAGTACTTACTAATTCATAAAAGTGAACAGTATTACATTATGATACAAAATTTATGATTTAAATATTTTCACAAGGGTAAATATTATCCTTCATTTTGTATCCCTAGATAATATTTTTGTGGTCATCAAAAGTTTTTAATTGTTTTTTATATCATTTAATAGAGAATAAAGTCATGTATAGAATCAAGTAAACGTTTTGATGGTTAAACATGAAAATAAATCATGTTTATTTTTTAAAAAATATTTTTTATTAATGAAATAGATACTATTTTAAGTGTCCACATTGTATTTCTATGGTTTTTTATGTAATATTTACATTGTAATTTTCTAAATCCCTAAACATGTAATGATCATCAATGTGAAATAAAGGAAAAAATTATTTAACTAATGATTATTTAATGTTTATTTTTGGGGCCTTATTATTGGTATCAGGTGATGGATTTGACTGCATTGGAGATTATAATGTCATCTTAAGATCTAGGGATATCATATTAGTTTATAATTTTTTGGTTCTTAATAAGTTCAATGTCTTATAAATCACTTTTTAAGATTTAACTTTTAAAATTTTAAGGTGATTGATGGTATTTTAAGAGACATTTATTTTTGAGTTAATTATAGTTTATTACCTTTTTAGATAAAAAATAAAAGGAAAGAGAAAAAATGAGGTTAATTTTTTTAATGGTTACTTTTGAGGAATTTACCTATTTTTTTGAATGATATAAAATTTTATAACTTTTTGAAAAATAAAAACCAGGGGAAGGGTGACCACCCATCATGTCTGACAAGGTGTCATTAATCAAACCCACAACCAAAGTTTGACAAGGATTTATTTTCTACCATTAGCTTATGTGATGTACCTGGGTAGTATGACTTCATTTTTTTAGTTAAATAATTTCATGGAATAATAATAATTTGATTTTGGAAAGATATGTTTTATCAAATGGATATCCTTGGAATTGGAAAATGATTTAGGGATTATGTGAAAAAATTTATTTTGAAATATTCTCACTATTTTGGGAACCTTGTATGCGTAAGAAAAATGTAATAATATGTGATTTTATTTTTAGTGGTAATGCTTTAATTTTCTTCTTGAATAATCTACATTTTTGTTGGGGACTTATAGGGATTCAGTTTATTTTTGAAAATGATTAACCTATCTGGAAAAATATGTGATTTTAGAAATTACATAATTAGTATGAGACATTAAGAGTGGTCAATGTTATTTGGAGATAAATGTTAAAAAATTTCTTGGAAGACTATGTGATCATATCATTATAAATTTTTTGTTTCTATATTATTTTAGAATATATTGATTAATTTTATGGACATTTATTTATCAAATGGTATATGTTGGACATTGGGTATTACTTTTGAATTTTGGAGATTAAAAATAGTCATTATTCATTTTGTATTTATTATATGTATAGAATTATATTATATTATTCTAACCTTTTTATTTTTGGTTAATATTTCAAGATAGGATGAATATATAGTTTATCATTGGTAGATTATGTGATTCTCTATAATTTCATTCTAGTGTTTCAGTCATGAAAAAAAGTTCCTCTTAAATTCTCATCATTTCGAGAAAAAGATGAGTTTGTGGTGGACATTGATTAAAGTATGAAACTATACATTTCTAGTAAGTAAATTTTCCTATGATCATAGTCAATGTATAAAATAAATTACACAACTCTCTTAAAAGGATCATAAAGAAAAAATATTTTTAGTTTATATTTCCTTCTAAGAAATCAATGACTGTTAAACCCATCACATTGTTATGGTTTTTCTATTATTAACATTATCATAAAAATGTTTTTTATTTCAATTCATGAAAACTTGATCATTATTTTTCTCATTAATATCTGTGTTTTCCTACATGGAACCCTAGTATGTCTCATATTTGGTGACCTTCATACATACCTTCCTTTATTTTAACTTCAATGCATTGTTAATACTTTTTCTGATGTCATAATGAAATAAATGTATTTTTTAAAGTGATACATTAGCTAGCTCCTCCAAATTCAAATTGCAAGGAAACAATTTCTTGGGAAGAATGTAACAACCCTAGTTTTTTATAAAATACGACACCATTTTAGATAGCGTAAATAATGCGCCACATCAAACATAAGAGAACAAAAAAATATTGTTTTTAAATGGTAACTTATAACCTAGATGTTAATATGGTAGGAATGTATATTATTAATTTATTTTTGAAAATATTTTTCACACATTTACACAATTATTTTTTTTATGATAGCTAATTATAAATAAAAATAAAACCAGCTTTAAATAAAGAAAATGTTATAATTAAAATCTATTACAATGAAAATAAGTGAGTTTATAAACTGATAAAATCTCTCTTGATGGATTTTATTAATTAAATATAAATATATAATATTAAATTCAATTCATATTATAGGTTCTTTAGTAATGATATAAGAACATATTCAGTTTTAAGGAAAAAAATGTACTTTTCAACAAAAAATACAGTTTTCAGCCTTTTGATGGTCGTGTCATTTTAAATATATTTTCTTGGAAATTTTATATGTTATATTTGAAAAAATAAATTTATTGTTTATATTAAAGACATAAAATTTTTCTTTTGATATATTTTAAGTATTTTTCTGATAATTTTCATTTTAACATGAATAGAAAATGATAATACATTTTAATTCAAAAATTATTTTTCATATAATTTATTTATATAGTTGTATTATTATTTTACTTGGTTTTAATTTATAATTAGATTATTTTTTTCTCATTTAATCCAATTTTGGTCATTATATTTAATTTTACATTTAAAATTGATATAAACGCATGTCAATCTTTTAATAGTTTTTACTTTTTAAAAACCCATTATCTTGTTTTGACAACCGGCATTAATTTTAAATTAATTACTGAATCTTTTGGGTTTTAAATTTTAAAAATTGGATTTTATATTTAAAATCAGTTGGTCCAAATAATTTTAATATGTTACTTTAATTTTTTGGATATTATGAATAGTAATTATAGTAATTTTTATTTAACATGGTTAAAGGTAAATTCAGTAATTTAGGAAACAAAATAATATGACAAGGACAATAAAATTTCCCTAACACCCTAAAATAACCTATTGGATGAATAATATTATATCCTTAACAAAAAAATGATCTTAATTTACCCATTTAATGGAATTTACCCATAAAAGTGGTATAAATATTTTTAAAACAAAATAATGTGACAACATCTCACACTCTTATTTCTTATAAGTATAATAATTTTAATACTGGGATAAATATGAAAAAAAATAGATAATATATAATCTTCAAAAATATTTTAAAACTATATACATCATGGAATTTTATTTATAATTTTTATAGATTGAATAATTATCATAAATTATGACACACTAGTGATACAATAATTAATTTATTAAGAGAAATATCATTTAAATGAAATGAAAAATATTAAAGTAAATAAAGTTATAAATAATTAGAGAACTCCATGAATTTTATAGGTGATTATGATATATTATAATTCTATCAAATGGTTTGGTTTGAAATTATCTCTCTTTTTGTATTTTATTTAAATTCAATGGAATGAATATTTTCAAAATTGATAATATTGATATTTTATAAAAAAATCATAATTTTTTAAATTATTTAAAAATCATAAATAACTGTTAAAATTAAAAAATGACTATGATAAAGTATAAATATTCAAAAAATTCCCATTTATGAAAAATTTACACCATATAAGTAAAATATCTAGCCTGTAAATATTAAAAATATTGTTATAACATTTTGAATTAAAATAGATTAATTAAGGGTAAACTGAAATGTTAAGCCTAAAAAAATACATGACTAAAAATTATTGGTTGAGAGGATTTAAAACCATAATCTCCTTATATTATTCATAACTCAAGTCAAGGTAATTTTTATTTAAAAATTATTATATATTAATTTAAGATTTTAAGTGTTTCCAAGGGTGCACATCCCCTCTCCTATAAAAAGGTACCCACTCCTCTCAATTACTCACAATTTAAGACCATTGGGTTGACTAATAACTACCTAAAACCCTACCAAAAATCCATCTCTATGTTCTTGAGGCCTTATTTTTGGTATAACACCATCATTAGGGGTGTTATGCTGGTCTTCAAAGGTGATCAACCAAAGAAAAGGTATCATTTTCTTTAAGTATTTCAATTTTATCACTTCTTCCACTTCCATTAAATCTTTTTCACAAAAGATGAAATAATATCTAAATTATTTTTAATATTATTATATGTTATTATGTAAAAATTATCACCCATAACCATCTCTAATTTCATCAAATGTTTAATGAACATTTCCTTCGTGTGTACGGTGGGCTACAGCCTCGCAAACTGATATAGTTCATTTTTCATTAACATCTCTCAATACTAGTCATAATTATTGAATGAATGTTTTTATATATTTTTTTACGAAATTTTTATAATTATAAAATAATAATATATCAACTATTTTTTTATTTACATGAACAAATAAATGATAATTTCATTCCTGCGTACATGTGAGCTATCACCTCCACGAAATGATGTCAATCATTTTTATTCACCAAATAACATGTACGATATATATATATATATATATATATATATATTTATATTTAAGTAATTATAATGATTTTAGTAATATTTAGATCATTTTATAATGATAAAATAATAATTACCATTTTTTATACAATGATCAATGAAAAAGGGAAACGTTACTCATACTTACATATGACTTACTGTCTCCATGAATGTAACATTGTTCAATTTTTCATATTTGTATGTGATGAATGTATTTGCACCTATAAATGACATATAAAAGATATTATTTTTTCCTGAATATCATTATGAATAATATAGAATTATTTCCACTTGTACTTTTGACATCGTACCATGTTAATTTTTGACTAATGTACCAAAAATTGAAAAACATATGATGTGAACTAAAATAATTATGGAATTGTTATAACATGAAAATAAGGGATATAAAAATATAATGATAATGAAAAAGGTTTTCAGGATATTATAAATTAACAAATGTTTATTTTTCACCAATATAATGAACATATGAGATGATTTAGACTCAAGGGAAGGGACATCGTCTCAATATTCTTTCATTGAGACATTTATTGATAATATGGACCATTATTATTTTATAAGGTGTATATACAAATAATAATACAATTAATATCAATATTTAATATATACTAATTTTACTGAATATTTTTTTAAATTTAATTATTCATTGATATTATGATTTAAATGTTCAAAGTGGTATGGGACACCTTGAATATTTAATTATTTAATTATGAAATATTTTCTTCATAATATTAATATACATATTTTTTATATGTACTTAAAATTATTATAAGTGATAATTAATGTATATATTATAATTTCATTCAATTTTAAAAAAAATAATCTTTTAATAATAAGATTTTATTTTTCTTTACAAAATGACAATAGGAAGGTTTTTTTAATGTTTGCAGTGACAACGACTTCTCCATCTCCATAACAGTTATTTGATATTTTTCATCCTCTATAGGTATTAATATTTTTTTAATGTAAAAGAAATTCATTATTCTTCTTTGGGTATTTTGGTATTGAAAATGGTTTTGAAAGATGATTAATTATTTCAATATATTTAAATGATTTCTTGTGATTGAAAATGAACTTTTATGATTGAAACATTGATAATTGCAATTATTTATGGGTTATGATTATATATTAGTACATAGACATTTGACGGGTGGTTACATGATAATCCAAAGATTATGGTAACTTGATAAACCAATGATGCATGGTTCCATGATAAACCAAGGATGGATGATTGTGTTATAACCTTCATTGTATTCGGTATAGAATTCATTTGTATGACTATTACATTTGTAAGTGTGATGTGTGTAAGTTGAAGGTATGGTTTTTTATTTATGAATGATTATTCCCAAAGATACCTTTATATGTTATATTTGACTTATATGGGTTTCATGGTAATATTTTGATTACAAAAAGTGTAAGAACTGAGCTTATATTTACTGAAGAGTATTTACTACTTCTTATAGGTGAGAAGTTTTTCATTGTGATAAAGTATTCATGGTTTACATATTTTTTCATTTTATATATTTTTTCTTATTTTTATATCCCTAACTATGATTTTTTTGCACATACCAAGTTTTAAAATGTTTTTCACAATATATACGTGATAATAGAGAAATGGATGGAATCATGGAAATTTTATGATGATCAAACATTAAAAGAAATAATGTTTCTTTTTAAAAAATGGTGTTGTAAAAGAAATATGTACTATTGGAATTGTCCACTTTGTATTTATATGGTTTTTATATGTAATAGTTATGGAATAATTCTCTAATGATATAAACTTGTAAAGATCAACAATGTGAAATAAAAAAATCATCAGTTAACTTAATATTATAAAATTTTTACATATGGTGCCTTATAAGTATAATTATATATATATATTTTGAAGGATATGTTTTGTTGCATTGGATACTGTTTTTGGTGATTGTAGTGCTCTGGACATTTTAGTATTATTAAAATTTCTATAACCTAGATAGATAAACCAAATTACTCCAAAGTGTTCCAGATATAGTATGCTATTTAATTTGAAATAATTTTTTATATTGTATGATTGATCATGTGTGACAAGTATAATTTTACATTATAAAAGAAAATTGATGAAAAGACAATTCATTTTTCCAAGATGATGATGATTTGTTCTATCAACCTATGCCATAGTTAGAGAACAATTTATTAATGAACAATATGGGATATATAGTTGAATTCTAAGAATATAAACTATTTTTAATATATTCAAATCTAAAAGATATTGTTTTGATGTTTTCATTTTATATTTTTCATTCAATATATCATATCATATTACAAAGCATGGTTAATTATGGTTGATCCCCAAAATGATGAAAGAAATTGAAGCCCCCTGATATTAAACATTTACTAATTGATGATGAGAATGAAACCTTGACTGAGAATATCAATTAATTGGCTAGTAGATGAAGTTTGATATCTAAATCATTGAGATGAAGCATTGATGTTTTTTAAATCTAAAGGGTTATGATTCGTGATATATTTAAATAACTAAGAAACCCACTCTTATTTTATTTGAGTTCATCTAAATATATTTTCATGATTGAACAATGGAACTTGATAAAATGTAATGGAAACATGGTTGAAGTTCATACCACACAATATAAATAATAGAGTTTATAGGAGGTTTCAAAAACATTTCATGGTGAAAAGGAGTTTCAAGAAATATATAGGATTAAAGATTTATATATTTAGATGTTTTCTTATTACATTCTCAGTATAATATAAGAAGAAACAAAGGACATTATCCGTCTCAAAAAATGTGGCTGAGGATCTATTGATGTGTTCTTACAACCCTTTTTTTAAGAAAAGAAGAATCTTTTATGTTGAGTATCTATTTGTGATGAGCGTCAACCAAAGATTTAATATTGACATTATTCTAGTAAAAATTAATATATATATATATATATATATAATCAAGCCATTTTAGTTTAAATGGTTAATGGTTTTTGAATAAATTTACTTCTGATAATTTTTTAAAAGAGTGTACCAGGATTAGAAAATTCTCAAGATTCATTTTTTACTCAATGTAATCGTGTTACAGGTTATTTTTTAAATATATATATGAATATTTATTCTTAAATCACATTGAGGTGATTAAACATGATTTTAAAGTCCCATGAGGTCGATGATGAAACTCAGAAAGAGATTTTTTGGAGGAAAAGGATGGAGAGTCATAAGAATGTTAGTTCAATGGATGTTCATTTAAAAAAATTCAGCAAAACATGTCAAAATATTGATAATTATAGAGAACATCAGATAATTCATAGAATAGAAATATTTCTATCTGCTTTTGTAGTCTCTTGGAGGAGTGAAGAAAATGCATTAGACATACTTTTTTTGATAATATTAAAGTGGAGATTTATTTCTACATATTTCTCCCTTTTATTTTTTCTATAATTGTTATACAATATTATTTCAATTAAAGAAATAAATATCATTATTTGATAAATAAATTCATTGTGTAAAATAAAAATATTGTTGAATTTCAATTATCTTTTCATTTACCAATTTATTTCAACTAGTTCCTTTTTTTATTATTAATTCAACATCATTCACTGAGATGTAATGATCCTTTAATAATGTTTTAAGAAAAAAATATTTAATATTAAAATATATTCAGGGTCCTTTATTTTATCATCCCATTTTTGGATTGAACATTTGAGGAATCTTTGGATTCAACTCCTCCACTTCTCTAGAGTGATTTTAGGTAACAATTAAATGATTTGATTATACATATTTATTTATTAAATTTAATGGAGATAATTATTTTAAACATATAATCATTTTTTAACCATCCTTTATTATTTTTATCAACAACATTACATTTTATAAACTTTTCATCAATTTTTTAAATCCTTACATTCATAATGTGTAAATTTTTAAGGTACTAGAAGTTTCATTGTTTGATTTTATGGTGTCTTCAATTATATATTTGGTACAATAGTTTTCTCTTCATGTTGTTTCAAAACCATAGTAACAGATTCAGTAGTATTTTTTACGAATTTACATATTAATTATATTTTATATGTTCAATAGTTTCACATCAAATTTTATGGATCTATTACCGAGGAGGGGATTTATGAGGCCGGAATAGAAAATCCTTAATTTATAAAAAATATAAAAACCTAAAAAATACTCAAATAGATAATTTTATCTATAATTTGTGCTATTTTCATTTATACTATAACACCTTTGGATGGTATTGAACAATTTATCCCAAAAATAGTGAAACATCAATGTGTTTTTAAAACGATAACAAATAGAAACTTGAAGATAATATGGGGTCATAGGGAATCCAAGTAATATTATTTCACCTCCAATAAGTGTAACTAAGGGTGAAAAACATAGATTCATAGATTTATAATTACCGACTATATTTTCAGACTCTTCATGGATAAGGTTGTAACCCCAATATAAAAAATATGATATCAAATTGATAATATTTTCAAAGATTCCATATTCTAATGGAATTTCCTAGGATGATTCAATGGTCTTTATTCGGGATTTTACATTCTTGAAAAATAACATCTACATAGAGGTTGTGGCGATGGGGAATTAAATATATGAGTATATTGGTCAATGAAAAAAATGTATGGTTATGCTTTCAAAAACAATTATAAAGTAAATGTTCATACTTGTGATCAGATGTTTAATTCCTTCATCATGAAACTATATCCTCGGTGACTAACCATATATATTAGGAGTAAAATTAATGGAATTATTTTTTTAGATTGTGAATTGTTCCACAAGACATGGGTTATTTTTTGGGTTCCAATTATATAATTTATTAACATCCAATTTTCTCCACATTTCCAAAAATACAATATTTGTATTGGACATACCCCTTACAACCAAACTATTTTTGACCAATCTATTTGTGGGGATTTCTCTGATATTATTGTTGATGAACATGGACAAATTATTAACACACTTATATAAATATAGCATAAAAAACATTATATAAGGAGGAATATAGTTGATATATATATATATATATAAATATTACAAATGTTGATGATGGGGGAATCAATAATTCCAAAAATGAAAATTCTCTTAGGAATTTTTGTCAGAATTGTTGTATGTAAGAACATTGTATGACTTCTTATCCCAACATTGATATGCCTTGCCAACCTTCTGAAAATTTATAATTTTCCATCTATTTTCCTAGAACATAATCAAAGTATATCCCTTTTTCATTTATTTTATATAAAGGGTATCAAAATTATCACAATCATTCTTGGTATCAACATGGTGTGTTTTGTCTACCTAATAATCTGGGTTATTCAAACAATATGAAAAATATTTATCAAATTCTATAAAGGGTTCTAACTTCATAGTCTTTCATTATTCATGAAGTATTGATGAATGAAAGGACATCTAGAATGGATTTGAAGGATTGAAAGCATAAATATGACATGGAATCCTAACAGTCTATTTCAATACATAGCATCAATAATCATAAAATGAAACTTTTTAAAATGAATAGGGTATTTGGTTTTGGAGAAAAATATAAGCATCTAAGTATAACTAAACATAACCCTAGGGATAATTTAATGAATTTTACAATAATATGTTGTATAATAACACATATAGAATAGATAAATGACCCCAACAGACTCCAAAATAAAAATGAGGAAGATAATGTAACTAAAAAAATAAATAACACTCATTTAAGAAATAATTATAAATCACAAAAAATAAATGAAATCCCACTATTGAGCCTAATAATCAAATGAAAAAATAAATTAAATATAAAAAGAACAATGTGATGGAAAAACATGTAAAATGTGGATGAATTCCCACTAATCTTATGAACTATTCCAACCCATCCCATTAAATGTAATACTTAATAAATGATAAATAACCTAATCTTATCATGTTAAATGAGGTCTTAAACATTTTCAATATTAATATGCCATTCATATAATACATGATTCAGATTATTTCTTATATGAAATATCTCATAAAATTATTTCAAACAGGAAGAGTCCTAAATATTTTTTCCACTAAGAGTCTCAATAAAGAGTGAGGCACTTTTCTTCGAATTAAAATACCTCAAAAAAATATAAAGATCTTGGGATTTTTTTATTCCCTTAAACAAAATAATTTTTGTAAAACCCTAATTTTCTTTATGATCACTAGGACAAAATAAATATTTTCTCTTTATCATTGTTTCAATTGTTGATGATAAGGGAGTTGCAACCCAACATTTTTATTAAATAGTTGGATGATAAATATTTTTTGTCACACTATATTAAGAATTTATGAATTAATGGTTAGTGTTTTTATGTTTTATTGTCTAATTGGTTTTAGTTTTCATGACATAAATTTTGGCCAAGAGGATCCCATCATTTTCGGAAATCCATTCTTGACCACTAGGGGAGATATTATAGATAATTCTAAATATCATTGGATTTTTATGATTGGGAGGAAAAATGAGGAATTCAGTGTGTTTAAACATATCAAAGAACACATTGTAGTTTAAAAATTTTCAAGGGTGGAAATATTATTTGGTGAGACCCATTAAATCGTGAAAAATTGGATAAACATTCATCAGAATTGTAAATTCATATAGATGATGAAAATGTTCTTTTATACACATGTTAATTCAACATGTATAGAGAGACTAGAATATTTTCTAGATTAAGAAATTAATTCTCCTCCTTCTATCAAGTTTGACGATGAAGATGAATTTTAAATGTTTGAGAATAATTTTTTTTAGATAAATTGAAAAATATTTCCTTTATAAAAACACTATTAAACTATTAAATAATGTTATGGGCTATTTTATAATAAAATTTTATCATTATGATTTTAATAATTTGTTAAAAATTATCAATTAAATCATATGAGTTTCTTGTCAATTTTAAAAAGTGGAAAATAAAAATGATAATAAAATTATAATATTTATAATATTTTATCTTTAAAAATAAATAATAATATTCATTTTGAAGACCTCATACCTCAAATACCCAAGATTCCTTTACCCAGAGAAAGAATACCCAATATATATCTTAAACCTATTCCAAAAAACATTAGATACATGTATTTAGGTGCTAAAAATACTATATATTATTATTTATACTGAGCTGAAGGATAATAAATACATTAAATCACTAACTGTATTAGATATATAAAAAACCAAAGAAAGTTTTATAACAAACATCAATATAATTTCCCCATATTTATATATTCATGATATTCTTATGGAACCAAATCACAATATATTTGTTAGGGTTCAAAGGAGATAGAACCCAAAAATGGAAGAAGTTGTGGGAGAGGTCACCATCAAGTAATTTGATATAGGAGTTATATACCCAATTTTTTGGAATTTCTTGGTTCGGTCCATTCCATGTAGTTCCATAAAATAGAGGATCCACTATTAAGAATAATAAAAAGAATAACCATATTCATATCTAGAAAGAAACCAAAGGCATTGTCCATATAGATTACATATATCTAAATATATTACTAGAAAGGGTCATTTTCCACTTCCAATTTTAGAGTGAATACTTGAGAGACATTATGGGGGTGAGTTCCATTTTTTATAGAATGATATTCTAGTTAAAACCCAATAAATTTATCCCCATAAAACTAAGATAAAACCACCATCACTTGTCTATATGAAACATTTTTCTCTTAGTGAATCCCATTTTCCTTCTATGGTTCTTCCGCAGCCTTTTAAAGGCACGTGATGGATATCTTTTAATAAATTATAAAGAGGATCATTGAGGATATTATTCATTATTTTATCTATATAGGTAAAACTTTTGATACATGTATATATATTATATAATTTTTTAGAGAGATTCTTAGATCCAAACATAATTCTAAATAGAAAGAGATTCCATTTTTTAACCAGATGGATTATTCTTAAAAATATATTTTTTTAAAGGAAAATGAGGTAGATAATTTGAAAACTAAAGTTATTTTGAAATTGTGTGTTCAAAAAAATTCCATCAACATATTAGGGAAATATATTTTTTACTAGTACATTATTAATGATTTCTGAAAAATAAAAAAAATCCCTTATTTACATTTGGATTTAAATAATCAATAATTCTATGATAATTTTTTTAAAAAATTAACTATTTTTAAAGGTAAAATCATTTCTTCACCCATCATCAATTCCCCCATATTGGGTTTCAAATTTCTAAATTTCATGTAATTATAGAGATGTGGTCGTTGTAGCTATTTTAGGTCAGTACACACATAAGAGGTCACATGTTTTGTATTATGATGTCATTATAATACGTAATTATCAAAAGAATTAAACCACCAATGGGAATGTGTTGTTTACTATAATTCACTTAAAATGATTAGGAAGTACCTTCTAGGTTCTAAATTCAATGTCTTTATATAACATAGTTCTTATAATTGTCTATTTTTGAGGAATGAAGACAATCCTAGACCCATTAAGATGATACATTTGATACAAGATTATAATTTGTATGTTATTGAGAAAAAAAAGTGTTGAAAATTGTCTTTGTATCATTTTTTAAGGTTTTATAGTACTTTATAACACCCGAGACTTTTATGTTATATAAATCATCAAAGGAATCTTTTTCTACACACAACACTTGCTTGTCTTTCTTTACACGAAATCGCGAGCTTCCTCGATAGCTTGCATCGTACGCAATACCGAGTTTCACTAAACAACGATATACTATTAAAATATTATTAAAACTAGCCGTTATGAATAGTAATAACCACTTTTTGAAATTTTATAAATTTTTTTTATCAAAATGGACTTCATTTTTGGATTCGTAATATCGAAATTATTCTTGGGTGAAATTTTGGTATTTTTCTAAAAACTTTCAATTTTTGATGAACAGTGAAACCACTAAGTGGTAGTTAAAAAAATTGAATTTTTCATAAAACTTAATTTTAACGCTTCTGTGAGTGGAATTTCAAAAATTTGAGAGACACAGTTAATATCAAGGACTAAAATCTGGTTCAATGAGATGAAAATAATTTTTTGTAAATAGTAACTTTTTACTTTTTTTTACCACGGTTAAAAGTAAATAGGGTAATTAAGGGTAAAAATGATATTATTATTACCCTAACACATGTACTAATTCTATTGGACAAGTTTAATTCGACCAAAAACAAACTTAGGATTAAAATATGACCATTTCGGCCCACTTGGATTAGATTAGGACATTTATTATTAATTTATTGAAAGAAGGGTTAAAATAGTTAAAATAAAAGTTTAATAACTAAATCATTTTTAATATGGGGTTATACATAAGATAAATTCGACTATAAATATTAATTAGAAATATAAAAAGATTTCCTACATAATGGTATTTTATTTGTAATTTTTTATACATTAAATAATTTAATTTATTTATGACACAACGATGATGCAGTAATTATCTTATTAATGAAATATTGACATAATTGATGTTATAAATACCCAAATAAATATAATTTGAGACTTTTTATGAATTAAACTAATTTTCTAGGTTAATATTACATGTTAGTATTGATTTAATTAACTTTTTTCGAACTTATCATTCTGTTATGATTTTAAAAAAAATCAATTACTAAATAGTATCAAAATTGACATAAAATAGTTTTTAAAACAAATATTATATTATTAATTGTTATTTTATTCCTAAAAATCTAAGGTTCGTCCAAATGACTTAGATAAGGTTATATATATTAATAATAAACAACTTGGGCTTCGTTTGGCTTGATATAGTAAATTTATTAACCTTATAGTATAAGAACACAAGAAGACACGGTAAAAGTAAAATTATTTAACTTAATGTTAAATCTATATGATAAGGTTAAAATAGGAACCTAAACTTGTCTAAATTCTATTGGATGAGAGGATTTAGACCAATCCCAACCTTATCCTATAAATAAATCAATTTGGAGCTATTTAAAACCGAACTTGACTTTATAATAAAATAATATTTTTAGTTATTCCAAAGGTGCCCCTCTCCTCCCTTATAAAAGGGCACCTCCTCCCTCTCTTCCTCACACCACTTTGAGCCTTCAATATCGGCCAAAACCTGCCACATTCTCCTCTCCACTTCCCTAGAGACATCCTAGAGGTCCTGGTATTCTTCAAAGACCAATTTTAGTGCGCTAAAAGAAGGTCTCAAAGAAGCACTTCAAAGAAGAGGTAATGTCCATTACCGATTCTTTCATCTTTATTTCTTCTTCCACTTCTTATTCTTTAGTTGTTTCATTATTAAGTAATAACATAAGTATCACTAATATACTGATATGTTATTATAAGTATGAAAAAACCCTATTTCACCATCTAACCATCCTACGGAAAAAGAAATCACCGCGCGTGCGTACGTACAGAATACCGTCTCCACGCCGTGGTGTAATCTATTTTCCACCACCACCTTACTTGGATGGGTATAATGGTGTAAATAATGACTATATATGACTATTATAAAGTGATATTGAATCTGAAATAGTATACATACACTCCAATACAATTCCAGGATCATGGTAACGATATCATCGCCCGTGCATACGTACGGAATACCGTCTCCACGATGTGATGCGATTCGTTCTACATGATCTTAATTGCATAATGATTATATAAATGAATTGAATGAATAAATATGATATATAGTACATTAATACCATTCTGGAAATGATGTATCTATGACCTAAAGATAATAATAAGAATTTATTTGAAAAAACACGCATAAGAACAAAAAGTTATAAACACCCGAATAACAAGTAGCAATGAAATATTACTACCAAGAAACTAAGAATATGACCATATATGATATCATAACAATAATTATGATTCTGTAATAAGTCAATAACATTATTTAAATCATTATACATGAGGTTCGGACACTTACGAGGCAAATCGGACCTAAGGTAAGGGAAATATCACAATCTCATTTTTATCCGAGATTGTTTATACTTTGGTATTTACTGGGGTGTATTTTATCATCCACATCCATGTTTCCTCAATATGTAATGTTATTTCCATACACCTACAATTTTTTAAATCCAATTTTACCCTTTGGTGATTTTTTAGTAAAAGATATGAAATGAATATTTTGTCGTTTTTCGTACGAGGTACTTTTTGACTTTTCCGATAAAAGTACGAGAAGAATGTTTTTTTTTACTTATACGACATGAATGGATTTTTAAAAACATTATTTCCAAGAAGCTTCATTTACAAGTTTTCAAGTTTATTTTTAATCAACTTCTTCTTGTTTAGAATCGTATGACATGTTATGAAAGGAAAAGTGTTTTTGAAGAAGAAATGATATTTTCCTCAAGAATGGAGTTCAAGTGTTTTATCAAAATTATTTTCCATCTAAGATAATAAAGGGTTATATTTCTATCCCTATTATTACATTGATTTGACTATGTTGTGATGGTATTATTTTTATGAATTCCTTTATCTTATATGAATTGTTTTATGATGTCATGATGTTTAAGATTCCCATTTTATTACATGGGTTATGCTATGATGTATGGTTTATGATTTTGTGGCACACATAAGAATGGTATAATTATGAGATGGGTGGGACCTATATCTCCCTCCAATGCATTGGGTAAAGATTTTATATCTCATGAGATAAACATGGCTGGAACGGTGGGTTATACCGGTTCAGTGAAACAGGACTGAAACGGGGAGTGAACTCTGTTCAGAAATGGACTTTGTCCACTAAGATAGTCTTGGAAATGAGTATTGACTAATAAGAAATGATTCTCTATGATTATGTGTGTATGCCACAAAGTTTCATGTTTTAAGTCATGGTTATTGGGATTACTTTTCACTACTATGATTTATCCGATGTTATGAAATTATGATCTCTTTTGCAGGTTAAGATTTACAAAAGTTATGTTCTTATATATATGATGTGATTGATATTTATTTTGTTTACCCTTACTGAGCATTTGAGCTCACCCTTTTGTATGTTTTATTTCCACAGGTCAGGAAGAAGGTTATTAAGTAGAATATGCCAAAAAGGGACTCTAGATATGATGAAATAAATTGAAGGCAAAGTAGATACTTTATGAACCAGTTGTTTATGCTTTCCAGTTTCTAAAGACACTATACCTATACGGTCCTTTCGTGGTTTTGTTATATGTTGTAATAAGTATGCTTCAATTTCGAAGTAATAACAATGTATGTAAAGTATGGGTCGTTATAGTTGGTATCATAGGAAAGGTATAGTCAACCTTTGGAAACTAAGATGTGAAATCCTTAGTAAGAAACCTAAGGATAAGTCTAAGCATAGAACACAATCTTAGTGTTTTAGAAATGGCCATGAATAACCTAGGATAAGATCTTAAGTGTGAAATTTTATTCTTGATTATGTGGTTTTTCTATTATAATTAGTGTTGCTCACACTATTCTTCTTGGTTTTATTCAATGGCTGGAACCCGAAGGAACCGTGTTAATGCGGAATGCAACGGGCAATGCAATGATTGTCCCCCGGAGAAACCAAACATTATGGGAGCTGGAATGAAAAATCTTTTATCCATGCTCACACAACTTTCTCAAGCTATGAATCATGCAGGACTTCCAAACGAGCAAAGGAAGGAGCAACATTCTATTGAATCCTTCATGAGGCAGCGTCCACCTTCATTCAGCGGGTCTACTGATCCATTAGTTGCTGAAAAATGGATTGGTACTACTAAAAAGATATTTACAGTTCTTCAATGTTCTAAACATGATAAAGTCATCTTAGTAGTGTATCGTTTGGAAGGTGATGCTGGTCAATGGTGGAATCTTATTAAGAGTACGAGTCAAAGGGATGAAATTGAGTCCATGGAATGGGATGAGTTCAAGAACTTATTTTTCAATAAGTACTTCCCTCGTATTCTCCGAACAAAGATGGAGAAAGAGTTTCTTGAACTGGAGCAAAAGGATGATGAATCTGTTGGTACCTATGAAGAAAATTTTACAAGACTTGCAACGTACGCTTCTGGTATTATTATCCAACCTGAGAGTAAGATCGATTGATTCTTTAGTGGCTTAAAACCAAGTCTTCAAAGGGCCTTAGCCATAAGGGACTTCAATAGCTACGAGGAAATCGTTCGATGTGATCTCAAAGTTGAGATGGATATTGGAGTAACCCATCAGTCATATGGGTTTGATAAGAAGAGGAAAATGGAATTCAAAGGAAAATCTAAAGAGAACACTGAAAAGAAGATGAGCTTTCCCTTATGCTCAAAGTGTGGAAAGAAACATGGAGGGAGTTGTTTTAAAGGGACAAGTAAATGTTTCAAATGTGGAAAGGAAGGTCATCGGGCATTTGAATGCCGCAATGATGGGAAGAAGATGTCTAGTGATGCAAACAAAGGAAGGGATGCACAGAATGAACCTACTACACTTCAATGTTTCAAGTACAAGGAGATGGGGCATTATCCCAATCAATGCCCAAATCCAAGGGTTGATGATGATGGTCGACGTCAACAAACTCTTAAGGCTAAAGACAAAGGAAAGTCACATGCAATTACTATCAGTGATGTGGAGTACGATAACGATGCGGTGAAAGGTACACTTACCATCCACTCTAAATTATAAAATGTTTTATTTGATTCTGGATCCACCCACTCCTTTATTTCTGAAGAATTTTCTAAGGATATCACCGTATTACCTCAACAGTTAGATGTTGAGTTATCTGTGACAAACCCTAATGGAACAACACTTGCATCAAAAGTTTATAATTCTTCTCCGATTGAAGTTTGTGGAAAAGTTCTTCCTGTAAATCTTGTGATCCTTCCTATAGTGGAATTTGATGTGATTCTTGGCATGGATTGGATTTCTCTACATGTAGCTCATATCAATTGCCAAAGAAGGGAAGTCACATTTCATATTCCAGATCAATCTATGATCGTCTATCGATGCAAGGATGAACATAACCTTCCAGTGGAAATTCCTTCCATCTTATGGTTCTTGATTCCACTAAATGAAGGTTATTTATCTCAAATGTTTGGTGAGAAACTCACAATTAAGAATATTCCCATTGTACGGGAGTTTGATGATGTCTTTCCGGATGAATTACCAGGTCTTCCACCAAATCGTGAAGTTGAGTTTTCAATAGAACTCGTACCGGGTGCTTTGCCTATTTCAAAGTCACCTTATAGAATGGCCCCAATTGAGTTGTAGGAATTTAAGAAGCAACTCCAAGATAATCTTGATAAGGGGTTCATACACCCTAGTGCGTCACCTTGGGGAGCACCTATTCTATTTTTTAAGAAGAAATATGGATCAATGAGACTCTACATTGATTATCGAGAACTTAACAAGATCACTATCAAGAACAAATATCCTCTCCCGCGCATTGATGACCTATTTGACCAACTACGCGGAGCTCAATACTTTTCCAAGATTGATCTTCGTTCAGGGTATCATCAATTAAGGGTCAAAAGAGAGGATATACCAAAGACGGCTTTTCGTACAAGGTATGGACACTATGAATTTATAGAGATGCCATTTGGTCTTACTAATTCCACTGCTATCTTCATGGATCTGATGAATAGAGTCTTTAGAGACTATCTTGATCAGTTTGTGGTAGTCTTTATAGACGATATTCTTGTATATTCAAAGAGAAAGGAAGAACATGAATATCACTTGAGAATTGTATTGAAGACCCTGAGAAAGGAGAAGCTTTATGCCAAATTTACCAAGTGTGAATTTTGGCTTCAAAAAGTTTCATTTTTGGGTCACATAATCTCAAAAGAGGGGATATCTGTGGATCCAGCAAAAACAGTGGTTATCGAAAGATGGTCGAGACCAACAACAGTGACTGAGATCTGAAGTTTTCTTGATTTGGCTGGATATTATTGACGTTTTGTGAAAGATTTTTCACGATTATCTAATCCAATCACCAAGTTGACTCGGAAAGGAGTTAATTTTGTTTGGATGGAGGAATGTGAAGAGAATTTCAAGGAGTTGAAAAGAAGGTTATCCAGTGCACCTGTGCTCACACTGCCTTGTAGTAGAGATGCATCCAAGAAGGGATTGGGGTGTGTTCTTATGCAAAATGATATGGTGATAGCTTATGCCTCAAGACAGTTGAAAATACATGAGAAAAATTACCCAACTCATGATTTGGAGTTAGCTGCGGTAATCTTTGCATTAAAGATTTAGAGGCATTATCTTTATGGAGAAAGGTGTGACATTTATACTGATCATAAAAGTTTAAAGTATATTTTCACACAAAAGGAGCTGAATATGCACCAGAGAAGATGGTTGGAGTTGATTAAGGATTACGACTGCTCAATCCATTACCACCCTGGGAAAGCAAACAAGGTGGCAGATGCATTAAGTCAACAAGACCATGCCAGTTTATCCATGATGAGGATCACAAAAGATCCAGTATTTATGGATTTACAAAGGATGGATCTTGGAATTATAATGGAAGGGGGAAATCGTATCTTTCTCAAATGAATGTTCAACCATCTATAAATGTGAAGATTAAAGAGGCACAGAAAGAAGATGTCGAGTTACAAAAGAAGGTGAGAAATGTTCCTGAATTCAACCTTGATTGTGATGGGATAATAAAGTTCAGGAATCGGGTTTGTGTTCCTCCCATCCCCGAATTAAATAAGGAGCTGCTGGATGAGGCACATAGTTTTTCATTCTCTATTCATCCTGGAAGTACGAAGATGTATAGGGACCTGAAAGAGTACTTCTAGTGGGATGGCATGAAAAGAGATGTTGCTGAATATGTCTCTCGATACTTGGTTTGTCAACAAGTTAAAGCTGAGAGACAGAATTCTAAGGGGATGTTACAACCATTACCCATACCCGAATGGAAATGGGAAAACATCACTATGGACTTTGTCATAGAACTTCCTAAAACATCCAAAGGCAATAATGCTATCTGGGTCATAGTTGATCGTCTTACAAAATCTTCACACTTCATTGCTATTAGAGAGGATTTCTCTCTGGATCAGTTTGCCAGGATATATGTAAAGGAAGTGGTAAGATTGCATGGAGTACCACTTTCTATTATATCTGATCGGGATCTGAGTTTTACCTCAAAGTTTTGGCGAAGTCTTCAGCATACTCTGGATACAGAGTTATGTTTCAGCACTGCTTATCATCCTCAGACAGACGGTCAGTCTGAGAGAAAAATTCAAACTCTAGAAGATATGTTGAGAGCTTGCTCTATGGATTTCAAAGGTGGTTGGGATCAACACCTAACTTTTGTGGAATTTTCTTATAATAATATCTTTCACTCCAGTATTCAGATGGATCCTTATGAAGCTCTCTATGGAAAGAAATGCAGGACTCCAACTTGCTGGGATGAAGTTGGGGAAAGAAAGCTATTAGGACCTGATCTCGTTGATGAAATGGAAGAAAAGGTCAGATCTATTCAACAACACATAAGAGCAGCTCAGAGTCGACAGAAAAGTTATGCCGATAACCGAAGAAAAGACCTAGAGTTTGAAGTGGGTGATAAAGTGTTCTTACGAATATCTCCCTGGAAGAGGGTTATGAGATTTGGAAAGAAGGGGAAGTTGAGCCCTAGATATATCGGTCCTTTCGAAATACTGGATCGTGTTGGGAAGGTAGCTTACCGATTGGCGCTTCCACTGAATCTCTCTCAAGTTCACGATGTGTTCCATGTATCTCTCCTGAGAAAGTACATACCTGATCCTTCACATGTACTCAACTCAGAAGTTGTACCGCTGGAGCAAGATCTTTCTTATGAAGAACAACCGATAGAGATTCTGGATCGTAGTGAAAAAGTCCTACGAAACAAGACCACTCGATTGGTGAAAGTTTTATGGAGGAACCACTAATTAGAAGAAGCTACATGGGAGCTTGAGGATATGATGAGGGAGAGGTATCCTCATCTGTTTGTTACAAAGTGACGAATTTCGAGGGCGAAATTCATTTTAAGGGGGTAGAATGTAACACCTGAGACTTTTATGTTATATAAATCATCAAAGGAATCTTTTTCTACACACAACACTTGCTTGTCTTGCTTTACACGAAATCGCGAGCTTCCTCAATATCTTGCGTCAAACGCAATACCAAGTTTCACTAAACAACGATATACTATTAAAATATTATTAAAACTAGCTGTTATGAATAGTAATAACCACTTTTTGAAATTTTATAAATTTTATTTTTCAAAATGGACTTCATTTTTGGATTCGTATTATCGAAATTAGCCTAGGGTGAAATTTTGGTATTTTTCTGAAAACTTTCAATTTTTGATGAATAGTGAAACCACTAAGTGGTAGTTAAAAAAATTGAATTTTTCATAAAACTTAATTTTACCGCTTCTGTGAGTGGAATTTTGAAAATCCGAGAGACATGATTAATATCAAGGACTAAAATTTGGTTCAATGAGATGAAAATAATTTTTGGTGAATAGTAACTTTTTACTTTTTTTTACCACGGTTAAAAGTAAATAGGGTAATTAAGGGTAAAAATGATATTATTATTACCCTAACACATGTCCTAATTCTATTGGACAAGTTTAATTCGACCAATAACAAACTTAGTAATAACATATGACCATTTAGGACCACTTGGATTAGATTAGGACATTTATTATTAATTTATTTAAAGAAGGGTTAAAATAGTTAAAATCAAAGTTTAATAACTAAATAATTTTTAATATGGGGTTATACATAATATAAATTCAACTATAAATATTCATTATAAATATAAAAATATTTCCTACATAATGGTATTTTATTTTTAATTTTTTAGACATTAAATAATTTAATTTATTTATGACACAACGATGATGCAGTAATTATCTTATTAATAAAATATTGACATAATTGATGTTATAAATACCTAAATAAATATAATTTGAGACTTTTTATGAATTCCACTAATTTTCTAGGTTAATATGACATGTTAGTATTTATTTAATTAACTTTTTTCGAACTTATCATTCTGTTATGATTTTCACAAAAATAAATTACTAAATAGTGTCAAAATTGACATAAAATAGTTTTTAAAACAAATATTATATTATTAAGTGTTATTTTATTCCTAAAAATATAACGTTCGGATAAATGACTTAGATAAGGTTATATATATTAATAATAAACAACTTGGGGTTGTTTTGGCTTGATATAGTAAATTTATTAACCTTATATTATAAGAACACAAGAAGACATGGTAAAAGTAAAATTATTTAACTTAATGTTAAATCTACATGATAAGGTTAAAATAGGAACCTAAACTTGTCTAAATTATATTTAATGAGATTAATTCGACCCATCCCCACCTTAGCCTCTAAATAAATCAATTTTTATCTATTTAAAACCGAACTTGACATTATAATAAAATAATATTTTTAGTTATTCCAAAGGTTCCCCTCTCCTCCCTTATAAAAGGGAACCTCCTCCCTCTCTTCCTCACACAACTTTGAGCCTTCAAGCTCGGCCAAACCCTGCCACTTTCTCCTCTCCACTTCCCTAGAGACATCCTAGAGGTCCTGGTCTTATTCAAAGACCAATTTTAGTGCCCTAAAAGAAGGTCTCAAAGAATCACTTCAAAGAAGAGGTAATGTCCGTTACCGATTCTTTCATCTTTATTTCATCTTCCACTTCTTCTTCTTTAGTTGTTTCATTATGAAGTAATAACATCAGTATCACTCATATACTGATATGTTATTATAAGTATGAAATAACCCTATTTCACCATCTATCCATCCTACGGAAAAATAAATCACCGCACGTGCGTACATACGGAATACCGTCTCCACGCCGTGGTGTAATCTATTTTCCACCACCACCTTACTTGGATGGGTATAATGGTGTAAATAATGACTATATATGACTATTATAAAGTGATATTGAATATGAAATATTATACATACACTCCAATACAATTCCACGATCATGGGAATGATATCATCGCTCGTGCGTACGTACGGAATACCGTCTCCACGATGTGATGTGATTCGTTCTAAATGATCTTCATTGCATAATGATTATATAAATGAATTGAATGAATAAATATGATATATAGAAAATTAATACCATTATGTAAATTATGTATCTATAACCTAAAGATAAGAATAAGAATTTATTCGACAAAAAACGCATAAGAACAAAAAGTTATAAATACCTGAATAACAAGTAGCAATGAAATATTACTACCAAGAAACTAAGAATATGACCATATATGATATCATAACAATAATTATGATTCTGTAATAAGTCAATAACATTATTTAAATCATTATACAGGAGGTTCGGACACTTACGAGGAAAATCGGACCTAAGGTAAGGGAAATATCACAATCTCATTTTTATCCAAGATTGTTTATACTTTGGTATTTACTGGGGTGTATTTTATCATCCACATCCATGTTTCCTCAATATGTAATGTTATTTCCATCCAACTACAATTTTTTAAATCCAATTTTACCCTTTGGTGAGTTTTTATTAAAAGATATGAAAGGAATCTTTTGTCGTTTTTCGTACGAGGTACTTTTTGACTTTTCCGACAAAAGTACGAGAAGAATGTTTTTTTTAACTTATATGGCATGAATGGATTTTTAAAACATTATTTCCAAGAAGCTTCCTTTACAAGTTTTCAAGTTTATTTTTAATCAACTTATTTTAGTTTAGAATTGTATGACATGTTTTGAAAGGAAAAGTGTTTTTGAAGAAGAAAGGATATTTTCCTCAAGAATGGAGTTCAAGTGTTTTATCAAAATTATTTTCCATCTAAGATAATAAAGGGTTCTGTTTCTATCCCTATTATTACATTGATTTGACTATGTTGTTATGGAATTATTTTTATGAATTCCTTTATCTTATATGAACTGTTTTATGATGTCATGATGTTTAAGATTCCCATTTTTATTACATGGGTTATGCTATGATGTATGGTTTATGATTTTATGGCACACATAAGAATGGTATCATTATGAGATGGGTGGGACCTATATCTCCCTCCAATTCATTGGGTAAAGATTTTATATCTCATGAGATAGACATGGCTGGAACGGTGGGTTATACCGGTTCAGTGAAACAGGATTGAAACGGGGAGTGAACTCGGTTCAGAAATGGACTTTGTCCACAAAGATAGTCTTGGCAATGAGTCTTGACTAATAAGAAATGATTCTCTATGATTATGTGTGTATGCCACAAAGTTTCATGTTTTAAGTCTTGATTATTGGGATTACTTTTGACTACTATGATTTATCCCATGTTGTGAAATTATGATCTCTTTTACAGGTTAAGATTTCCAAAAGTTATGTGCTTATGTATATGATGTGATTGATATTTCTTTTGTTTACCCTTACTGAGCATTTGAGCTCACACTTTTGTATGTTTTATTTCCCCAGGTCAGGAAGAAGGTTATTAAGTAGAATATGCCAAAAATGGACTCTAGATATGATGAAATAAATGGGAGGCAAAGTAGATGCTTTATGAACCAGTTGTTTATGATTTCCAATTTCTAAAGACACTATACCTATACGGTCCTTTCTTGGTTTTGTTATATGTTGTAATAAGTATTCTTCAATTTCAAAGTAATAATAATATATGTAAAGTATGGGTCGTTATATACTTAGTGTGATGCTACCATATAAATAAATTATACCTTATCTGATGAACAGTTATTGACTATCTCTTTGTTAGCAATGTTCTTAGTATGTATATTTTTCCAATTTCATATCTAGAAGATTAATTCCTAAATATTTTGCACATATTCATATTAATAATTTCAACTCTAAACATATATACTATTTATGGGATAATACATTTCTAGATAGGATGTTTGATTATGGAATCTTTAGAAGGTGTGTTCTAAAAGACAGTATCATAAAAATGTTATAGACTTTTCACTTAAAACCATAAAAAGGTTATTAGGGAAAATAATGGATAACATAAAAACTTATCCATGTAATATTTTATAGGAATGTATTATTAAAAAATTCAAGGGGTCAAGTTATTTGTGGTAACAAGTGTTATAGTGTAGGTAATTGGGGTAGAGATCAGGTGATTCCACAAAAATGAATTTCAGATCCATACATATTCAATGTTTTTGGGATTATATTTTTTGTTCCACTTCAATAAATACTTAGAAATGTGTAAATTTTGGGGAAATTTGGTTATATTTTCAAATTTATATTGGAAATGGTAATTCCAAAAAATAAAGATATCATTGTTATAATATTCATAAATAATAATATTTTATCAATATATTTTGTATATTGATAATTCATAATATAAAATGAATCCCATTTAAATATTAAATATGATAATATTTAATAGAGATTCAATGGTGTTCCCATATAATAGAAAATATTTTCAGTCTATAATCTCGTGGATATAAAAAATTTCAGAAAAAGAGACCATTTAGATTATAGAAAAATTTTATCTAATTCTAATAAGGAATAGTCCCTGAAACTAGATGATTATTTATTGGAAGAAAGAACTATATTAATAAAATTTAATTTTTACATATCCATACAAGTTTCAATTGGACAAATCATTTCATTTATCAATATTTTTTCTACACAAGTCATATTGGGATTTGATGGGTGTGAACATTGACCTGAAGAATGTTGTACAATGGAGGGTTCTTGAGTTTAGTAATTTGGATGAGATTAAGAGAGAGTTCAAAGAGTATTCTATGTTTCAAAGCATGGGGAAATTTTTTATCATTATTAAATCATTCAAAATAGTTATTTTAATCTTTTATATAAGTTTCTTCTACTCAATTCTAGAAAAATTATTTTTTTGAAAATATTATATCCAAATGATCATGAACATAAAGTATCCTTAGATTTATTTTCAATGGTGTTTTATAGATTATAGGTAAATATATTAGTCCAGTTTTTTGGTAATGGTTAGAGAACCAAAAATCATTTTGAAGGGATACTAACGAGGTGGGATTCCATAATTTTTTAAACTAAATTTCTTTTGATGTAAAATTGATTAATTTAAATTATATTCTTCATGAGAGTTAACAAAATGTATTTATTTATTTATTTTATATTTTATGTTTATGATGAATAATGTTCTATATCTCCTGTTTATTATTTTTCTTCTTCTTCAATATTATACAGGGTTTCCTACCATCTTCTTATAGAACATTTAATGTATGGTGAAAAAAAATAAGAGAAGAGTATAAGTTATTTTAAGGATGAGTGAATAAACATTTTTGATCCTTACTAGATTTACATCCCTTGATTTTTCATCTGGTATTGAATGTGAGATAAATAAGGGCATTCTCACTTATATATAGTAGTAATAATTTTGTGTTGTAAAAAAAATTGAATATATTATTAAATAAGTGTATTTATTATTATTATTTATTTATTTAGGCTTTATTTATTTTTATTATTTATAATGTTATTTTATATTGATGTTAGCTAAAAATTAAACATTAATACATTATTTCTTCTACTAAAAATTGTTATGTTTGGGATATGTACCAACTTGTTTCTACGTACATAATGTTTAGAATTCAACTTATTGATCTAAATTTAAAAAATAATGTTTTAAAAAATAAAAAATAGAAAAATTTGGAATTAAATATCCAAATTATCATTATTTATTGATTATAATTTGTGGGAAACATTTTTTTAATTTTCTGGTGGCCCTTAAACACATACATTAATCTATTATCAATTACAAACAATTTTTTAAAAATATATCTAATTTATTTCCCCTAATATAAAGTTAAATAATGAGGATTTTTTGGATATTATTTTGGGGGTGGGGTCCTTATTTGTGATAAAATATACTTCATTATAGACTATATACAAAATGCCATAAATTTTTTAGGTTATGATTACTATTCATTCTTAAAAATTCAAATTCAATTAACTAAATTTTTCTGATGTTTTAGATATATTATGTAAAAATGAAAAGACTAACCATTAATATATTTTTTGTAGATTTAATCTTTTTCATAAATGTTAAATTATCTTGAAAAAATTAGTTTTTAGTAAATTTTTGGGAGTAGAATATGAATTCATCATCAATTTTGATCCTTAAAATTTGGTTTCAAACATTTATGATATATATCTAAATGAGATATGAATTGAAAATCATAATCTAGGTTGATCCTCTACACATTCATTCTTTCAATAATATATTATATATTCTTTTGGATGAGTTGTTTTTGTTGGATATAATGATGAAACATTTTCTATAGAGACCCATTCTTAATGTACATTGACATTACATAACAGTTTTAGAATACATAATACATCACAAAAGTAGACTCCCAAAGACCGTATTGGTTTATTTCCTTTGTAAATATGGAAAAATGATCCTCTAACATAGTGGAAGATCTTAATTTTTTCCCACAAAGATCATTCCCCTTGGTAACGCTTTTCAGTAACCTTTCATCATTGCATGGGTATGGAAACCAAAAAAGGGGTGAGCTCATATGATCTATATGGGTAAGTAAGGAAATATGTAATCATAACATTAACACAAGGGTATGAGATCATTATAACATTCTTAAAAGATCTTACCCTACTTATTGAATATTTTAAAAATAAATAAGTAGAAACCAGATCACTCATTAAGTTTATGACTTGAAATTAGGCCCTCACATATACTTACGGACATTCAACTGTTCCCACTCATAATTTTTTGAACATGAAATTATGTCCATGCATAATAACCAGTAATTAGGTTCAATAATATCTTATGGAAATGAAACTAGGTCCATGGAAAACATTGTAAACATGTAATCAGATTCACGCATAGCATTATGAACACATAATAAGGTTTACTCATAAAATTGTGAAAATGTAATTAGGTTTATGCATAAAGTTATAGACATGAAACTATATCCATGTATTACATTGTGAACATGTAATTAGGTTCACACATTACATTTATTCTCATGAGTCATCCACCATTAACCAATGCAATGGAGGGATATATAGTTCCCACCCATCACATAATTAAATCATACATTGTAATGCCCTGGATATTCTATTTAAATTTTTTTGAATTTTTTTGGATTATTTAGACACCATGCATTAAGATGAAACTTGATTCCAAGGCTAGGGGTTCCTAGAATAAATTTTATAACCATTTTTAAGTTTATTAAAAATATTGTGTCTGCTCAATTTTAGTAACATTTGAACATGTGCTCGGATTCGAAATCTGCGGGCACTGTTGTGTTCAAAGCAGCAGGTTTATCTTAGGAAGGACCTAACTTCGACCAGCATGGGTCGACTGTGGAAAATCATTTTTCTTATGTTTTAAATAATAATAAAAAATCTTAATAGTTATATTTTATTTTTCTTCTATAATATCATGATGACGTAGCAACAAAGCATATTTTTTCATTTCATAAATGAAACAATGCGGTGATGATGTTTTGAAGAAAAACAGCAATGCTGAAACGCACCTTTAACCTTTGGAAGGGATTCAAGATTATGATTAATTATTCTTCCCTATGAATGTTGGTGGAGGGATTTTTGATTTCCCCTTGTTTGAAAATGATGAATGCTGATGATTTATAATGGATCATGGATCACGAACCACGTATCGAGGATCGAGGAACGACAAAGGTGCAACTCTATTATTCTCCAATGATAGATCCAAAATTCTAGGTACGAAATTATTTTATTTAATTCATTATTCATTGTTAAATTTAACAAAAAACACAGACCATCCCAAATAAAGAATGATATGTGGTTCAATCATTCATGCGAGATGGTTAAAACTATGGGATTAAAGGGAATAGATCATGGTGATTATTCTTCAATTGTGCTCTTTTTGATTCTGGTAAAACAAACAGACTAGGGCCAATGAACAATTCCAAGTTACGTTCTTTAGGGTGTTTATGTGTTTCATCTTTTACCTTATTTATAAATTTGTCATCGGTGGTCCCTCATGGTTGCGCCATTAAATTTTGGGGAGGTTAAAAATGTATCTGGACACCCAGAGTGACGACATGACGTTTTGAAGCCCATAGAAGACAATTTTAGGAATCGAGAATCACATGAAACCTTTAAATTCCAAGAAACTAAAACTCCAAAATCAGTAGAATCCTATAGAAGAGGGAGCCTTTGATGGCACCACATGGTTGTGCCTGCGGTGGAGCATAGAAGCATGACCACCCGGCGGGCAGAACCCGTGGCACAGTTGCTGCAGGTCCATGGGCAGGGGATGAGGGTAGGCTACCAGCGGTGGGTCTATGTGGATGCATTAGAAGGTCATGTCATGTGGAAATGGTAATGGTTTTGTCATGTGGTGAACCACCAGTTCAAACTCAATGGCCTCCCCACATTGATGGGGAGCAGATGTGGAAGCAGCTATATCACGGAGGACAAACCAACCTGCTCAAGTAGGATGGGTTGGAGTTCATGGGATGGATCCGGCATGTAGGGATAGACCTGGAAGGTCTTTCCAGATTTAGAAGGTTAGTCTAGACCTAGCGCGTCAGGTCGGTTAGGGTAGTTCATCCCAGGTAATACCGGACCTGCACCCAACCGACAACTTCTTAGTTAAAATCCAATAACTCCCAAATAGTTTATATGTTTGATGTTCCTACTATGGAATTTGGTATAATTTAAATGATGTAGTCCTTTTGAGATACTCTAAGTTAGTTTCCATGGATGTTTTATTATGTCCTATAATCTTGAAGGGGATGTGTTCCCGTAATGAGTGTGCTAAAGATGAGATCTTGTATGTGGATATGAACTAGAAGTTATGCGATTACCTAGACTACGTGTCTAATCAAGAATTTATGTTTTACAAATAATTAGTCAGTACTCCAATGTCCCACCAAGTTTTGGGTCCTATAGTCTTGGATGACACGCTGTGTGTCACCTACACTCCATGTGTCACCAACACTATGTGTGTTATATGTACTCCTTTTGTTACCAACACTTCATTTGTTATTGATAATCTATGTGCTACCTAGACTTTGTGTGTTACCAATGCTCTATGTGTTACTATGTGAGGGTACTTTGGATTCTTATGACAATCCTATTAATGTAACATTTACCTATACTTGGTGGGGGTGACTCTAGTGACTCTCTTGATTGTACATCTAACTGGATACACTTTGTCTGCCTTTTTGGTAGTTTATTTGGTGTATTTCTTAGTTCTCTTCATTATGGTATAATTATTTTGATTCCTTGTGGTTTTATTTTTGTAATTAAATTATGGTTAGGTTTCTCTACTAAGTATTTATTTTACTCACCCCTTCATGGGATTTTCCCACTCATGTCATTTCTTGTGTACACGATAGATAACTTTGACAGAGTCTTTGGTGGGTTGGAGATAGGTGGAGCTGTAGGGTGACTTGACAGACGTGGTAAAATTCAGTGACATTCAGATAGCTTATTGTACCTACCCTTTAGGGAGGGTTTTTTGCAGATGATATCTAAAAGCTTGTACTTTTCTATTTCAGTTGATCTTGTATTCCAGCCCCTTTGCCTTTCAATTTTGTAACTTACTCTGAGTGGGTTTTCATGGTGGTTTTCATGGTGGTTTTCATCTATGTTTACTCAATGATTTTAGTTTCAGTACTTTTCATGGGATGGGTTCATGTGTTTATGTTTATAGGAAAATTCATCCCATTTGTGGGTAATGCCTACTCAAGGAAAGTCACCAGCCCATGGCCTATGGGAGGTGAGCTTCGTGTTGTCATGACATGGGCCCTAGGGATGGATCCTGATAGAGTAGTATCAGAGGTCATCAGTTTTACTCTAATTTTGGGGAAATAGTGTTTAGTGATTCATGTTCAGCTTTTAGGCTAGGGAACCCAATGTTGGTGAGGTGGCCGATGTATCCATACACTAAGACCTTGAATTTTTCTTTCCAACTCGGTATATGAATACACTAGTTTCATGGGAAATTAATGGTTCATTTATCATATAGGAATTGAGTGTGTTATCATGTCCTTCTTGAGTCAGATTCAGCTCTATATTTATCCTCTATTGATCATGGTATATATTGTTTTATTTCAGGGCACTTCTATATAAGCAGCGATCCAGGATTTCGAGGTGTGACCATGATGATGTTCTGCCGAGTGATAAGGCATTGTGCAGGGACCGTTGTAATAGATAGCACATGCCGGTGGTGTACCAACAATACCAGCACCTATGGAGGAGCATTTCCTACCTGTGTTACCAGTAGGAATTCACATAGGCTCGGTTCATTTCAAGAGTTCCAGAAACAGTGACCTCAAGGTTCTGAGGTGAGAAGGATCCTTAGGTATTTGAGGACTAGTTAGAGGTGGTGATTCTAGTTTTTTACGTAGTGAGGATGCATCTTGACAAGATGGAAGTCCTAGATGGGACACTTCTATAGGACTTGTTTGGGATATGGTGAGCATGATTATCCAAATGCACGAGGACAATATGATGTGAGATCGTGGCATTGATGATATCCAATAACATCCCTAGTCATTCTGGGGTGCTAGAGAGAGGTCTAATCATGGAGAGATTTCTTGTGGAGTAGGCACCAGCAGGTGGAGATACCACTGGGTGACAGGTAGAAGAGTCATCATGAGTGATTAGTTGAAATATGACATAGGGACCCAAGAAGCTCAAGAACTCTAGGGGATGACCCTAGGATACAGAATAGGAAGTGTAAGCCTCCAAAGGCATAGCGAGTCCGTTTAAGGATATAATGCGATACTCATTAATCTGTCGAGGGAATCTTGATAGAAATATCCTGATCCGTCATATGAATAACCATGATATAGTCGAGAGACTTCCGTAGTGGTGGAAGAGGTAAGATCTGGGTGGTTAATTGGGTGGTGGACATTGTAGGTGAGTAGGTCGAGTATAAGGCCGTGGGCAGAGGTTTCTGGTACTACCACCACCTCCCCCATGGGGTCCACCACGGGCTCTAGGAGTTGGTGGAGAGGACTGGGGCCAACTTCAGGCGATAAAGGCTTATGTTCCCAATTCTCCAGAGATGGTTAGTGATACAATCTTTGTCTTCTTCCCCTAGATAAATTTCTTATTGACATAGGTTTCAATCCCACATTCATTATCACAAACCTTTTACGGATCTCAAAGATTCTGGGGGAGCTTTTCGCTCGATCCTCACACTTAGAGGCCCCTACAGGAAGGGATTCGATGATCACACACATGTTCTGGTAGTGTGATCTTACTCTTGGGAGATACACCCTTAGATGGGACATACTAGAAGCAATGTTGATGCCTTAAAATGTCATTCTGGGTATGGACTTGTTTTCCACATTCTATGCTCGGATTGACTAGTTTAGGCGTAGAGTTTGTTGAGTTTGCGGAGATAGGATTGTATTTTCCTTTACCGACGAAAAGGAAGTTCATGTAGCACACTATGGACTCACATGTCAGAGGGTGCGGTCAATCGGACACTAGTTGGATGGAATAACCTTCGATATGATGGAGGATATGAGTCTGTAATTTCCTGCATTTGTGGATGAGTATGTTGATATATTCCTTGATGATGTACCAAGATTACTTCCTCATAGGGAGGTATATTTTTGCATTTATATGTACCCCTAGATGCACTAATATTTGCACTTGTAGTTCATATGGATTCTGTGGAGCTCCAAGAGATGACGGTATTGTTAGAGGACTAGAAGAGAATGGGATTTGTGAGGCCTAGTGTTTCACAATGGGTAGCAATATTTTTGTTTTCCAAGAAGGTAGATGAGAGCTTGAGGTTATGTATGGACTTCCGGTTCCTAAACCGGGTGATCATGAAGAACATGTATCCTCTATCAATGATATATGATCTCTTTGATCTACTGAAGGGGGCGTGATGGTTTTCAAAGTAAAAACATTGTTATGGCTATTTGAAGCTTCTTTTATGGGATTTAGACATCCCAAATACATATTTCAATTGTCAGTATGGTCACTACGAGTAATTATTCATGTCGTTTGGAAAGATGAATTCCATATTAGTGTACATGGGACTCTTGAACAATATCTTCCAGCTGTATATGGACTAGTTTATATTGGTATTTGTTGATTACATTCTAGTGTATTCAGAGTCTACGGAGGAGCACATGATACATTTGAGGATGGTCCTAGAAGTTATTTAAGTGCACCAGCATTACAGGAAGCTCTCAAAGTGTCAGTTCTGGATTCGAGAGGTCCACTTTTTGGGAAATTTCATCCCAGAGGTTATGGTTGTAGTGGATACTGTGAAGTTTGAGGGTTTTTTTCATGGGATCCACCCAAGAAAATTACAAATGTGTGGATTTTACTTGGATTGGATGGGTATTATCAGAGTTTTTTACCAAACTTCTCTAGTTTAGCATCACCCATGACTAATTTGATGAAGAAAGGGAAACCCTTTGTATGGGTAGAAGGGTGATAGTAGAGTTTTCAGCAGCTGAGAAAGAGTTTGACAATAACACCTATCATGAGGTTTCCAGAGGAGGGGGTTGAGTACGTAGTGTTCTGTGATGCCTTAGGAACTGGACATGGTTGTGTCTAGATATCATGGAAAGGATATATTGACTATGGTTCTTGGTAATTTAAAAATCCCAAGAAAAACTATGTGACCCCTGAACTTAATTTGGCAGCGGTAGTCTTCACACTTTAGATGTGGAGACACTACCTTATGGGTGAACGTTTTATCATATATTATGACCCTAAGAGTCTCAAGTATATATTATCTCAGAATGATTTTCACTTGTGATGGTGAAGATGGATGGAGTTCCATCGGGACTATGAATTCAAAAGAGTCATTACTCAATGGAAGGGGATCATGGTGGTGGATGCACTCAGTAGGAAATTGAGTTCACATCTACTGAATGAGGCATCAGAAAGGCTAGCCTCATTATAGATATCCTTTATGGATGGAGATGGTGTAGCTTATCTATAGTAGATGGTTGTCACCCCTCCACACTTACTGTGAGTCAAGGTGAATAGATTGGAGATACTAACTGTGAGGTTGTAGGTGCTTATATTTCCGCAAGGAATGCTCCTAATGAATATTAAAAAGGTGGGTAGCATGTCATTCTCTTCAGAGGGAACAAAACCATATTAGTGGTGTTTCAAGAATAGGTGTTGAGGGAGTTCCATATATTCTTGTTGGTGGTACATTAATTCATGGAAAAGATATTTAAAGTCCCCCGATGTCAGTTTTGTTGGCCAGGGATAAACTAGGTTATGGTAGTGTTTGTGTCTAGATTCCTTAATTTTTAGCAAGTGAATACTGAGCACTAGGTTCCAATGGCTTTCACTCAACCTCAAGAATTTCTAGAGTGGAATTGGGATGGAATATCGATGGAATTCATGGAAGTTCTACCACGTATATCTAAAGGTCGTACTAATATTTGGGTGATCAATGAATGACTCACCAAGTTGGCCCACTTCCTAGTGATTAATGATCAGTGATAAATAGAGTGCTTGAGACCCCTATACATACATGAGATAGTTAAAATCTACAGTGTCCCATCAATTATATTCTCTGATAGAGATGCATGCTTTCCATCCTGGTTGAGGAAGGAATTTTTAGAGGTGATTGGGACTCAGATGTGCTTGAGCGCAACCTTATACCCACAAATAGATGGAAAGAGAGAGTGGACAATTTAGGTCCTAGAGAACAAGCTACGTTTTTGCATCCTCAATTTTAAAAATAGTTGAAAGGATGACCTACCCCTGTTCGAGATCACGTAAAAAACGTTTACAACTCCACCATTGGTATGTCATAGTTTAAGGCCTTGAATGGTTGACCCTGCAGGTCTCAACTTTAATAGACTAACCTCAGAGAGTTTGCAATCATGATACTGGAGTTGATATATTCTACTACGGAGGAGTTGTAGGTGATCCATGAGTGAATGAAGACTGCACAGAGCCATCTTAAGTCCTATTCAGATTGGAGACATATACACATGGAGTTCAATGGGGGAGACCATTTGTTCTTTCGGGTCACTCTTTGATGTGGGATACAGAGATTTGGTCGGGGTAGGAATTTATCTCCAAGGATTATTGGAACTCTTTTGATACAATGGAGAGTGGATGAGGTGGCATATGTCTTAGATATACCTTTACATTTAGAGCAGGTTCAAGATGTTTTTATTGTATCCTAGTTGATGAAATATGTACCTGAACATTCAAAAGTAATTGACTGAGGAAATATGGATGTTGATGATGGGGAAAATTTCTTTGAGTACCCAATTTATATTGAGGATCCATGGGAGATGAACCTTCTTGGATGGTCAATTCCTCTGGAACATGTTTAGTGGTAGCATGGGACTCTCTAGGAGTTCTCCTGGGAGTATTGGGCTCATATTCATGCTCAGTATCCCATTTTTTTATCCATTTTTTGAATTTTTGTGATGTAATGCCCTAATTTAGTGATAATTTAGTGCCCTTTATATTCCATGTAATTTTTTTGAAAATTGTATAGGATTATTTTTAGTCCAGGAAATGAGAAGGTACATGATTCTATGGACCGGGGATCTAGGAATAAATGTTTGAACTATATTTATATTTATTAATAGTAGTTTGGATGAAAAATTTTAGTAACATTTAAATGATTTCTCAGATTTAAAATTTGTGGGCACAATTATGTTCAGAACAATGGGTTTTTATTAGGCATGACCTAACTTCGACTGGTGTAGGTAGACTGGATAACAAAATTTCAGACATTTTTATGAAGAATAGAAATAAAAATAAAAAGTTAATTTTTTTCTTTAATATTTTTCTGAAGAAGTGGTAATGTTGTGACACAACGACAAATCATATGATTCCTTTTATAAATAAAATAGCGCAGTGATGCTGTTTGAATGAGAAAAAGTAATATCGAACCATGTATTTAACCTATGGAAGAGATTCTGAATTAGGATTATTGATTCTTACTTATGGACATTGGATCAGAGTTTGGCAATTTCCACCTGTGGGAAAATGATTAATGTCAGTGAACTCCGATGGATTTCGAATCACGAATCGAGGATCGAGTATTGATGAATGACGGTGGTGCAACTTTGTTATTCTCTAATGACAGTTTCAAACATCTAGGTAGGGTGTATATTTTCTGAGTGAATACTTTCTATGCTCATAAGTTTAATGATTAATGGAGACCAACCCATGAACAGGTTGATCCTTTGTTAGATATTTCTTAAGATATGGTTAAAAATGTGGGATTAAAGGGAATAGATCATGGTGACTATTCTTCTCTTATTCTTTAGTGATTTTTCTGAAAAAAAAGGTTCTAAGTCCAACGAATAAGGAAAATGTCTATTTTAATGGGTTTTCATGTGCTTCTTCTTTTCCCCCATTCATACTTTCTTCATCAATGGACCCTCGTGGTTGTGCCATTAAATTATAAAGAGGTTTAGAATGTATAAGGACATCCAGAGCAATGACATGATCTTTTGAAGTCCATATCAAATGATTTTACAACTCGACGATCATACATCACCTTTCAGTTCAAGGAATGGACCACCACAAAACCGGTGGCGGCTCGCAGAAGAGGGAGTAGTCAATGGAGTGTGGAGGAGCCAGTGGTGGCATGTAGAAGTGTGATTTTCTAGATGGAGGAACCCACAGGGTAGTAGACAGGGGCCACCAGAAGGTGGCTGGTGGTGATCCTTGGCATACACGGGAGGAGGCCGCATCACGCGACCAAGGGTATACAGTCCAGCTGGAATACGATGGGGGGACGTCGTAGTAATGGCCTTAGGGGGGGTCAATCGGTGTACCATCATGTCAAACATAGAGTCAACCCCATGTTGATGGGGAGCGGAACTGGTGGCCACTATGTCCGAGTGGGAGAAGAGGCCCGCTCAAGCCGACCAGGCTAGAGCCAGAAAGCTGGATCGATAGTAGGTTAGGTTTTCATTGCTCTTGGCCCAGTGGGGGTGGGCCAAACCTAGAAGTTCATGTTGGACCCTATGGGTCAGGTTGGACCCATCAGGTTGGTCACACCCAGCGGGTCAGATGGACTTGGTTGGTCAGGTGGGACCCAGTGGGTTGGGTCGGGTCTGGTCTGTTCAACAGGGTTAGCCCATAACCGAACCCCACCGATAACTCCTTATTAAAAATTCCATAACTATCAAACCATGTTTCCATTTGATAAGATGTTTACATTTTTTTACCCTCCTAGAAAGGTTGTCCCTTTAAGATACTCTATGTGAGTTTCTGTGGAATTTGGTGTACAACCTATTGGATCAAGGAGGAGTTTCTCCCAGAAAGAGCATGCTAAGGACAGAATAATGTGGTTGGATACAACCTAGAATATATGTGATTACCTAGACTATGTGACTTACCAAGACTATGTGTCATATCTAGCCTTTGTGTCTAACCAAGACTGAGTCAGTACTCCCATGACCCACCAGGGTGCCGATCCTCAATTCTTTGATGACACTTCATTTATCTCTTATACTCTATGTGTCTCCAACACTCCATGTGTTGTTTGTACTATGTTTGTTACCTACACTTCATGGGTTACTGAAACTCTACGTATTTCCTACACACCCTGTGTTACCAATGCTCTGTGTGTTACTACATGAGCGTACTGTGGATTCTTACAAAAATCCTATTTATCAAGAATAAAACTATACTTGGGGTGAGTTGAATCTAGTGAATCTATAGATTTTACCTCTTAGTGGATATAGTTTGGGTGCCTCTTTGGTATTCTATTTGGTTTATTTTTTAGTTCTTATATTTGTGGTATACTTCATGTTTTTCTTTTTGGTTTACTTTGTGTAATTCTATTATGGTATGGGGTCCCTACTAAGTATTTTTTTACACACCCCTACACATGTTTCTTCCAAACATGTCTTGTATTATGAATATGATCGATAGATTTTATGGTATCCTTGGTGGGCCAGAGATAGTTGGTTCTTCAGTGTTACCTGACTGAAGTGGTATGCTTCAGTGATATTTAGACAGTTTAATGTACCGACCATTCAAGTAGGGTTTTATGTAGATGATATCCCAGATCATATACATTTTTATTTCATTTGGGCATGTATTCTGGCCCCATTTCATTTCATTATTTGACCTTACTCTAAGTGGGATTTCAAAGTGGTTTAAATCCATGTTTACTAATTGTTTTTAGTTTCAGTAATTTTCTTCGGGATGGATGCATGTTTGCATGTTTATTGGAAAATGCCACCCCATTGTGGGAAACGAAGACTTGGTGCTAGTTGTAAGCCCTTGGCCTATGGGATGTGGTATTTGGGTAGTCATGAATATATCCTTGGGAGACGAGTCGTTACATATATCCATCTTCTACAAGATAAAAAAACATTAATCATATCATGACCCATGAAAAGGGATAGGTTTTATAAACATAAAATCGTAACTCATGATGTGAATGTGGTTTCATTAGCATTTTATAACATCATAACCTATTAAAAATTGATCGGTTTCATAATCATTTCAATAATGTATAAATGGGTATCATAACCATCATTCTATAAAAATATATACCATTCAAGAAAAAATATGAATGGAACCCAAAAATCATTTCCTAGAAAGGAATGAGTAATATTATCAACAGATGTCATATTAGATGGAAAATAATTTTGAAATATCGTTGAAAAATATTTCTTAATGAAAATATCTTTTTTTCAATGAAAAATAAATTTTAATCATAAATCCATTAGAAAATATATTTTCTTTGAAAATTCATTAAAAACATATAAAGAAGGAAAGAAATAATTTTGAAAACATTTTTACCTTAAAACATAAAAAATAATCATGGAATCATTTTGAAAACTATAATCCTTGAAAATATATATAAAAATATATTTGAAACATTTTGGAAAACATTTTTGAGAAATGTATTCCTTGAAAACTAATAAATGAAGCTTAAAACCCCATTTAGAAACATTTTTCTTTGAAAACATATAAAATAAGAATCCAAAATTTGTCAAAAAATTTCCATTGAAATAACTTTGAAAACATATAAATAAATCTTGAAAATTTTATGAAAAAAATTTGAATTAAAATTTATTAAAAACTTATAAAGAAATCCTGAAATTGTTTAGAAAACCATTCCTTTGAAATGAATTTTAAAATTTATAAATAATGATTGAAAACGTTTTGTAAACCAATTATTTTAAAAAAATATGAAATAATATAAATATATATAGAAAAACTTTTTAAAATCAATTCTTTGAAAACATGGTTTTGAATGTACATAGATTTCTGACCAAAGAGATAGGTAATAGGAGCTCAATTATAAACAATCTTGATAAACGGTGAGATTATAGCTATAAACTGTAAACAAATTAGTAACACTAAATAATAATAAAATGGAATATGTAAAATTTAATGAACCATAAAATATAATTATTTTATTTAGTTTCATGATATACTCTATCAAACAAATTATATACACATCAAGTAAAAAAATAGGTGCATAACATAGCATGTGTCTCAAAGAAGGAAAATTGAGGAAAAAAATTACATTACTGACTTAGTAACTTTTTAATTATAAATTCAATGAAATAAAGATCATAAAATTGATATGTAAATACCAATAGATTTAATTATACTAATCATAGAATACATTCTTGGTTAGTATATTCATAATAAAAAATAAATTATTGGTGAATAAGTTTTCAATCTCACAAAAAATAAAAATTGAAATGAAATTATCTTACCTTATGTATTTAATCACTTTGTACTCCTACAAACATATTTTATAGTAAATATATAATTTTTATAAATTTATCAAAAAATTAATATTATTTTATATGAGAGCATATATTTAATTAATATGCCTTTATATTACCTTTTTGTTGACAATTCTATGTGAAGGGTTCACTTTGGGTAACTTTCAATTTATTCTTCACATGTGTCTTAATTTGTTATATATTAGTCCCTTATACATATATAATCATTTCAAAAATGTAATAAAATATATAAATATCATTTAAATTCATTATATATTTATTTTAGTAATATATGGAATATAGAACTATGAGTTGGAATACACTTCTCCTAGAGATGTCAGGTTGTACATATGCATGAACGTTGTTTTTGTTTTATTGTCATACTGAATGAAATAAAGAAGACAAAATATATGCATATAATCATATAATATCAATAAATTATAATTATTATGTAAAATATGTCATATATTTCCACTAACCACATCCTTAATACATTCCATGTAGTGTGTGAATGAATCACATCACTATGAGAGGGAAAAAATCCACACTTCTTCAAACGAAATTATCGTATTTACAAAAATGGTTAGTATAAAGATATGATATGTAAAATAATTATAGAATAGTAATGAAATTATAAAAATAATATATATTATATATATAAATATTTTTTGTCTTAATACCCACTATGAGATGCGGTAACTGAAAAATGAACAATCATCGTCCCGTTAGGCGGTAGTTCATCATACACATAAAAAGTATGTTCATTACCCATTAGATTGAAGTTTGTGTAAATATAGGTTTAAACCTTACCCAAAAAACATATCACAATATTTAGGATACTGTTTTTTTTGTATTATCATGTAATTAAAATATTCTAGGGGTAGTAGAATGAAAATAAGATAACGGATCCTGAGGGAGGATGTTACATCTTCTTTGTGTAACTCCTTTTGGTTTTTTACCAATGGTTTTACATTGATCGCTTTATATCTAATGGGAGGATTTAAGGAGGTATTTAGGGGTGTTGGTAAGTTTATATAGAAAATATTGGATGAAAAATGTGGTTTTAAAGGTGTGAGGAAGGGGAGAGAGTTGGCAGCCTTTTACAGGGGAGGAAAAGGACGCATTTGGTATTTTTGAAAATAAGGTAGGTGTACCCACGTTTTTGCCTAAAAATTTCAGCGAAATAAAAAAAATAAATAATTTAAGGTTAATGGTTTCTTAATGTCCATTAATTGGATGTTTTATGTGTGACTAGGTCATTTTTACCCATAAGATTAAGGTTTAGTCCCTTGTTAAGCTTAATTTTTCATCATCATTGTAATTAATTTTGATTACATTGACTAATTTTTTTGAACAAAAAATAAGGTTACTTTATTAAAAATTAAAAATTATTATGATTTTAATTCTATATTCTATTTTTCCAAATTCAAATTTCATAAGTTTAAGAAATTATTTTATATTTAATCCCACATAAGGGACAACAATGCGGGTTAGTAATGTTAAAACGTTCAAATGTTCGCTTTGTTTTTATATTCAATTTCAACATAAAATTGATTTAAATGTCATAAATTAGTTTATTTGATAAATATTCAATCTAATTAAACATTAAAATAAATTAATAATGTAATTTAACCATATAAATATATAAAAATATAAATTACTATTGAATTAAAATTTAGTATTTTTCACTATTTATATAAATATAAAACATCCCAAAAAAATATAAAAAATTAAGCCTATCCTAACTTTTATGTTCCAAATTAAAATATTATTTTTTTTAAATATAATAATTATAAAAGTTCCAATATATGGATTTAATATAGGTCTTCTATTAAAAGGTCATAAAAGTGCCATTAAAAAAATATATGTTTTATTAATGTAATTAGGATTGTTCATATCTTATGTTTATAAAATATATTTGATTAATATCAAAAATATTTTAGTGCATATATAATATGTAATGAATTAATATCAATACCTAATTTTAATTAATTTAATTTTTCGGTTAAAATAGCATTGTGAGCATTAATATAGTTTTCAATAAAAACATTCCCATTAAATTGAATTTGTTCTTTGGTTTATTTATGATTAATTTGTATGTAATGAATTAAACCATATATTTTCAAAATTTAATAAATAATTTTCATAACTATCAACTTAATATCTTGGTTTTATCTTATTATATTAAAAATAATATTTTTAAGAATATATTATAGTTTGGTAACACTCGGTCTTTTGTGTTATACAAGCCATTGAGTAAAGTTAATATTATGTGTAATTTATTCAAAACTCGATATTCCATATAGAGAATGTTAATCATTATGTTTCTTGTACTATAGGATAACTTGGTTTTTCATATAATGTAAGCTAAATATAGTGCTTTAATATAAAATAAACTATTTTCAGTGTTGTGTGAAATGGAAAATTTTATAAGATTAATTTAATTTGAAAAATATATTTCACTAAATATCAGGGTGTTAAATTACCTTTCAATGAGGTAGAATAATTATTATGATTTATTTATATTCATCTTTACTCTCCTGGTGGTAAATCATAATTGGATTTTTGATATTAATTCAATGTGATGATACATTATAGTTTTTGAAATTTTAATTTCCAATCATTTTTGTAAAAATAAAAATAGTTTTTGACCAATATATGTGATTCTTAGTATAAATCACAATTACTACTCATGAGAGTTTATAGGAGAAATTTTTTTTTCTGAAAAACTTCATATTTTAAATTCACAATTTCACTCTCTAAAATTTATTTATTCCCTTGAATTTTTTAAAATTGATTTCATGTAGATAAACAATGTTCTAGGAGTGGAGGGATTTGTTGTGGATTTTTTTCACACTATCATCCACTTCATTTTATTAAGATTTTAATGGTTTAAATAATTCAATTTCTTTATATGTTACAAAATTAAACATATTATTTTTTTGATGAAATTGAATATTTATCATATTTATATTTAAATATTTCGTTTTGTGTTGAAAATTTTTAATTTTCCATGTGTTCAATTTATTTGTATAGTATTTCCAATTTAATAATTTTTTTATTTATTTTACATTTTAATATTGACATTAAAAAATTGTGTATGTTTTCCTCATTTATGTATTCATTGTAATAAAATTTTATTGTAAAATATTTTTTGGGTGTTTTAGTGTTTTTAAAATTTAAATTATAAATTTTAATAAATATTTCATTTATATGTTTTGGAATTTGAATTTTTTTAAAATCTACAAATATATATATATATATATATATATATTAAAGATATATTATTTAACATATAATTTATAATTTACATTAAACTCAAAAAAATCTATAGTTTTTAATTTTTTAATAATTTAGATAATGATAAGTTATATTTTTTATATTTTATTTTCTTGTATGGAATTTCTATATAGGAGTGGCCACATGATGTTACTGTATGAAGGAAATATATATCATATAAAGCCTCCATAATATAAAGAGTTACCATTCCATTTTCCCATAAGACTAGTGATCAAGTTACTTTGACATAAATGTCATTGGTTTTGGTAAAATGATCAAAGGACTCTAGAATAAAATAAAATTATTGAAAATTTTTCTCATAGAAAGTAAACTGATAATAAAAAAATTGAGATATATAGATGAACCTATAGTTTTTCACTACATTGAAAAAACTATGCCACTATTTTTTATTCACTAAATGGTTCTTTATGAGATCATTTATGCTGAGAAATGAACCTACTACATCAGAATTCAAAAGCTACTGTGAATGAAAAAATAAACCGACCATGTATGAATGAAGAATTTATTGAATCACATGATAATATAGAACAATTTATTCATCCTTTGTGGCTTCTTGAGAATGGATCTCATAGTACATTTCTAGGTCATTATTTTGATGGACATGGTTCATATTACTGGATCATTTTTTATATGATGTTGGAGTTTTGAGTTTCTTAATTTCTATATAATGTCAAAACTAGAATCGATGAACCCAAACTGAGAAATATGACCATTATGTTCTACGTTATTGAGTCATACATGTCCATGTATCATTTGAAGGCTAATTTTTATATTTATATAATTTTCTATTATAGTACTGAAGAGATGAAGAATATGGTTCAATTTCCCTAAATATTGTTGATCAGATTCATCAGCCCAACCTTTAAATTAATAATGATTGATATATGATTTATCTGGGTTTGATTATTTAATGAAAATCCATATAATAGGTTTTAACTGATTCAAATCCATAATATATTATTTTCAAGTTTAGAATTTGTTATATATTCAGAGAATCTTGGACTCCCAAAATTGATTCTGAGTTGTTCATGATTGAGTTTGGTTATGAATAATGTTATATATGCCAGTATTGGTTGATTATATAGGGATTTAAGATGATATTTAACCCTAGATTGAGAATATTATGTAGTTTTCATGAATATAAATTTTTAATAATTATGATAAAGAAGCTTCAATGATATGTGAAACTAATGGTTTACAATATAGAATAGGTTATTTGAACCTAAAAACCTGCACTTATATTTGTTGAGATCCAATGGATATGTGTCAAAGTGTTGATAATCATGTTCTATAGATATTAATCACACTATAGTTGAATATGTTAACACTGAATTGGAAGAATCTAGTTTGAGGTGTATTTCTGAATCATTTTAATATGAACAAGGCTAATTGTAATATAGATGGGTGAATATTTTAATTTTATGGATATTATATTACTACATTCTGTTTGGTGGTGAATAAAATATTGTGCGAGTTTTCTTCATCAGGATCAATGTTTGAGGATCTATTAAAGGTTATACACTACTTTTTTTTAAATCTGTAATAAATATTTCATTTTGAGTTTATTTATTAATTTTCAACCAATGATCTTGTGTTGAAGTTAGAATAGTATGAACTCAATGACATAATTCAATTAAAATTGTCTAGTATATTTGAGTTTTAATGGTTGTATGCCTTTTAATGACGAAAATACAGTGAAGGGTTTATTATAGGATAACCAAGTTGGGTTCATGTCTAGATTCATTTAGTTTTCTATGTATACACAATTTGAAATGATCTATTGAAATTGTAATGATGAGGTATACTTAAATAATTACATAATGATTAATAAATGTTTCAATTTCACACATTGTATATAGATAACTATGGATCAAGAATTTTTTATGGAGAATTTTTATTATTCATAAGAAAATTTGGTTAGTGCATGATCAATTTTTTTAAATAAGTTTGAGAGAACTTAGAAGAATATGGATCATTATATATATGATAATAGAATTATTAGATGAGTGGTATTATACAACACATAAAGAGAACCTTGGAGGAAGGAAGATGGACTATTGAGATAATATAATTATGTTTTTACACATACTATTACATAATTTTAAGAATATTTAACCATGAAATACAAACTACCGATCGTAATGTATAGTGTCTTTTGAATGTTAACTACATAATTAAACAGTATGAAGCAAAAATAAAAACATAATTTATTTAACCTTCATCAAAATATTTTAACTTTCTTTGATCCCTTAAATCTACATAGGATAACCTGGGGAATACATGAACAAAGGGTTGATCTAAAAATACCAGTAAGGGAATAATCATATGAATATATCACATAGCATGGGTTAGAAGGCATGACATGATGACATAAAAAGGCATATAACATGAATAAACCTATGTAATAATGAGATTTATAACATGTGATAATGTAATCATGTCCTTATAAGAATTTATAAAATCATAAAACATGACATAATCACAATTCAAGGTTCACTTTCAAGACCATTTCACATAGAGGAGCATGATTCAAAGCTAACTTACAAGACCACTTCACATGGAGGACTAAGTCACACAAAGGAATCATGTTTACAACATATAAAAACATAATGTATCATGCAATTAAAAATTAGACAATTAATTAGAGAGAAATATGGAAACACCCATCATAACGTGTTCATGCATACATTTGGCACATGAATAATCATACATAAGGAATAAACATTAGGGTTACCCATTCAAACAAATGGGTTTTGTAATCATGTCAAAAGACATAATAAATTGGTGTATCATAATGGTGTACATGAAACAATGCATTTAAAACATTAATATACCTTCATCAATAAAAATTGAACATAAAAATGATATGTAATGTCAAACTAATTTGAAAACATCTGAAAAGAGTGTTTTAAAAACATTAGAAATGAACAACTTTAGTGTGGTTTAGTGGAAACTTTTAATTACTATTTAAAATAGAAAATGAGTAATTATTTTTATTAAAAATAAATTAAACTATATAGTTTTTCAAGAATTTGTTTTATAATTATTCATGTCCAAATGCATATTATTGATTGTACTTGAAAATGGGTATGAAACTAGAAAGTTTCCTTCAATCGGGTTTACTTATCATGAGCGATTATGAAGGCAACATCATAAAACATGTATTTACCATTAAATAAATAATAATTTGGAATAGGTACCTATTTTTGGAACATAAAAATAGAACATAAATGGAGTCCATAAAAATAATTAATAATTATATTTGGTTAATGTGAAAGAAAGCAGAACCTAATGGAAATAATAGATTTTTAGATAGGATCCCTTAACTAATGTCAAAAAGTGTTTTGTACAACATTTAATGAAAAGGATAATGAAATTAGATTAATTAATGATATAATTTGGATCCTCTTAAAAATTTATTTGATTTTTTTTATTTCAATAAGTTCATTTATGGAATTATTGATGAGTTATGATATTCAATTTCATCCTTCAGGGTGAATTTGTTTCTTCGCTCTTCCCGGTCACTTTACCTATATACATGTATGGAAGGTCTTGTAAAATGAGAATATGAATCCAAAATTTAAATTATATGTTATTAATTAACTCCTAAAAGAATAAATGATATTATACATTATTATTTTCCTGATATGAGAATGATTCTTTAGATAAAATGTTAAAGAAAATGTTTTACATTATTTTGGAAGTTTATCGATCACACCAAAATTGATTTGTATTATAATTTAATAATCTGTACATAAAATAGTTCCAAAACATAAAATCAGTACTGTAATAAACTTTTAAATCTATATTTACAATTATAATGGTATTATTTCATTTCATTAAGGTGGTAATTTAAATTCAAAACTCAGTATCCTTGAATGTGACAAATCTACACAACACGAATGATGTTTTCATTTTTACAATCAATGGGGAAGAGATAAGAATTGATGGTGGATATGAAACATAACTAATAATAGTGAATTATATATAATATATTATAGATATCACACCACATAGGGATTGTGTGGTAAGAAGATGATAATAATGGAAAATAAATTAAAAAGTACTTAAAATAAAACTAAAGAGAATTTTACATCTTCAATGTTGCCTCCTTTGGAATCTCCTTAAGGAAATTGGTTTTGATATTCTATTGAGACCATGGTCTCTTCGAAATGGGGTGGAGGAATACGATGTTGATTTTTTCGAATTTTGAAATGATTCTATGCTTGGATGTGTGAGGAGAAGTTGTGTTGAGTAGTGGTATTTGTAGTAGTATGAGGATCAGTTTTTTTATTTTATTCATTTTATTATTATTTTGCCTCAATACTATTAATAGTGTGGATTCTTGTTACTATTTTAATTAACTAGTGAATGTGAGATCAAAACAATGTTTCTTACATCATACATATGTAAACCACAACTCAGTTATTCATGTATTTTTTTATATCGTATCTTACCAAATTTCACTATTCATTAAAAATTTATACTATTTTAGAAAAATCCAAAAAATGAAACCCTAGAATTATTCAATGTGTAAATTTTGTAAATGGTCTCAACTTTTTGAAAATAATTTTCTGTATATGTGAAATTAAATTTATCTTTTCTTTTTAAATTACCTATTATAAATTTATAAATGATTTTACTACAGTTCAAATAATTAATTAAGGTTCCATAATATTATTTTATAATCATAAGACAAAAAATATTAATTTATTAATATATTTTATAAATTTAAATTTCATTCTAAATCATTGTATTAATTATAAAATTATAAATAAAAAATTTATGGTTCAAAAAAATATAATCACTTAATTTATCATTTTCAAAATATTTATTTACTTATTTTGAGATATAAATATATCATGTTTTTATTTATATGATACCCAAAAAATTCTATTTTCTTAGGTGGTTTTTCTATTTTATTTTACAAATTACAATTCCAATTGATCACATTACTATTCCAATAGTCAATTTAAAATTTCATCAGTCTACGTTCTCTAATTTCTAGAAATACATATTATTTCATTAATTATAAATTTATATTGTTTGTATTGAATTATAAATGTTATGATTATTTTATTTATACTTTATAACATAATTAAATGTTTTGAATTTCCATTGATAGAATTCTTGGTCATTACATTCATTCCCCTTAAGAAATCTCACCCTCATAATTTCATTTTGACAATCTACGATGAAAATAGGTTACTGTAATTCTCCTTAATTTCATCATCTAGTTCCCATGTTTCCTCTTCATATTTATTATTATTCCTTAGTAAATTAACCAAGATATTAGTCTAATAGTGTAGAACATAATTTCTATGGTGAAATATCTTCACCGGTTACTCCTCGTAAGAGATATCATTTTTCAAATGTACCACCTATAAGTGCAGTACATGTGGGAAAATCAGTATGTAATTCCTCATGACTGACACAATTAATACATCATTTACTTGAGACGTGGTAGGTGTACATTATAGTCTATATCCCACAACGTTTACTCAATGAAAATCCTGAAGGGGATGATGTAACCATGACTTAGATTTCCTTTATTCGCAAATCTCACGATTCACTTCTATGGAGGTATTATGAGGAATACAATGTCTCCAACCTCAAAATCTAGGTAACTTTGATGATTTTCATCATATATCTTATGCCAAATTTTTTATTCTATGATGCACTACTGAATATTATTCACCTTTTTTACCATGTTTTCAACCATTTCAGGTCATAATATCTTTAGTTAACTAACTTCATCCCACCAGGTTTTTGTTATTTATATATTCCCATACATGGATTTATTTGGAGCCATTTCAATGCTCGAGTGGAAACCATTTTCATAATAGAACATGACAAGTGGTATGTGTTGGCCCCATATTCCCTTGAATTCCATATAATTAGCTCTCGACATATCTTTCAATGTCTGGATATTTTTCTCATATTTGCCGTTAGTTTGAGGATGAAAAGCCATACTAAAGTTTAATTCAATGTTTATATAATGTTGGATACTTTTTAGGATAATTTATTTTCTTTACATAGAATGGATGTAAAATAATTATATATAGGTTTTTTGATTTTCCTTCCATAATAATTCCCATTTCCATCCATTAATGGTCTAACAAGAATGGATCCTTCTCAATTCTCATCATTGATAAAGATGATGGATCAATTCTATGTAAATAATCTACCGACTTATTTTTTTCCAAGATGTTTGTGGATTGAGAAGTTATTATATTTGATAATATCTAACAATTTTAGTTGGTTTAGATTAAGATCCTTCAGTTCGAATAAATATTTGAGGCTCTTTTGATCAGTATATATCTCACGCATCTCCCTACTAAGATAAAGCTTCCATATTTTCAACAAAAAGATCATAAATGACAACTTCTGATAATGCGTGAGATAATTATGATCATTATTTTACAACTTCTTTGAGAGTTAGAAAATATTAATATCATTTTTCATTAGTACACATCCAAATACCATCATTGAATCATCATTTTATAACGCAATGTCTTCACCACTTTTAGAATGTGTGCGTATTGTGCAGTGATAATCGTCTTTTTAAATTTTTTGATGTATTCTTCACATTCCTTGGTTTAGATAAAATTTACTCAATTTAAATTCATCTTTGTTTTTGGGTTTGAAAATCAAGATATGTTCTTGAAAAACAATCAATAATACTCATCTAGACAAAGGAAACCACTTAACTCCATTACAAAAGTTAATCAAGGCCACTCCATAATTATCAATGTTTATAAAGGGTCCTAATATATTCCATTTATTGTGATTACATATCCAAAAAATGATAATTCCTCCATCAAGATGTCACATTTAGTGTACATTGTATATAGTTTCTCCTTTTTATTTTGTTATTATAGTATTCTAATATTACTCATGTTCCACCTTGCTCTCATAGTATTTATTAATATCCTTAATAATGACTAACCCAAATTTTTTTATGAAATCTCTAAAGACTATATTAATTATGTCAATGAGAAATTATATATATTTATTTATTATAAGGTTTATCACTATGAACTCAAAGTATACAAACCATGATTGAATGACAGTCCTCAGAATGTATTCCTTTTCACCATTAATTGGTGATATCCTGACTGAAGGTCCACCTTTGAGAAATAACTGACCCCATGTATTTGATCGGGCACCTCATCGATCTAAGTGAAGGGATACTTGTTTGATATCTTTATTTTTTTGATCTCACGATAATCAATAATGAGGCATAATGATCCATCTATCTTCTTGTTGTAGTTGACTAGAACACCACATGGTGAATCCCTTGGTCTTATAAAAACCTTGTCCATATTTACCTATAACTTTTTCTTTAATTATTCAAACTCAATGGTGGCCATTATATATGTTCTATTTATTATTAGAAAAATTATCAGGAATAATTTAAATTTATAAATCAATCTCTCATTCAGGAGGAAGAAAATACAACTCTTTAAGGAACACATCAGTGTAGTCCATCACAATGGGAATTTCATTGAAAATGATTCTCTCATTTGTCTAAATTTATTGAGAAAGATATAATTTCTTATCAAACAAAAATATCCAAAATTGAGATGATAATTTTATAGATATACATCCTCCTCATTACAGATGTACAGAATAGGGGGTTTCCTCGTGATGTGAATATTTATCTCCCTTTCATAACAATTGATGTTGGATTTATATAAAGATATCCAATCCATTCAAAAAATAACATATATCCACTAAAGGATGTACAATATCATTTTTAAGAAGCAAATTTCCCTAAAAATCAACATATGATAAAATAATTATATATTTTTTCCTTAATAAAATTAATTCATTTGGGTTGGTGACTCAATATACTTCATAAAAATACCTGATGTGATAATATGGCATGCATGGTAGTATAATAGGACAAACAAAAGTATGGTATAGTTGATAATTTTACTTCAATACTCCTGATCCATCATAGAATGGGGGATTCCTTGTTCCCTTAGTCATGGTGATTTTTGGGGCACATTATGTTTTTCGTCCCTTGTAATATAGCATTGACTTGGTTAATGAATATCTTATCCATATCTTGGTAATAGAACCATATATGGTACCATAATTTGAATTTTATTTACTTTAATAATTTTTTAATGAATCTTAATTTCCATTTTTCAAATGGATTCCTTGGGAACTTTTTTCCCAAATTTGAATAATCTACCTATCCCATTCAGATAACATCGGGGATCCTTCATCCCACTTTTTGACACATAGGGAATTGATTCATCTTTTCATTAAAAAAAATTTATAGAAAATTATAGGATAAAATCCAAATAGTATTTTAATTATTGGGAAAAACAACTATATTCTAGTTATTAATTATAATATTTTATAATTCGATTGTAATAAATCGAACTGTGTACTCCATCTATCATCAGGTTAGGTATATAATTAGGGGAAAATTCATATTTCCTATCACATTGATTGTGGGAACAGGTTATACTATTTCAAACCATTATCTATGAAAATTATAGTATGATTAAGGGGGCCTGAATAATTATCTAATAAGAACATAAAAAATAAATCATTGAATATTTAAGGATAAAATTATAAATGTAAATAATATACAATCTTTTGATTGTATAATTTTCAATCTATTTTTTTATAGTGATACAATTATCCCAAGGGTTCTTAAAGATGTTCTCTTGTCATAATCTCCAAAAATAACTAGATCATGATCTAATAAAAACTATAGAGACACTATCTATTTATATATATAATTTTACAAGTTTTAATCATAATTAACCATGAAATAGAAACCAAGGATCATAAATTCTAATGTCTTTATAATATAAGGTACTTAATTATATAGCTTGAAACCAAAATAAGAAAATATTTTAAAAAATATTCATAATGAAAACATAACTTCCATTGATCCCTTATATCTTCATTTGATTACATAGGGAAAACATGAACAATGGGATGATCTAAAATTACCACAAAGGGAAAAACTATATGAATAAGGAATTTAACATGGGTTCGAAGGCACAACATGATGACATAAAAAGTCATAGAACATGAATAAACATAAGGATTCATAACATGTATAAAATTGGACCATGTAATCATAGATTTATAAGATTATATAAACAAAAAAAACCTGACATAGTTATGATTCAAGGACAACTACCATGAAAATTCCATATGGAGAACCACGAGTCAAGTATAAATGCCAAGACCATTGTACATGGAGACCCAAGTCCCATAATGGATTCTGAATTATTCCATATATCCATAAGTGGTATCTTGAAACTAAACATTACTCAATGAATTGAAACACTCTCTATTCATACTCATTATAACATCTCCACTAATATGTGTTCAATATGAAAAATTCTACATATGAAATAAACATAATGGTTACCCATTGAAACAAATGGGTATTGAAATCATTTCATAAGTCATAAAAAATGGGTGCATCATTATGGAGTCCAAGAATAAATGGATTTAAATAATATATGGAAATTTATAAGGTATAATAGGCATAACATATGATATGTTATGTCAAAATTAAGTTAAAATATGTAATAAGAGTTTACAAGAATCTTTGGAAATGAACCACTATAGTCTGGTTTTATGGAAACTTTTATTGATTCATTAAAAAAGAAAAGTAATAGTTGTTTGTATAAAACAATAATTGAATGTATATATTTTTTCATGAAAAAAGAATATTTTTAGAATATTTTGTGTGGATTAAATGAAATTATAGAGTGTAATTGAAAAAGAGTAATAAGCTAGGAAGACCCCTTTAATGGGGCTTATATATCCAAAGAGATTATGAATGGAGCATTATAAAAAAAGTATTTCCACATCAATGAAAGAAGAATTTTGAATAGGTACATGTTTTCCAAAAATATAAAGAGAACATAATAGGGGTACATAAAAATAATTCAGAATTTCATTGGGCTCCATATAGATAAAGCGTAACACGAAGGAAAAATGGAGGTTCAGATAGAATCTCTTACCATATGTCTGTAAGTGTTATGCACTTACATATAATATTAAGGATAATGAAATTATATACATTAATAATTAAATTCATAACCTATTAAGCATGTATTTTATTTATTATAATATTATAAATTTTATTTATGGTCTTTTTGATGAGTTAGCAGACCCAATTTCATCATTACAATAGCGCTCATTTCCTTGATCTTTATGATCGGTTTACATGTACACATTTATGGGAGATCATGTAAATTGAGAATAGTTTTACATTATTGAAATCATATGTTTTTAATGAACATAAAAAAATATGAAAGGATGTAATATATTATTTTGTTTCTTGATATGACATTGATTAATAAAATAAACATTACTGATAATTATTTACATTATTTTAGCGCTTTTTGATTATCATGAACTAGTATTGTTATATTATTTAAAATTATGTATATAATTTTTTTCTATAAAATTGAATATTTTTAAACATACATTATACAATTTGATTAAACATTATAATATTAATATTACCATCCTTGAATGTGGTAATGGAAATTGAAAACTCATTGTCCTTGAATGAAATAAATCAACACATCACGGGTGATGTTTTAATTTTTAGAAAAAAATGAGAAGAGATGGGGATTGATGGTACATGTAACAGTAAAATAAAAAAATGAATGTATATAATATATTATGGATTTTTCATTCCAAATTTCTATATAGAGGTGTGGAAAGTATATGAAAAGTAATTAAGTCCAAAATGAAATATAAGAAAACAAAAGAGAAATTTCCCACTTGAACTTATTCTCTTTAAAACATCTTAATGAAATTTATTTTTGTCTTTTCATGATACCAATGGAAAGTTATATTGGGGATAGAGTCTTGGGAAGTTGTTTTTGATGAATTTAATCATTTTTAAAGAAACTTATGTTTGTGGATATGTGGTGGTGAGGTCTGGTATTCAAAGCGAGAGGAGAAGAGTGGTTTTGACTATTTTATCCATTTTTTTATTATTTTGGATCATGGAAATCAATAATGTGGTTATTTGTGACTATTTTAGTAAGAACATCATGTGAATTTGAACCAATGGTTCTTTACTATATCCATACATCATCCATGACTCAATAATTCATGTATTTAGCTTATATCATGAATTTCCATATTTCAATCTTCGTTAAAAAGGTCCACTAATTCAGATAACTTAGAAAATTTAATCACAACCATTTTTTGAAATTTATATTTTTAAAATGTACTCCATTTTATGAAAATAAGTTTATAAATATGTTAAATTAAAATCATCATTTGTTTTCAGAATAATAATTTTAAAATTATAGCTGATTTTATAACACATTAAATTTTTAATAAGGACTAATAAATACTATATAATAATAATAATAAAATACATTATGATTCTTTTTTAGGAAAATAATATTTTTATTCAAAAAAATAATTATATAATGAAAAATACCATTTTTATTTCCCAAAATATCAACACTCAAATTATCCTTTTTAAAATATTTATTTACTTATTCTTTTACATACATATATTAAATATTCCTTTATAGGATACAAGTTTTTTTAAAACTTTCATAGGTGAGGTTAATAATCTATCGTCCAAATTACTATTTGTAATGGTCAACTTACTATTATGATGGGAAATTTATTATTCCATTAGTATAAGGTCCTTAATTTCTATAAATAGCTATTTTTTCATTCATTCTTCATTTATAATGTTTTTATTATGTTATTAATATGATTTTTATATAATATATACTATATAACATAATTATAAGAAGGGAATATTAATTGATAAAATTTATGCGCTTTAAATTCATCATTTTTATTTTTAATATGATCTAATGGGAAATTTATCACTATTTTTTTCTCTATCATTTTATTTGTATTTATTCTGAAATATTAATTCAATTCCAGATATCAATATGATTCATTGATATATCATTTGGTTGGGAAAAATATAAAGCATTTTGAATTCTATTATATCTTCAGTTGTCACATCATATCAATTACATTTTTTCTGTAAATATATTGATATTCACAGAAAATGAATAAACCATGAATATATTATAAAAATAATGAACATTGTCAATCTCCAAATAATATCTGGATCATTTTTCACATCACCTTGTTTTGGATCCACTAATTGTGGAATAGTTTGCTTCATCGCTTCCTCTTATAGAGAGAGTTATGTTTAATAATATACATGTTGTTTCGATCAAATTTAATTTTTTTCAAATGATTGCAGTCAACTATTTTAATCTACCTATTTATTTTTCCCCATATTGAGTTGATACATTCTTTAACCCTACTATTTTATTCAACTATCTTCAATAATCTCCATATATATATATACACTCATATTGTGTTTTTTTACACTATAATATGTTTCCATGTTTGATTGAATTCATTTTTCAATTATTTTTTCAACACATTCATATTCACTCCCATGTGGGTCTGACACCTTATACACAACTAGAATAGATTTTATAGGAATTCATAAATAAAAAAAGATTATGTTTTTTGGGATGATTCCTCAGGAATTAATAAGAAAAATACTACACTCCATGGATTCACCAAAAAAAAATATATATTTAATATGGATATAAATATCATTTAAAAAAGGATTATGGAAATAAACGTGATATAATTACAATCTCATGGATATTAGAGAATAAAGCTTCATTTCAATCACTATAGAGAGTATAAGGTGAAAACAAAATCCCAATCATCATCACATCTTCATCTATATAATTTTCCATCACCATATGATAAAAATAAAGGGTTTAAAAGTAGAAATTTAATCAAAATTCTCCTAAATAATACCCATAACAAAGTTAATGTGGATTTCACATTGAACAGGCTAGAAATTACAAAAATTCCCCTTCGTCCTTATTTATTTTCAACCTGTCATTATTTTTCCTTCATGTGCTAAAGGGGGATCCCGCCCATGCTCCTCCTATCCTCTCCTATCAAAGGTTTGGATTGATCCCCATTATCTGGTGTTGAATTAAACCTCTTTTAAGTAAGTTATATATCACTAAGTGAGTCTAGTAATCTTCCTTCCTTCATTCTACATTTATCACCTCTCTAGATGCGTTATTTTGGTGCAACTAAATTCATTATATTTTCAGGTCATTCACCTGTTTCCAGAATTTCTATCAATATGGATAAAAACATGCCTTGATATTGGTCATGTCGGTCATCCATGGTATTTGGTAGGTGGTCTATATCATTTCCCTGTCTTGATGTTTTATAAATTTTGTAACTATCATTTCTAGTGGGACTTCCAGGTGGCGACTTGTGAATTTGTTGTTTAAATTTTTTTAACATAGTTCATTAGGATTAGTATCCCTTGTTTATTAAATTGTCTATGTTAAGGACCATGAACCTAAAATTTTAACCCAAAAAATGGTTTAATCCTTGAAAGACTTAATATAATTAGTTTTTTCTAATAAAACCCCCTTTTATGTGTATTGTTTTATAAACTATCAAAGTGAAGTTCAAATGAGTTGTGGGAGGATGTGACAACCTTCTATATATGCCTTAGTGACCAAACCCTATTTTATGTGGTTAGGCCCTAAGTATTATTGAGTGAATTAGATGTTATCATATGGAATGAATGATAGAATGGCCTACCACATACCTTTTCATATATGGTGTTAACTACCATGGGTAGTCCACATAGACCTATTACTTTTATTCAATTCTTAGAAATATTTAATTATGGAATGGACTACCTAATTAATTAAATTAAATGGTAGGATTTATGGCTTGATTACTACATGTCCCTTGTGACTTTATAATTGAAATGTCATATGGGTTTGAACCTCATTAAATCAACTTGATTTATAAGATGGAATGGCTCTACACATGGCATCATTAGTATTTAAAACCTAAATAAAATCAATGTATTAGTTACACCTTGAAAGACACTTGTTTTCCTCTTTAAAGAATACTAAGGAGGGGATCATAGGTTGTTGATACTTTTTATGTTAGGGGTGATACATTTTATATCATGGATGATCACATTGTTCGGGTTACTTGGATTCATATGATTAACACTGGTTCCTAAAGGGGAACACATGGATGGGCTCGGTGGAAATATTAGTACACTATGCAATGAGTGATACTCAGACAAGTGTGTGTGGATTTGAGAGTGATATTTCTTTTAAAAATGTTTGTTTCCTTGTATTCTTTTTTTATTTAGGATGTATGTTCATATAAAATTGTAATGGTTTTTTTCAGAGCACTGGTACTGGGGCTGTAGAATAAGCTGTGTTTTTTTGTAAATCCAGCTTTAGCTGCGGTTTAATACACCGCTAATTAAATGGATCATATTTAGTAGTGGTTAAAACTATCGCTATAATTTGGTATTTTACTATCAGTGGCGGTTTTAACCGCCGATACACAATTTTCATCATCCATTATCATTTCAAAGCAGTTATATTGGTTTTAGCAGTGGTTTTCCCAGAGAAAATGAAATTATTTTTTAGCAGTGGTTTATACTTCCACGAAAAAAATCATTTTTTTCTGGGAAAACCAACATTAAAACTACAAAAAATCATCACAAAATACATTCACTATAACAGTTACCATAAACCACTACTAAATTAAATAAATCGCCATGTATTGTATGTTGAAACACAATTTAGCAGTGGTTTTTTGAAACTGCCGCAGCAGCATATTGTGGCGGTTTAAACAGATGTTATGCGGTGATTTTCCTATAGTGGGGCTTGGATAATCAATGGGTGGTTGGGTATGTTTTTAATCATGTAATTGTTTAGATATTAACCAAGATGAGATATTTCCTCTCATATGGAGAGTATGACATCTAGGCTCTCAATTGAGATAGACTGAGGAGGTTTATATTCATACCTAAATAGTAGATATGATTTTATTATCTATTCAGGTGAGAAGTATTTGATATGTCATCCATAAAGGTGTATGACATGTGATGTTTTTATCAACCTGGTAAGTCAATACTTGGATAATCGAGAACATATGAGTAGGTTATATGGGGTTGACATGCATTTTTTCCCATATTTACTTATTATATTAGATAAAGGGATCATAATAAAATGAATGATATCATATAATGTAGCTTTTGAACATATATATAGAGATACATGTGTTTGATGTATAATGTCTCAGACCCTATTCACTCATAAGTAGCTAATCATGGTGTCCACATGGCTTAAATCATGTATCCCCATATATCAAAGGCTTCCAACTAGCAGTGAGGGTCTATGATGGTATAGTGGGGAGACTATACCCTCTTTTATTAGAGTATCAACATAGTGATTTAATAAATGAATGAATAGATAAAATATGATAAATGAGGTATAGTGGAATTTAAATCATCCAAATATAATAAATAGATATGCACAAACCATATCCATTAGTATGTACAAAATAGTGATGATGTCATGATGCTATACAAAATCAGCGTGTAAGGGGGAAACAAAGAAGTATGTATATATAACATGTTATACAAAAATTAAAAAAAGACCAAAATATGTCTCCAATAGCATCACAAGCATAAGCTCAGTCCTCTACTCCCATACACTATCCTAGTAAAAAATCAAGTGTCCAAGGATGGGTGCTTCTTCTTATCCCTACCTGCATCCATGAAGTCTGTTTGAATACCAATTAGTGGCCCAAATAGGATGTGACTAAAACACAATAGGCTAGTAGAAATAGTGTCTATAACTATACATTCACTAAATATATAATGAATTGGTGTGTGGTAATATTTAATAATGATATTAAATAAATAAACCTTGTCATTTTAGGTTTTTCATGGGACACCCATCCAAGGCCACCTGCTTTGATTTAAGCTAGAATGTCTCTGAACAAGTGACATCATAATAATATATAAGTATGTGGGTATGCATAAGAAATATTGGGACCCATGAAATATAACCTAGGAATCCATATAAAATAATTAAATAAGGGAACTTTGAGGTTCCATGGAATGTATGTCAGTAGCAGTCAAGCATAAGACTGAAGGGGTGTACCCTTGGCATATCACCCTAAGGCATTCTAACTGATCGCTAGAAACACATTCTAGATGTCTTCAATTCTAGGTGTAAAAGGATCCATATCATTTCAAGTCATTTTATTCCTATATTATCATGTATACACCTAATACAAGGATTTGTATGGAAATGTCCAACATCCTATAATAGGATAAGGAATACCTTATCTAACGCACTATTTAAGTATAAGGATCATCATGACCAAATACCAAAGAGAAGCGTATGATTGGAGAAACATATCCAACACTTTTCTAGTCAACAATGATGAATTTTTTTTTCAAAAATAATAATCAACTATCCATAATCATAATGGTAGGTATGGTCACACTTTAGAATTAAATATGTGAAGGGTGGCATGGTTAAAACATTCACCTTACATTCACATCATTTATCCATGTCATTTATAAGGTTTAATCTAAACACACATTATAAGGTGATTATTTATATATCTAAACATATGTTCTAAGCATGGTGTCACATCCTTTTAGCTAATTCAATTTTAATGTCACATTTATGATAGATAATTCAAAACACCCCAAATGGAAGTTTAAATATTCATTAAGTCGTAGAGTTTATAGACATTTAAAACAAAACACCCTAAGAAGTGGTTTGTTTCAAGGTATAAAACCTCCAATGATGTAGTTAGGTCTCAAATACTAACTAACATTAGGCATTAACATTTTATTTAATTAATTTCATATTTAATGGGTGATGCATGTAAATTTTGGTGCACGACATGTCGGTGCATAATATTGACATCAAAAAATTTAGGGAAAACATGTAAACCACCTACCATAGATGGGTAGATGAATCCTCATCCATTTTCAGCCTTTAGTTGGGATGGACTGGTAGAAATCAAAGAAATAGACAAATTCCCTAAAAATAGGGCACATGTTCTCACTTGGAAATAAACTTCCAAAATACAAGATAAATGAAGAAATGAAGAAAGAGGATGGAATATCTTTCGATGAGTGATCCAATGAGATGAATGGAAGTTTTTTCTGAGCTTGAAGTAAGGAGATCTTCCAAATCCTATGAATAGAGGGAGGAGAGAATCATACATGGAGGATATGTTGTGAATTTTTTGGAAAGAAAAGGGAGGGAGAAGTTTTAAAGGCACGAAGGGAAAATGGTAATTTCCCCCTTTTTTAATGGGAACATGGTTTGGATGAATGGTTGGACAAACTATGAACTAACCATAAACCACCACTATCCATGTGTAACACCCCCTCACAAGTTTAGGTACATGGTTTGATAAACCGTGTACTACCCATGTGTGATTACTGTCTAAAACCCCCACCCCCTCAGGTGGTTAGGTGCATGGTTAAATTAACTGTTCTAAACATACCTGCAATTTATTCCATATTTTTCATAAACATAACCTCATATCACATGGTTAAACTAACTATTCACCTTTAATCTTGGTCAGTACAGTTGAGTTTCATGGTTACTACTAATCTTGTGTTATCCATGCACCTCTACCTGTTTCTATAAAAACCAGAGCTCCGGGCTTTGAACAGTCCCCAAACGCTCTCAAACCCTTTATTGTTACCATAATATAATTAAAGGGATAAAATAATAGGTTTCAGCTAAAATAAAAAGTATTTTTACCTATCTGATAAGTCGAGATTTTACAACCACTCCTCCTTTAAATAACTCATCCCCAAGTTTCCCTTATAGGGGTGGTTGAACATCATCTGATAATAGTTCCATCCATTGAGCATGTATGTTATCCTCTCTCTCCTATGTATCATCTTATACATTTCCTTACTACCATATCAACCAAACTAGAGGAACTGACCTGCCTCAATGATCCTTCATGCTCTGATCCATGATATGCAACAGATACTCCTCAAAGGTATCATCAACATCCACATCCACCCCATTAGGATGGAAAACATGATATGGGTTTGAAAAGTAATGGTGAATCATGGTGAATCTATGAAACATGTATGATGTTATGCAAGGAATGGTACCTATGAGGTAACTATGACTGATAGGCTACCAGCCTAATTCTCTCAAAAATATCAAAGAGCCCAACAAACATAGCTTCCAACTTCCCTTGTTATTGAATCCATCGATTCCCCAATATAAAAGAAACAGGCAAGAAGACTTGATCCCCCACCTCAAACTCCAAACGTCTATGATGATTATCGATATAATAATTCTTCCTTGACTAAGTTGTATCCATGCACTTCCTGATAAATTATACTTCCTATGATGTCTCCCGAATGAGATGTGGTCCCAGTAGCATTGCCTCTTCTCCCTCTAACCAGCACAAGGGTGAACAACACGGACTGAAGTATAAGACCTTATAAGGATCCATTTGTATAGTATATTGGAATATATTATTATAATAAAACTTAGAAATATGTAAGTTTTATTCCCAATAACCTATAAAATAAATGATGTGTTCTTAGATCATGTCCTCTTATACCCATATTGTATGATCAGACTATCTTTCAGTCTACGGGTGATAGGATGTACTTAGAAGTAATTGTAAACCGAGTGTCTTCTATAACCCCATCTAGAATTGTGGAGTAAAGTGAGTATCACTATCTAATATGATGATATATGGAACTCCATTAATCCATGATAACCCATACTGAGTCACTTCCTTGAGGTGACCTAGGTAAAACCATCATAAAATCCATAGTGACATCATCACATTTACACTCCATGATAGAAAAAGGCTATAATAAGATATAAGGTCATTGGTGATATTCCTTCACCTACCGATGAGTGGAATGCCATGTAATAAAATCCAATATCTTTTTTTTCATCCCTAGCCACCAATACTGGTGGCGTATGCCTTGGTACATCTTGCTAATACAGGGATGTATTGCCCAAGAAGAGGCATGATATTCTCACATCAACTCCTCTCACATGTTTGTAGAAACTCAGATGTTTCCATGAATTTGAAATATATCATCCTTGTTAGTGATCCAACCAATCAATGGTTCCTATACTAAAATGATCCCCCATAGGACTAAGCCCTGGGGATCCAAAAGATTTCGTGTATTCACTCTATCTAATAGTGAAGAAATCACTAAAAATGATGCAATTACAAGATACCTATGACACTATGGAATCTCAAGATGCATCTTCAAAAAGAGATCCATCAATTTCCATTCACTAATGGATTCCTTTACTTCTTATGCTTGAGTCTTTTGTCTCAAATCATCATCCATATCAATGTATTTCCCAGGTGTATAAGTAAGATCAAAATCAAAGGACTATAGGTATTCATACAATCTTATCTATTTCATATTCAAGTCACACTTCGTGAATATGTATTTAAGGATTTTTTTATCCGTGTATACAAAAAAAATTCTATCCCAATAAATAATGCATTCAAAAATTTAAGGCATAAACTAAAACATCTAGCTCAAGATCATATGCCAGGTAATTATGCTAATGAGACCTCAACTACCGAGACATGTATGCCATGAATTGATCTTCTTGCATCAAAATGGATCCCATATCGAATCCTAATGTATAATAGAAAAATTTATAGCCTACACTAGGCGTAGGTAAAACAAAATCAGTGCTAAGGTACGTCTTTATTTCTTCTCCTAAAAGGATTTTTCACAAGCTTCAGACCACAAAAATTTAACACCTATATTTTTTAATTCCATAAGAGGTGTTGCAAGGTCTAATAAATCCTAAATAAATTTATATAATAGCTAGATATCCCCAATAAACTCTATATATCAAATACGTTCATGGCATGTTCCCAGAAAACCACAACTCTCACATTCTCTAGGTCCATATATACTCTTATCTCTGAGATAATAAAATGTAGGAAGTGAACTTTATCAATCTAGAAGTGGTACTTACGAGCTTGGTATACATCATATTTCTTCTTAGTGTAATCAATATTATGTCAAGATGTTTGATATGATCGTGTCAAGTATGAAAATACACCAAGATATCATCCATGAAAACCACAAATAAAGAATCTATATACATGTGGAAAACCCAATTCATTGGTTCCATAAAATCTTTTTTCATGTTTGTGATCCCAAATAACATACCAGATACTCATACAATCTATATCTACTATGAAATGTTGTACATGGTATATCTGAGGGCCTGAACCTTATCTGATGATATCTTTACCTTGAATCAATCTTTGAGAAAACCCAAGATCCTAAAAGATGGTCTAAGAGCTCGTTTATATGAGGTAGTGGATACCAGTTCTTAACTAGAGGATAATTCAATTCCTAGTAATCCATGCATAATTGAAGGGTCTCATCCAACTTCTTGGTGAAATGTATGGGTTAAAACTAAGGTGAAGTATTGGTTTTTATTGTAACACCCCAATATTTCATAGTAAGTTATTTTCTTTAAAGTAATTAAATAGCTTGCGCTACACGCAACAACCGAGTTCGAGCGCACCACGACTTACCAAACTAGTCGTTCAAAAGTATTTATGAATAGTATTAACAGAATTTTGAATTTTATATACTTCATATAATTTTAGAATCCATATTATGTGTTTCTTAGACATAATATAAGAACAAATTCATTTTTTCAGATAAATAAAGTATTTTTCAAAAATACAATTTTACCACCTTTTAATGGAAAACCCTTTTTAAAACCAATATTTGAAACTTTTATATATTCAATTTAATAAAATTAAATTATTATTTAGAATAGAGACATAAAAATTTATTTTGGATAAATTTTTTGGAACTTTTCTGATAACTTTCGTATTTTGATGAATACTGAAAAATACTAAATTTTAATTGAAAACAACTTTTTTAATCGAAATAATTTATAGTGTTAAATTATGAATTGGATTGGTTTGGAAGTATAATTAGATTATATTTTTATCATTTAATACAATTTAGTTTATTATAAGTAATTTCACATTTAAATTTGACATAAACACGTGTCAATCCTTTGATAGTTTTTACTTTTTAAAAAACTGCTTTTCGGTTTTGACAATGGGAATTAATTTTAAATTAATTAATGAAACATATATGTTTTTAATTTGGTAAAATATAATTCATTTTTTATTTTGTAATATCAAAATTAGATTAGGGTAAATTTTTGGTATTTTTCTGAAAATATGCAATTTGTGATGAATAGTGAAAAACACTACGTTATAGTTTAAAACCGACTTTTTATTTAAATAATTATTTATATTATTTAAATTTATTTTAAGTAAAAATAGATATATAATACCTTTATAAGTTAAATGTAATTAATTGGAGTCATTTTATAATAAAATTAGACATATAAAATTTTATTGAACTTTTTACCGTCTTTTACCCACCTTCTAGGAGAATTTACAAATTTACATAAAACTTAATTTTATCGCTTTTGTGAGTTTAATTTCAAAAATCCGAGAGACACGGTTAATATTATTAAGTAAAATTTGGTTCAATAAGATGAAAATAATTTTTGGTGAACAGTAACTTTTGACATTTATTTACCACGGTTAAAAGTAAATAGGGTAATTAAGGGTAAAAATGATATCATAATTACCCAAACACAAGTCCTAATTCTATTGAATAAGTATAATTCCACCAAAAACAACCTTAGGAATAAAATATGGACCTCTTTGGTCCACTTGGATTAGATTAGGATATTTATTATTATTTTATTTAAAGAAGATTTATAAGAGTTAAATTCAAAGTTTAATAACTAAATCATTTTTTAATATAGGGTTAAACAAAATATAAATTCGACTATAAATATTAATTAGAAATAAAAAAATTCCTACATAATGGTATTTTATTTATAATTTTTAGACATTAAAGAATTCAATTTATTTATGACACAATGATGATGCAGTAATTACCTTATTAATGAAATATTAAAATAATTGATATTATAAATATCCAAATAAATGTAAATTGAGACTTCTGATGAATTCCATTAATTTTCTAGGTTAATATGACATGTTAGGGTTATTTGAATAAATTTTATTCAAAGTAATAAAGTTTTTATGGCTTTCAAAAAAATCAAATACTAAATAGTGTCAAAATTGACATAATTGAGTTTTTTAAAATCAATATTATATTATTAATTGATATAATATTCCTAAAAATCTAAGGTTCATCCAAAGGACTTATATAAGATTATATATATTAATAATTAACCACATGGGGTTCTATTGGCTTGTTATAGTAATTTTATTAACCATATAATATAAAAATACAAAGAGACATGGTAAATGTCAAACTATTTAACTAAGAGTTAAATCTAAAAGAAAATTTTAATATGATGACCTAAACCTATCTAAAACCTATTGTTTGAGAGGTTTTAGACCCATACCCACCTTCAACTTTAAATAATTCTTTTTGTAGCCATTATAAACCAAAAATTATTTTATTATAAAATAATATTTCAAGTTTTTCCTAAAGTGACCCTCACCTCTGTTATAAAAGGGAACTTCCCTTCTCTTAATTTCACACCTCCAAAGCCTTTTTTCTTGGACAACCCCTACCCAAATATCCTCCCAAATTTACTCCCTTCATACTAGAGGGCTTCCTTTGGTCAGAAAGCCAACCTATGGAGCCCTTTTGATCAAATGAAAAGGAAGAACCCGAAGAAGAGTTAATATTTCGTCACCTCTTTCAAGTTCTTTTCTTCTTCCACTTCCTCTTTCTTTTTTGTTTCAATTAAAAATAATAACTCCAGTATATTCTATATACTGTGATGTTATTATAAAAATGTTACAACCATATTCATTATTCTATCCATCCTATAAATGTCAAAGTCACCATATGTGCGTACGTACGGATTACCGTCTCCATGTCGTGGTGTAGTTTGTTATTCAAACACATCATTATTTGGATGGATATAATAATGAGTATAAATGATGTAAATAATAAATATAACATGTTAATTATTATTTATATGTGATATAACATCCAATTACATACGATTTAGCCATCAATATAATGATATTGTCACTCATGCATACGTACAGATTACCGTCTCCACAAACGCGATGAGACTCATTCCCCATCGTAATCATTAAAGAATAATTTTAATTTTATGATTAAACATAATGTTTATGAACTTAATATCATAATGGATATGAATAAAATACATACTATACATAACAAACATGTCTTACGTAACCGAGTATATAAAGGAAAATGGATCAGTTAACACCTGAAACGATGATACTACTAAAATTTTATTAACAAAGCAATATTAGAGGATCATATATTATATCATATTTATGTATATAGTTATTTTATAATTTAATAACAATGATTTAACTATTATACAGAAGTTTAACATACCCTCGACTAAGAAAAAGTACAAGGAAAGGGGTTTCTTATCTCACTTTTATTCCCATGAGATTTCCATTGTTCGCCACTTATTTATTGCATGTGGTGTATTGTGTACTACCATTTGATATATATTATCATGATTCTATTTATATTCATGGTATTCTCTGATTAATTTGTTGGTTATTAACATTTGGTCATGCTAATTGATTGATTACAACATGGTAAGGGGTGTTCATCTCACTTCTTAATCCTGTGAGATTCGTGTTATATTGCCACTATTTTCTTTTGTGTGGTGTATATACTGCCCATGATTGTATTGTTTGTTTAATATACTTTAATTTATTGGTATTAACATATTCATTGTATAATACTTATTTCATGGGTTGTTTGTTTCATTAGTTACCGAATCGTATGGGAATTTCATATTGCAATTTCCACTCATTGGGCTTTACGCATACTTCATTGATTACTTTACTCCAAGATTATGTGTGAAATCACTATTTATTTACTTATGTAGTAATTTTAACTCCCCTTTGTGTGGATATAATTTTGATACACATAATTATTCCATTGATAAATTCTCAATTCATCGATATAAACTTGATAAGAGTAATTTTAACTCAATTTTTATTCATTGAGTTAAACATCCAAGTCATTGGTGTTGTTTTTACAAGAATATGTATGAATGTCCTCTGATTTATTTACACTGAATATCCAATCATATTGAGTGTATTTATATTTTTCACACATAATTATGTCATTGATTTATCCTTAACCTAGGGATACAGTTTTTATAAAGGAATTCATCTCAACTTAAATTCCATTGATACTTCTTTGTTGTTATGCATCAATTCACTTTTATTTGGTGTATATAATGTACTTTGACATAGTATATCATGAATACCTTTATTTTCATGATATTATAAAGTTTTTATTACCTCAATTATTTGTATTCAAGCGTCTCTCATTTTTTTAGGAACTCTAACTAAAATATCATTTTAAATTTTTTAAAAATTCATTCTTCTTTCTCATTAATGTCCATGTTTTAAAAATGGTCTTAAGGTTTTATTTATATGGACATTAATGTTTTAAAATTGAAATTCCTTTTAAAAGTTTCAAAGTGGTATGGGACAATTTGATTTAAAAATCTATTCTAAATATCTTCTTGATAAATAGGGAGACTTTTAAATGTTTTCATGAAAAAGGGATATTTCTCTCAATGATTTTTACTGATCATTTTCAACTATGTCAACATCCTTTACGAGATATTATTCTTGATCGAGGTTGATTTATTATGATACAAATATTTCATACTATATTGAAGGTTTTTTGATATGTTTGACTGTGGATGTGTTTTTTATACCTTTCATGGTTTATGGATAAAATATTGACATTTCGTATGCTAGTTTTAATACGAATATTTATGTTATGTTTAAACCTTTTCATATGAGGAATGCATTAGAATTAGTAAGTGACGAGTGGAGCCCGCTATATCTCCTCTATGCATCGGTAGGTCTCATGAGACAAACTAGTGTCTTGGCACAAGGCCTTGACAAAATCTTATTTTTAGTCTTGGCATAAGGCCTTGACTATGTGGTTATGAAGTCTGGCATTATGCATTGCATCATTATGAAAGTAATTATTGATATTGAATGTTATTATTCGACTAGTAGAATATCTATGTTAATAAGAAAATGGAATTATTTGATTTTATATTTTCCATATTATGCTAAAGTTTAAGTTTAAAAGGCTTTTGTTTTGGTCTTACACATTACCTTAAATGTTTATTCTTATTTATGAAAGTTTCCTCTATATTGTTATCCTTACTGAGCATATGAGCTCACCCCTTTCTATGTTTTATTTTTCCTAATATGTGAAGAATTATTTTATGGTTGAACTGCAGGGATAGGATAAGGATATAAGTGTGTTTAAAAATGTGGGAAAATGTTGTTGATGTTTCTATTTCATGATGTAATGTAAAACTTATGAGTGTATCTAGTGCTTCCAAGGCTACTAAATTGATTGGTCTTTCGGGACATGATTCCTTGTATCATTCCAATGTTATGTAATAATGCACTGACTTTGGGTAACTGGAGTCGGGGCATTACAGTTGGTATCAGAGAAAGTTTAGTACAAACCTTATAATCTAGATTTAGAAAAACTATAATTAGAAAACACTAACCTAAGATATACTTTGAGGATTAGTATATAAGAACATCCAAAAAAAATGGTAATGTAAATATTATGTGGGTTTTCTAAAAAATACATCCTTGTCTAGATACAATCATGTAGAGGCGGCTCTGGCACAGATGTACCTAGGAGTGAATACTCCAACAAGGAGTTTCAGGCTTGACCTAAGGTATCTTAGTACACGACAATGGGTCTTGCTGCACTCTTGGTTATGACACTCCCAGGGGATATGCTTCGGATAATTCACATTTTCTTTACAAACCGATTTGATGGATTTTAATATAAGATGAGAATAAATAACCTTGTTTAATCCTAAGGTGTTTTAGATTGAAAATAAGGTGTTATGATATTCTTTAAATGATTTTATGACTCACACTATGCTTTATTGTGTTAGTAAATGGCTAGATTCCAAGGAATTCATAGTAACATTGAACATGATGTACAAGGTGGGAACAGCTGTAGAGATTAGCAACGAAATGGAATGTTGATAGGTGTAAAAGATATTGTGTTCATGCCAAATCATTTTTCAAAAAATATGATCAAAAACATATATATTAACCAACTCCCAAACTCAACAAATAAGAGAAAGGCGGTGAATGATAAGAGCTCCAATAGTGGAGACCGTGGAGAAAAGAAAGATCAATTTTCATCATGTAAGAAATGTGGAAGGAAACACCTAGGTAAGTGTCTCAATGGAACAAATAAATGCTTTATGTGTGGGAAATAAGGACATAAAGTAAATAATTTCTGAGGAAAAATTAAGAGAGCTATGGAAGAAAATAAAAATGATTCCAAGAATCCATTTACAGTCATTTTTCGTTAATGTATGGGACCTGGGCATTACCCGAGTGAATGCCCTATTCTATAGGATAACCTCTTGGTCAAGGAAGAACCTATTTGGAAATAACTAGATGGTTAAATGTTTAAAAGTATTAGTGCTCTTTGTTGATGGGATTACTTTGGAAGATTTTTCTATTGTATGTGTAACCCTGCAGTTTGTTATGTCAAAATTCTATTTTAGGAAGAATTGTCTTTTCTATTGTTGATATAGTTATAAATAACTGTTTGGGTTTATATGATCCTTGAATTTGAGGCAATTACAAGTTATTAAATTTTGGGATGAAAATGTGAGTTATGAGATAAAATTTGTGGTGAAATTACGTTATAGTTATTTTGAGGAATTTATCTCATTTTGGGAACGTTATAAAATATAGTTTTTGAAAAAGGAAAACATGCAGATCATGTGACAACCCGTCGTGTCGGACAAAGCTGCAGGAATAGAACCCACAACCATAGTGCAATTGGAATTTATCGCCTACCACTGAACTACGTGAAGTCCATGGTTAGTGTGACTAATTATTTTTAGTTAAAGATTTTATTGATCAATAATAAGTTGATTTGAGATCTTATGTCTTATAAAATTTATATCCTTAGTATAAGAAAATGATTTGGTGATTAAGTGATAAATGTTATTTTGGAAGACGTTCGCTCTGTTGGGAATACTATATGCCTAAGGAAAATAGAATACTATGGGATTTCATTTGAAGAGTAATAGAGGATTCTTATTTATGTTTTTATTATGGATTTATAGTGATTTGGGTTATTTATGGAAATGATTAACCTATCATAGAGAATATGTGATTAGGTTAATTACTTTTAAGTATGTGACTTTAAGAGTAGTCAATGTTATTTGGAGATACAATTTAACATGGAATACTGCGTAATAAAATTCTTCTAAGTTTTTGGTATCAATATTAGTTTGGATTATATTGAAGGATGTTAAGGACAATTGTTTATTGGATGGTATTTATTGAACTTTGGGTATTGTTGGTTTAATTTTAGAAATTAAGATTAGTATTTCTTTCTCTAAAGGATTATCCTTTTTGGGGATCATCTGATCTTGTACTAACCATTTTGGTTTTGGTTAATCTCTAAAGACAAGGTAAATATATATAGTTTATCCTTTATGGATTATGTGATTCTCTAGAAGTTGACTCTAGCACTTCAGGTGTGACCAAGTCATCTTGAATACTCATCATTTGAAAAAAAATATGAGTTAGTAGTATAAATTTATTAAAGGATGAAACTATAATTAAAAATTAAGTATATATCTTTATGTTCTTAGTCAATCTCATAAATAAATTCCTAAACATTATGAAATGGAACTTAAAACAAAAAACGTTATCCATTTACTTTTCCTACTAGGAAACTAATGATTGTTTATCCTGTCACAAGTTTGTGGTTTTCTTGTTGTAAACGTTTTCCTGATCATGTTTTCTATCACTCCCTACCAGAACCTGACACTTATTTTATCTTCCATATCCATGTTTTCCTACATGGAATCCTAGTATGGGTTATCTCGGGTGACCTTTGTACTTCTCTTTCTTTCTTTTAAAGTGATAGTTTTATTGACTCTTTTTCTGATATGGGACATTCAATGAAGTTCCAAAGCCCAATTTTAAAATTGTGAGGATGCAATTTCCAAAAGGGGGGAATAATGTAACACCCCAAGATTTCATAGTAAGTTATTTTCTTTAAAGTAATTGAATATCTTGCGCTACACGCAACACCGAGTTCTAGCGCACCACGACTTACCAAACTAGTCGTTCAAAAGCGGTTATGAATAGTATTAACTGAATTTTGAATTTTATATCCTCCATATAATTTTAGAATACATATTATGTGTTTCTTAGTCATAATATAGGGACAAATTCATTTTTTCAGATAAAAGAAGTATTTTTCAAAAATGCAATTTTACCACCTTTTAATGGAAAACCATTTTTAAAACCAATATTTGAAACTTTTATATATTAAATTTAATGAAATTAAATTCTTCTTTAGATTATAGACATAAAAATTTATTTTGGATAAATTTTTGATACTTTTTTGATAACTTTCATATTTTGATGAATACTGAAAAATACTAAATTTTAATTGAAAACAACTTTTTTAATCGAAATAATTTATAGTGTTAAATTATGAATTTTAATGTTTTGGAAGTATAATTAGATTATATTTTTATCACTTAATACAATGTAGGTCATTATAAGTAATTTCACATTTAAATTTGACATAAACACATGTCAATCTTTTGAGAGTTTTTACTTTTTAAAAACCCGCTTTTCAGTTTTAACAAATGGAATTAATTTTAAATTAATTAATGAAACTTATTATGTTTTGAATTTGGTAAAATAGAATTCATTTTTGAATCCGGAATATCAAAATTATCTTAGGGTAAATTTTTGGTATTTTTCTGAAAACATTCATTTTTTGATGAATAGTGAAAAACATTGTGTTATAGTTTGAAATCGACTTTTTATTTAAATAATTATTTATATAATTTAAATTTATTTTAATTCAAAATAGATATATAATACCTATATAAGTTCAATTTAATTTATTAGAGTCATTTTATAATAAAATTATATGTATAAAATTTTATTGAACTTTTTACCGTCTTTTACCCACCTTCTAGAAGTATTTACAAATTTGCATAAAACTTAATTTTACCACTTCTGTGAGTTGAATTTTAAAAATAATAGAGAAATGGTTAATATCAGTAAGTAAAATGTGGTTCAATAAGATAAAAATAATTTTTGGTGAATAGTAACTTTTAACATTTATTTACCATGGTTAAAAGTAAATAGGGTAATTAAGGGTAAAAATGATATCATAATTACCCTAACACATGTTCTAATTCTATTGAATAAGTATAATTCGACCAAATACAACCTTAGGAATAAAATATGAACTTATTTGGTCCACTTGGATTAGATTAGGACATTTATTATTATTTTATTTAAAGAAGAGTTGTAAGAGTTAAATTCAAAGTTTAATAACAAAACCATTTTTAATATAAGATTACACACAATATAAATTCGACTATAAATATTCATTATAAATATAAAAATATTTCCTACTTAATTGTATTTTATTTATAATTTTTAGACATTAAATAATTTTATTTATTTATGACACAACGATGATACAGAAATTACCATATTAATGAAATATTAAAATAATTGATATTATAAATATCAAAATAAATATAAATTGAGACTTATGATTAATTAAAATAATTTTCTAGGTTAATATGACATGTTAAGGTTAGTTGAATAAATTTTATTTTAAGTGATAAAGTTTTTATGGCTTTCAAAAAAATTAAATACTAAATAGTGTCAAAATTGACATAATTGAGTTTTTAAAACAAATATTATATTATTAATTGATATAATATTTCTAAAAATCTAGGGTTTTGCAAAAGTACTTAGATAAGGTTATATATATTAATAATGAACCACGTGGGGTTTTCTTGGCTTGTTATAGTAAGTTTATTAACTATAAAATATAAAAATACAAAGAGACATGGTAAATGTTAAACTATTTAACTAAAAGTAAAATCTAAAAGATAAGGTTAATATGATGAAATAAACCTATCTAAAACCTATTTTTTGAGAGGTTTTTGACCCATCCCCATATTATCCTTTAAATAATTCATTTTGGATCCACTAGAAACCAAAACTGATTTTATTATAAAATAATATTTCAAGTTTTCCCGAAAGTGGCCCTCACCTCTCTTATAAAAGGGCACTTCCCCTTCTCTTAATTTCACACCTCCAAAGCCTTTTGACTCGGCCAAATCCTACCCAAATATCCTCCCAACTTCCCTCCCTTAATCTTTGAGGTCTTCCTTTGGTCATAAATCCAACCTAAGGATCCCTTTTGATCAAATCAAAAGGAAGAACCCGAAGAAGAGGTAAATATTTCATCACCTCTTTCAAGTTATTTTCTTCTTCCACTTCCTCTTTAATTGTTGTTTCAATTATAAAATAATAACTTCAGTATCTTCTATATACTATTATGTTATTATAAAAATGGTACAAACATATTCATTATTCTATCCATCCTATAAATGACAAATTCTTCATAGGTGCGAACATACAGATTACCGTCTCCACGTCGTAGTGTAGTTTGTTATTCAAACACTTCATTATTCAGATGGGAATAATAATGAATATAACTAATGTAAATAATAAATATAACATGTTAATGATTCTTTATATGTGATATACCATCCAATTACATATTATTTTCCCATCAATATAATGATATTGTCGCTCATGAGTACGTACGGATTACCGTCTCCACGAACACGATGAGATTCATTCCCCATCGTAATCATTCACTAATAATTTTTATTTTATGATTAAAAATAATGTTTATAAACTTAATATCATTCTGTATATGAATAAAATACATCAAATACATAACAAACGTGTCTTACGTAACCGAGTATATAAAGTAAAATGGATCAGTAAACACCTGAAACGATGATACTACTAAAATATTATTAACAAAGCAATATTAGAGGATCATATATGATATCATATTTATGTATATAGTTATTTTATAATTTAATAACAATGATTTAACTATTATACAGGAGTTTAACGTACCCTCGACCAAGAAAAAGTACAAGGTAAGGGGTTTCTTATCTCACTTTTATTCCCGTGAGATTTCCATTGTTCGCCACTAATTTATTGCATGTGGTGTATTGTGTACTACCATTTGATATATATTATTATGATTATCTTTATATTCAGGGTATTCTGTGATTCATTTGGTGGTTATTAACTTTTGGTCATGCGACTCGATTGATTACAACATGGTAAGGGGTTTTCATCTCACTTCGTATTCCTGTGAGATTCATGCTATATTGCCACTATTTCCTTTTGTGTGGTGTATATACTGACCATGATTGTATTTTTTTTAATATACTTTAATTTATGGTTATTAACATATTCATTGTATAATAATTCTTTCATGGGGTGTATGTTTCATAAGTTACCAAATCGGTATGGGAATTTCAAATTTCAATTTCCACTCATTGGGCTTTACGCATACTTCATTGATAAATTTACTCCAAGATTATGTGTGAAATCACTGTTTATTTACTTATGTAGTAATTTCAACTCCCCTTTGTGTGGATATACTTTGGATACACATGATCAATCCATTGATAAATTCTCTCAAGTCATCGATATAAACTTGATAAGAGTAATTTTAACTCAATTTCTATTCATTGAGTTAAACATCCAATTCATTGGTGTTGTTTTTACAAGAATATGTGTGAATGTCCTCTGATTGATTTACAATGAATATCCAATCATATTGAGTGTATTTATATTTTTCACAAATAATTATGTCATTGATTTATCCTTAACCTAAGGATACAGTCTTTATAAAGGAATTCATCTCAACTTATATTCCATTGAGACTTCCTTGTTATTATGTGCCAATTCATTTTTATTTGGTGTATATAATGTACTTTGACATAGTATATCATGAATCACTTTATTCTCATGATATTATAAAGTTTTTATTACCTCAATTATTTGTATTCAAGCGTCTCTCATTTGGTTAGGAACTCTAACTAAAATATCATTTTAAATGTTTTAAAATTTTATTTATTTTTTCTCATTAATGTCTATGTTTTAAAAATGGTTTTAAGGTTTTATTTATATATACATTAATTTTTTAAAATTGAAATTCCTTTTAAAAGTTTCAAAGTGGTATGGGAGACTTTGATTCAAAAATCTATTTTAAACAACTTCTTGATAAATAGTGAGACTTTTAAATGTTTTCATGAAAAAGGGATATTTCTCTCAAAGATTTTTACTGATCATTTTCAACTATGCCAATATCCTTTAAGGGATATTATTATTGATCAAGGTTGATTTATTATGATACAAATATTTTATACTATATTGATGTTTTTGTGATATGTTTGACTGTGGATGTGTTGTTTTTATACCATTCATGGTTTATGGATAAAGTATTGACATTTCATATGCTAGTTTTAATAAGAATGTTTATGTTATGTTTAAACCTTATCATATAAGGAATGCATTGGAATTAGTAAGTGAAGGGTGGATCCCGCTATAGCTCCTCGATGCATCGGTAGGTCTCATGAGACAAACTAGTGTCTTGGTACAAGGCCTTGACAAAATCTTATTTGTAGTCTTTGAATAAGGCATTGACTATGGGGTTATGAAGTCTGGCATTATGCATTTCATCATTATGAAAGTAGTTATTGATATTGCATGTGATTATTCGACTAGTAGAATATCCATGTGAATAAGGAAATAGAATTATTTGATTTTATCTTTTCCATATTATGCTGAAATTTAAGTTTAAAAGGCTTTTTTAGTCTTATAAATTGCCTTAAATGTTTATGATTATTTATGAAAGTTTCTGCTATATTGTTATCCTTACTGAGCATCTGAGATCACCCCTTTCTATGTTTTATTTTTCCTAGGATGTGAAGAAGTATTTTACGGTTGACCTGTTGGGATAGGCTAAGGATATAAGTGTGTTTAAAAATGGGACAAATTGTTGTTGATGTTTTTATTTCATGATTTAATGTAAAACTTATAAGTGTATCTAGTACTTCCAAGGCTACTAAACTGATCGGTCTTTCGGGACATGATTCCTTGTATCATTCCAATTTTTGTAATAATACACCGACTATGGGTAACTGTGGTCGGGGCGTTACATTTATAAACCCTTTAGCTTCCACATACTATAACTACTTATTGAGTTCCAAAATCTCAATATGATAAAACCCATAAAGAGGAATAAATACTGGTGATACTCCTGGAATAAGCTCTACTCTAAACTCTAACTCTCTTTCAGGAAGTAGCCCAGAAAATTCATCGAGAACAACATCCCTGAAATGATCTACTATAGGATAAAAATCTATCTAATTTGTTCCTTGATCATTTAGAATGAGACTAGAAATATAGGATTACACTTAACCCATCCCATGATTATTATCCCTAGATCAACTTTTTGGACATCCCCTCACCTTTATGAATATAGTTACCACCCTATGGTGATGAAAATGAAACACTCTAGTGATAAAAATAAACATAATCATGATAAGTAACTATCCAAACCATCCTAAGAATGATTTCAAAGACTGCCATATCAAGGATGAAGTGATTCTATAAGAAATTATATCCAACTATCTATGGAGGACATCTTTTTCATAAATGCTCACTATGTTATTGGACTCCCAATAGAGTACCAAGATTCATTACTCTAGTACTCCATCTCAACCTATGGCCTTGTGCTACAACCTGGCTATCCTTGGAAAGTCTTCTCTACTAGTGTTTCATATCATTGGTCTAGCTACCATATTCATGAACACCTTCTTGTCTTGAATGGTCTACAGTACTCCATCTCATATCCTGAGGTGGGGCTATAGATTCCACTCATGAAGGTGGAGCTAGTACGGGTCCTCTTCCATTAGAAACAAGTGGTGAGGTTCAACAAAACCACTGAATATGACCCATATTTCTATAATCTCATCACTCAACTATGTCTTTGTCACACTAAGGCTTCATGTGACCTGGTTTTCCACACTGGTGGCTCACACCTGGCCACCTAGGAAAGTACTTTGACTACTATTTCCCCTACGATAAATCTCAATGTGATTCTTCCTGCCACTGGATGAACTACTTCCCTACCTAGGAATTGAACTACCATGCTTCATGCCCTCATCTTCCCTCGGGTTATGCTCAGAGATGAGCACTAGTTTACTATTTCAGTAACATTAGTCAATTGTAAAATGTTATCCTGGGATGGGATGGATTTCTTAAGCCCATCCTCAAACTGCCTTTCTCTAGTCAACTTGTTGTGTTCAAGATCCAGTGGAAAACATTGGAGCTCTATAAAGTGAGTTGAATTGTCCATCACAGACATGGTACCCTACTATAGGTGCAACTCTCTAGATAATTCATCTCTTAATGTTTATTAAAAGAAGTAATCATGTATGGACATTTGGAAATCTCTCCAATACATGGCCTGATGTTGATCAACTTGATTCAAGACATCACACTATTGTTTTACTGATCCATAGAGCATGTATACAATGAGCTTGACCCTCTTATCTATAGGCATATCCAACTGCTCAAAGATAGAAAATATGACCTCCATCTAAGTCTCAACAGCCCAGGGGCCACTATCCTCTAAGAAAGTAGGTGGATGCTACTACATAAACTCCTATGTTAACTCTTCCATAGTATAGGTAGGTCTCATATCTCTTTTCATGGTATGCATGAACCATGGGAAAACCTATTAAAATAGAGTTTTGGTTCCCTGATCAAGTATAAGAGTAGGTTCTTGGGTGGCACTACAGGAGGTAATACTAGTGGTGTGGGTCCCACCACATCAGGAGTGTGGTCATCACCACCTTCCTAGAATTTGAACTAAGGCCTTTGTGGAGGCATACATATGCAATGTAAAAGGCATACCTAAAAATGAGATTTAATAACATATTAGATCACATATTAAATGAATAAGAAAAGTATAATGCCTTCATACATAAGAGTTACTCTCAAATACCCACTATTAAGTATGGGTTTGGGTCAATGTTCAATTCTCACATCAGAGGTTCTAGTATATAGAGTGTCAGTTACATGTTTTAAAAGAAATAACCCTTTATGTTGCGATCATTATCCCCATTTAATGGAAACTATTTCATTTAAGGATTACAATTTAGCATTTTTCATATGAATTTATATGAATATATATATATATATATATATATATATATATATATATCTTGGTTTGGTTTGATGTGTCTGACATTCCCAAGTTATAAAGTCCTACAATTTATAAGTTGAAATTGGTACTTAATGTAACTATGGCTAGTATTTTATGATGGTTTAATAAAATGAATCACAATTCCCAATTTATAGAGGTTCATGCACTTTATAAATTGGAATTGGCATCCACTTAATTTCAATCAATAACATTTCAACTCATGAAATTAATGTTCCATGGATCAAACATTCCATAACTAGTTAGTTAAAGTTCCACCATCAAGTTATATGGGAAACATCATTTAGGTTTATGCATAAACTTTAATTGACAATTATTTATCCTCTTCCTACAAGAAAAGTTAGTCTATTTAAAAATATAACATTCAAGGCACTACAACATACTCTAGGAAATACATGCAATAAAATAAACATGTCATGGAATAAGCATAATATATAAATCCTTATGTTCCTATAATGATGTATGTGACAATTCTTCCTTGCCATATGAGTCCAAGGGTAAAAAGAGAATCCAAAATAATAATGATAATAAATTCTACAAAGCATGTATGTCACCCATCAGTAAAATCATTACAAATATATTAGGCAAAAACCAAAATAGTATGTCCTATCCTTGGAAACATACTTTTCTATGTACGCGGGTAAGCTACTCTTAAGCATAGGCTCATTAACAAATTCTAACACATCCTATTATCCTTTCTACCATCCTAAAATAGTAAGTCAAAGAAAAGAAAGCTTTAGATACCACTTTGTAACATCCTGGACCAGGCTCACTCATAAGTATTCAAACCCCATTGGTCACATTTCCTCAAGAATTCCTCCTCGTATGGTAGAAGCTACTGACTACTAGCGAGGGTCTATGATGGTGTGGTAGGGAGACTATACCCTCTTTTATCATAGTACCAGCACAACTGTATAATAAATGAATGGATAGTGGAAACATAATAAATGAGAAACAGTGGAATATAAATCATCCAGATATAATGAAAGGACAAGAATATATCATATCTAGTAGCATGTACAGAATAGTGATGATGTCATAATGCTATACAAAAGTTGTGAGTAAGGGGAAAACAGAGCAGAAAGCATATACAACATGCTACACAAAAATAAAAAAGTGACCAAAATATATCTTCAATAGAATCAAGATCATAATATCAGTCCTTTGATCTCGTGATCTATGATAGTATATAAAATCAAGCATCTAAATATGGGAGCATCCCATTATCCCTACCTACATTCATGAAGTCCATTCGAGAACCAATTGGCAGCCCAAATAGTGTATGAGTAAAAATTAGTAGGCAACCACCAATGATGTATATAACTATAAAATCAGTGAATATATCATGAATTAGTGTGTAGGCATAATGAATAAGGACATTAAATAAATAAACCATGTCATTTCGGGTTCCTCATAAGACACCCTTCTGACGCTACCTACTTCACCCTAAGTCAGAATTTCTCTGAACAAGTGACATCATAATACTATATAAGTATGTGGGTAAGTATAAGAAACTATAGGACCCATGGAATATAGCTAATGTATCCATATAAAATAAATATATAAGTGAATTATGAGGTTCCAAGCATGCATGTTAGTTTTATTCAAGCATAAGATCGAATGGTCGTACCCTTGGCATACCACCCTAAGGTATTCTACCCAAGCCCTAGAAACATGTTCTAGGTGACCTTACTGCTAGGTGTAAAAGGATCCATATCATGTCAAGTCATGTGGTGCATGGATCTTCATGTCCACACATAACACAAGGATTTTGATCACAATTTCCATCATCCTATCTCATGAGAAGGAATGCCATGTCCAACATATTATTTAAGTATAAGGATCATCATGCCTAATATTCTACCAAGGAAAAGTGTCTGAGTGGAGTGACATGTCCAAAACTTTTCAAGTCAACAATGAGGGATGTCATTTCTAGAAATAATAATATACTATCCCCAATCATAACAATATGCATGCACACACTTTATAATTAAATAAGGGATGGGTGACATGGTTATACCATTCACCTTCCATTCATCTCATTTATCTTTTTAATTTATATGGTATAATCCTAACATACCTTATAAGGTGGTTCAATTTCATATCCAAGTATATTTTCCAATAATGGTGTAATATCATTTCAGCTAATTCAATTTAAACATCTCATTTATGATAGATAATTTAACGCACCCCAAAAGGCGGTTTAAATGCTCATTAAGGCATAATATTTATTGGAATTTAAAACAACACGCCCTATGGGGTGGTTCGTGATGAGTTATAAAACCTCTAATGATGGATTTAGGTATTAAGGACTAACAAACATTAAGCATTAGTAATTTATTTAATTAATTACATATTTAAGGGGTGATGCATGGAAAGTTCAGCATGCGACACAATAGCACATAATATAGACTTCAACACTTTTATGGAAAAGTTGTATACCACCTACCATAGATGGGTAGATGACTCCTCATCCAATATCAGCCTTTAATTTGAGCTATAATTTGAGAAATCAAATAAATAGAAAAATCCCTTGAAAATAAGGCATATGATCTTGCATGGAAATAGCATTCCAAACTGCAAGATAAACGAAGAAAGAAAAAAAGAGGATTAAAGGTCTTAATGAGAGTGATCCAATGAGATAAACGACGATCATTTCCATGGAAAAAAGAAGGATATCTTCCAAATACTATGAAGAGAAAGATGAGAGATTTATAAATAGTGGGGTTGTTGTGAGATTTGGGAAAGAAAAGGGATTAAGAATGTTTAAAGTCATGAAGGGGAAATGGTAGTTTCCACCATTTTTAAAGGGCGTGTAGTTGGAAAAACCATGCACCACCACTTTCCAAGTGGCACACCTCCCCGCAAGGCTAGGTGCATGGTTTGAAAAATTGTGTGCAATTCGTGCATGCTTACTATCCAAAGCCACCACCTCCTCACTCGGTTAGGTGCACGGTTAAACAAACCATGCACTAATTATGGTAAACATACCTACAATTTATTATAGGTTTATCATGTCCAAGAAGCTCATCTCTCATGGTTAAACTAACCATGTACCTTCATTCTTGGGTCACATGGTTGAGCTACATGGTTACTACTAACTATATGCCAACTGTGTGACTCTTCCTGTTTCTCCAAAAAAAAAACTAGATCTTTGGGCTCCGAACAATCCACAGACGCTCTTGAGACCTTCCTTGTTCCCTTAAAAGATATTATAAGGATAAAATAAGAGGTTTAAACTAAAATGTAAAGGATCTATACCTATCTGAAAAGTTGGAACGTTACATGATGGAGATCATGCCAGATCCCTTTATAGCTTGAGTAACATTTATGCTTTTCTAGTGACCTCTATTTACTACTTTTATGATTTCTAGAATTCATATTAGTTTTTAACACTACAAATAAATATGGGGTAACAATTTGTGGTTGACTGAATGGAGATTGATTTGTACTCATAGATTTTCCCTAAAACATGTTTTGGTGTTTATCCCAAAGTATTTTTTGATAAGAATTCACAAGGTATTTCTTTTGATGGGATACACAATAAATTTATTTATAGCTTTCAAAAGGTATTTTTTAAATATCCAAAAGGATTTTTAGATATGTTTTCACAAGTTATTATATATGAAAAAATATAAGGTGAAATAACACTAAGTCTATGAGGCTTTCATGAAAGTGGGAGAATGAAGGAGATATATCACAAATCCTTCATACATATGAAGTGTTTTAGCTTATATCATAAGGTATGAAATAGCCATGTCATATGGTAAAACATGTATAAACCTAATACATATTATATGTTATGGTTTTTTCATATCATTAGCTATGATATAATGATATCAAAACCACTACCTTTTCATAGAAATCAAATGTTAATAAGTTAACAGTGGAATCACCTCCTTGTTGGCTATCATTTATTAATTGTTTCATTAGATGAAGTGCATAGGAGAAGCATTGAATTATTGTGATAAATTCATGAACTGGTCATAGAATTAACTCATATGTTATGTAACGTATGAGTTGATGCTTGAAGGTTGGTTGAGGTTTATATAAGGATATAATCCAATTGAGGATTGTGGGTGATACACTTCATAAGATTCTGCCAATTCTCTCTATATGAGAGCTCTTATTATATTCCTCCTTTTAATTTTGAGATACTATGGTTAGGAGAGGTTTGAAGGAGGTAAAAAAAGAAATAAAAAAGAAAACACTTGGTTAAGAAGAACTATACCTATTCTTCGGACAATCTGTTTTGATTTATACCTAAATTATTCTTTGGATGGTATTCTGATCATACCAAGACCTCTATGATGTAGGATGGGATGTTAGGAATGTTTTTGGGTAGGGATTGGACAATCGAAGTATCACTTGAAGTGTGGAGAAGAGTGGAGAGCTGGTATCCTTTTATAAGTGAGACATAGAACAAACATGAAATGTTTCAAAAGATTAAAATATATTAATGTCTTACTCAAGTTAAATAGCTCCAAAATGACTCATCTTCAAGTGGGAGATGAGATAGGGTCGATATATGACCAACCAATAGGATTTAAACAAGTTTTTAGTTCATTTTAAAACTTATCATTTTAGTTTTAACTCTTTTAATAATGTTTAACTCTTACTGTGGTAACTAACTTATTTACCAAAGTTACTATTCATTATGACCAAAAATGAAAATGGCATCATTTGAAAAATTTGGATATGCTGATTCCAAATATGGAATTCATTTTATCAAATTCAGTCCATATAAATGAAAGAAATTACTTTTAAAATAAACCTGCAAAACGCAGTGAAAACAGTTTTCTAGAAAAATGCATTTTTAAGTAAAAAAATATTTTTATACCAAAATAAAGTATAATGTTGATTCCAATAGAATTAATTAGATTATGTTAAATCAAAGGAGACTTATTTTTCTTTCAAACTAAACCAAAACTGAAAGGAAACTTATAAATACTTGATTAAAATAGAAGAACTAAAAACAGTTTTTATTTGAACAATAACATTACTTAGATTTCCAAAAAAATTAAGCATATATTTCTAAGTTCAACATTATATTTTTATATGCATTATATTGCTTCCTAAAAATATATTTTGTCTAGAAAAAAAGGTTTCATAACCCTTAAAGTTATTCTGATATCATTATAATGTCATAAAAGTGTCAGGTTTGTAAAATTGGTATTTTTCACCATTCACCTATAAATCAACTATATCTGAAAAATCTTAAAAAATCATCCTAAGCTAATTTTGACATGCTAAATTCAAGAATTTAATTAATTTCTTAAAATTCAATTTATAAAATTTGAGAATTTAGGTTTTGACCATATTCTTGAATAAAGTTAGTATATTATGTCATAATTTCTTTAGGAAGAAAAGCATACTTACTATAACTGGATCTTAGGTGTTACAGTAATTGGAAATTTTATTACAAAAAGAATTCACGTGAATATTTTTCTATTGAGTGTGATGGTGTAATTTCCCCTAAAGGCATGTGTTAGTTTATGTTTATATGCTTACTATCACTATCTAAATCAAGTTACTGAAGAACTAATACATGTTATCAATGGTTGCTTATATGTTTGACCAATTAATGAGCATTGAATGGTTCTTAAAGATTGATGTGAGGTTAATCTATTATAAGTTAGATCAGGAAAATGAATATCTAAAAAAAACATTTAGGTCTCAATATTTACATTAAGATTCTATTGTGATGTCATTTTTCAAGATGAATGCTTTGAAAATGTTTGAGTTGGACGATTTCGATCTTTCAATTATTTGTGGATCAATTTGTGGTGATATTCATTAATAGACATTATAATTTATTGCAATAGTGTTCAATACATAACATATTTATTGTTTCTAAATATTGGTGTTTTACCAAATGATATTTACAATGGATAAGTGACTAATGATATTTACAGTAGATTGATCACTAATGATAGACTAGGGCTAAAGATTACTATTTCTGGGAATGTGTTTGATCCTAGTCACCAGCTTCTAGCCTATTAAATATAGCTTTGGTCAACAAACTCACCGCTTCTGGATGCAGGTTAGGTCTAAGAGCATCTCTAATGCACGCAAAAATGACAGGGAAATCCATTTTAGCGTGAAATCAACGCTCCAATGTGCGCTAAACCAAATGTTGTTTTGGCATCCTGCTACAGTGCATTGACAATTATGGTGTTGTACTGTAGCACCGTCAACATTATTCAGTTTTTTAAAAAAATCATTTATTTGTATACAAAATGTGTATTTAATCAATAATAATAATAATATAATCATATAATATTAGTTTCGTGTAAAAAATGATGCAATACATTGGTGTATTTTACTATTCATACACCATGTTGGAGTAAACTTACTCCAAAATGGTGCAATATGTTGAAGATGGCCTAAATGGGGTTGGAATGTGTCACTCATCCATGGAGACATGCACAAGATGGAACATAAGAAAGAGCGTATGTGAGGAAAAGATGCATGACATGTTAATTTGCACCATAAATAGTGTCAGATCATTTTTCCTCTAGCCTTAGGTCTTCCAGACTCAATACATAAACTCTTTTAGGATTCCATCCTAAAACTCATTAGATGGTGGGAGTGGTCCATCTAAACTTACATGTTAGCCATCATCCCATGATGAATCAGGTGTGGGAGTTGGATTTGCACCCAACAATCCTCCCCTCAAACCAAATACCACACAATTGAGTCTCCCCTTCAATGATAATCTACTAGATCCAACCATCTTGCATCACCGTTTTCTCATCATCGGAACTCGCTGTCTGACCACAACTATCAGGAAGACTTTCGACACAAGGTGTCATCGATTCACATGTTTCAAACGAATCACCGTTTTCATTGTCAAACTAGATCGAACCATCTTGCACTGTCGTTTTCCCATCACCGGGATTCGCCACCTAACCACAACTATCAGAAAGACTTTCGACACAAGGCGTCTTTGATTCACATGTTTCAATTGAGTCACTGATATCATTGTCAAACTGATTTGGGAAATACTCCACCCTACATCACACTTGAGCCACACCATGGGTCTGATATCATCATTTTTCCTTCAGCTCTAGGTCTTCCAGATCCAACAGATAAACCCTTCGAGGGTTCCATCTTAAAACTCATTAAGTGATAAAAGGAATAGTCTATCCAAACTTACATGTTGGTCACCGCACCTTATGAAATTCGACGTGGGATTTGAATTTGCACCCAACAAATAGATGTTAGACATTGAAGATAGCCATATATAGGTTGCAAATTGAGTGTCTCATCATGCTAAAGTGGTGGATGAGATATTGAAGGGATAATTTATTCAAGAAAGCCCATTTGCTGGGAAACCAGAAAAAACAATCATCACTCGATGAAATTTTAACCTTTCAATGAACCTCCCAAGACAAAGGGGGGTTTTATTTACTCCTTCGCATTCCCAAACCAGAAATTCTTCATACCAGACAAGCTTGAGGTGGGGAGGGAGTGCAATTGATTGAATCCATAGCTCTAAAGATTCATATGATCGCCACATGCAACCTAAATTCAAAGAATGTAATGAAGGTTAAATCAAAATCAGGCGTTCGGGGCAGGAAAATTGAGGATGAAATCCCTGATTTCATCGCTGTTGGCCCTCTCGATGGCAGTCCTGCCGTCGGCATCTTTCGCCCTGTAGCTGGCTCCGGCTCGCAGCAGCTCCTCGATCTTGGGCTTGTCGCCCTCCGACGCCGCCATCATCAGCAAGATGTCCACCGGGTGGATGCCGTGGCTCAGCAGCGCATCCATCTTCGCATACGAACCCTCCACCGCCAGCATCCCCATGTAGTTGAAGTACTGCCCAGCCCAATGAACCAGCCTCATGTCATTTCCATCGATATTTTCTAAAACCAGGGATTCGGAGATTTTTAGTAGAGTAATTTGAAATGTTTGTTCGATCCAGAAGGCAAGGGCACGCTAATTCGTCATTCTAAGCAAATACTCCGCAATTGATCCAAGAAACTTACGGACGCACCGCCTCCAGCAAATCCAAACCCTTCGACGTTCCAACGAATTGCAAGATTTGTTCAGCTAGTTACTGAGAGAGAGGGTTACTGAGAGAGAGGGGGAGAGAGAGAGAGAGAGAGAGAGCGCGCGGACCTGTTCTACGTCGTCACGATCGAAATCATCTCGGGTTTGGCTGCCATACATACCGGCGCCTTCAGCGTCGACGCCGCTTTTACCGAATTTGAACCAGCACCGAGCTCTGGACCCATTGGAGGGACCGAGGGCCGAGCGCCTGAAGCAGGGGTGCGGCTTTGGGACGCCCAGAAGATGAGACCTGAGCTTAGAGACGAGCGATGAAGAGCGACCGTGGGATTTGGAGAAGAAGGATGGCGGGCGGATGGCGCCTGGAACGGAAGCCATGACTTCGGCTCAGGGGATTACCGTGGCGTTATCCGGAGGTCGTCCATTGCCCTAAGGTGAGATAGGGTCTCTGCAAATTGGGGATGTCCACGCTATAAAAGATATTGATCTTGTTTACAATGTCGTTATATATGTGTTGTTGATTTCAAGGGTCCAGTCTAATGGTTACACTTTTGAGGGGTTCTCTTGCATTCAAATCTTCTAGTACTTGTAGGTATTATTGATTTTATTTGTTTCTTTGTATTCCTCCCCTGAAATGTTGTAATATATTTTGAGTGTTGTTTTGATTACAATCTCAATGGAATAAGAACTCTCGACCATTTATGGTTTAATTCTACTTGTCCATTTTGTTTACATTGATGTTTTTCATTCGTCTTCATCATCTCAATTTTTAGACACACGTTTTGTCAATGATACGTTTCACCAACGATCAATCATACATTTTTTATTTCAAAATTTCTCACGGTTTCAATCGGTGTTCAATCTATTTCACAACACGTTATCATCACGATTGTGTTATCTACATTGCACACCATGAAAACATTGTCTCTATCATTGGCATTGACGTGAGATTCTTACATGAAAAAGGTTAAACTTATTTTCTAGATCATATATTGTTATATTTATTTTTCTCCTCTTAATGTGATTGAAAAAATATACGAATTATTTTCTTTATCTTTTGTTATGAAAAGTATATTGAGTTCTTGAAAAGCAATGATGACTCGTAACCGTCAAATTCCACCACATTCTCTAAAATGAATGTGATTTGTTATTATCAAAATAGTGTTTATAATAAACATGGTCAATACCGAAACAAACATCATTCATCAAATGAAAAGATGAAACAATGTTGTTATAAGTTGTCAAATGTCAGACAACATGTACCTATCATGCATCAAAGTGCCGAAATGAACTTTGCTAATCATGCCATGACCCATAAAACTTGACATATCCTATTTCTTTGTACACCATGAAGGTGTTAAACTTTGTTATAATGTATAAATGCACATGACAAGGATGATATTTTTTGTATTTTTCAACAAACATTGTATTGTTTTACTCCTTTTCTCTTATTTCTTACGTTTAAAATGCATTTAATGTATTTTATTGATATTCATTCTCCGAAGTGGATGAAAATGCCAAATTGAATATGCATACTAGTCTTGAAGAAATCATAAAAACGATATCAAATAATTTTATTATATTCCTCGAAGTGAGTGAGGATATTTAATAAAACAATTGTATTTCATTCCCCGAAGTGAATGCAAATATACTCAATTTTATTTTAAATCATATTTGGGTGAATATGATATTTTGCAAATGATCATTGTTTATTATTTGTTTGTAGCAAATAATAATAATATAACAACCAAAAATGATTCGATGTCAATGAATATTTAAAGAGCTCAATGAAATTTATTAATAATTATAAAATTGCCCATCCCTAAAGGATAATATAAATGTAGTGACTTTTGACATTATGATGAAGAATATTTTTGTTTATCAATTTATTGCTCTTGTAGTGGCAGTATTAACACTACTACATATAATGCCTTTAAAAGCGCTAGAAAACACTTTTAACAGTGCTAAAAAGTACTGTTAATCTCAACAAAGATAAAGGGGGTCCCATTTAACAGTGTTAAAAAAGCGTTGATAAAGGGTGTCCTTTATCCGCGCTAAAAAAAGCGATGATAAAGACCCTCTTTTATCAGCGCTATTTTAGCGCGGATAAAGGACACTTTTTATGAGTTCTCTAAATAGCGCTGATAAAGGGGACCTTTATCACCGCTCGAAATAGCGCTGATCAAGGGGGCATTTATCAATGCTCGAAATAGCGGTGATAAAGGTCTTGCTGCATGTGATGTGTTCTTTATATAACAGCACACCCACCGACACCTGCATAACAAACACACACACCACCTACACAACGCACACAAGAACAAAGCAACGCACACAAGAATAATGACAAACAATGCTATATACATTTCAAACAATGTTTTATATAATTACATTTACAATTATCTAACAAACAGTTAAAAACATTAATGTTTCATCCTTTAACATCTGTGATCCTGTAACGAACCAATGTTTTTCAATGGAAAATTCTCTTCTTATATTTATGTTATAAAATAACATGAAAACACAAAAAAATGAACTACTAAGTGATAAGTGACCTTTAAACATAAGTTTGTCACTCCTATGTTTGGAATTTTGAAAATCTAACATACACGGTTGTGTTCAAGATGATTTTTGGAGTCTAATGAAACAAAAATATTTTTTTGTGAATAGTAATGTACCCTTAGGAATAGTAATATACCCTTATGAATAGTAATATGACCCTTTTGAATAGTAAATCATCCAACATAATAGTAACATTACCTATGAATAATAAAATAAAATTTAGACATCTTAGAAAGTGACAATTTGACCTTAGTAAACGTTTTGGTATTTTGTAAGTCATAAATAATTAGTTATAATTAATTAATTAATTTAAAAGAATATTTATTTCCCTAAAATGTATTCATAAATTATTGAATTAATGTCTTATAGTTTTTAGATAATTTTATAAGTCCCTACGTAATTTTTGAAAACACTATAAAATCAGTTTTAATCATTAAAATTGTTTTTTAAGTAAATTATGATTTTAATTAAATATTAAATTAATAATATTTAGAAAATTATTTTTGAAAAATGGATTTCATTTTTGGATTCTACACGTCGAAAAATGGTTGGGGCAAGTTTTTGGTATTTTTCTGAAATACTTGAATTTTTGGTGAATAGTAAAATACATTAATTTACCATATAAATACATTATAATTAAAACCCACTATTCCCGACATCACAAGTGATGTAAGCACAAAAATCTCGAACTCACATGCCTTATTTACTATTATTGGTCATGGATGACTCACTATTCCTTGTCTTAGGAGAAATTAATAAACTAATGAATTTTATATTAAGGAAACCTCTCTCCCCTCCACTATAAAAGCCACCTTTCACTCCCTCATTTCCTCACACCTCTCAAGCTTCAAGTCTTCCCTAAACTCTACCCAAACACCATCCCAATCTCCTCTCCTATGTCCAAAAGCTGCTGGTCTCATCAAAAGACCAAGCCTAGCTTCTGTAAGGAGGATCTCAAGAGGAGGATTTAAGAGGTAATTTCTCTCCCTCTTCTCCTTTAATTTTCTTTCAAGTTCAAGTTCATTTCTTGATCTCTCTCCACCTATCTTCATCCAAATTGTATTGTAACTCTAGTATTGTACATATACAGTTATTTTATGATTCTAATGGGATATTATATCATCCAACCTCCTTTCCCTCTTCCTTTTATTTTATTAAAAAGAACGTTGTTCGTGAGGTGTTAATTTTTCACCTTCATGAATGACATGCTTTCTTCTTCCATTTATACCTTCAGATCTGGTCATGAAACCATTTTTATGGTTGAACCAGGATATTTTATGTCTATTATGTTCTATTTAAAGTTCTGGAAATAACCTATGGACATATTACTAAGTGATAAGTTAAAACAAGTTCTTTGTGATCCAAAAAACCGCCCACATTGACCCAAATAACCATCATTTAATTCTTATCTAATGATTCATCTAAATGGATCTAATATAATTCATTATAAAATCATTAAAGCTCCTGTAATATCATTAATGACATGTAATATCATTTCTGGATGTTTACTCATGTTCTACCCAAACTTCAATTTAAGAATACATGTGAACCACCCAAGAAAAACCATAAAAACGGACATCCCCGAAAAATGTTTTTAAACACTATAAGTCATCCAAAGGAACATAATATGAAATAATGAAACTAGAATAAACCCTATTAATTTACACATGGTTCTGGATTCCTAATTAATGAATATAATGTCATTATACAGGACATTAAAGAAAAGGAAGCATTCAGATACAAGGTAAGGGGAAATTCTCGAACCCAACTTTCATCCTTCAGGTTCTACCCCTTTCACTCCATTTTTGATATGGTCACTCCTTAAAGATCATTTTTTCATCATTGTATTTCCTTTTCTGGGATATACATGTTTTCTAATGAAGTTTATGTCAATCCAAATGTTTTCTGAAATAACTCTTCTCTTAAGAACTCAACTTTTACCTCTCATTCAAGGTTGATGGTTCTTGTATCAAGTATGTTGTTCCTTCTTTATTTCGGGAACCCAAAGTTTATGAATGTGTTCTTATGAGATGAAACTAATTCCTTTTCATGGGTTATATATGTTCATTTATGTTATATTTTCATTGTGGCATGCATGATAAATTATAATGTTATGATGTGACGGGTGAACCCAGAATTATATAGTGCAATATGAATGTTTAAATGTGGGGGGTGCGCCTGGAATTATACAGCGCTCCAATGCATTGGGTAAAGTGATGAATCTCATGAGTAAATGTGAAATGATGTGTGAACAATATGCTAGCTTGGTTCACAAGTATGTGTGGTAGTTAACCACTAAGACATGATGTTTCATTTTTATGCATTGCCACATTTCAAGACTTTTATTTATGCTCTTCTCATATTCATGATCTTTTGCCTATGTTATGATTATGCTCACCCCATGATATATTGTTCTTATCTATCCTCTTACTGGGCTTCTATCTCAACCCTTTTTATGTATATCCTCATGTGGCTACATTTACTAAGGAGAGGACAAGTCCCAATAAAAAGCTAGAGAAGGAGAAATTAAATAAATGTTCATGCTTGTTGTGTGTTTGTTATGCATGGTCCTAGTTTTCCCAAGACACTAAACCTTTGGATCCTCTATGTGTAATACTATTATGTTGTTTATCTTTTAAATGATGTAATAGTAATGTAAGAAAAGGCAGGGTCACTATAGTTGGTATCAGAGGCAAGGTTTAGTTAATTTGGGAATTAGGATTAGTGAACCCTAGAGAAAACTTCTAGTATGAGACTAAGTAAAAATATTCACACAAGAATATTTACCTAGGGATACCATATGTTATGTTTTTGGTATAGTTGTCTAAATGAATAAGTTATTCATGAATTGTTTAGTTATTTTTTGTTCGATCCTTTTCTATTTTAGAAAATGGTGGGAACCAGGAGAAATCAGGCCAACAACTCATGCGAGGGCCAATACAACGATTTCCCAAACGACATCCCTAATGATTTGGGAGGTGGAGTTCAAAACTTCATGGAGATCTTACCGAATTATCTCAGGTTATGAATAATAACCATAATAATGGGGAACTTCATCCTTCACTAAAGAGCGAGCAACTGACTATTAAATGTTTTATGCGGCAACGGCCACCGACGTTTTGTGGATCTTCCGATCCACTAGTTGCGGAACAGTGGGTAAACTCCATGGAGAAGATCTTTTCTGTGCTTCACTGTTCTGAGACGGAGAATGTTACTCTAGCCGTTTATCGTCTTGATGGAGAAGCTGATCAATGGTGAGCTTTGATTAATAACACCAAGCCAAGGGAGGAAATTTAAGATATGGAATGGGAAGAATTTAAGATAATGTTTCTTAATAAGTATTTACCATGAACTCTTCGCACGAAGATGGAGAGAGAATTCATAGAGCTCAAGAAAAAAGAAGGAGAATCTGTTACAACCTATGAAGCGAATTTCACAAGCCTCGCAAGGTATGCTTCAGGTTTTGTTATCAACAATGATAGAAAAATTGATAGATTCTTTAGTGGATTAAAACCACACTTTCAAAAGGCTCTTGCAATTCGAGACTTTGGGAGTTATGAATAAGTTGTTCGGTGTGCTCTCAAACTGGAGATGGAGTTTGGAGAATGGTCCCATGGCTATGGGGATAAGAAACAAAAGATGTAGCTTCAACTTGGTGGCTCTAATGACAAAGGTGGGAAGAAAAATCAATGACCCACATGCCAAAAATGTGGGAAGTTGCACCATGGGAACTACCTCAAAGGGACGGAGAAATGCTTCAAGTGTGGGAAAGAAGGACACCATGCTCAAGAGTGTCAAAAATACACGAAAAGAAGGAGAATGTAGCCGATGAAAGGAGAGAACCACTCATGGTCCAATGCTACAACTGTAAGGAGCTAGGGCACTATGCAAACTAGTGCACTAAACCTCGAGCTCTCGAGGGTAATCAGCGTCAGCAGCCACCAAAGCCAAAGGAATAAGGGAAGGCTTATGCCATCACTACTGCGGAGGTAGAGCATGATAATGAAGTCGTACAGGGTACACTTCCTATTAACTCAAGAATGGAAAAAGTCTTATTTGATTCCGATTCTACGCATTCCTTTATATCTTGCAAGTTTTCTAGAACTATAGAATCGAAGCCCCGAAACCTTGAAGTAGAGATATCTGTAAAAACACCAAGTGGTTCAATCATTGCAACCCAAGTGTTTGACTCTTCTCCTGTTGGCGTATGTGGGAAGATTCTTCTAAAAAATCTCATAATACTTCCCTTGGTAGAATTCGACACTATAATGGGAATGGACTGGATCTCATTATATAGAGCGCATATCAACTGTCAGAAAAAAGAAATATCTTTTCATATTCCAAAACATCCCATGCTCCTCTACAAATGAAAGGAAGATCATGAATCTCCTTTGAAAAATCCTTCAATGGTGTGGGTGTTGACTCCCTATGAAGAAGCATACCTCGCCCAAATGGTTGAGTCGAAGGAAAGTTCAAACCTTGAGGAAATGCCCATCGTGAGGGAATACGGTGATGTATTTCCCGAAGAGTTACCCAGAATTCCCCCGGATCGTGAGGTAGAGTTCTCAATTGAACTCATACCCGGAGCTACTCCTATCTCAAAGTGCCCCTATAGGATGGATCCTATCGAACTGGAGGAGTTAAAGAAGCAACTGCAAGAGCATCTGGACAAAGGGTTCATACGCCCTAGTGCATCACCTTGGGGTGCGCCGGTGCTCTTTGTGAGGAAGAAGGATGGAACAATGCGGATGTGTATAGATTATCGAGAACTCAACAAGATCACCATAAAGAACAAGTATCCTCTCCAAAGGATTGATGAATTGTTCGACCAGTTAAGAGGAGATCAATGCTTCACAAAGGTGGCTCTTCGTTCTAGATATCATCAGGTAAAGGTGAAGAAGGAAGATATTCAGAAGACTGCCTTTCGTACAAGGTATGGACACTATGAGTTTTTGGTGATTCCCTTTGGACTTACTAATGCCCCTGCAATCTTCATGGATTTGATGAATAAAGTCTTTAGACATTACCTCGACAAATTTCTGGTAGTGTTTATCGATGATATTCTCATCTACTCTAAGAGAAAGGAGGAACATGAAGAACATCTAAGACTTGTGTTGGAGACATTGAGAAAGGATAATTTGTACGCCAAGTTCAGCAATTGTGACTTTTGGATGAATCAAGTCACGTTTTTGGGACATGTGATCACAAGTGAAGGAATTTCTGTGGATCCTTCAAAGACAAAGACGATTGAGGAATGACCCAGGCCCTCTAGTGTCACAGAAATCTGTAGTTTTCTTAGATTAGCTGGGTACTACCGACGTTTTGTGAGAAACTTCTCACGATTGTCAAGCCCACTAACTAAGTTAACAAGGAAAAGGGTAAAGTATGTCTAGACAGAAGAATGTGAGGGAAGCTTCAAGGAGCTAAAGAGAAGGCTGATCACTGCACCTGTACTCACACTACTAAATAGTGGAGAAAGTTTTGTGATATATAGTGATGCTTCAAAGAAAGGCTTGGGTTGTGTACTCATGCAAAATGATAATGTGATAGCCTACACCTCACGACAGTTGAAGATCCATGAGCAGAACTACCCAACGCATGATCTAGAGCTGGAAGCCATGATTTTTGCTTTGAAAATCTAGTGGCGCTACCTTTATGGTGAGAAGTGTGACATATACACTGACCACAAGAGCCTAAAGTATATATTCAAACAAAAGGAGCTCAACATTCACCAGAGGAGATGGTTAGATCTAATCAAGGATTACGATTACTCTATTAACTATCATCCGGGAAAGGAAAACAAGGTAGTTGATGCTCTAAGCAGAAAAGAACCTACTACTCCATCCATGTTGTGGATTGAGAAAGACCATATCTTCATGGATATGCAAAGAATGGATTAGGAAATCATAATGGAAGGGGATACATCCTACCTTTCCCAAATGATTGCGCAAACATCCATCCAAGAGAAGATTAAGGAAGCAAAAAGGGATGATGTGGAGATACAAAAGAGGGTGAATGCAGTAAAGGAAGGGAAGCTGCAAGAGTTCCAGATCGACGATGATGGTGTGATTCGGTTTGGAACACGGCTTTGTGTGCCTTCATCACCCAGGATAATGAAGGAGCTATTGAATAATGCACATAGCTCAACTTTCTCTATCCATCCTGGGAGTACCAAGATGTACCGTGATCTCTGAGAATGCTTCTAGTGGGATAACATGAAGAAGGAGATTGAAAAATATATATCAAGTTGCTTGGTATGTCAGCAAGTTAAAGCTAAGCGACAAAAGTCCAAGGGTATGATGCAGCCATTGCCTATAACCATGTGGGAATGGGAACACATTACTATGGACTTTGTCATGGGTCTCCTGAAGAAATCAAAGGGAAATAATGCGATATGGGTTGTGGTTGACCGACTCACCAAGACTGCCCATTTTATCACTATTCGGGAAGACCTCTCACTTGAAAAGCTTGCAAAGATATATGTGAAGGAAGTGGTGAGATTTCATGGTGTTCCACTCTCAATTGTCTCTGACCATGATCCAAGGTTCACATCTAAGTTCTGGAGGAGCCTTCAATATGCTTTGAGCACTAAATTAAATTTCAGCACGGCCTATCACCCCCAAACTGATGGCTAGTCTGAAAGGACTATTCAGACACTTGAAGATATTCTAAGAGCCTACTCTCTTGAATTCAAAGGTGGTTGGGATCAACATCTCCCATTTCTTGAGTTCTCATACAAAAATAGCTTCCACTCGAGTATTCAGATGGCTCCATATGAAGATTTGTATGGAAAGCGATGTAGAACTCCAACCTATTGGGATGAAGTTGGAGAACGAAAGCTACTTGGTCCTGATCTTGTTCAAGAGATGACAGAGATGGGTCAAGTAATCCAGAAACACATCAAAGCTTCTCAAAGTCGGCAAAATAGCTATGATGACAACCATCGAAGGGACTTGGAGTTTGACGTTGGAGATAAAGGCTTCTTTCGAATATCTCCATGGAAGAGAGTCATGTGATTCGGGAAGAAAGGGAAGCTAAGCCCAAGGTATATTGGCCCCTTTGAGATCCTTGACCGCATAGGAGTCGTGGCCTATTGTCTAGCACTTCCACCAAATATGGATCATGTAAATGATGTGTTTCATGTATCACTACTGAGGAAGTACATACCGGACCCCTCACATGTACTAAACTCAGAGGTGGTGCAGCTGGAAGATGATCTCTCTTATGAGGAGAAGCCAGTAAATATTCTGGATCGGAGAGATAATGTTCTACGCAACAAGACAACCCATATTGTCAAAGTGTTGTGGAGGAACCATAAGTTTGAGGAAGAAACTTGGGAACCAGAAGATGCAATGAAAGAGAAGTACCCTCACCTGTTTGTGTAAAGTGAAATTTCGGGGGCGAAATTTCTTAATGGGGGAAGAATGTAATGACCCAATGTTTTTCAATGGAAATTACCTTCTTATATTTATGTTATAAAATAACATGAAAACACAAAAAAATGAACTACTAAGTGATAAGTGACCTTTAAACATAAGTTTGTCACTCCTATGTTTGGAATTTTAAAAATCTAACATACACGGTTGTGTTCAAGATGATTTTTGGAGTCTAATGAAACAAAAATAATTTTTGGTGAATAGTAACGTACCCTTAGGAATAGTAAAATACCCTTATGAATATTAATATGACCCTTATGAATAGTAAATCATCCAACATAAGAGTAACATTACCTATGAATAATAAAATAAAATTTAGACATCTTAGAAAGTGACAATTTGACCTTAGCAAAGGTTTTGGTATTTTGTAAGTCATAAATAATTAGTTATAATTAATTAATTAATTTAAAAGAATATTTATTTCCCTAAAATTTATTCATAAATTATTGAATTAATGTATTATAGTTTTTAGATAATTTTATAAGACCCTACGTAATTTTTGAAAACACTATAAAATCGGTTTTAATCTTTAAAACTGTTTTTTAAGTAAATTATGATTTTAATTAAATATTAAATTAATAATATTTAGAAAATTATTTTTGAAAAATGGACTTCATTTTTGGATTCTACACGTCAAAAAATGGTTGGGGAAAATTTTTGGTATTTTTCTGAAATACTTGAATTTTTTGTGAATAGTAAAATACATTAATTTACCGTATAAATACATTATAATTAAAACCCACTATTCCTGACATCACAAGTGATGTAAGCACAAAAATCTTGAACTCACATTCCTTATTTACTATTCTTGTTCATGGATGACTCACTATTCCTTGTCTTAGGAGAAATTAATAAACTAATAAATTTTATATTAAGGAAACCCCTCTCCCCTCCACTATAAAAGCCACCCTTTACTCCCTCATTTCGTCACACCTCTCAAGCTTCAATACTTCCCTAAATATACTCAAACACATTCCCTATCCCCTCTCCTACGTCCAAGAGCTGCTTTTCTCATCAAAATACCAAGCCTAGCTTCCTTAAGGAGGATCTCAAGAGGAGGATTTAAGAGGTAATTTCTCTCCCTCTTATCCTTTAATTTCCTTTCAAGTTCAAGTTCATTTATTGATCTCTCCCCACTTATATTTATACAAATTGTATTGTAACTCCAGTATTATACATATAATGTTATTTTATGATTCTAATGGGATATTATATCATCCAAACTCCTTTCCCTCTTCCTTTTATTTTATTAAAAAGAACGTTGTTCGTGAGGTGTTAATTTTTCACCTTCATGAACGACATGCTTTATTCTTCCATTTATACCTTCAGATATGGTAATGAAACCATTTTATGGTTTAACCAGGATATTTTATGTTTATTATGTTCTATTTAAAGTTCTGTAAATAACCTATGGACATGTTACTAAGTGATAAGTTAAAACAAGTTCTTTGTGATCCAAAAACCGCCCAAATTGACCCAAATAACCATCATTTAATTCTTATCTAATGATTCATCCAAATGGATCTAATATAATTCATTATAAAATCATTAAAGATATTTTAATATCATTAATGACATGTAATATCATTTCTGGATGTTTACTCATGTTCTACCCAAATTTCAATTTAAGAATACAAGTGAACCACCCAAGAAAAACCATAAAAACGAACATCCCCGAACAATGTTTTTAAACACTATAAGTCATCCAAAGGAACATAATATGACATAATGAAACCAGAATGAACCCTATTAATGTACACATGGTTTTGGATTCCTAATTAATGAATATAATTTCATTATACAGGACATTAAAGAGAAGGAAGCATTCAGATACAAGGTAAGGGGAAATTCTCGAACCCAACTTTCATCCTTCGGGTTCTATCCCTTTCACTCCATTTTTGATATGGTCACTGCTTAAAGATCATTTGTTCATCATTTTCTTTACTTTTATAGGATATAAATGTTTTCTAATGAAGTTTATGTCAATCCAAATGTTTTCCAAAAGAACTCTTCTCTTAAGAACTCAACTTTTACCTCTCATTCAAGGTTGATGGTTCTTGTATCAAGTATGTTATTCCTTCTTTCTTTCGAGAACCCAAAGTTTATGAATGCGTTAATATGAGATGAAACCCATTCCTTTTCATGGGTTATTTATGTTCATTTATGTTATATGTTCATTGTGGCATTCATGATAAATGATAGTGTTATGATGTGACAGGTTCATCTGGAATTATATAGCACAATATGAATGTTTAAATGTGACGGGTGCGCCTAGAATTATACAGTGCTCCAATGCATTGGGTAAAGTAATGAATCTCATGAGTAAATGTGAAATGATATGTGAACAAGATGCTAGCTTGGTTCACAAGTATGTGTGGTAGTTAACCACTAAGATATGATGTTTCATTTTTATGCATTGCCACATTTCAAGTATTTTATTTATGCTCCTCTCATGTTCATGATCTTTTGCCTATGTTATGATTATGCTCACCCCATGATATATTGTTCTTATATATCCTCTTACTAGGATTCTAGCTCACCCCTTTTGATGTATATCCTCAGGTGGCTACATTTACCAAGGAGAGGACAAGTGCCAATAAGAAGCTAGAGAAGGAGAAATTAAATAAATGTTCATGCTTGTTGTGTGTTTGTTATGTATGGTTCTAGTTTTCCCAATACACTAAACCTTTGGATCATCTATGTGTAATACTATTATGTTGTTTATCTTTTAAATGATGTAATAGTAATGTAAGAAAAGGTAGGGTCACTATAGATCCCCTCTCAAAAATGTCTGCCTATGGTATTATTTGATGAAAAAATCATCTCAACTCAAGAAAAATGTTCCACCTATATAAGAAAACAAATATTATGTTAGTAATACTATAAGGAAATAAATTAAACATTAATATGAAAGAATGCATTAATAAAATGTCAATTTTTAATAAAAAAGACACATTTGGAATTATATAGGCCACACCATGCGTCGTATTGAGGTGGGGTTGATTCCTATACGCCACAAATGAGTTATGGATCGTTGTCCTGAAATATCAAAACAATCCGAAAGAGTTTGCTTGGTTTTGAATATGTCCTTTGTTTTTTTACTAAAATTAATATTACATTTAAACGACATATTTGGATTTATACCGGTCACTTCATTCGTCGGATTGAGGTGTGGTTGATTCCTACACATCATAAATGACTCATGGATCGTTGTTCTAAAGTTTCACGATAATCTGAATGGGTTTGCTCGGTTTTCAGTATGACAGTTGTGTTTTTTTTACTAAAATATCATTTCAAACCGAAAACACCCATTTTGAGTCATACCGGTCGCATCATGCATCGATTTGAGGTGATAGTGCTTCATACAAGTCATGAAGAACTTACGAATTTCTCTCTTAAATTATAAAGACAATCAGAGGGCGTTTGTTTGGTTTTCAATGAGTGAAACATTTTGAGCTAAAATGTCAATTTTAAACTGATAACAGACACTTTTAGTCATACTGGTCACACCGTACACCAGATTGAGGTTTGGTTGATTCCTACACATCACAAATTACTCATAGATCATTGTCTTAAAGTATCAAAACAATCTGAAAGCGTTTGCTCAGTTTTCAGTATGTCACTTGTTATTTTTACTTAAATTAAAGTCAATTTTAAATAAAAACACATTTGAATTTATATCGGTCACATCGTTCATTATATTGAGGTTTGGTTGATTCCTACACATCAAAAATGACTCATGGATCATTGTTCTAAGGTATCAAAAAAATCCAAATGTGTTTGCTTGGTTTTCAGTATGTTAGTTGTGTTTTTTTACTAAAATATCATTTCAAACTGAAAATTTTTCTTAGAGCCATACCAATCACACTGTGCATCAATTTTATGTGATACTACTTCATACACATCAGAAAGGACTTAAGAATCACTGTCCTAAATTATGAAGACAATCGGAAAGTGTTTTCTTAGTTTTTAGTGAGAGATGCGTTTTGAGCTAAAATGTAAATTTTAAACTGATAACAAACACTTTTAGTCATACTGGTCACACCATGCATTTTATTGAGGTGAAATTGATTCCTACAAATCACTAATGACTCATGGATATTTTTCCTAACATATCCAAACAATCAAAATGCATTTGATCAGTTTTCAGAATGTCAGTTGTTCTTTTTTACTTAAATTAATGTCAATTTTAAATAAAAAGACACATTTGGATTTATACTGGTCACATCGTGCATTGTATTGAGGTGGGGTTGATTCCTACACATCACAAATTACTCATGGATCATTTTCATAATTATCAAAACAATCCAAATGCGTTTTCTCAGTTTTCAGTAGAATGGGAAACCATGAGGTTAATGCATTATTTTTTTAAAAGGTGTGTCCAAGAGAATCTGGACCCAAGAGGGAAGAAGGACATGTCTCAACTATGTTGAGCATTAAAGGTGGATGTGTAGTAGAGGGAGGGACCAAGAAGTATGATTGGTTGAGGTTTTGGTGCATTGGTGGTTCTCAGTGAGAATGTATCTGTAAGAACCTGGTTCTTATTCTTGAGGTACGGGTTTCTTTTTTTCCTTTTTCCTTAAGTGTTTTTGAGAAAATAAGGAAAATGGGAAAAACTACCAAATTTTATGGGTACACAGCATGTAAATTTCAACACGCCGTGTACCTTGGCCGTGTGGAATGAGTACACACAGCGTTTAGGCCTATCAGTGAAGAAGGGTGTAAAAACTGACTACACGCCGTATACTTGGTATTTACATGCCGTGTAATCAGTCAGCAGGTGAACAGTAAGGCGGTGGGAGTATCCACCAGCGTAGTGATAGTACATACCGTGTATTCATAAATACACACCGTGTACTCATGTCGACAGATGAACAGTACGGCGGTGAAAAGTAGCTGCCAAAGGAACAACTAAAAAATGATAAGTACACATCGTGTACTTGAGAGTACACGCCGTGTAGTTTGTTTTTTCGCTTAAAATGGATAGTAGCCTCCTCTTTCGATAGAGGTAGCTTAGAACATCAGAATAGCGTGGGAGAGCGGCCCAAACCTTGGAGGGGAAGAGCGTGGGAGAGCAGGCCGAACCTTGGAGGAGCTCCCAACCGCACAACGGAACTCGGATTCCTTCACTGATGGTCTCTATTGAACCACACGGGTGAGTTCTTCACTCTTCTAGGACCCTTCCTTCCAATTATTACCCGAGGGTAAGTTATTTGAGTTTTAATGGGTGAACATTTATCCCATATCTATGCCGTTATCAGTTGTTTCGGGAGGTGTCGTTCACGTATACTGATCAGTGGAGATCGAGGTAAGTGGTCTAGTGTTTATTTCCAATTGTCAAGTTGTTTTTGTGTACCGTTGTGCTACGCGCCCATGTTTGGGGTGTCGTATGGCTGAGGCCTTGAATAATTAGGATATCTATAATTGCATAGATAATATAAGGATAATTATAAACTGCTGTCTGGAATCATTGCTTGGATCCAGGGCCACCCCGTGGGTGCAGTTCCCTTGTTTAGCTGTTTGGCTAGGATACCTGAGGGTATGCCATGATTTTAGCATTCTTTGAGTTTTCTTGAGAGAAAACATATATAAATTGATTGCTTATGTGTTGGGCTTGGCCCGGTTACTTGCTTATCCTGAGGGCAGTGTTTGTTTAGCCTGAGGGCAAGTGTTTGTTTAGGCTGAGGGCAAATTTTCTTATGCTTGTGGGTAGTAGCTTCCATGCCTGAGGGAAATATCTCGTACACCTGAGGGAAATAATCGTTATGCATGTAATATCCGAGATAAATAATGATTATGACATTTTCATATTTATTAATATTTGTGAATAAAATGTTAAAATTACTTTAAAGGGAATGCTATGTTCGATGGCGTACCCAGTACGCAACAACGAGTTTCTTTGAAATCTTACGTTGCACACTAATAATATAATAATATTATTTTAAATGGTAGTTAACGTCTAACCGTTGTAATGGAGTGAATGAAAAGAACTAACTACAAAATTATTATATATGTTTGTTAATTTTTTTACATTTATCTAATAAAATTTAGAGGGTTAAAATAAGAAAAGAATTCGATTTTAAGCATAAATATTCTAATGTTCTTTAAAAGGTCGATTAACTGCCTTTTGATGGCGAACCCTTTTTAAAACTACTTTTTGTAAATTTTATAAGTTATATTTGACAAAATAAAATCCTTCTTTATAATCGGGACATCAAAATCTACTTTATGTAAATTTTTGTTATTTTTCCGATAAAGTTCATTTTTTAATGAATAGTGAAAATGTTGTATTTTAATTAAAAACCTTATTTTAATCTAATTTATTTATATGGATAAATTATATTTTTAATTGGATTTAAAGTTTAGTTGAAATATATTTTTACCATTTAATTCAATGGTGGTCATTGGAATTAATTTCACTTTGAAATTAGATATAAACAAGTGTCAATCTTTTGATAGATATTGTTTCATAAAAACACGCTATTTGTTTTGACAGCGGAAATTAATTATAAAATTAATTAATGAAACTTATATGTTTTGAATTTGGTAAAATGGACATCATTTTTGAATTTGGAATATCAAATTTAATTTGGATAAATTTTTGGTATTTTTCTGACAAATGTTCATTTTTAATGAATAGTGAAAAATACTGCATTCTACTTCAAAACTACTTTTTCATCTAATTTAATTATATAGTTAGATTTTACTTTTAATTGGGTTTAAGGTGTAATTGAATTATGTTTTTATCACTTAATACAATGTTTTTCATTGAAAGTAATTTCACTTTTCAATTGGATGTAAAAATAAGTCAATCTTTTGATAAATTTTACTTCTTAAAAACCCGTCTTTGGTTGTGACAACGAGAATTATTTTTAAATTAAATACTGAAATTTATATGTTTAGAATTTGGTAAAATGGATTCCATATTTTTAATCCTAAGGTCCAAATTATGTAATTAAGACTCTTTTGTTTTTGGACATTATGAATAGTAACGACGATAATTATCTTTAATTATCATGATTAATTAGTAATTGGGTAGTTAAGGGTAAATAAATAATATCATAATTATATAAAATGACCCCAACATGTGTCCAAATCCTTTTGGTTGTGTCATGGACGACCATGGGATGCCTTGTGCCAACTTCTGAACCACATGGAATCACTTTTGTGTGATAATGACCTTTTATCATATTATTTTTAAAGAAAGGAAAATATAACCAAACTATGTAACACCTAATTTAAACAATTTTAATTTTGTTTAAATAAATTATCTCTTAGACTATAAATAGTCATTGTAAATCTAAAAATATTTCCTACATCATGGTATTTTTTTTTATAATTTTTAGGCATTAAATAAAAAAAATTATTTATGACACCATGATGATGCAGTGATTACCTCATTAATGAATGATTTAAATAAAATGAAAATATAATGTAAAATATAAGACTTAAACTTGTATAAAACCTATTAGATTGGTAAATTTCGAACCCTTATCACCTTATCCTCGAAATATATCATTTTTGGACCTTTAAAATCTGAAAATCATTTTATAATAAAGTAACATTTCAAGACTTTCCAAAAGTGACCCTCCTCCCTCTTATAAAAGGCCCCCACCTATACCCCCTTACCCACACCTCTCAAGCCCTTGTCTCATCCAAACTCTACTCATATTATCTATCCACATCCCTCTCTTACTCCTATAATCCTCACTTTGGGCAGAAGTCTTCCCAAGGAATCCTTTGGCTCAAATAAAAAATAGTTACCCAATTTAGAGGTAATGTCCTCTCTCAAGTTTCTTCCTTTTATTTTACTTCTTCACTCACCACTATCTTATTATTATTTTATCCCATAATAACACCAATATCCTCAATATACTAGGATTTTGTTATGAAAAGGATTCTACCTACACTTACACACACCTCCATCTAATGGTTAAAGAACATACTGTTTCTGTGGGTAGTGAATTACTACCTCACGAAATGATGATTGTTCAATATTATTTTAACACCTCTCATGGTGTCCATTATGATGACACTGTATTTATATATGATATATATTATGTTTATGTTTTATTTATGATTCTTTATTTCTTTATATATAGAAAACCTTTATAGTTTCCATTATGTCTAAACATGATAATTTCATTTGAGGAAGTGCGGACTACCACCCCCTCAAAGTGATATGACTCGTTCATACCATATGTGGTATGTATAAAGTATAGGTTTAATGATATTATATATGATAAAATACTGGAATTATAATTCTATTATGTATCATTATGTTTTAATTCCATTAAATAGAAATGGAAGTAGTGTTCATGCGTACGTACGACTTACCGTCTCCATGAACGGCGCATTTCATTTCTTACCTATAAATGTTATGTACTGTTATAAATACATGTATATTATGGATATATATGATATATATGATATCAAAATCATGAATATAATTCTATATATAATGAAACATTGACCACATGAACAACATGTAATTATAAGAAGTCCATTTTTGACTTAAGTACCAAATATCGACAAAACGAACCTTATTAACTTAAATGATTACATAATGTTTATAACATGGAAATAAGAGATATAAAAGGAATAATAAAATTGAAAAAGGTTCTTAAGCAAGTAGAAATTAACTTTAGTTTATTATTTAGGAGATTAAAGAACGATCGAGTCAAGTCGGACATGAGGTAAATGATTTCTTATCTCACTTTTAATTCCGTGAGATTTCCATTGTTCGCCACTTATTTGTTTCATGTGGTGTATTGCGTACAGCCATTTCATATATATTACCATGATTATATTTATATTCATGGTATTATGTGATTCATTTGGTGTTTATTATCTTTTGGTCATACGACTTGATTGATTAAAACGAGGTAAGGGGTTTTTATCTGACTTTTTATTCCCGTGAGATTCATGATACATTTGACACTATTTCCTTTTGTGTGGTGTATGTACTGCCCATGATTGTATTATTTGTGTAATATACTTTAATTTATGGGTATTTACATCTTCATTGTATGATCCTTATTTCATGGGGTGTACGTTTCGAAAGTTACCCAAATCGGTAAGGGAACCTTTCACCCTCCTCTTTTTAAAAGGCTTCTCTTTGTTAGGTCTTTTAATTTACTTCTTCTTATATTGGGATATGTTCTTATATATCCTTATTTCTGTAAATTTTATGTCCAAGTGATGAGATACCCTTTTTATCTCTCATCTACTCATTTTCTGAATTTTAAAGTGACGTCGTTAGGCTGTCAAATTTCTGTAAGGGGACTTCTTAACCCAATTTCAATTCTTTGGGTTAAACCTCTACTCCTTGATTATGTCATGCTATGAATATGTTTGGATGACCTCTGATTGTTTTACACTTAATATCCACTTATATCAGGTGTATTTATATTTGTCACACATAATTATGTATTTGATTTATCTTTAATCTAAGGATACCGTCTTTGTACGGGACTTCGTCTCAATCTCATTTCATTGAGACATCTTTTGATTTCTACACGACTTTATTTTATATGGTGTATAAAACACTTTTGAATTTTCATTTCATTCTAAGGGAATATTTTTCTATGAAGAATTTTACTAAATGATAAAAAGGATTGTTTCTTTTAACGTACGCGGTGACAACCACCTTTCCACCGCCGCAAGTATTATTTGATCTTTGGTTTCCTCAACAAGCAGTAATGTTTTTTAAAAGAAAATAAATACCATATACTCTATTATGTATTTTGGTATTGAAAATGGTTTTGATAATGGATTTTTATGTCAATATATTTAAGTGATATATTGTGATTGAAATGTGGAAATGTTTTCTTTCCTTTATATTTGTTTTATGTCTTATGATTTTATAATGGTACTTGGACATTTGATGGGTGGTTACGTGATAAACCAAATGACAGGTGGTGCCATGAATACTAGGATGGGTGGTTACATTATAACCTCCAAAGCATTGGGTATGGAAGTTGGCCGTATGGCTATTCCATTTAGTGACATGTGTGGAAGTCGACCGTATGGTTATTCCATTTAATTATGTTTATGTTCCAAGTTACCTTTATATGATATGTGTTCTTTATATGGGTAATATTTTGGTTAAAAAAGGGTAAGAAGTGATCTTTTATTTAGTGAAGAGTATTTACTACTTCCTAAAGATGAAAAGTATTATTTATGTTAAAGTATTCATGGTTTACTTGTTGTTTTGAAAAACTAATAGTTTCATTCTTTGTGTATTCCTTAGTAAGCTTTTTATGATCATCCCAAGTTTTTGAAATGTTTTTCACAGGACATAAAGTGGAATAGGGTCAAGGATGGGATCAAGTAAATTCATGCTATCTAAAACATGGAACTATACCTGACTTTTTTTTCATGAGTTTTTATTTTATAAAAAAAATGGAAACTGAGTAGAAGTGTCTACTTTGTAACTTTTGAGGTGTAATAGTTATATCCTAATTCTCTAAAACTCGAAACCTAAAAATATCGTCAATGTGAATTATTCATTTAATTCAAGATTAAGTAATGTTTTAAGGATGGGTCTTTATAGTTGGTATCAAAGGTCGGTTTAGATAACTTTATAGGTTAGGGTATTCTTTAAGCACAAGTGACATTACCATAATGGTTAGGATTTCAGAAAGAGTCATAGTTTTTTTTGATAAAGTGAATGAGTTTAAGATAACATGAATAATTATATCTTAGTATTATATGATTATTTTACTTATATACTCACACTTACCTTTTTGGTTTTAGTAAATGGATGGATCTAGCAGGCACCAAAGTAACAGTGGATGTGAAGAAAACTGTGATGGTTTTCCGAACGAGCAACTGAATGATATGGGAGCTGCAATGAGGACTCCTGTGGTTATTCTCAACTAACTATATAGAGTCATGATTGAACACCTGAACCTTAGTGATTTTTATAAGGCATCATATATGCGAGAAAAAAAAATCCCTATGGAAGTTCAGGTAATAATCATAAAGGTAAGTATGATAAAAAACCTATGTGTTAAAGATGTGGAAATAAACCCATAGGAAAATGTTTCAAAGGGACATAAAGATGATATAGATGTGGAAATGAAGGTCATAAAGCAAGAACCTACCATGGAAAAAGAAAGCATCTTGTTGACTCTAGGAAAGGGAAAGAAGTTCTTTCTGAAGGATCAATTGAATGTTTTAAATGTGGTGTGCATGGTCATTATGCAAACACATTTCCTACGAAGAAGTTTTGGGAATGGGATCACCATGATTGTACAAATATTTGTTTACCAATAACTAATTCCATTCTGATTAAGGATGAAGAAACTGACAATGACCAATGAAAGGTATGGATTATTTCTTAACATATGTTTTCCTATTATTGAAATATTAGGATATGATTCATGTTTTTGTTTGTAGGAAAGAGTTATTTCAGAATAAGTTGGAAAAGAATGGTTAATGGATCATGAAGAATATTGAACGAGTAAGAAGTCAATATATAAGGGTTTCAAGAGTTATGGTAGATTTTAGGATGGTGAGATTCTTAAAAGTATTAAGGCTCTTTTGATGATGGGATTACATTAGAAGACTTTTTATAGTATGTGTAACTCTAATGTTTGATATATGAAAATTTTATTCAAGGAATAATTATCTTTTCTTTTGTGAATATAGTTATAAAGAAACATTTTGGTTTATATGATCCTTAAATTTGAGGTAATTACTGGTTAATACATTTTGGGATGAAAAATGAAAGTTATTAGATAACCTTTGTGGTTAAAATATGTTATGGTTAGTTTTGATGAATTTATCTCTTTTTGGGGAATGTTATAAAATTATATAGTTTTTTAAAAGGGACAACACGTAGACCCTGTGACAACCCGTCGCATCGGACAAAGCTGCGGGAATCGAACCCACAACCAAAGTGCGACTGGTATTTATTGCCTACCACTGGACTACATGAATTTCCTAGTTAGTATGACTTATTCTTTTTAGTTAGAAGATCCTATGAATCGGGAATAATTTGATTTTGGGTTATCTATGGAAATGATTAACCTATCATGGAGGATATGTGATTAGGTTATTTACTTTTCAATATGATACTTTAAGAGTAACTGATGTTATTTGGAGATAAATGTTAAGATTTATCTTGGAAGACTATGTTATTAAATCCTTTAGAGATTTGGGTTTAAATCTTAGTTTGGATTACTTTGAAAAATTTTATGGATAACTGTTTATTGAATGGTCTTTGACGAACTTTGAGTTTTGTTGGATAAATTTTGGAGGTTAAGAGTAGTATTTATTTTTATAAAGGATTATCCTTTTGGGGATTATCTGATCTTGTACTAAAAATTTTGGTTTTGGTTTGGTTCTAAATACATGGGAAATATATAATTCTATTTTGTGGATTAGGTGATTCTCAAGAATCCGATTATAGTGCTCTTAATGTGAACAAGTCATCCTGAATACTCATCGTTTGGAGAAAATATGAGTTTGTGTTAGAAATATAGTAAAAGATGAAAGTCTATATGACAAGTAAGTAGGTTTACTTATGTTTTAGTTAAGCTCATAAATAAATTCCTCAATGAAAAGTAACTTAAAACAAAAATTTTGTCTGTTAAATTTTCCTACTGGGGAATCAAATACCATTTAACCCATCACAAGTTTGTGATTTTCTGGTGGTTAACTTTCTCTTATACAAGTTTTCTATCACTCTCCATCAGAACTTTACCCTTTGTTTTCTCTTCCATATCCATGTTTTCATGGAATACTAGTATCTATTGTCTCAGGTGACCTTTTTACTTCTCTTTCTTTCTTTTAAAGTGATAGTTTTATTGACTCCTTTTTCGATGTAGGGTTTTCAATGAAGTTTCCGAGCCCAATTTTAAAATTGCGAGGACGTAATTCCCAAAAGGGAGGAAGGATGTAACATCCCAGGTAAATAAAGAATATGAAATTTTTATATTTATTAATATTTTTGAATAAAATGTTAATATTACTTTAAATGTAATGCTATGTTTGATGTCGTACCCAGTACACAACAACAAGTTTCTTTGAAATCTTACGTTGCACACTAATAATATAATAACACTATTTTAAATGGTAGTTAACACCTAGCCATTGTAATGGGAGGAATGAATAGAACTAACTACAAATTTATTATATATATATTTTAAATATTTTTACATTTATCCAATAAAAGTTAGAGGCTTAAAATAAGAAAAGAATTTGATTTTAAGCATAAATATTCTAATGTTCTTTAAAAGGTCGATTAACTGCCTTTTGATGGCGAACACTTTTTAAAACTAATTTTTGTAAATTTTATATGTTATATTTGAAAAAATAAAATCCTTCTTTAGAATCAGGACATAAAAAATTACTTTGTGTAAATTTTTGTTATTTTTACGATAAAGTTCATTTTTTAATGAATAATGAAAATACTGTATTTTAATTAAAAACCTACTTTTAATTTAATTTATTATATGGATATATTATATTTTTAATTGGGTTTAAAGTTTAATTGAAATATACTTTTACCATTTAATCCAATGGTGGTCATTTGAATTAATTTCACTTTGAAATTGGACATAAACAAGTGTCAATCTTTTGATAGATATTGTTTCATAAAAACACGCTATTTGTTTTGACAGCAGGAATTAATTATAAAATTAATTAATGAAACTTACATGTTTTTAATTTGTTAAAATGGACATAATTTTTTAATTTGGAATATGAAATTTAATTTGGATAAATTTTTGGTATTTTTCTGAAAAATGTTCATTTTCAATGAATAGTGAAAAATATTGCATTTTACTTCAAAAATGATTTTTCATCTAATTTAGTTATATAGTTATATTGTACTTTTAATTGGTTTTAAGGTATAATTGAATTATGTTTTTATCACTTAACACAATTTTGTTCATTGGAAGTAATTTCACTTTTCAATTGGATGTAAAAATAAGTCAATCTTTTGATAAAGTTTACTTCTTAAAAACCCATCTTTGGTTGTGACAAAGGGAATTATTTTTAAATTAAATACTGCAATTTCTGTGTTTTGAATTTAGTAAAATGGATTCTATATTTGGAATCAGAAGGTAAAAATTATTTAATTAAGAATCTTATGTTTTTGGACATTATGAATAGTAACGATGACAATTACCTTTAATTATCATGATTAATTAGTAATCGAGTAGTTAAGGGTAATAAAATAATATCATAATAATATAAAATGACCCCAAAATATGTCCAAATTTTTTTTTGTGTTATGGCTGACCATGGGATGCCTTGTGCGAACTTATGGACCCCATGAAATCACTTTTTTGTGATAATGACCTTTTATTATATTATTTTTAAAGAAAGGAAAATATAACCAAACTATGTAACACCTAAGTAAAAAAATTTTAATTTTGTTTAAAATTATTATCTCTTAGACCATAAATAGTCATTTTAAAGATAAAAATGTTTCCTACATCATGGTATTTTTTATAATTTTTATACATTAAATAAAAAAAATTATTTATGACACCATGATGATGCAGTGATTACCTCATTAATGAATGATTTATATAAAATGAAAAGATAATGTAAAATCTAAGACTTAAACTTGTAGAAAACCAATTGTATGGGTGGATTTAGAACCCTTATCACCTTATCCTCTAAATATATCATTTTGGGAGCTTTAAAACCCTAAAATCATTTTATAATAAAGTAACATTTCAAGACTTTCCAAAAGTGACCCTCCTCCCTCTTATAAAAGGCCCCCACCTCTACCCCCTTACCCACACCTCTCAAGCCCTTGGATCATCCAAAATCTACTCATATTATCTCTACACATCCCTTTATTACTCCTATAAGCCTCACTTTGGGCAAATTATTTCCCAAGGAAGCCTTTGTCTCAAATCAAAAAGAGTTACCCGATTTAGATGTAATGTCTTCTCTCGAGTTTCTTTCTTTTATTTTCCTTCTTTACTCACCACTATATTCTTATTATTTGATCCCATAATAACACCTGTATAATCAATATACTAGGATGTTTTTATGAAAATTATTCTACCTAAACTTACACACACCTCCGTCTAATGGTTAAAGAACATACTGTTTTTGTGCGTGGTGAATTACTGCCTCACGAAACGATGATTGTTCAATATTCTTTTAATGCCTCTCATGGTGGCCATTATGATGGACCTGTATTTATATATGATATATATTATGTTTATGTTTTCTTTATGCTTTTGTATTTTTTATATATAGAAAACCTTTATGGTTTCCATTATGTGTAAACACGATAATTTCATTTGAGGAAGTGCGGACTACCGCCCCCTCAAAGTGATATGACTCGTTCATACAATATGTGGTATGTATAAAGAATAGGTTTAATGATATTATATATAATAAAATACTAGAATTATAATAATACTATGTATCATTATGTTTTAATTCCATTAAATAGAAATGGAAGTAGCGTTCATGCGTACGTACGACTTACCGTCTCCATGAACGGTGCATTTCATTTCTTACCTCTAAATGTTATGTACTATTATAAATACATGTATATGATGGATAAATATGATATATATGATATATATGATATCCAAATAATTAATATCATTCTGGATATAATGAAACTTTGACCACATGAACAACATGTAATTATAAGAAGTCTATTTTTGACTTAAGTACCAAATATCGACAAAACAAACATTATTAACTTAAATGATTACATAATGTTTATAACATGGAAATAAGTGATATAAAAGGAATAATAAATTTGAAAAAGGTTATTAAGAAATTAGAAATTATCTTTAGTTTATTATTCAGGAGATTAAAGAATGATCAAGTGAAGTCAGACACGAGGTAAGAGATTTCTTATCTCACTTTTAATTCTGTGAGATTTCCATTGTTCGCCACTTATTTGTTGCATGTGGTGTATTTAATACTACCATTTAATATATATTATCATGATTTTATTTATATTCATGGTATTATTTGATTCATTTGGTGTTTATTATATTTTGGTCATACAACTCGATTGATTAAAACGAGGTAAGAGGTTTTTATCTCACTTTTTATTCCCATGAGATTCATGCTAAATTTTACACTATTTACTTTTGTGTGGTGTATGCACTACCCATGATTGTATTCTTTGTGTAATATAATTTAATTTATGGGTATTTACATCTTCATTGTATGATCCTTCTTTCATGGGGTGTACATTTCGAAGGTTACCCAAATCGGTAAGGGAACCTTTCACCTTCCTCTTTTTAAAAGCCTTATCTTTGTTAGGTCTTTTAATTTACTTCTTCTTATATTGGGATATGTTATTATATATTCTTATTTCTGTAAATTTTATTTCCAAGTGATGATATACCTTTTTTATCTCTCATCAACTCATTTTCTGAATTTTAAAGTGACGCCGTTAGGCTGTTAAATTTCTGTAAGGGGACTTCTTAACCCAATTTCAATTCTTTGGGTTAAAACTCTACTCCTTGATTATGTCATGCTATGAATATGTGTGGATGACCTTTGATTTTTTTACACTTAATATCCACTTATATCGGGTGTATTTATATTTGTCACACGTAATTATGTAATTGATTTAACCTTAATCTAAGGATACCGTCTTTGTACGAGACTTCATCTCAATCTCCTTTCATTGAGGCATCTTTTGATTTCTACATGACTTTATTTTATACTGTGCATAAAACCATTTTGAATTTTCATTTCATTCAATGGGAGTATTTTTCTATAAATCATTTTACTAAATGACAAAAAGGATTGTTTCTTTTAACGTACGCGGTGACAACGACCTTTCCACCGCCGCAAGTATTATTTGATATTTGGTTTCCTCAACAGGCCATAATGTTTTTAAAAGAAAATAAATACCATATACTCTATTATGGATTTTTGGTATTGAAAATGGTTTCGATAATGGATTTGTTATGTCAATATATTTATGTGATATATTGTGATTGAAATGTGGAAATGTTTTATTTCCTTTATATTTGTTTTATGTCTTATGATTTTATAATGGTACTTGGACATTTGATGGGTGGTTATGTGATAAACCAAATGATAGGTGGTGCCGTGAATACCAGGATGGGTGGTTACATTATAACCTCCAATGCATTGGGTATGGAAGTCAGCCGTATGGCTATTCCATTTAGTGACATGTGTGGAAGTCGACCATATGGTTATTCCATTTAAGTATGCTTATGTTACAAGTTACCTTTATATGATATGTGTTCTTTATATGGGTAATCTTTTGGTTATAAAAGGGTATGTAGTGATATTTTATTCAGTGAAGAGTATTTACTACTTCATAAAGGTGAAAACTATTACTTATGTTAAAGTATTCATGGTTTACTTGTTATTTTGAAAAACTAATAGTTTCCTTCTTTGTGTATTACTTACTGGGATTTTTATGCTCATCCCAAGTTTTTGAAATGTTTTTCACAAGACATAAAGTGGAATAGGGTCAAGGATGAGATCAAGGAAAGTCATGCTGTCTAAAACATGGAACTGGACATGACTTTTTTTTCAAGAGTTTTTATTTTATAAAAAAATGGAAACTGAGTAGAGGTGTCTACTTTGTAACTTTTGAGATGTAATTGTTATGGCCTAATTATCTAATTTCTAAACCCGAAAATATCCTCAATGTAAATTATTCACTTAATTCAAGATTAAGTATTGTTTTAAGGCTAGGTCCTTATAATGCATGTGGGAAATCACTTGAGGGTTTCGATTCTATTTACCTGTGGGTATGGTTTGCATGTCTGAGGAATCTGTTTACTATGCATATTCAATGTGGTGATTTTTACATGTTATACCTACCAAGATAAAGCACAGGCTTGGTATTGTGTTACCTTATACTTGTCAGATATCCTGTTGTAGTTTTTACTGCGGCACTGTTTAAGAGATTGTCGGTTGAGGATGAGTCTTAGAAACTTTTAATTCAATTATATTGAATTGTTAAATAAATAATTAAATGGAAATATAACTGGTAGGAATGTTTACTTTTTATTACTTTCCTGTTTTACTGCATTACATTACTACACACTGATGTTGCACAAACTTACTGATAGTTGGGCACAAGCCTTTGGTGGTTGCCTATTGGGATTTATTTCTCACACCCTGTTTGGGTCATGTATTGGGTCCAAACAAATTATATTGCTGTAGATTTTGATGAGGGAAAGAGTCCCTATACAGGTACTTGATTGTTGTAGAGGAGTAGGAGAGCATGTGACCAAGCTTAGGCTTGCGATGCTGCTGAGTTCCTACTGCGCTGTTTTTATTTTGCTTTTTTTGTACTTGTACCTTGTATTGTATTATTTTATATTGCAGTGTATCCAGTTTTTACTGCTTTCTTAGACTTAGAGACATATCGCATCATTATATATATAACTATTGTCATCTTTTACTTCTGTACTGTTTTCAATTTCAGATTAGTATTGTTTACTGCTTCTGCTTTTGGTATGTTTGTATTTTCTCCACTACGCTACACTTTGACAGATGAGGTCATAGATTCCCCACTTTCAGACCTAGTCCCTTACTTCTAGTCAGCAACCTATGATGTTTGGGGAAATGCGCTTGAGGTCATGTGACCAACCAGGTTTGGGGCACTTGTTGTGTGGCACCCTGATCTAGGATGTTACAGTATCGATGCCTAGAAAGTGAAGCGTTTTGATCCATATATAGGGAGAACATTTTGATTCCTAGTTAGTGTGGGGGTGTAATCCCATACTAGGGAGAGCAGATCAATGTCTAGAAAGTACATGTCCTAGGTCATGCCTAAGTAGTTGTGGTTATCATGATAAATGAAATGGAGGAGATCAAAATCAATCATGAAGTCAATCACATAAAATCTGAATGACATAAAAAAACTATTCATCTCACCTCTAAACACCCTTCACTGAGACAACCCCCTTTTACCCATGTATAACACATTGCAAAATAAAATCAACCCACTTTATATAACTATCAAGATCCAAATATAATATAGAGAAAATGTTCCCAAATAAAAAATGATTTTTATAAAGTTCCAACCAGGCCTTTGAGAATTTATTGATAACCAAAACATGAAATTATTTTTAAGAATTTTCCAAATGATCCTTAAATATTCCACCCAAGTTGAACACATAAAATCATTTTTAGAGACCAAATTTTATTCAAAACTTAATAAACAACTCCTTTAAATAATAAATGAATTAAATTCCAACATAAATATATCAAACATACATAACAGGGTGTCCAAAAATCATATAAGATATCATTACATATTACTAAATCAAATTAATATAAAATATTCATAAAATGATAAAAAAGAACACTGAAGTTCAATAACAATCAAGTACCCTTCAAAAAACGAAATTTAATTAGGAAATAAAGTAGAATTATTAATTTATTACTTATAAAAAATGTTTCAAGGTCAATAGGTGGCTTGAACAACTGTTTAAAAATATAAGTGCATGAAAGGGGCTTATAAAGAATTTACACAAACACTTAGAGAGAATTAGAAAGTGGTTCTAACAATATATGGATAAACGAACTTTGGGAAACCCATTTAAGTTAACTTAAAGGCCACCTTGATAAGGAATCATTATATCATCATCCAAACTAGCATAATTCAATATAATTTAGATGAAGAAGGGGTTTAAAATACTCAAGCACCCAAAGAATGTCAATTAAAAATAGTTTCATAAAAACAAATACCTAAATAAAGTTCAGATGATAAGAAACATTTGAGGAAGTGAAGAGAGTGTTGGTATTATGGATATCTTATGATAAACACAATAAATGATTAGAAAAAATTTAAAAACTTTATAAAAAGGTATAAGTGAGAACCATATGAGAAACCCATAAACATAATAATTACAATACATTCATACTTGTCATAACCTTTCTCGTGTTCACACACACACACACATTTAGGGTATACGATCATGTTTCACTAGAGGACCACTAATTTCTTTTCAAAAACCAACCAACATGCAATTCATTTAGTGCCCAAACAAGGAACACCAATGACCATGATTTTCAATAGTGAATTTATCCCATATAATTCACAAAATCACCATCAAACAAAGAGAAAAAGGATAAAACTCACCATGGATGTGTCATTCAACGTGTGGTGGAGGTAAGTTCGCAGTGGAGGAGAGGCGCACAATAGAGGAGTCCTTTGGTAAAGGAGAGATGCCTGATAGAGGAGAGACACGTAATGGAGGAGAGGCGTGTGATGGAGGTATGGCACGCGACAGAGGTGTGGCGCATGGTGGAGGAGAGGTGCACGGCGGTCTGGTTCGCGCATGGTAGAGGAACTACTACAAATAAGTCTTTTAAAAGAGTTGAAAACCACTTTTAATAGCACTATTAATCGCAGGGAAGATAGGGGGTCCCCTTTAACAATGCTAAAAAAGCAATGATAAAGGTCTCCCCTTTATCATCACTATTTTGAGAGCCAATAAAGGCCCAATTTATCAACACTTAATTTGCACTGATAAATGACTAGTTACCGGTGATGTGTTGTTTATTTAACAGCACACCCAGCACCTATACACCTGCACAAAATAGCACCTGCACACAAACAAAGTAAAGAAGAATGAAATAATGCACACAAGAGTTTCACAAACAATGCTATATACATTTACTTGACATCATGAATACCCAAAAAAACACTACTATATATAATTAAAACAATGTTTTATATGGTTACAATTATAATTATGAAAAAAATAGTTAAAAACATTAATGTTTCATCCGTTGGCATCTATGATCCCCTCTCAAAAATTGTATTTTATGGTATTAGTTTCCCAACAAAGCATACGTACTCAATAAAAAAATTCCACCTATATAATAAAACAAATATTATGTTAGTAATACAATAATGAAATAAATTGAACATTAATATGAAAGATTACATTAATAAAATGTCAATTTTTAATAAAAAAGACACATTTGGAGTTATACCGGTCACACCATTCATCTTATTAAGGTAGGGTTGATTCCTACACATCAAAAATGAGTCATAGATCATTGTTTTAAAATATTAAAACAATATGAATGGGTTTTCTCAGTTTTTAGTATGTCACTTGTTCTTTTACTGAAATTAATATCAAATTTAAATGACACATTTGTATTTATATTGGTCACATCATTCGTTGGATTGAGGTGTGATTGAATACTACACATCACAAATTTCTGATGGATCATTTTCCTAAAGTACCAAAACAATCCGAATGTGTTTACTCGGTTTGCAGTATGTCACTTGTGTTTTTTTTCTAAAATTAATGTCAATTTTAAATAAAAAGAGACACTTTGAGTCATACCAGTCACATTGTCAATTGAATTGAGGTGAGGTGGATTTATAAATACCACAAATGACTTATGGATAATTCTCCTAAAGTATCAAAACAATCCTAATGTGTTTTCTCAGTTTTTAGCACGTCAGTTGTGTTTTTTTACTAAAATGTCATTTCAAACTAGAAACATGCATTTTGAGTCATACCGGTTGCATCGTATGTTGGTTTGATATGATACCACTTCATACACGTTAGAAATAAATTATGAATCGTTATCCTAAATTATGAAGACAATTGGAGCAGGTTTACTTGGTTATTAGTGAGTGACACATTTTTAGCTAAAATATCAATTTTAAAATGATAACAGACACTTTTAGCCATACCAGTCACACCGTGCATTAGATTGAGTTTTGATTGATTCCTAAATGTCACAAATGACTGATAGATCATTTTCCTAATATATCAAAATAATCTGAATGTGTTTGCTCGGTTTGTAGTATGTCACTTGTGTTTTTTTCTAAAATAAATGTCAATTTTAAATAAAAAGAGAAACTTTGAGTCATACCAGTCACATTGTGTATTGAATTAAGGTGATTTGGATTCCTACATGTCACAAATTACTTATGGATCGTTTTGTTAAAGTATAAAAACAATTCGAATGTATTTTCTCATTTTGTAGTATGTAAGTTGTGTTTTTTACTAAAATGTCATTTCAAAATAGAAACAGGCATTTTGAGTCATATCGGTCACATTGTGCATTGGTTTGATATGAGATTACTTCATACATGTCAAAAATAACTTATGAATTGTTATCCTAAATTATAAAGACAATTGGAATCAGTTTTCTTGGTTTTCAGTGAGTGACACGTTTTGGGCTAAAATATTAATTTTGAGCTGATAACAGACACTTTTAGCCATACTAGTCACACCGTATATCAGATTGAGGTGCGTTTGATTCTTACACATCAAAAATAACTCATGGATTTTTTTCCCAAAGTATCAAAACAATATGAATTATTTTGCTTAGTTTTTAGTATGTCACTTGTGTTTTTTTTCTAAAATTAATGTCAATTTTAAATAAAAAAGACACTTTGAGTCATACTAGTCACATTGTGCATTGAATTGAGATGTAGTCTATTCCTACATGTTACAAATGATTTATGTATTGTTTTCCTAAAGTATCAAAATAATCCAAATGTGTTTTCTAAGTTTGTAGTATGTCGGTTGTGTTTTTTTTACTAAAATGTCATTTCAAACTGGAAACACACATTTTGAGTCATACCGGTCGCATTGTGCATTGGTTTGATATGAGACTACTTCATACATGTCACAAAGAACTTATGAATCTTTGTCCTAAATTATGAATACAATTGGCGTGAGTTTTATTGGTTTTTAGTGAATGACACATTTTGAGATAAAATGTAAATTTTAAACTGATAATAGACACTTTTAACCATACCGCTAACACCATGTGTTAGATTGAGGTTCAGTAGATTACTAAAAATAAAAAACAACCAATGGATCATTGTCTCAAAGTATCAAAACAATATGAATGTGTTTTCTTAGTTTACAGTATGTCACTTATGCTTTTTTCTAAAATTAATGTCAATTTTAAATATAAAGAGACACTTTGAGTCATACCAGTCACAGTTTTCATTGAATTGAGGTAAGGATAATTAATACACATCACAAATGTATTATGGATAATTTTTCTAAAGTATCAAAACAATCTGAATGTTTTTTCTCAGTTTGTAGTATGTCAATTGTGTTTTTATACTAAAATGTCATTTCAATTTGGAAACACGCATTTTGAGTCATACCAATCTCATCGTGAATTGGTTTGATATGAGACTCATTCATACACATCATAAAGAACTTATGAATCATTATCCTAAATTATGAAGAAAATTGGAGCAGGTTTTCTTGGTTTTTAGTGAGTGACATATTTTGAACTAAAATGTCAATTTTAAACTGATAATAGACACTTTTAGCCATACCAGTCACACCATGCATCGAATTGAGGTGCGGTTGATTCATACATGTCACAAATGACTCGTGAATATTTTTACTAAAGTATCCAAAAAATATGAATTCATTTGCTCAGTTTTCAGAATGTCAGTTGTTCTTTTTACTTAAATTAATGTCAATTTTAAATAAAAAAGAGACACGTTGAGTCATACTAGTCACATTGTGCATTGAATTTAGGTACAGTCAATTCCTAAATGTCAAAAATGACTTATGGATCATTTTTATAAAGTATCAAAACAATTTGAATGTTTTTTCTGAGTTTGTAGTATGTTAGTTGTGTTTTTTATTAAATGTCATTTCAAACTGGAAACATGCATTTTGAGTCATACCGATCATATCATGTGTTAGTTTAATATTATACTTCTTCATTAACATAAAAAATAACTTATGAATATTTATCCTAAATTATAAAGATAATTTGAGTAGGATTGCTTTGTTTTTAGTGAGTGATACGTTTTAAGATAAAAAGTCGAATTTAAACAGATAACAAAAAATTTTAGCCATACCGGTCTGAAAGCATGGCTGATTATTTCCTATGGAATGTTCAAGGTTCTGGTGCGCTTCTAATGTGTATAGCAGCACTTGGGTCAAATCCTCAGTGATGATACTTTTTAATAGTCGGTTGTTTTTAGTTGATTGTATTTTGATTGGGGGGTTTGTTTGCAGAACTTATGAAATAATTTATGAATGTTGTTTCATTTAAAAAATTGATAAATATTGTGGTGAGTTTATTATTTGGGAATGAAGCTTATGATATCCTTGATCTTTGCTTTATATTTCATTAAATTAATACCCACTTCAAAAGATGACTTTGATCAGAATTCCCAAGTGTTAAAGCTTTAATCCAAGACATAACTTAACATAGGGTTCTAATCATTATCATTTCTTGTTTATGGTAGTGTATTTTTGGTTCCAATAATCCATGTAATCCACATATTAAAAAAACATTTCATTAATCTATGACATATAAAGTTCAACATAAAAAATATTAACTCAAAGAATACTCATCGAGCAAAAGCTCTCAATCACTTAATATCCCCAAATTATAACTCACCCCAATGGTATATTTACTCAGCCATTGAAATGATTATTATTCCAGTTAAATATGTTTAAGGTGATTAATTATAAAGAAAGTGGAAATAATGGGATAAGAAAAGAGTAGTGTGTCAAACACACACACGATCGTTGAAGAGAGTTAAAAAAAGACTTTAGATTGAATGAAGAAGCAAAAGAAGGGAATGAGTTTTAAATTGATTAAAACCATTTTAATAGTATTAATATTAAACTACATAAGGTGGATAATAATAATTGATATTTAAGAATAAACCTTCATTAAAACATAATTACAAAAAATACTTACAAGATTACAACAATGAAGAACACAAAAGTAAATGAAAACCAAGAGAGGAGGAAAGGTCTATCAAGTGTAAATTTGAGTATGGAAGGTCCTCCCAATCCTTTTTAAAGGATTTTTTCATGTCAATATATGCTCATATCTTATGAAATGCCAACTCTTTTTAAGGAAAGGAGGGGGGGGTGTATTTATAGCCCAAGGAGTTGGACTGTTTGCATTCCAAATCTGTCCCTCCACATGTCTCTCTGAATTTCCCATTTATAAAGCTTAACCCCGAGACATATTATTCTTAAAATTTGTATATAATAATGTTGGAAGACTACTCTCAAAATTTGGAGCCATTTGGAATTATGGAACCAAAGTTATGATGATTGGAGTAAACAATTGTAATCTGTCAATTTCAATCCATACTTTTTAGAAGGTTGAAATGTGAATGGATTTTTTAATAGGAAGATGCCCTAAAATAAAAATAGTTTCTTATATAAAGTTGGCCGAACATATATTATATTTCACACTGAAAAATACCAGATTTATTTGATGACTATATCATGAGAAATTCCATGAATAGTGTCCGGATTTTAATTCCTAGCCAGAATGGTGGAATGGACTTCAAAACATCAGTTGGGCCCCTGTTCTTGTAGTTGGAACTTAAATTTTTTAACCATAATTCCTTTGTATAATCAATAAAACATTGTGGAGTTTCATAAAAGTTGGGCTTCAGGATTTAGACCAGTAACTCAATCATCATGGCTGGTCCAATTTCTTCACAGATTCTTTGGGTATTCTTGTGTGGACCATATGACCCACCAAATTGATGATTTGGCCAAAGTTTCCTTCTAATGAAATGTTTTAATTTGAGAAATTAAACCTAAAAAATAATAATCTTGCAATTTGAATAATTAGTCTGAGAGTTATTATTAAAAAATTAAACAGACTTGAATCTAGATGAATTCAAATAGTGCTCTAGAATTATATTTAATATTTAAACATTAATATTTCACAGAATTTATGCACATTTCATATAAAATCAGTAAAATGAGTATATAATAAATTATGAAAATATTAATAACATCAACTCCCCCACACTTAATCTTGTGCATGTCCTCATGTGCAATAAATATAATAACATAACAAAATCATTTTTACTCACCAACTAATATTAAAATTTTGTTTTCCCCAATCAGGGGTGGTTTCGACAATTTCACTCATCCATATTTAATTCCACCACAAGTTGTTACAGAAAAAATGTTCCAAAAACAATTTATTTTTTCATGCTCAACTTTATAAATGGAAAATGGTGGCACACAAAACTTACTCCTCTCAAGATGATAAAATTAATTTATGGGGCTTCACCCATTCACCAACAAAAAGTAAAAATCATAGAGTTTTTAAGAACTCTCAGCTTCCAATCCCTATTATAAAGTGATAAAAAATAAAGAGGTATTTTTAGGGGGGTTTCTATGGCTATGGAACAGTAGAAAGATGATATCCAAAATATAGGAAAAAGGGGGTAAAACACCAACATTGAAAAAGAAATACACATTTTTTTTGAAATGATACATGAAAGGAAATGGAAACACATATTTACAAGGGAATGAAAATGTAAAATAAGACAAAAAAGAGGAAGAAAATTTTAAGTGTATGAGAAGATTAAATATTTACAAACCCCAAAATTTCTCCCAATGACATAAGTGTTCTTTTTTTTTACATTTTTTGAATATTGAACTTGAAATAGATCTCACACTCATATCCAAACCTATGATTAATCTCCTCATGAAACTAATTATAATAGTTATACCAATATCAAAGGTTGAGGAAGAATGATTTTTGACCCACCCAAGACACAACCCATTCTTATTTTCATTTTTTTTTGATTTTTTGATATTTTTTGTACACTTTTAAATATCATTTGTACAAGATAAACATATAAAAATTACCAAACCCCACTAAAGGACAACCTATCCCCCACACTTAAATTGATGCTTTCCCTCAAGTATATGATAACATGGTTAAAATCAACAAAAGGGTACCCAAAATGAAATCCATTCCCCCCACACTTAAATTTCAAAAAATTATGCAATGAAAATAAATGTTGATATTGGGTGGGATAAGGTATTGGGATTGTAATGTGGCTATCAAATAAAATGTTTTCATAGGCTCGAAGGAGCTTTCAAAAGGAGGATTAATGTAAGGAAAATGAGAGGATATTTGGCTATTGTGATTCTCATGAGGTTCAGAAAATGCCTCTATCATATTAATGAACACCAATGTTAGAAATTAAGCTCGAATGTCTATAAACTCAAGATTCAAAAATGGGGGTGAAAAACACACATTTTGAAAAGATGGAAATAGGTAGCCTTGGCATGAAAGCAAATGTTGTTCCTCACAGGTGGAGAAAATCATTTTCTAAATCAAAAAAATTGAGCATTCAAAATTTGTTAGTTTTGACACAATATTCTTTATCCAAATTTATGAAGAAACCACAAAATTTTTGAGAAGAAACCATGTATTTTTACTCCCCAAAATGGTTGGACAAAATTTAAAAATTGGAAGGTGAGTATGTATGACTCTTGATTTTTCATATTTTTTTTAAATGATCATTTTTGTTTAGTTTTTTAGGTTTTTTTAGTTTTTTATAAAGACACACCCATAAAAAAAATAAAGAGAAAAAGAAAAGGGTTTGATAAAGAAAGTGGTAAAAAAATGAAAGAGAGGGAAAGAAGAAGAAAGTGGGAGAGAGAGGAAGAGATAGAGAGAGAGAGTTAAAGGGAAAGAGGTGCCCCTGGTTTGGATTTGGTGGGTCTCTGTCTCCATCCAGTAGTGGGTACACTATAAAAGTTATGGATCCGATGAAAGTTTATGTGGTTCCCAGGATATGTGTCCTCTCATGGTGATGCTTTAAATGATGTCCATTAACCGTGAATGTCTTTTTGGAAGAGGGGTCTTGGACTTGCACTACACCAAATGGGTAAACATTATTAAGAAAAAAAGACCTTCCCAACCAGAATTAAGCTTACCTAGGTGAAATAGAAATCAAGAATTGAAGAGAATTACCTCTTTACCTTCATGAAATACCTTTCTCATGATGTTTTTGTCATGTAGTGTCTTGTCCTTTTCTTTGTACAGATTGCAATTCTCATAGGATTCAATTAGAAGCTCCTCCATCTTAGCCAATTGCAACAATCTTTATTCACCAGATTTTTCATAATCAAAATTATAGGTTTTCACATCCCAAAATGACTTATGTTGTATTTCAACTAGTAAATGACATGATTTACCAAAAACTAGTCCAAATGGAGACATCCCAATGGGTGTTTTATAGGCAGTTCGATAAGCCCAAAGTGTTTCCCCAATTATTTCAGGCCAGTCTTTTCTAGTGGGTTTTACAATTCTCTCAAGCACTCTTTTCACTTCTCTATTAGAAAGTTTAGCCATGACATTTGTTTAAGGGTGATATGCAGTTGAGATTTTATGTACAACACCATTCTTTTTCAAAATAGATTCCATGGTTTTATTAAAAAAATGGGTTCCTAAGTCACTTATCAAGGCACTAGGTGTGCCAAATTTGTGGAAGATGTGTGTTTTTAGGAACTCACTAATAGTATGTGAATAATTATTTCTAGTGGGTTTGGTCTTGACCCACCTAGAAACATAATCAACCATAAGAAGAATGTATGAGAATCCATTGGAAGGGGGTAATGGTCCCATGAAATCGATGCCCCAAACATCTAAGATCTCATAGAAAATTAATGGATTTTGGGGAATTTTATTTCTCTTTTAAATTTTGAAAAACTTTTGGCAAGTGGGACATTATTGACAGAACTCAAGTGAGTCCTTGAAAAGTGAAGGCTAGAAGAATCCAGAGTCTAGGACCTTTCAGGAGGTCCTTTGTGGTCCAAAGTGGCCACCTCCAGGAAGTGAGTGACAAAATTATAAGATGGAGGAATGTTCATCTTCATCAACACATCTCTTAACTACCATGTTAACCCTAGTTTTTCAAAGTTTATTATATTCTAAAAAATAGAATTTTGAATCACTTTTCAGCTTTATTTTTTGTTCTTTTGAAAAAATTTCAGGAAAAATACCAGCAATAAAGTAGTTTACAATTGGGGCATACCATGGTAACTTTGAAGTGAGAGATGAAAGGTGCTCAGTGGGGAATTCAGGATCAATGATTTTTGAATGAGAAGAATTATAAATTCTACTTAGGTGATCAGCCACAAGGTTTTATATTCCTGGCCTATCTTTTATTTCAAGGTCAAACTCTTGGAGAATTAGGATCCATACTACTAGCCTCGATTTGGAATCACTTTTCTTGAGTAAAAACATTATAATAGAATGGTCTGTGAAGATAATGATTTTGGCATCTAAGAGATCGGGTCAGAATTTATCTAAGGAAAAAACCACTGCTAAAAGTTCATTTTCAGTCACATTGTAGTGATATTGAGTTTCATACAAAGTCTTTGAGGCATAATATATGACATGAGTAATTTTTTCTCTTATTTGACCAAGAACAACCCCAATGGCTCTATCAAAAGCATCACACATCAATTCAAAGGGTAAGGACCAATCTGGGGGTTGGATTATCAGGGAAGATGTAAGATAAATTTTGAGTTCAACGAAGGATCTCTTGAAAACCTCATCGAAATGGAAAGTGACATCATTTTGGATAAACCGAGTGAGTGGGAGGGAAATCCTACTGAAGTTATGGATGAATCTCTAATGAAAACCGGCATGATCAAGGAATGAATGGATGTCTCAAACATAAGTGGGTTCAATAAGTGATTGGATCACTTCAATTTTTGAAGGATCAACTTCAATACCATCTTGTGAAACTATGTTCCCTATAACAATCCCATTTGAAACCATGAAGTGAATTTTTTTAAAATTTAACACAAGGTTACACTTGAAAAACTTTTGGAGGACTAGAGAGAGTGAATTCAAGAAAGATTCAAATGACTCACCATAAATGGTGAAGTCATCCACGAATCCTTCCATGCAGTGTTCAATGAATTCAGAAAAGATACTCATCATACACCTCTGGAATGTTTCAGGAGCATTGAAAAGGCCAAAAGGCATTCTCCTATATGCATATGTTCCAAATGGAAAAGTGAAAGTAGTATTTTCTTGGTCCTAAGGTGTGATTGGTATTTTTAAGTAGCCAGCGTATCCATAAAGAAAGTAATAGTGTGACTTTATGGATAATCATTCTATAATTTGATCAAGGAATATAAGAGGGTAGTGATATTTTCGCGTTTCAACATTAAATTTTTGGTAATCAATGAACACATGCCATTTTTGCTTCACTCGAGTTGTGACTACCTCTCCATGTTCATTTGTGACAACAATTATCCCACCTTTCATAGGTACAAATTGAATTGGACTAACCCATTCACTATAGGAAATTGGGTAGATAATACCATATTGAAGAAGCTTGGTGATCTCTTCCCTAACTACCTCAAGTATGAGTGTATTAAGTCTCCTTTGTGGTTGTCTAATTGGTTTGGATGATTCATCAAGATGGATGTGATGCATACAAAGAGCAGGGTTGATTCTTGGTGTGTCATCTAGAGTCAAACCTAAAACCTTTTTGTTTTCCTCTAACACCTGAACAAGTTTGGACTCCTAAGTTTTAGTAAGTGAAGTAGAGATAATGATAGGATAAGAGTGATCATGGAAAAGGAATTTATATTTTAGGTGTTCAGGAAGAGGTTTTAGATCAGTCTCATATTTCATTTGTGGGTTAGACAACTCAGGAATGGTTGAAGGGAGTTCAGTTTATTTAGATTAATTTTCCTTAATATTTTCCAAGGTGGAGCAGTAGAGATCAGAGTTGACGTGGGATTCAATAGATTTTTCAAGATCCTCTAGATTAATGGAGTCTATGAATGAGAGACCCATATAAACTTCACCATTTATGACTTGGTTAATCATGGTGCAGATTTCACAAGATCCTTTGTCATTAGAACATGAAGAACATGATGGATTGGGGTTCAATTGACTCTTAGAAGTTTCCTTGGAAGCATGTATTGAGAATGCAGAGTGATCCTCAGATGGGTATCACATGGCTTGGAAAATGTTGAACTTGACCAGTTAATCACCAAATTCCATGGATAAGATGCCTGAATGGACATCAATATAGGTTCTCAATATAATTAGGAATTGGCTTCCTATAATTAGGGGAGATCGAGAAGAGTTCATCTCACCTTCCATGTTAAGGACATAGAAATAATCAGGGAAGATAATATCATTCACACGAACAAGGACATCCTCAATCATAACCTCAGGACTAGCAGTGCTTCGATTGGCCAATTGAATGAAAAACCTGTTGGATGTAAGGGACCAAGACAAAGGTTGGATAATATGTATTTTGGAATGACATTAATTAATTATCCTAGGTCTATGAGTGAATCATCAAATTTGGAACTCCCAATTTTTCATGGAACCGTAAAGGTCCCTAGATCTTTTCACTTTATGGGAATAAACTATTGGGTGGAAACATTTTCAAAGGTCTTAAGTTTCCTCTTGTGGGTGAACAATTTCTTAAGAAACTTGGCATACTTAGGGATTTTTTTTATGGAATATAAGAGGGGAATATTGACTTCAACACGTCTAAACATGTCGAGCATTTATGGATTGGGTTCAAAGGACTTATTTGTCTTAGAAAAGACTTAAGGAAAATGAATTTGGTTCCTAATTAGAATGGAAGGATGTGAGGGAATGGATTTAGATTCTTTTTTGAGTTTTTTTTTTGTTTTTCTTTTTCTAGGTCAACATTTAAAGGGGGGTTGGAGCACTTATCTTGAGTCATAAAAATTTGCTTCCCTAATCTAAGTGAAATTGAACTTTCATTACCCTTTGGTTTGGGTAATGTTTGATCTAGGAGTTGGTAATAATTTGATTTTTGTTTCTGGATTAGGTGGGATGCAAGTTGACCAATTTGTGTTTCAATTTTTTTGAGGTTGGAACGGGTGAATGAGGAAAGATCTTCCACTGCACTTTCCCATGGTTTATTGGAAGAAGAGGCTTGTCCCGAATTGGGATTACCTTGATTTTGGTTCTTGTGAAAGCGATTTTATTGGTTTGGGAATTGGGAAGGCTCACCAGGATTGTAGAATCCAGGAGGAGGAAGAGGAGGATTGATCCTTTGAGGTTGAGGAACAAAAGGGTAAGGTTGTTGGAAGATACCAACACCTTGACCATATTAGAATTAGTTTGGGTTTTGATGAGGGTATTGAGGGGGATGCTAAATTAGATTCCCATATCTCAAGTTAGGGTTATATGTAGAAGAGAAGGGATCAGAATGGGGTTGGTTGAAGTTTCAAACAAACTGACCTGATTGTTGAGGTTTGGAGTTCTACTGAGCATATGCTGCATTGAGCTCCATTGGTCTGGATGAATCGAATTAATTATATTGAAGTTGTGGACATGTTTCAGTTGGATGAGATGGGTAGATGCATATTACACAATTCTTGATAGGTCTAGGGAACAAAGATTGTGGAGAAGATGAGATTGGGGCTTTGGTATCCACAACTAGTGGTCACACAAGACCTGTAAGTTCACTCATCCACTCTGTCATCTTATTTGGCTCTATAGATTGATTATCTTGAGATTTTTTGACTTGAGCATGTGTTTGAGTATGGAATTGTTGTGTGTTTTCTGCCATGTTACTTATGATATCTCTTGCAGCTGCAAGAGTTTTATCAACAAGAGCACCGCCACTTATGGCATCAATGAGAGTTCTCTCCATAGTCAATAACCCCTCATAGAAGTATTGGATCAAGAGTTGGTCATGGATTTAGTGGTTTGGTCAGGTTGTAATAAGATTTTTGAACTCTCCCAATACTCATGGAGTGATTCATTTAGGAATTTATGAATACCACTTATTTCATTTCGGATAGAAGTAGTGCGAGAAGCAGGAAAGAATTTCTCTAAAAAGAGTCGCATCATGTCATTCCATGTGGTTAGGAAACCGGGAGGGAGGTAGTAAAGCCATGAATTAGTAGTGTCATCTAAAGATAAAGGGAATACTCAGAGTTTTATTTATTCCTCAGAAACCCCTTGAGGCTTCATGGTAGAGCACACCACTTAGAACTCTTTAAGGTGGAGATGTGGATCCTCACTGGTTAGCCCGTGGAAATGAGGGAGAAGATTAATCAAACCCGATTTGAGTTTAAAGTCAGATTCTATGCTTTGATATTGAATACAAAGAGTTTGGTAATTCATATCAGGGGAAACAAGTTCTTTAAGTGTTTTTTTCTTAGGATTGGCCATATCTAATTCAATTGGTTGGACAAGGATAGGTTCTTGAATGAGTTGATTATCTCTTATGTTCCTCTTAATATGGCGAAGTGTTCGCTCAATTTTAGGGTCAAAAAAATACTAGGGATTGTTTGGGAGGCTACGGGGCATTCATAGAGATTTTGGAAGAAAGAGTAAGAATGGTTTTTCTTTGTGTTTTTTTTTCATTTATGACTTTTATGAGAAGACGAGTGTTTCTTTGTGTTTTTTTTCATTTTTTTTAAATTTTGTTTCTTTTTGTTTTTTACAATAACCAGGAACTAACGACTACTTAATTTCACCATCCCCAGCAACAAAACCATTTGAAAGCGTAGCCAATTGTCACCTATCGATCATTCAAGGTTCTGGTGCTCTGGTAATGTGTATAGCAACAATTGGGTCAAATCCTTGGCGATGATACTTTTTAATAGTTCATTGTTTTTAGTTGATTGTATTTTGATTGGGGGAGTTTGTTTGCAGAGCTTATGAAATAATTTATTGATGATGTTTTATTTAACAAATTGATAAATATTGGGGTGAGTTTATTATTGGGGACTTAATCTTATTATATCCTTGATCTTTTCATTATATTGCATTAAATTAATACCCACTTCACAAGATGACTTTGATCGAAATTCCTAAGTGTTAAAGCTTTAATCCAAGGCATAACTTAAGATAGGGTTCTAATCATTAACATTAATTGTTTATGATAGTGTATTTTTGGTTCCAATAATCCATGAAATCCACATATTAAACAAAACTTGTCATTAATCCATGACATATAATGCTCAACATACACAATATTAACTCAAAGAATACTCATCGAGCAAAAGATCTCAATCACTTAATATCCAAAAATTATAACTCACCCCTAATGGTAGATTTAATCAGCCATTGAAATGATTATTAATCCAATTAAATATGTTTAAGGTGATGAATTATAAATAAAGTGAAAAGAATGGGATAAGAAAAGAGTAGTGCATCGAACACACACATGATCGTTGAAGAGAGTTAAAAAAAGACTTTCGATTGAATGAGTAAGAAAAAGAAGGGAAGGAGTTTTAACTTGATTTAAACCATTTTAAGAACATTAATATTAAACTATGAAAGTTGGATGAGAATAATAGATATTTAAGAAGAAACTTTCATTAAAATAGAATTACAAAAAAAGACTTACAAGATTATAACAATGAAGAACACAAAAGTAAACGAAACCAAAGAGAAGAGGAAAGGTCTCTCAAGTGAAAACCTGAGTATGGAAGGTCCTACCAAGATTTTTTAAAGGCCTTTTTCGTGCCAATATATTATCCTCTTTTCTAAAATACCAACTCGTTTGAAGGAAAAAGGGAGGATGTATTTATAGCCCAAGGTGTTGGACTGTTTGCATTCCAAATCTGTCCCTCCAATTGTCTCTCCAGTTTTCCCATTCAGAAAACTGAATCTTAAGATATATTTTTCTTAAAAGTTATAGATAATAATGTTTTCCATCTACTCTCAAAATTTGGATCCATTTGTACTTTTGGAACCAAAGTTATGATGGGTGTAGTAAACAATTGTAATCTATCCATTTCAATATAGACTTTTCAGAAGGTCTAAATGTTAATGGGTTTTTTAATAGGAAGATTCCCTAAAATAAAAATAGTTTCTTCTATAATGTTGGATACACATATTTTAGATTTCACTCTGTAAAATTCCAGCTTGATTTGATGACTAGATCATGAGTAATTTCATGAATAGTGTTTGGATTTTAATTCCCAGCCAGAATGGTGGTTTGTACTTAAAATCATCGGTTGGGCCCCTTGTTCTTGTAGTTGGAACTTAATTTTTTTATCCATAATTCATTTGTATAATAAAGAAAAAATGGTGGAGTTTAATAAAATTTGGGCTTTGTGATTTAGACCAGTAACTCAATCATCATGGCTGGACCAGTTTCTTCACATATTCTTTGGGTGTTCTTGTGTGGACCACATGACCCTCCAAAATGATGATTTGGCCAAAGTTTCCTTATAATGAAATGTTTTAATTTGATAAAGTAACCCTAAAAAATAATAATCTTGCAATTTGAATAATTAGTCTGAGAGTTATTATTAAAAAATTAAACCGACTTGAATCTAGATGAATTCAAATAGTGCTCTAAAATTATATTTAATATTTAAACATTAATATTTCACACAAATTATGCACATTTCATATAAAATCAGTAAAAGGAGTGTATAATAAATTTTGAAAATATTAATAACATCACTATCACACCATGCGTCACATTGAGGTGAGGTTGATTCTTACACATTACAAATAACTCATGGAACATTTTCCTAAAGTATTATAACAATACGAATTCATTTGATTAGTTTTGAGTATGTCACTTGTGTTTTTTTCTAAAATTAATATCAATTTTTAACTAAAAAGAGACACTTTGAGTTATACCAGTCACATTATGCGTTAAATTGAATTGAGGTGGATTTCTAGAGGTCAAAAATGACTTATGGATCGTTTCCCTAAAGTATAAAAACAATCAGAATGCGTTTTCTCATTTTTCAGTATGTCACTTGTTCTTTTTACTAAAAATAATGCCAATTTTTAATAAAAAGAGACACTTTGAGTCATACCAGTTTCATTGTGTGTTGTATTGAGGTGGAGTTGATTCCTACACATTTCAAATTACTTATGGATCATCACCCTAAAGTATCAAAATAATTGAATGTGTTTGTTCAATTTTGAATAGGCCAGTTACTCTAATACCAACTATAATGACCTAAACATTTCATACATTGATATCACATATTAGTAGATTAATATTACTTACATAAAAGAAACAAATTAAACATAAATATGAAACAATGCATTAATTCTACGAACAATGATTTTACTGTGAAAACATCAAGATTACCTCTCTGATTGAGTATACATAGGGTCATTTATCTTCCTACAAAGGCATGTCACATGGACATAAATATTCTAAAATAAACAAACCCTGCAAGGAAAGATGAAAATAAAATCAACATTTCATTATATAATTTTTTGTTAAAATAGATATATTATATCGTAACATTACATTTAAATCTTTCCAAAGAGTTTCTTTGGCCCATATAAAAGCTAATAACAAAACTAATGATTCTTTGTGCACTTTACTACTGTTGGTTAACTACCTCTTAGCATAAAATCTAATTTGAACTTCCAATCTGGAATCCACATGATACTCTCATTGAACACCATCTCTAGGATATCATCATTCAACATTCACTTTTCCTTCTCTTCATGTACCCATTTACCTAGTAAATGGGTGGAGGAAGATATGGAAAAGTGAATGCTAAATGATGATATCATAGAGAGGGTGTCGGATGAGAGCATCATGGGGACGCCAGATCAGAAGTTCAGATGAGATGCTATGTTAAGCAGTAGTTAACCAACAATAGTGAAGAATCCTTATTTTTTTTATTAAATTTGTGAGTGATGCACAACCAATATTCTTTCAACACACTACATCAGTAGAAAAAACAACATAAATGACCAAAATACAGAATATAAATGATCCATGCCATAATAGTTTAGGTCTAGTTTTTTGGAAACATGGAAACATAAAGAACTAGTTTATAAGAGTATCTCATTAATTTATTCTTTACCAAAAAGATAAATCATTTATAAAAACATTCTTCATAACCTAAGGATATGAAAAATAAGAAAGGCTGATCATAGATTCTCAATAAGTATAAACAATGGAGATATTAATGATCATATAAGGATAAAATAAGTAGTAGGAATTCACCTTTATTCTATTTGTGTAAAATATTCCATCAGGTATGATGCCCATTCATTTCTAAACACATCTATATCATATTGTGAATATGAGTTTTTTACGACAGTTATGGTAGCACTGAAAAAATATAAATACACAAAGTATTAATAAATATTTTAAATGAACTAGTAATTTTTTTTTAAAATACCTCTTTAGGGATGCTAATTTTTTGATGGAATACGACCTCTTTCATAAATTTACAAACATAATAACCACAATCCTTTCTGTTTGTTTATTTTAGACACTGCAAAAACATATAGAAAAATAATTAATTTGTTTTGATATGTGTTTGGATAGTGCAATATTATTTTATATACCCTGATAGTTGTTCAGTTGTAGATCTTGTCCGTGTTCTTTTCCTTAGGCCCTGGATTCATTCCATGAAGTAGATGATATTGATACACCACCCTATCATAACAGAATCCTCATTAAAAGATAATATAAATTATATAACTACATGTCTATTTCTAAAATGTTGGATCTAGTGTATTAAAAATTGACAAACACCATCATGTGTGGTGGGTTTGTTGGATATCCATGCATTGAATCCAAAAAATAAATATTTGGAATATCCAAATTGATCGCAATGAGCATCCAATGCTGCCTAAAAACACAAAAAGGAATAAGTAATTACAGAAATGAAAATATAGTTTATATGATTAAATTTTAGAGTTTTACCCCTGCATCGTTGGTATTAAAAAGAGTTGGTCATCTGTAATTTTTTTTCAAACTATTTGAGTATGGATGAAATTATTTCAACCTATTTATTAAATTTTATTTATTCTTTTGAAGAGGTGATGCGAGGACTAATGATTCCAAATTTTTGTTAAGGGGAAACCCCTTCAATTGTTTTTCATATATACACCTACAAAAAATATGAAATGTATTTAGTCATATTTATCATAGTATATTATCTTTTTTAAAATAAAATCATGAAAACATAACTCATGTATACATTTAAAAATGAGGCGCCTAAGCATTCATACTTGATAATTTCATTTACATTTTCAACACTAATTTAATCTGATTCTTCCCCTACGTACATATTTTTTTTCAAAATAAACTGTGTAAGTATTTCCATCTATCAACTTTGTATCCACACGATTCTATAATGACATTAAATCTATATATAGAACGAGCAGGGTGAAGGTGCTATGAGTAGATCATTTTGATCAGTTGGTTGATCCTTGAGATAGTTTTGAGCTGATCTTTTGTTTCACCCCATCCCCTTTGTCATTCTGTAACAACATTCATCAGTTCAGACCTTTTTTCATTAAATGTTAAAGGTTCATCTTGAAAATAAATTGGAAATGAATACCTTCTTGTTGACATGTTTTTGTATAATAATTGATGGCCATGTGATGAATGTTCTAACAACTTGTTCAACTGTATGAATGTAATCATCATCATTTGGAATAGGTAGCTCAGTGCTCTGATCATGAGCTACGTTAATCGACACTCTGATATGACCTTTTGGAAGTGGTCTAGTGTGTAGCATGTCTTTCTGCATATTGAACACCATATCCCTCGCTACAAGGTGATGGGTGGGAGTTTATAGATATAAATAACATCCATTTTCACCCTATAGAATATCAGTATAGAAAAGGTATCAGTGTATATGTGATTCAAATTTCATAGAAAAAATTATTATAACATTTATTACCTTAGCTAAGTCAGGTTTTTGAGGGGAATGACTCACCTAGAAACTAGTGGGGGTGGGGAAAGATCTTCACGCACGAGTTGTTCTTGAGTTGTTGCTTCTCTTTGCATCCCCCCATCAAACTTGCTATCATCTCTCTCTGGTATTGTAATTTTTCTTGAAACATAGATAATGTTTATCTCATCTTTTTTATTTCCTCAGTTTGATCCTCTACTTGTTTTTATTTATGAAAATATGTTCGGGATCTGGAACATAAAATACTTGTACTGCCTGTGATGCCATTATAAACTATTCTTCTTTATCCTCTTCATTAATGGAATCAACTTTCACAAATCCCAATTCATATATTTTAATATAACTCCTATTATTAACCCACTTGAATTGAAAAATCGACACTTGGAATTTTTTATAATCCAACTCCCATATTTGTTTGATAATTCCAAAGTATGACATATTCACATAAATTAGATTTCTGTCCGTAGCATCGAAAACATGCATCGCTTTAGCCACAAGTGTACCCCCATGATTCTTCATGGCACCATCTTCATTATGTTTATTAGTATAAAATGTATAACCATTAACTACACAAGAATTGTAAGATAATACATACACACTTGTTCGTCCGACTATTCATTAAAGTCATTCTGAAATTGAGTCTGGATTTTCATCTAACTTCTTAAAAATATGGTCCTGAAACCATCCTATAAACTATCTATTATGTGTATCTGATATCAATTTTCAGCCATATATGGATTCAAATTCCTAATATTTTATTTGTGGGTTTGAACATATGGGTCAACGTCGAAACTGTTATGAAAAACATAAAGGTGGGTCTGCTTCCAATATGTAATATTGATTGTGACAACCTATCTTCTAGAAATTCATTCACCCTTAAGCTGTCCAGTGTGACGAGATCTCATTAGGCCAATGCTTTCCACATCAGACATGTATTTGGTATATAATTCAACAGCTTCCTCAAAAATATATCACTCTGAAATACAACCCTCTAGATAACTTTGATTTTTGAAAAACCCTTTCAAAATATTCATATACCATTCAATGGGGTACATCCATATATAATGTACATGACCACATAGTCAAATCTCTCTCTCACCAAGTGAACCATCACATGAACCATCATATCAAATAATGTCGAGGGTAAGAACATTTTTAATCCACATAATATGATGGTAATTTCTCTGTCTATAGTTGGAAATTTCACCGGGTCTGTAACTTTGATGTTTATAACTTTGAAGAAGAAATAGAGCTTCGTTAATGTATAATAGACATTCTTGGAAAAAATGAAATGTAAAACTATAGGAATTAGATCTTGCATCAAAACATGGAAGTCAAGTGATTTCAGAGCCTTTAACTTTAAATATCTCATTGACATGGTGTTCTTGATATTTGATGAATACCCCTATGGAACCTTTACGTCATTCAAGAAGTTGAAAAACTGATATATCTTCTGCCTAGAAAGAGTGTAAGCAACATGAAGAAGAAATGTTTGTTTTCACCCTTCATTGGTGCCAAATCTTCTCGTATTACCATCTCAACCATGTCCAACCTAGCCTTAATTCCATCCATTTTTTTCCAGGTGCATTTAGCAATGCGTCGATGACACTATCACATACATTTTTTTTCAACATGCATAACATCAAGAAAATTTCTGACATATAGACAATTCCAGTATGGCAATTAAAAAAAACTGATCTCTTTTTCCAACTGATTTTCATAAGGTTTTTCGAAAATAGTTTACCAAAAGTAGTGACCACATATTTTAATTTATCAAATATTTGATCACCTGTTAGTGGAGATGGTTTTGTACATTCTTATAAAATTCCATGAAATGATGTCATCCAATATCGATACTTATGTCATCGGGTTAGAAATCTACAATGTCCTAGAAACACAATTTTTTATGAATGTTTCAACCTAATTGATTATATACCTTATTCTCAAATGGGACACCCTTGAGTTCCTTTAATGTTATATCCTGAAAAATTTCCATAATCAGGAAAGTCATTTATCATTCCGTACAACATGGTTTTCAAAGTTAAATCTTCATTTTTGTAAGAATCATACAATGTAACACCCGAATCCCACAATAATTTAAAATCCTTGATAAATGGAACAAAATAGACAATAATATCATTACACAGTTGTTTTGGTCCTGATATAAGCATATATAACACGATGTATTTTCGTTTCATGCATAACCATGGTGGTAAGTTATAATTTACCAACATAATAGGCCATTTACCATGACTGCTACTTTGAAAACCAAAAGGATTCACTCTATCTGTAGATAACGCAAGACAAAGGTTTCTCGACTCATTTCCAAATTGAAGATACTCATGATGAATTCTCTTCCATTGAGGAGTGTATACTGGGTGACGTAGTTTCCCATATTTAATTATTCTATTTTTATGCCATGTCAATTGTCCAGCAGTCCCCTCACTTTTATATAGGCACCTAAACATTGGAGTTATTGGAAAGTACCATACAAATTTTATAGGAATGGATTCACCTTTCTTGTATCAATAATCACCACACTTTGGTCATTCTTTAAGTGATTTGTGGTCCTTACAAAACTGTATACAGTCATTCGGGCAAGCATGTATTCTTTCAGAGATTATATCCATTGAGCATAGCATTCGTTTGGCATTGTATTTTTGGATCGGGAGCTCATTATCTTCTGAGAGAATGTCATTCAGGAGAGAAAGTAGTTCTGTAAAACTATCATCACTCCACCTATTGTCTAGTTTCAAATTATATTGCTTCAGTATGGCTGAAAATGCTATATATTTATTGCAACCAATATACAGTGACTTCTTTGCACAACTCTTTAACTTTTCATTTTTTTTGGGAAATCATGAAGTTCATCTTCAACTGTCCTTGTAATTTACTCAATATAATCTTCATCATCATTCACATCTGTAATCACATCCTCCATACAGTCGTCTTCATTGTTCATGCTTATAATCATATCAGATGATCCATAAAATGTAGTTCTATCCCAACCACTACCTACATTTTTTCCCTGTGTTTATTCCAACATTTATAACTTCGATCAATTCGGTGACAGGTCAAGTGTTCTTCTAACTCATATTGACTAATATTTCTTGAATAACAATAGCATAAACATAGAAAAAGGATTTGAGAAGGGTTATATGCATGATCTTTTGCAAACTTGATAAAATATTTAATGCCATCTTCATACTCTTTTTTCAAATGATTGTTATTCATCCATTATTTATTCATATCCATACTATTTGATTCATTAATATTAATATATAACAAAATAATTACATAAAATATGTTCAACTAGGGTCATCATCCAACTATAATCAATGAAACTGGCTACAGTAAACAATACCCATACCTCTCCATGCATTACTCAGGACCAAATTAGATCACACCCATCTTCCCAACCACATGATCAATGGAACTAGCTATGATAATACCTTGCACTAGAATGATTTAGTATCCCACATGTGATCTATATGCATTGTTGTATACTAGTTTTTTAGTGTTTCTCTAGAAACATAATGTCTTGAGTCAAGAAATATTGTACTAAACTAATAGATGGTATGATTTTCTATAGATTGATTATGGGTGGAAGGATTAATTACATGTGTTGTTATGTTTATTTGACTAGGGTGTCCATAAAGTGTCCCATAGAGTCCTCTAGTGAAGTGGTTTTCTAAGATTTAGTGGAATTGAACTAGTAAAAAAGTGGTGGTTCCATTGCAATGGGTAAGGTTTGGATTGATATTCAATGGTGGAGGAACTACAACATAGAAAAAAATAGCATACCAATCATTCCAATAATTGAAACACCATACAAACACACAATCGTGCTCACAATAACAACACCATACAAACCAAACAAACACAATTTCAGATTTTACAAAGCATCCCTTATTCAATTACTCTTGTTAATTAAGGGGTTATCACAGAAGTTTTATCATCCTATGGCATTCATTCATTATCTAAGTATGCATAATTTACCAATATCTATATTCAAATTTTCAACAGGAACCAACCAACATGCAATTCATTTAGTGCGCAAGGAAAGGACCACCAATGACCATGATTTTCAGAAGAGCATTTAGCCCATAAAATTCACAACATAACCATCAATATCAAATAATAATAACACGAGAACAAGATAAAACCAATGAGTAAGAGGAGAAAACTCACCATGAAGGTGTCATTCAACAAGCGGCAGAGGTGAGTTTGCGGTGGAGTAGAGGTGCGTCGTAGAAGATATTTCCAACTAAAAATAAAAAATTTAATGAGAACTCATATCTTATACCTATACAAAATAGGTCCAATGAGATTTAGGAATGGGACATGTCTGGTTAAATAGTTTTGTTGGTCAATAGTAGGATTTTATTTTCCATTTATGATATTTGCTTCCTGTTTATTTATTTTTTGTATATCTACTATTTTCCTAGATATTCAACTTATGAATGGGAAATGTCTGGTTTTCAGGAGAAATATCTTCTTTAATTTAATCTAATTTATGGGTAAAATATTTCACATTAATTGTATATTTTTTCCAGGGGATCTTTTCTATCCCATAGGGATCATGAATGCCTCTTAGGTTAGTGGAAAGTCAGGTCAGTTGTTGGTTATGATACCAGCCTGGGATGTATCATTACATTTCCAATTGTAACTGACCCATGTCCATTTAAACATAGGATGGGGGGGGGGGGTCAAACAATAATATATTCCTAACTCCACTGGAGTTCTTATGGGGGTGGGTCCTAATAGTATCATATCTGATAAATATTTTATATATTAGACATTAGAGTAGTCACTGATAAGGATTTATTCATTTGTATGGTAGTAATGTTTGTTGAACCTATTGGTGAAGTAGACATCAGAAACTAATAGGTTATTAAAACTTATGAGATGACTTAATAACCTATGGACAAATATATAGGAAATATCTTACAAACCTCATTGAATCTTTATAGGTTTGGTTTCATTCATCATATAGTTACAAGTGATGTAGAATGTGTAAATGATAATCTTTGGGGGGGGGGGGGTGAATGATGTGGATATGTTGATGGAAATGATGATGTGTAAATGTGTTTAAATATTCATTATATATTTTTCATTATAATGAGGTTGGTTTAAGTAATTACATTTAGTTCGGTTGTGTTATTCCATCATGAGGTTCAATAAGAAGAGGTGCATCAAGCATCCAAGGATGTGCATCATAGACTAAAACTAGAGGCTAGTAATGTAACAAAGATATCCTTAAGGGGGTTCTATATATAGAATTTATTGAAGTATGATGGTTTTTTTGTAATTAATGTGAATTAGTGATGGTTATATAAATTTGAGAGTGTATTTTATCTATTCTAAACTAGAGATCTACTTCATGTTCCTTTTGGGGTGAGTTTGTTCTGAGGCTCAACATGATAGATGTAGATTAATTTTTGGGGCGTGTATGAAGGACCTTAGAATTTATAGAGATATTTAATATATTGGTTTTTATATTATGATTTATATGTATATCCATTTACAGATATAATTTTCTTTTGTAAACTCTTTTCATCAAGATGAGACATTTTTATCTTATATAGTAAATATGATTTGAAAATAATTTAGAAAAGGAGTGATGTTTTCTCTTCCCTAATAATTCCCATTTCTAACATTAATAAATCCATGAATATAGGACCCTTGTCTATTCTCATATTAATCATAACTCCATGATCCTTATTACTTAATGTATTAACTACCTTGTTTTCTTTCCCAAGGCAATAGTGTATTAAGAAATCATAGTCCTTGAGTAGTTCCATAGATCTCCTTTTTCTCATGTTTTGATCCTTATTTGAGAATAAGTATTTTAAAATCTTATGAGATATATATATCTCAAATTTATCACCATATAGATAGTGACTCTATATCTTTAAGGAAAATATTATGATTTCCTACTCAAGATCATGGTTCAAATAATTTAATTCATAGATCTTTAATTGAAATAATTAATAAGTAATAAATCTATAATTATGTATAAAGACACATCCCATTCCTTTCTTTGTTGCATAAACATATATTACAAATCTATCATTTTCTAATGGTAATGTTAATATTAGTGAATTGACTAATATTTTATTTAATTATTCAAAATCTTATTTATATTACTTTTACCATATTAACACAACCCATTTGTGAGTTATCTTGGTTAATAGGTCATCCAATTAGGAAAATATTTGAACAAATTACCAATAGTAACCTACTAATTTAAGTAAACTATATATCTCAGTTATATATTTCAATGTGGCCCATCACTTATCTTCCTTTGTATTAGAAGGTTAAGTACCTATAAAAAAATAAATCCATTGAGAGGTGGGAGGGGGGTATAAATTAATAAAGACATGATCTTTTAATTTATTGTTAATTAAATCAACCCCTATACCTTGTTTAGGTTTGATACACTCATATAGGGAGTCTTAACCACACATGTGTATGTAGAAAATAAAGAGACAATGAACATGAGGGGTTTTACAAGGTTTGAACCCTTATCAGGCAACATAATTCTTATAATTGTTGTTTAGTTTCACCAATAAAATATTATTAAATATAATCAACAAAAAATCACAGCATTACAGTGTTGGAATAGAGTAACACAATTCCAGTCTAGAATCACACTAAACTGTACATTTTCACACTTCCTTTATATGAGATATGTAAACTGGATGATAAATATTATCTTGGGAATTTGGTTTCTTACACAATAATAGTAATAGGTCTCCCTCATTGATCCCTTTGAAATATTCTATAATATATACTCTCTTATTGAATATCCAATATATAACTACTTCTAAATATTAGCCTTATATTTTTTTATTGAATGGTTGATCTCAAACTGATATAAATGTAGGAACTCAGCTTTAATATTCAGAAACTCTTCTTATATACTTAACTATATTCTAATCCTTCTTAGTTATATCCTTCAAAACTTTCTACATAATCTATTTCCTCACTTCACTATGCTTCAATATTCTCTACATAAATTTTCTAAAATTTCATTCTAATTAACTGCATTTAGTGGATCCCATAAAACTCTATAGCCATAAAAAGAAAACCAGGAATAATTTATGGTATCCAACAAAAAGAATCATTATAGAATTCCCATTTTAGTTTCTTGATAAATTATATTAACTACACGATAAATTAAATCACGTGAATTAAATTTTTTACATTTATTTAAATTATATAACCAAAATTATCTTTCAAATAGATATCCAATGTAGTGGATTCTTTTTCTTGATCATGATGAAACAACACTATCTGACAGAATATTCTTCTTCATTTGAAACTTCTTGAATCAACTGGATCTATCTCACAATTCCATTTAATTTTGAACATATCACGAAAAAAACAATATCTCACATATTTTATTAAAAAAACATACTCGACAACTTAGCTTGCATCAGGAATTTAGCAGTAAGTGATTTATGATCTTAATATTAAAAAAATATCATCACAAAATCATTACAGATGTAATATATGGATATTATTCTCATAAAAATTAAACTTAGAGGAACTTAGTAACTTTTTAGATATTCAAGATCATATATTCAAACCGATATTTAGAATATAACATGAATAATATTGAGACACATTTTAGATGTGATGTTTCTCACATTGAAGAACAGTTCTTGCATCATCAAGTTTTTTTTCTTCAAAATATTCAAATTATAGAATCTCATATTTTTACCAATAAAATATTCATACCTTTTCTAATTATATAAGTATTATGTTGGGGAGATCAAATCCATATTTTCAATAAGGTATTATGTTCAATACAGGAAGGATTTTAATCATGAAAAAGGTTTACACTGGTAAATGATTACACTCATGTCATATGATAAATCAAAGTCATACAAGGAAGACTTATGTTCAGGATCAAAGATGTATGACCAGACATGAAATATTAAGTTCAGTGGAAAATTATTATGCTCAAACTTCTAAGAATTAAATTAAATTATCAAAGCCTTATGCTCTATACTTTTTCAATTTCATAGGATTGAATAAATCTTCTAATTTTTAGAATAGATTTAGAAATTCTTCAAACCACCTCTAACTATTATAAAACCCATTCAAAATATCTCAAAAACATCTTAATGGCATAAAAAACATCAATCCAGTTCTTCAATCTTGTTGAAAACAAGTTAAAACCACAAATCACATCATCAAAAAATTCAAAGGTACTTTAATATCTTCATTTTGGATTTTTTTGAAACATCTATTAACTATTTAATAGAATCACATGTATGTTCACACTATCTTAAAATTCATCATAAGAATCATCATATCACAACCTATATTATATGAGAAGTATCCTTCACCAAAAAACAATATTTTTTGAGAAAATTACCTCCCTTGTTGTCCACAATTTTTTTCCAAGTGACTTAGATTAACCCCCTTAATAAATGAAACCCTCAAATTGTGTAGTAAATCTCACTTTAAAAAAATTATATATTTATCATTAAATGAAACTTGTGATATGAAAATGATCAACCGCATATGGAATAGAGTTTTTACACTTTTTCTCCCCTCTTGTTAGCACAATACAAATCCCATGTGTTGAATAAGTTTCACTTTTCTTCAAGTGAGAGGAGAGGACATAACATGGATCTATAGCCTCAACTTAGAGAACCTATCTCTTGGAATGGATTTTGTAAAGATTTTTTCAAGTTGATTCTGAGTAGAGATGTATTTAATATTGATATCTTTAATGATAAATATTTATTTAATGAAATGAGTCTTGATGTTTATATATTTTTATATAGTGTATTATAAAAGGTTCTTTGACAGATTTATTGAACTCTGATCATCACACAAAATCCTTAATGGATTTTTAGTTGTAAATCTCATGTTTTATAAACCCATATAATTATCCATAATAACTTTATACATATTTTATTGGATTACAAATATTATGCCTCATCTATGATATGTTTTATTGATTTAAACTTTTTTATATCAGTTTACATATCCATCACTAATGAATAAAGTCACACCTGATATATATTTTCTATCTGTATAATCACCTTCCAAGTATGCATCAGTTTATCCAAGAAAATTTAAATATTCATTGCATTTATAAACTAAGACATAATTCATATTTCCCTCCACATATCTAAATATTTTTTTTTCTATAATCTTATGTCTCTCCCTATGCTCACTTTGAAACAGTGCACAAAGTGTTACAATAAAGGCCATTTTCGATATTGTGGGTGTCAAATACAATAGACTTATAATGAGTCTTAAACATTCCTTTTGTACAACCTTTCCACCATGTCATCTTTACATAATTTGGTTCCAATAAAATTAGGAACTAAAAACTCTCTAGATTCTTTCATACTAAACTTTATAAATATCTCTTTATCATACTTTTATTGGGATAGAAATATATAATTTTAATTCTACCCAACTTGTAACCCCAAAAACTATGTCAGTTCTCCCAGTAAAAAAAATATCAAACTGTTCTTTAATTTTCTCAAAAATATCCTCACAAAGAGTCACATTATCACTAGAAAATATTATATCATCAACTTATATAATGAAAATTAATTAACCTATGGGTATCTTTTTGATAAACAAATTTATATCAAATTTCCCTTTCCTAAATTCTAGTTTCCTTAAAAAGCTATCATGTTTTGAATACTAGGATATAGAATCCCATTTAAAGCCATATAATTCCTTTATCAAGATACACTCCATTATCCCATCAATATCTAGAATATAACTATATGGTTTTTCAATAAAAACTTATTCCTTAAGGTAACTATTTAAAAAAGATGATTTCACATCCATTTGACACACTTTGTAGTTCTCGTGAGTATCCACAACTAAAAATATTCTAATTATTTTAATACTTTAGACAAGAGAAAATGTTTCTTCAAATTAAATTCCTTCCATTTGAGTATATCCATTGTATACCAGCCTTTCCTTATTCCCTGTTACAACCCTTCTTATTTAATTTGTTTCTAAACACCCATTTGGTTCCAGTGATATTCTTATCATTTAGTCTTGGGACAAGCTCCCAAGTTGAATTTATTTTAATATTATCCAGTTAATTATTCATATATTGTACCCACTCAACACGCTAAACATATTTAGTTATTATACACAGTTTAACAAGTGACATGAGACCTGAGTGATTTCCCATAATCAGCCTTCTACTTTTCTACACTATAGTCCCTTTATTACCAATTATATTTTCAGTATCAAAATTAATTATTAGCCATTAAAAATGCTTCCTTTAATTTCCCATGATCTATTATTCATTATTTTTTTTTCTGAATCAATATCACCAACTGGTGTTCAGACCTTAACTACCTTTTCTGCCTTCTAATAAGAAATTTGTATTATTTTTTCATATAAAATTTCTAAATCTATTTGAAAAGAATGATACGATTTTCATTGGTCTTCAATAACCTTGGAATATGAAAAATCCAAATTCTTTTGAAAGTGTTTGTTCAAACATAAATACCTTCTTCCATCACATAATTACCCCATTAAGATCCCTTCATTATCCTTATCATTAAACTTCCCAACTTAAAACCTTTGATATTTATATATCATGGACTTATAAACAATTTAATGTACTTTCTAGTTGGTTTCTTTTTATAAAAAAATTCATATAGAGTAAAATGTACGATGGGTATCAAAATACATCAATTTTATACGTATAAAACAACACACACAACCTATCTCCAAAAATATTTTGAAATTTTATTTTTAGTTATCATTATCATAACCATATCAATAATAATTTTATTTATTTTCTATGAAACCCCATTCTATTAGGGGTGTATATGGTGTGATTGATAGATTATTGATTATAGGTTTAGCAAGGTAAATTCAAAATGAATCACATATAAAATCCTTCCCATGTTTAGTTATCAACTTCTTAATGTGAATCCCTAATTCTTTTTTGAATTTTCATCTAAAATAGTTGAACATATCAACTGTATTTAATTTTGGATTGTGGAACATAAAATTACCCATTTAGGTAAGAAAATAAATAAATATTATAAAATATAAATGAAATATTGTTTATTTTTTTTCATCATGGGACAATATAAATCAATTTGAATAAGTTTCAGTGGTCAGGTAGAGTGAATCTATATTTTCTTATGAGTTTTCTGAGTAATATTTCCCTTTTAGAATATTTCACACACAACAATATTATTATATTTTCAACTTAGGAAGATCTCTCTTAGCTTCATGCTTCAAAATTTTACTCAAAATACTTTGGACCAAATGGCCAATACTTCTATGTCACAATATATATTTTTCCTTTTCACTCATGTAATAGGAATTGGTAGGATCTCCTATCAAAAACAAATTTCTATTGGATCTTCTTCCTTAAGAAATGATATTTCCATATATAATATTTCAATAACACAAGTTTCCTTATTTTAAATAACCACACAGGCATCATCATAGAGTTTACTAACACTTAAGAGATTATGCTTCAACCCTTCTACATAAAAAACATCAAATGATCTAAAGTTTTTAGGTTCAATATCAGCTAAATTGACATCCTTACTTTTTAAAGAGAAATGATTTACAAAGGTAAATTCTACCCTTTAATGGTTTTAAATATCCTTCAAGATTATTTCAACACCATTTATGTGGGAGGAGTAACCACTATCCAGAATCCATGTTTTTTTTTCTAATGGCCTTCAATGAAACTACAGGAAGGCATGGAATCTCTTCCTCAGGTTTCTAAATACCCTTTCCTTTATCATAATAAGATTTATATTTAGGTAATATTTTCATATACTTTTCTTCATAGTGCACCTATTTATTATAACTTATACATACATCATCAAGACAACCAAACATGTTCTAATTATACATGCTTGAAAAATTTAACTTTACAACTGATCTTCTTTGATGATTTTGTTTTCTAACCTTTGTATGACTTCCAATAACTTCATTTATCATCCCAAGTAATGAAATTTTGTACTAGTATGAATAAGATTTGTCCCCAAACACTCCAAAACACTAAAATTACCCTTGAAACCTAAGTCTTCTTGGTTCATAAAAATTCTTCAAGTAGTATTGTCTATAATTTTGTCCTTAATGTACATTTTTAAACTAAATTTTCTTCTATTTGGGTGATGAATAAATTTTAGAGATCCTTATTTATTCAATTTAAATGAGATAATAATTCTAATTAATTTTCTTGGCCTAATTATGGCCATATTTTTTAGTTAGGGCTTGTATTTTTAGTCTAAGTGGAATTATAAACAAAATTTTCAGGTATAGTTTTAACTTGATCTCTTTTTAAGGTCCTCTCAGTTTATTTAGAGATTTATATTTGACTATAATATATTTTTTGAAATCATCCTTCAACTTCTTCATATCCTTTTTATCTTTAATATGATTAAACTATGTCATAGATAGTTCTTATTCTTTCAAAGAAAACTTTTCTTTAATATATTTTATCATCTTATCATGTTCAACCTCTTTCAACTTGATTTTTTTAATCTCATAAAATAGTGTAACTTATAACTTTTAAAAATCATTTTTTTTAAATGATACTATTGTTATCTTTCACCATCCATTTCCTTTCTTTATAAATAATGGTATTCTAATAAATACATTCTTTATGATCATCCTTAAATATATGTTACAGCCTAGTTGGTTCTGAGTAATCATATACACTACTTGAATTGTTATACCCTTATTCTATATGAGACATGAAGTTGATAAATTCCTCTTCATAATACCTTTTAGATTCAGTACTAGATGTGTGGTTGGTTCCCTCTTCTCTAATCATCAAATTTATTCTCTTTCCAATAAAAAATATCTTCTTGATTCTTCAATCTTTGGATGATTATTTTGAAATTTTATTTCATTTATTATTGTATTATATCTCATCATATTCTAATTCATAATATAGTTCCTTATTCTTAGTATAGTTAATGGAAAAATCCCCAATACTATTACATTTATAAAATCTTAAAGGATAATTTCCATTTCCCTTATTCTTTCCCTTCTTGAATATATTTTAAATAAGATAAATGATTGTTTGATAGTCTCCATCATCATATTAATTTTACAATTCACTTGAATATGCATTTTCAAAATTCAATTTAATTTTAAACTTTGTTATGGCCTCAAATACATTTCATATTTTACCTTTTTCTTGAGGGATGAAATTTTTATCATTTCATAAGCTATGAGAATGTTATACAATTCATCCAAGAAATGATCCACTATATCTTATAGAGTATATATCTTAAGATCAAACCTATCCAAAAAGTTCCTCATGAGTTTTTTTGACAATTATAATGTATTCAAATTTTTCACTAAACCCTCAGATATCACTAGTAACTTCATTCAACTAAGTGAAATATTCCTCGACATTCTCTTACACATCCATCATGATGTCTTCAAACTTTCTTCTCTATATTTTTAATTTATACTCCATGATTTCCACATTTCCTTCATAGCTACTTTCCAGCTTGTCCCAAATTTCATTAGTTGATTAAAGTACCATCAATTTTGTATAGAATTTTTCTAAAAAGGACATGAGAATACCATTTTTTATTTTATATAATTATATATATTTATTTTTATTCCATATTCACCAGTTAAATGCATTTAATGGGTGAAAAAAAACACTACACTATCACTAACTTTTAGGCTAAGGGATATAATATATGGAAACATTTTATTCTTCCAACTATGATAATTTTTTCCATCAAAAGTAGGTACATACTTAATTTTCATATAATTAAATGTATTCATCTAAGGCCTTGATTGAATAAAATTGAGGGACCATGATCTGATACTAATTAAAGTGCCTAGGAATGAATAACTATACTGAGGGGGGGGGGTGAATCAATAGAGAATAATTTTATAATATATTTTTAATTAAATTGATCCCTACAACCTATTAAGGTTTAATCCAATAAAGAAGAGAACTAAACCTCAAAAATTTATGAAAAAAATAATTATACAATGAATATATGGGGTTTTACATGGTTTGGCCCCTTCTTAGGTAACATACTTCTTCTATGCTTAGTTAATATCCTCAACCACAAATTCTTCACTATAAGAAAAAACAAATCAGAATATTATAGTGTTGGAACATAATCACACCATTATAGTCAAGATACAGTTTAGACTATGTAGTTTCACACATATATGATATGTAAACGGGATGAGAAATATCTTATTGAGAGCTTGGTTGTTTCAACAAAAGTAATAATAAATCACCCTCTTTGACCCTTTAGAAATATTCAAGAACAGATGCTCAATTATTATAGATACTATATAGAACTACTTCTTAATACTAACCACAAATATTTTCATTTAATTATTGATCTATAACTAATATAAATGATAGGAATTGAGCTTCAGGTATCAGACACTTTTCTTATCTACTCAACTCTCTTATAGTCTTTAATAAATTCCTACTTAGTTTTTTTCTTACTTAACTATGCTTTAATATTCTATATATTGATTTTCTAAAATGTCATTACATTTAATATAAGTAAATGGATCCCATCAAACTCTGTATTCATAAATGAAAAACCATGAAAAATTTATGGTTTTTAATAAATAATAATAATTATATAATTCCCATTTTTAGTTCCCACTACTTTATTTGTAATTTCTAAAGAAATAAATCACGTGAAGTCTCTTTTAAAATTTATTTAAATTAGATAACCAAAATTCCATTAAATATAGATATCTTTTATATAATACTATTCTTCATGTTTTTTATGTAACAATACTATCTAAAAAATTCATCTTCTTCAGTTAAAACTTATTGAATCAACTAGATCAGTCTCAAAATTCCATTTTATTTTAAACAACTCATGGAACAAATAAGATTTCATAGATTTTCTTTTAAAATCCCATTTAAAAAACTCATATTGAATCACTGATTATGAAAAATGTGATTTAGGATCTTAAGATCTAAATAGAATCATTATGAAAACATTCTATATGTAATATCTAGATCTTCTTCCAAAACAAATTCAACTTTTAGAAACACAATAACTTTTTAGATATTGCAGCTCGAATGTTCAAATAGACATCAATAGTAGTAATTATTTTTGAAATCTCACATGAATCATCTTCAGTCAAATTTTATATATAATTTTTTTACATTGAAGATATATTCATTCATCATTAGGTTTGTTTTATTTAGAATATTCAAAATCTAGAATCTTATATTTTCACCTAGTAGACACTCATAATTTTACTAAGTATGGAAGTCTTACACAAGGGAGATCAAATTTATATTCCCAACAAGATCTTACATTGAAAACAAGAAGGATTGTGGTCCTAGAAAAGGATTAAACTCTCACATACTTATGCTCAGGTCATATGATGGATCAAAGTCTTACGTTTAAGACTTATTCTTATGCTCAAACACTTACACTCAGACATGAAGTATTATGTTCTATGGAAAAGTATTACAATATTTCTGAAAATCCTTACGCTTGTCTCTAAAATAATTAACCTAAATATTTGTTAATTTATTATTATGGATATAATCTTTTGGTTTTTAGAACAACTTAAAAACTTCTTTAAACTACCCCTACCATTATAAAAAACATTCCAAACATCTCAAAACCATCTCAATATCCTAAAAAACATTTTTTAAGTTATTCAAGTATTTTGATAACAAATGAAAACTATTAATCACATCATTAAAAAATATAATGGTACTTTAGAAGGATAAATGAATATACCATCCTTAGAGACAATATATCCAATAAAATAGACTTTCTAGAGCTAGAATTATCACTTACTAAATTTCCCATATAAACCCTTTCCTCTAATATTATCAAGAATGATTCATAAATGATTCTTATAATCTTCATATATTTTAGAGTATACGAAGATAAAATAAATAAAAACTACAAAAAATTAACAACACAATCCTTAAATACTTTGTTCATTAGAACTATAAACAAATATGGTGAATTAGACCCACGGGGCATGGGTGAGTTAGTTAACGGTGGTGGCGTCCTAACCCTGAGGTTATAGGTTAGATTCCTCGCAAGGTAACACACACTATATACTAAAAAACCTCTCGTGGGACCCTCTACCCCACTGTGAACTGGCCTAAGCCCAAGGGTTGGCCACCTTGGGACTCTCTGGGGACGTGCGGCGTGCAGGTGGGGAGGCCACCCTAATACCTTGTTACCCAAAAACATGTTTGGGCCTACGGGTCTCAGGGACTTCTGGTCACTATAGGCCTTCAGGCCTCAGGGCCTTCGAGCCACAGAGACCGTGGAGTATCCCAGTTCACACAGAGTAGGCCCCATAAGAGGATCAAAGCAAGTAGTAGTCACCAAAAGCAAAGCTAACCAGAGTGGAAGAATGAGTGGGTATAGAAAAATCCATCGGGACCAGGCACTTTGCAACATTGCATGGGGTAATGCTAGCCGATCAAAAACGCAAGGTGGGGGAGCTAGGAGATCAATGATGGATAATCTAGGGAGGGGGAGTTATAGTGGGTTGGGCCTATAGGTCATGTAATGGGAAATGTATTCCTCTGGGCCTTCAGGTTATTTATTGACCTTCGAGTCGTGTTGGGCCTTATGCCTTGGGCCTACGGGTCATGTAAGGGTTCCCCTTTAACCCTTAAAAAGGGGGATTATCCATAATAAAAATAAAAAAATAAGGCCTTCAGGCCATTCATGCTTAAAGATGGTGAATTATTCAATATAAAGGGAATTAATATTAATACATAATGTCTATACCTTGAATGAAATGTCATATTTGTTATATCATCTATATTCACCTTTTATTTATGATACCCATTATGATGAATGATCTTTAAAAAATATTGAGTTCTTTGATGTTGATCAAAAAACTCATTAATATGTTTCAGATGATACTTATTCTTTATAGTAATGAAATTTATTTCCCTATAATTGATGCATGACCTCATAGACCTATACGTTTTATTAACAAAAAGAACATGGGCTCCCCATAGTGAAACACATGGGAGAATGAATCCCTTATCACACAACTTTTATAGTTGTTTCTTAAGCTTAACTAACTCCACTTGGGATATTATATAGTGATTTTTTGATATATATTTTTCATTATGGATGAGTACAATAAAAAATCAACTTTATGTTAGGGTGGATGTCTATGAAATTATTTAGTAATCACAATGATGTATTCTTACACAATAGGTATATCCTCCATTATTAGGATTTCTTTCCCATCCATATATTTCATCCACTCCTAATCTCAAATAGTTTCATTAAGGTGGGATATAGGAGGTGTATTAATACATGAATGAAATAATAAAGTCTTACTTTTAAAGAAAAAGAATTATATTACTTCTTAAAAAATCATAATCTCATTATCTTAGAAATAAAATTTTTCATTATACTTTGAAATCCAATCCATACCAAGGATTATGTAAAAGTTAACAATAGTTATATTAATCAAGTTTACAAGAAAGTTATATATATGAATCATAACGGTGACTGGATGATATATCATTATTTCAACAAGATTTTCATTGAGTATATTGATTAAAAACTCCTTTATTATGATTTTAGGAAATGATTTAATGTTCTTATGAATCATGGAAAATATAAAAGAGTGCATAGATATGGAATCAAGTAAATAATTTACTATCATTATGTTTATGATCAAATCACATATTTTCACATCTATAGGGACTTAAAATTTAGCTATGGTAATCACATAAGATTAGACTTTACCCTTGGAATATTTTGAGGTAGATTACCCCGATGCTTAGAGAATTGATTCAAATAGTTCCCTATCTCCTTACAATTGATGTAATGGATATTGGTGATTTCTTTATCAGCCTTTAATTCATGTGACTTATAGACTTTATTAATGAAATTATAACAAACTCCCATTCCATTTAAGTAAGTACTTGAGTGTTTCCTTACACAATTATCACATGTAGAAATTTCCATCCTTCCCTTCTTCTTCACCACCACCACATTTCTTTTTCCCCTGGTTCTCAATCATCCTCTTCTCCTATTGATATTCTATTAAGATATAAGACTTGTAGAATTATTTTTCCATCTTGATAGAACTTGATAGTATATCATCATATGATGAAGATGTTTGAGAGGATAGTAGCCTTCAGTGGCTCAACTTAATCCCATAAAAGAAACAATAAATATATTTTTTAGATTATGTACATTGTTTGAAACATACTTTGATAATAATTTAAATTTAGCCTCATACTCAACAACAAATTCTTCTAGCTTCTACTTTAACTTATGAAAATTAATTTTGATATCATAATGTTTATCTCAGGTAAACTTTTTCTCATGTAATACAACCTTAAATGTCTTCCATTCCACAATATCTATATTTTTATCCTCCTGATTTTTTTAATTAATCACCACCATTGATCAACATCTCCCTTTAAACAATATACTACTAGAATAACCTTCGCCCTTTCATTACTCCCAAAGCTAGAAATATATTTTTCAAGGGACTTGATCTATTATTAGCTATAAATAGATTAGTAGTTTCTTTAACGGATATAGTTTTTTTCCATATGAAGTGGGATGAAATCATTGAACCATGATATGAAGAAACAAGTAGTTCAATAAAAGTAGTTTTATTGGTAATAACCTGATTAATTTTCATGAATATATTTATAATCTAATCAATTTCAACAGAATCTACATTGACTTACTAATGAGGTAAATATATACATTGATTATAAGTGATAATACATTTTTAATTCCTTTTAGTAGCTTACTTCTCTAAAAAATGGTATACATTTAATTATTCATAAAATTATGAATATTATTCCATAAAAATTACTATACATGTAAAATTTATTGAAAATTTTAAGGATTTATCATATTTTTTGTGATAACTATGTTCTTTTAAAATCAAGTTCCTAAGGTTCTTATAAAACGTTATCTAACACCAATATAACAAGCCCAACTCTAGTAACCCAGAGTAGGTATTTATAACATTAAATTGGTATAATATACACGTGGTCACATCACAAAAGATAAAATGGTTTATTATTATCAATGGAATATATACATATAATATTTACATATTACATTTTAATCTTAAAACACAAATTATAAAATTCATGATTTTTTTTATTCCTTTTAGTTTAACATTGAATTCATTCAAACATTCCTTCTTGGTATCCAAGGGAAAGGATAAAAAAATAAATGGTAGGAGAATATTTCTACTAAGTGATTGTGTATAACAAAAACTATCATGAATACATAAGGTATAAAAAATATATAAAAGTGTGTAATCAATAAATTTTCCATATAATCAATAACATGAGAAGAAAATATATTCACAGGTAATTAAAACATAATAATCATATGTAAAATAATGATTAATTTCGTAATGATGGAATTTATAATTCTAAACATCTTAATCATATCATTGTGTCTGCAACCATGATATTTTGAATAAATGGGCATGCATACACCATATACCCAAATAATAAGTAATGCATGAAAACTAATTTGTCTCACGAGACGTAATCGATGCATTGAGGGGATATATAATTTTGGGACCCACTCATAAGTAAACATTTAAAATAAATTCCTTATTTATATAATGTACAATACAACACATAATCAACATGCCTCATTAATTAATAAATATCCTTTTTGAATCAAATATATAAAATTTCAATATTCCCTATCCAATAGAATATCCTTCTTAGCCAGATTCCTTTGAATAAAACTGTATATAGAAATAGGTATATATTTGAGACAATATAGAGATGATATTGAATATATCCATAGTATCAGATAGCATGGACATGAAGGGGAAAATAAAGTCAAAATAAGGATAGAGAGTGATAGAGAACATAACTTCATGTATATGTATGAACCGAGAATGAGTTATACTTACATTTAATGAATACAATTTTTAGTATTTAAAATTAAGATATTTTCCATATTAATTGATTATTATTTTTGGTATTTAATTATTTGATTCATTTATGTAAGGATACAAATATTAAAGGAAATAGAGAAAAAAAGATCAACATTTTCTTTGTGAGAAGGCTTTCCACGACATGGGGTGTCTAAGGGATGAAGGGGGAGGGGATTATTTGGGCCTATGAATAGAGGGTTAGGGGGAATGATTCATGAATCATATATCTAGATTAGTAGGAGGTGTTACTAATGGGTTCAGAGGCTCATGCTGCTATTATTAGAATATGGTTTTTATTTTCCTACCCACTTATGGATATATTAAGGGGGCAGACTTTGTAAAAAGAAATTAAAACGAAGAGGGATTGATTGTATTGAGGTATTTTATGTTTGAATGAAATTATTTTGGGTCTTTGTTGAATACCAAAATTATCAAATAACTTATTTTTATATTCATGAATGACCATTGTGTGATGGGAGTGGGAGTGGGCCGGCTTCATTGTTGGATACCTCGTTTTGGTGCGGCGTCGATCGGTGTTGGATCTGGTTGGATCAACTTCGGTTTTGGTCCGAAGGCGACTGATTCGAGCCCTTCAGCCTCAGGATCTCACTTTGGATCTGGTATGTTTGAAGCCAGATCTGTTATTATTGTGCCTTTGAGTTTTCAGATCTGTGTCGACGTGCAACAACCTCGGTGTTCCTGGATTCGGGGTTTCGGTTCGGTGTCGAGTTTGCTCTGCTTGGATTCGGTTTCTCCCCGTGTCCTTGGGCGCTTCATGTCGACTGTCTTGGTGTTGGATACGGAGTGTCTTTGGCTTCGGGATCTCACCGCGGCTTCAGAGTTCTCTTTGATTCCGGTGTGCTCACCATCGGCCTCGATGGTTGTTAGTTCTGTTGCGGCTTCTGGCATCATCTCCAGTGTGCGCAGCGTCTGCCACGATGACCTTCCGACTCCGATTCTTCTGCTTGGCTTCATCCTGTCTCGTCGTCGGCCTGGCGTGCAGCGGTGTGTTTGAGGTCGGATCCAGGGGCTTGGAGGGAGGGGGCCTTGTGTTATGGTTTTATTGAGTTGATTTGGTTTGGTGGGATGTTTGGTTTGTTGGAACGGTTTGATTTGATCTTCTTGGGTCAGAATTTGATACTAATGTTGGTGTTGGTGAGGCTGGTGTGACTGGCTGTGATTATACGGAGTTGGGGTGTGGCATCAGCTCTGCTTGGACTTCCTTGATCTGGATTCTTCGTTGCATTTTGTGGATGTGTTCTTGGACCATCTCACGTTGCTGGAAGGTTTGGGTGAACTCTGATCGGAGTTTACCACCGGGTTGGTGGTTTTGGGGCTGATGTCAATGGTCGCATTGGCGGCATTCAAGGAGTCCAGTTTGGAGGTTTTTTCAAGCTCTTCTGATGTTCATACACCCAGGTCCTTGATTTGAATGACTGTATGGTTTGTTTTTTGGTTTGTGGAATGAGTTGATTTGCTTTTTGATGTTTGAACATTGTAAGTCGCGAAGTCATGTAGGGTTTTCCACTTTTCCTCAAAAGTATTTGTTGGTTTCTCACTTTTTCCTCAAAAGTGTTTAGATAATAAAAAAAATGAATTTTTAGTATCAATTATGAAAAATCATGTTTTTTATTTCTTCATTTTTTTCTTTTCTTCATCATGAACCTATATTTTAAATTGCTAAGAGTTTTTTATCTTTATTGAACTTCAAAAAAAACCTTCATAATTTTCTATTAAATTAATTATTTTAAATTTATTTTCTATCATTGTTTAGGTCCTTAATATGAAATTATTACTTTCACCAACCCTATCTCTGAGGGTTCAACCTCAGACTTGCACTTCCTATACTACTCTATAATTTAGTGATTTTTTTGTTTTGTGTTTTGAAATTTATGAATTTGGTATCTCTATGGGAATTAATGATTCCCCATATACTATCAAATTTTTAGTTCTATTTACAAGGATAAGTGTGGATAAATATTTTAATTTAATAATTTTTAAAAAGTTTTTTCTCACCTCCTACTATTCACCGATTTTAGTCTAGGATTTTTATTTATTATTTTTATCACTTTTATGCACTTAGGTATCTCTAGTTGTGATATAAGGGATACAAATCCTTTTTAATACCAAATACAGAATCAACTTACTTTTGAAACATCAAAATAAATAACTTTAAATGATTAAAATTATGAACAATCAATCAAAAAAGTTATTGCAACTATACTCGAGTGAGGAAAAAGCATCACCCAATGACCTGTAAGTAGATTTCAAATAGATGTGTTAAGGGAATCAATGTACAGACAATGAAGCTGAGGTAAAACTTATTTTTGAATCTAAATTTATTTATTTGGAAGACACCCTCAACACTATATGTTTTTATAAAGAATATAAATGAGATATTGTTGGTAAAATCGAGTGGGATAATAAATTTCTTAAAGGAAAACTACAAGAAGAAGAAAAAGAAGAAAAAGGGACATTTTCTGTTGAGTTATTACATAGATTCCTTGAATAATTGGAATTGTAACATGATGAATAAGAGTAAGAGAAGATAAATATATCATATTTTTAATAAAATTTATTGATGATATAGATAATTTCATGAAGATTAATAAGTAGCTACAATCTTCACTGATTATGTTAAAGAAAAATAAGTAACAACAAAAGGAGAAGTTGAGGAGAAAGCTTCCAAACATAAAGTGATCATTGTAGAAGTGGAACACATGTAACCAGTAGTTAAAAAAGAAGAATCTCAAAATTTTTGGATAGATTCTGAATTATTTATAATTACCTTCAAGAAATCTAGACTTTGGTCACCTCACCTAAATTTCGCACTAAATTCAATAAAGGAGAGATGAGATGATCCATATGTGGTCAAAATTTAGAATTGGGTTAACCCAAGATAGTTATATTTGTATCATATTATGATCAGCTAAACTAGTTAAGATTGAGCTAAACAACCGTAAAAGGAATAGAATCCTTATAGAGAAAACTCTAGTTTTTATCGCTTTCTAGGACTTTATATTTATTTATTTCTAGGAATTAAGAATTTAGTTTCAATTTTAAGTGTCCAAAGGATCGTGTTGTCACACTAAGGGGGGGGGGGGGGGTGAATCACATGTGACTTGTTTTTACTAAATTATTTTCTTTTATTAAACCCCATTTTAAACCTCTATCACCTGTTAGGATGAGTAGATCCTATATGCAATGCAGAATGTAAATGAAACATAGCACACAATATTTTTACAAGGTTTGGTACTAAGACATACATCCATGCTGCAACCATTGATTACCCCAGGTTATAGATTCTTCACTATATCTAGATGTCTAAAACTAGGGAAAGTCCCATTCCCATCAACACTGAGTCCCACAGTGTTCCACTCAAGAGTCCCACCAGAGCTTAAAATTTCCCACCTACACCAGTGACTGCTAAGTCCCATAGGAGGATCTTTATACTACATCTTCCAGTGTTACTAGCATCCCATTAGCCTACTACAGAGTCCCACTGGAGACTTCCACTGCTTTAGAGTCCCACTGAAGACTTCAAAATCTTGAGTCCCATAATATTTCATCCACCGTTAGGATGATTGTATAATCTTTCTACACGATCTTGATGGATCAAACTAGCCCGTGTACAATTCAAGAACCATTACACTGATGCTATTGTTGCTCAATAAATTATGATCACTTATAGATGGTCAGCTACCTCAGTATAACACTAATTGGGAAATTAATTCTTATACTGACGACCTAGAACTACTAAGCACTGAAAACTCAGATACACAAATATTTTGAAACATTGATAGAATAATTGCTCCAACTTCAGTATCAAAACTCTGCACACTGATTATGAAGCATATATTCCAAGTGCATTTTTCAGGCTTCATGCATGAAAAAAATGCATGGATGTCTCACTATATGTATGCATTATTTTAAGTGCATGAAAACTGCCTCAAATTAATGAATTTGTATGTACATGTATGAATTTATTTCATGCACAACCTAACACACACAATGTTCACTCGGTTATTTTCCAACAACACACAATATACACTTTTTATTTTATTCACACTCACTGTCCACACCTTTGATATTCAAGACATGTATTTTTATGGACATTTTTATATACTGTTTAATGATTTTATCAATGTGGGTGACCTTCACAATGCTTACACATCTTGTGCACTCACTTTGAACACACTGACCATGTGCACAATATTCATGCATATACAACCTACATAAAACCTTTCTTCTTCATGGAAACCCATTTATTTATGTGCACAAATGAAACATTCATAGTACAACTTTATTCTTTCATAAATATTCAATATATTTACACAACAGTAAGGAACACTATAAGAAATATTCTCCTTTACAATATACTGATCTTCTTCATACTTTCATGCATATCAACTATAAAATTTAAAAGTATAGTATGCATGAAATTGATTGATTATTTTGTACAAGTATGACACATAAAATATCCTTTGTTTAAATGTTCAATGATATTCAATGAACATGATCTTGGTTCATCACACAATCCATAAAGATTTTAAGTTCCACTATATGTTTTTGGAACTTCTTTCTTCATGAATCACTATGAGTATGCAATGCACATATCATTTACTTGTGGGATTATTTACTTTACGCAAACAAATATATTGTATAACTCAACCTTACATGATCCAGAGAAGGTCACAGAACTAAAAATTGAACCTCTCAAAATCTCAACAGAAAATCTGAACCCCTTAGGTGGTATTTATAGGCAATGAAGATAGACTTCAAACCTTCAAAAAAATTCAATAATCACGGAATAATTTCCTCATATTGAGATTTTAACATCGTGGCTTGGAGTACCTGATTGAGAGAATATTATTGAATAGAATCATTGAAGAAGACAACCTAGTGAGGTCAAATGGACAGTCCAGATGAATCTTGGATAGATCGGATGATTGTGGAGCTTAGTGAGTGATCCAATGGTCCAGATATTTCAATCAATTTATCCAACATCTATAATGAATTCCTTGTTAAAAAATGACCCCACATCAAAATGCCTTCAATTATGGCTCTCCCTTATAATACAAACCAAGCCATTATTTTCTCAGAATTCTCCTCCTCCCCCCTCAGTACCACCTCGTACCAGTTATCTTATGAGCGTGCTCCTACACCCACCTCCACTGTCATGCCTCCCCACACGGTGGTGCTTTACCACTCCTATACCTCTCATAGGCATGCCCAAGAACACTTCCTTGACTACAAATGACTTATACTGGCTGGATTTGTGGTAAATATTGACAGCCCACTATGGTGTGGTGTGAAACTTCCCCTTAGATGGCTAGTGTCTAGGTCTATATTTTTTTATAAAGACCATTAAAAGGATTTCCAAAATCCATATACAAAGACAACCAACTCAAACTAAACCACCACAAACCTCTCAAAAACTCTCGAGTGAAAATCCAACCAATTCAGAACTCCACCCATTCTAAAAACCCTCACGAATTTTTTTATGGACCTTACTAGAATCTAAAACATTTTTGTAAAAAATTTGCATCCACATTCACACATGTATTAGGAACAAAATACCATCTCTATAATCATCTAATTTAAAACTCATTGAATTTTCATCTTCTTAACTAATTAATAACACTTCAAATTCACCAAATCACTTGACCACTTCAATAACCCCTTTGGATTTATTTTCAATATAAAGTAAATTACATATTACCCCCCTTATTAGAAATAAATCCAAATATAAAACCATGGGAAGGAATTATAATATTCAGAATTCAATTTCTAAGAATATCTTCTTCTCTTATTACAATTATTGTTTGAGTTACTTTTGAGAAGGATGGAATCACAAATAGATTAGTAAAGATATAAAAATAATTATCTCTAAGTGTATATGAGCAATGATCTATTCATAAAACAAGAGTGATAAAATTTAACATCAATGTTGTCATTAAACTTTCAGTATGTGATACCAATCACTAAAACCTCTTATCAGGGGTTGTTAAAATAATTTCCAATAATTATCCTGAATACATATCAAAAAAAATATTAGAAACATTCAAGTTTAAGAATTTATTCCCCCATTTTACAATAAGTAATATATCACTACTAAATTTTTAAAAGTGATGAATTTTTATCACATGAAATGGGAGAATGTAATCAACATACATCGAAGATGAAAAACATCATTTTCCAAACATTTTTTTAGAATTAACATATTCATACCTCACCAAAACTTCTAGTATTCATAATATATCAATTGAAATAGATATATCTAATAGTTTATTTTCTATACTCCCCCTCAAGATATGCACTCAAAAAATTCTTCATAATGATTCACTTTTATCAAGAATAAATTCCATGCATCTTTTAAGATTGTTTGAGATGTTGCAAAGAGACAACATGATACTAATATTCTTCCACGATAAACATATTTTTAGCTGTAATATATTCAAAAAATTTATAAATTCGTGTCTCCTTTGAATATATTCTTCACCTTTATTCCCTTTACGAAAAACAAACACAAAAAATAAGGGAATAAGGTGGTTCTTCAAGGCTGCTTAGTTAGAGAAACATGGGTGAGAGTTTCTTCTCAACCTATCAATCTTCTTAGATGAAAAAAAATATTCATATTTTCTAGCAATGAAATTTCATTTCTCTCTATTTTCTCTATTTTTATTTCCTATTAAAACTGTTTTGGACATATGATCAAACATTCTTTAGGAACATGCTTAGTCTTTACTTTCTATTTAGACTTATTCTTCCCAACATTTGAAGTCACAGATGATTTTCCATTCTACTTCAATAATTATTTTTGACCAGATACAAATTTCAATTTTTTTACTTGAATGTTTAGACATGTTTTAATTTTCACACAAAACTTTATAATTAAACAAGTTACCACTTTTAGGAAACTTTTAATATTTTTCATCAGTAATGTCATTCACAAAATCAATCTTATTATTTCTCTTATGGGATGATTCTTTCTTTGATTCCATATTGCTTCATTTTGTATGAATATTCATGGCCAATTTACAATGGTCCATGATGTGACCTTTGTCACCAAAATATAAAAATCATTTCTTTGGTGAGACACTCTTCACATCATTTTTCACAAACTTCTTTGGAGTTGTTTTTTTAACAAATTTATTCTTTTATTGACAACCCAAGGATAACCAGTAATCATCATCTATTACTTTCTTCATTTTATATAGTTCTTATATTCACATAAACAAATGATTAGTGCATGATTGGTACACACTAGAACTCATCATAATAGTGACCACTTATGTTGCAACAATCACATAAATTTTCAAAGTAATCATATTCATTATCGATAAAATAATTCTCTATCTATGAATTATGATTTGGTTGTGCTGGTTTATATTTATCTTCAAATTTTCTCCCCCTAAATTCAAGAATTCTATAAATTTCATACAATGAAATATTTTTCCAAAAATTAGTTTCCTAATACCCAAAATTCCAATAGTACCAACAGTAGAAAATAAATATTGATTTATTATTTTGTCATACATTCTGTCTATATTTAAAATTTTGGTGCTTATGGGTATCAAATTTCTTATTCTGTACTTTTATTGGGGAAAAAAATTTCCACATTTCTTCACATCCATCTTTGAATATGTTGTGTATTCCTGAGTATTTTTCTTCACCCATGTTTTTATATATTTAAATTTTAAATCTACACTAATTAATAAAACAACATTAGTACACACATATTTATCAGGATAAAGGGTTACCTTTTTCAATGAGCTAACAATATATTTATCTTTAGATAATTTCAAGCTATTATTTCCACTAGTTTGATTCTTATCAGAAATAGGACTCTTATCAGATGAATCCTTGGAAATACTTCTTTTCATAGCAACTAGGGAAGCCTCAACTTGTGTCACTTCCATAGTTCTCAATTTTACTTCTAGTTCATGACACTTTAATTTGAGAGAAATTTTCTCATCTTCAACTGATTTCATGTCTTCTTTCAATTGAATATTATTCTTTTGAATCTCATCTTCATGCATCTGATTTGCCTTTAATAAAAAATTTTCAAGCTTCTTGATTATTTCTTCTTTATTATTCAGCTAAGCATCTTTGACATTCATACATATACTATATATCTTTTCAATTTCATGGATAAATTTTTTAAAAAAAATTTCAAAAATTTATTTCTCATAAAAGTTACTTTCCAATTCTTCAATAGATTCAATATATCATTCTTTGAAAAGATATATTGTCGCTTCCTTTGCTTTCAAAAGTCTTTTGAGAGTGTTGGAAATGATAACCTTTTTAGTAAATGATTCTTACATTACATCTACCTCTTCTTCTAGCTATAATTTTCATCCCAAAGTTCCTTGAAAACTTTGGTTATACATATGACTACTTCTTTGGGAAGTTTCTTTAGATGATTTTTGATTTTAGAATTAAACACATCATCATCACCATTTGTAATTGATTTTTCAACTAATTTCACTGAAAAATTTACACTTTGAGTGCCTTTAGATACTATTTGAATTTAATTTATATTTGAATTCTTATTCAGCTTCTTTTCCACTATTTTCTACCTATTTTCTCTAATTTTACTGAAAGATCAACATTTCTGACATCAGGAGTAGAGATAGGGTTTTCCATTTGAAGATCTTCTGAAATTTCTTCCGACTCAAATATGCACTTCATATACTTCTAATATAAACCACTGGAAAATAGAGTAGATCCAAATAGTGGTGGCCTTCCCTATGATACCAATTTAAGTGTCCAAAGGATCGTGTAGTCACACTGATAGGGGGATAAATCACATGTGAATTGTTTTTACTAAATTATTTTATTTTCATAAACCACATTCTAAACCTCTGTCACTAGTTAGGATGAGTAGATAATTTATGTAATGCATAATGTAAATAAAACATAGCACACAATATTTTTACAAGGTTCAGTACTATTACCTATGTCTTTGCTATAACCGCTGATTACCCCTGGTTACAGATTCATCACTATATGCAGATGGTTACAACCAGGGAAATTCCCATTCCTATCAACACTGAGTCCCATAATGTTCCACTCTAGTGTCCCACTAGATTTTACAAGTTCCCACCTATACTAGTGACTCCTATGTTATGACAACCCTGCTTTTATTACATACTTAAACATGATTTATTACATAAAACTTCACTTGATACAGTAAAGAAGATCGAGAGGTTTAGTGTCTTTGGGGCTTAGGATCATTACATAAAAACTTAAAACATGAAATACAACATCTTTATTGAAAACTTCCTTTACATGACCACTACATTCCCTCGTACTTAGCATTTCATGGGATAACCTGAGGACATGCATAAGAAAAGGGTGAGCTATAAAGCCCAGTAAGGGAGTACACTGGAATAACATGAGGAGTACAACACATGTTAGGAAATAAGAATATCAATAGAGAATAAGAGAAACATGAACATAAAGTCAAGATAAAGCATGATAATCATAACATGGAAATGTGGCAACAACACTTAACATGGAATTAACATGAGCCAAGGCTCATTGCACATGGAGCATGAGTAAATTCTCATTGCACATGAAGCATGAGTAAAACCTCATTGAACTTGAATTAGCATGAGTAAACAATAATTGAACATGACATATCATGATACTATACTTTACCCAATGCATTAGAGCGCTATAAGGGTGCACCCTTCTTAAACATTTCATTTCATGCATAAGTGTGCCACATGGATCATAAAACATTGATTATTGAAACATAATCATTTATTCCATGATAAAGGAATGTGGAATTCATACATGAAACTTTATAATCAATAATTGAATGTTCACAAAGGTGAATACCCTTTATGGAGAAATGGGCATGGTATTCACTACACAATGACATTGGCTTAGAAAATCGGTGCGATTTTGGCAACGTAACGACGTGACATAAGAATTCATAAAAACAATTGATGAGAGGGAAAGGGGTTCCTCATCATATTTAAATATAATGGAAAGTAATGAGATCATATAGATACATGTACCAAAATTTTAATGGCATTTAGATTCATGATACAAAAGTATTGCTTGAATGTAAAAGAGGAGAGAGAAGTTCCTTTCGGAATTTCGGCATAGTAACGGGTGTACATGGGAGGCATTTAATGAGAGAGAAAGGGGTCTCCCATCATTCAAAAATAAAGAGGTAAGTATGATGGAGGTGCGAAACCATACCCCAACATTCATAATTGAAATTAAAAGGGAAAAATCACTTAAAGAAAATTGGACAAAAATGAGAAAGGAAGAAAAACCCTTACTTGGAAGTGTGCTTCCAAAGGCTAGAGAGAGGATTCTTGGGAGATTGGGAAATCTTGGGAGGATTATAGAGAGAGTAAGGCAGAGTTTGGATGAACTAAAAAGGATTTGAGTGAAGAGGAAGTGGGAGCTTGGGTGGGTTTATATAGGAAAGGTGAGGGAATTCATTATTATTTAGGTTTGGGACCCCTTATATTAAATTAATCCAAACCACAAACCATACCATGGTTTTTGCCCATGGTTTTTGGAAAAGAGAAGAGGAAAACAATATTTTATAAGGCCAAAGTCAGAACTTCTTAAAATATTAGGGTTGGTTATGTGGAGGTGAGTCACACTCCCATGGAAATTAATTTAAAAAGACAAGGTGTTTAATAAGTCTTGAGGGGTCCATTAATGCTTTGAAAAGTAAGTCAAACAAACCCAAAATCACATTATTTAAATGGTAAAAAATATATTGGCCGAAAATAAAGATTATAGTATTTTATTACATCACTATTGGGTCATCATGATGTCATAAAACACATTATATATTTAAAGGATATTTAATTTTTACCCAAAAATTTGACTGTCTCAGAAAATTATGAAAAATTCACCGCTGGATAATTTCAACGTCCTGATTCCAGAAATAACATTTATTTTATCTAAATAATTTTCTAAATATGTTAATTTTCACTTTTAAAATAAAAACTGATATTTATTGAAAATTCACGGGTTTTGACAAAAATGGATTTCAAACCTTAATAAAAATTATAATTGCATTCATAAAATTATAATATCATTTAATAAAAATTAATTTAATAATAATAATAATATTTTATTAAAATATTATTTAATTCAAAAATCCATTAATTTAATAAAATCAATTTCTTAATTAAATAATAAATAAAAACCCCATTTGTACTTTAAAAACTATTTACAATGTATCAATAATGAATAGAAACTATATTCATTGTTATATAAAAAAATAATGTACATGAACATAGTACTATTTATTTGTTACATAACCCCTTAAAACAACCGCATAAGACCTAAGGGTAAGGTGTGCGATGGTGACAGACTCTTGGAGTGGCTCAGATAACATCGCTCGAGTGGTAATTTATATCAACTTCCACTTCTCCCGTAGACGGTCCGATTCAAGCTTGACATGATGAAGCTCAGCTTGGTCTTGGTCAAGAGCGAAGCCCAAGGATGCCACCTCTTTTCCAAGCTCCGACAAATGGGCTTCATATGGGGAAATTCTACTGGATGAGGCCATCGCTTCCTTTGTCTGAGTAAATTGGATTTGTTAAAGTCCTATATTTATACTAATCATGTGATCACTGTTCAACGACTATATTAGCAATGGTCAAAATTCTTATCATAAAACCAAAGAAGTTGAAATTTTATATAAACATAAAGTGACATTTAATTATATCAAGAGAGATTTCCATTAATGAAACTTTGAGTCATTAGAATATTCCCCCCTTAAGAAATTTCTCCCTCGAAATTTTCCTTTTCCCGCACTAAAACAGATGTGGGTAACTCAGCTTCATCATTTCCACCGATTCCCAAGTCGCTTCTTCAAACTTGTGGTTTCTCCATAACACCTTGACGAGTGGCATTTTCTTATTTCGTAGAACTTTTTCTCTACGATCTAAGATCTTCACTGGTTGCTCCTCATAAGAAAGATCATCTTCCAATTGTACCACCTCAGAAGAGAGTACATGTGAAGGGTCCAGTATGTACTTCCTTAAGAGGGATACATGAAAGACATCGTGTACATTGGTCATAGTAGGTGGAAGTTCTAGTCGATAGGCCACCACCCCGACACGATCAAGAATCTTGAAGGGGCCGATGTACCTTGGACTTAACTTCCCTTTCTTTCCAAACCTCATGACCATCTTTCACAGAGATATGCGTAGAAAAACCATGTCTCCAACTTTAAACTCAAGGTATCATCGACGATTATCTACATAACTCTTCTGTCGACTCTAGGCTGCCTTGATATGCTGCTGAATGGTTTTAACCTTCTCCACCATTTCCTCAACCATTTCTGGTCCAAGCAGCTTACGTTCACCGACCTCATCCCAACATGCCGGTGTTCTGCACCTTTTCCCATACAGGGCTTCATATGGTGCCATTTGGATGCTTGAGTGGAAACTGTTATTATAAGAGAACTCAACTAGATTAAGAAGTTGATCCCATCCTACTTTAAAGTCCATTGAGCATGCTCTCAACATGTCCTCAAGTGTTTGGATAGTCCGCTCAGATTGGCCATCAGTTTGAGGATGATAGGCCGTACTGAAGTTCAGTTCAGTATTTAGAGCATGTTGAAGACTCTTCCAAAACTTAGAGGTGAATCTTGGATCTCGGCCAGACACAATAGATAGTGGTAGACCATGCAACCTTACCACTTCCCTGATATATATCTATGCCAGTTGATCCAATGAGAAATCCTCCTGAATAGCAATGAAGTGTGCAGTCTTTGTAAGACGATTCACAAAAACCCAGATTGCATTGTGGCCTTTGAATGTCCTCGGAAGTCCGGTGACAAAGTCCATGGTGATGTTCTCCAATTTCTATTCTGGTATGGGCAATGGTTGCATCATCCCCTTAGACTTCTGCCTCTCTACCTTCACTTTCTGGCACACCAGGCACTTTGATGTATATTTAGCGATATCCTTTTTCATATTATCCCACCAAAAGTTTTCTCAGAGATCTCGATACATCTTTGTGCTCCCTGGATGAATAGAGAAATTTGAACTATGTGCATCATCCAAAAGTTCCTTCTTCAGCTCCAGACTTGATGGAACACATAGTCTTTTCCCAAACCGCACAATTCCTTCTTCATTAACATTAAACTCTGAGGATTTCCCTTTTTCGATAGCTTCCACTTTTTCTTGAATTCCCACATCATACTTTTTAGCATCCTTTAACCTTTCCAAAAGAGATGGTTGATAAATCATTTGTGAAAGTATTGATGATGTTCCCTTCTCTATGATTCCCATGTCCATATTCATCAAGTCTAAAAAGATTGGATCCTTCTCAATTCTCATCGTTGATAGAATCGCTGGATCCTTTCTACTTAGGGAATCTACCACCTTGTTTGCTTTCCCAGGGTGGTAATGTTTTGAATAGTCATAATCATTGATGAGATCTACCCATATTCTCTGGTGCATATTAAGCTCTTTCTGTGTGAATATATATTTAAGACTCCTGTGGTCAGTATATATCTCACATTTCTCTCCATAAAGATAATGCCGCCAGATTTTCATGGCAAAGATCACCGCCACCAACTCCAGATCATGCGTTGTATAGTTTTGCTCATGGATTTTCAACTTCCTTGAAGCATAGGATATAACTTTATCATTCTGCATCAGCACACAACCCAAGACCTTCTTCGAAGCATCACTGAATACCACAAAAATTTCCCCACTTGTGGGTAAAGTGAGCACGGGCGCAGTGATAAGCCTCATTTTCAACTCCTTGAAGCTTTATTCACATTCATCACTCCAAGAAAACTTTACTCCCTTTTGAGTTATCTTGGTAAGAGGGTTGGAAAACTATGAGAAATTTCTCACAAATCATTGATAATATCCAGCTAACCCCAAGAAGCTACGGATATCCGTTACCAATGTTTGCCTCTGCCATCCCTCAATTGCATCTGTTCTGGAGGGATCCACAGATATCCCATTGCTTGTGATGATATGGACCAAGAATGAGACTTCTTTCAACCAGAACTCACACTTTCTGTACTTTGCATAGAGCTTCTCCTTGCATAAAGTCTCCAGTACAGTTCTTAAATGCTCCTCATGCTCCTCCTTGGTTTTGGAGTATATTAGAATATCATCTATAAAGACTACCAAAAATTTGTCTAGATAATCTCTAAAGACTCTATTCATTAAGTCCATGAAGATTTCTGGAGCATTAACGAGTCCTAAAGGCATTACTATGAATTCATAGTGCCCGTATCTTGTGCGAAAAGTAGTCTTGGGGATATCTTCCTTCTTCACCCTTACTTGATAATATCCTGCCCGCAAGTCCACCTTGGAGAAGTATTGTGCTCCACACAGCTGATCGAACAAGTCAACAATTCTTGGGAGAGGATACTTGTTCTTTATCGTGATTTTGTTAAGTTCATGATAATCGATGCAAAGCCGCATTGACCCATCCTTCTTCTTGACGAAGAGGACTGGTTCACCCCATGGTGAAGCACTTGGGCGTATAAACCCTTTATCCAGATTCTCCTGTAGTTGTTTCTTTAGCTCTTCAAGCTCTACAACAACCATTCTATATGGATTCTTGGATATTGGTAAAGCCTCGGGTATAAGTTCAATTGAGAATTCAACATCTCTTCTAGGAGGAAGACCAGGCAGTTCCTTGGGAAACACTTCTGCGAATTCCCTCATAATAGGAATTTCTTCAAGGATGGTTTCTTCCTTGGACTCAATCATCTGAGCCAGATACGCGTGATCATAGGGCAGTAATATCCATGCTTGAGATGATGGATCTAAAGGAGATTCATCTTCCTTCTTACACTTGTAAAGAATCGGGGGTTGATTCTCCATATGGAGTGTGATTTCCCTCTACTGAGAATTTATGTTGGCTCTATATAAGGAAAGCCAATACATGCCAAGAATTGAATCAAATTCAACCAGAGGGAGTATAACGAGGTTCATCGGGAAATTCAATCCACAGATTATAATAGGGAAGGACTTATATTCATGGGATGCATTGATTTCCCCATTTTTCGTACTCGCCGACATCTTCACTTCCATGATTTTTGGTGGTGCTGGGATTGTTCTACTAAGCTTTTGAGATATAAAAGAATGCATAGAACCTGAATAAAAAATCATGTTAACTATTCTTGAATGAATAACTAGCGTACCTGTCACCACTTCTTTGTCGGGGTTCACTTCGGTAGAAGCGACGGCAAAAGCTCTTCCTTTCTGCCTTGGAGGTTGTTGGTTGCCTCCGAAAACCCTTGGATTAGGGCACTGATTTGCAAAATGACCCGGTTCTTTGCATTTGTAGCATTGAACAACATGTTGAAGTTCGAACGGAGCGTTCCTCTCCTCTGTATCAACCGTGGGTCTTTCTTGCCGATAGTTAACAGCTAGGTGCCCTTCTCTTCTACACCTGAAGCATTTTCTTGTCCCCTTAAGGCAATTTCCAGGGTGCTTCTTTCCGCACTTTTGGAAAGTGGGGTGCTGGATCTTCTTAGCACCGTTGGATTTATCCATCGGACCACCAGCATTGAAGTCCACCTTACGCTTATTGTCCCCATAATACCCCTGTGATTCCACAATATCCATTTCGACCTTGAGGGCACATCATACAATTTCCTCATAGCTGTCGAAGTCATGGATCGCCAATGCTTTCCATGGGCTAGGCTTCAGCCCAGCAAAGAAGCGGTCAACTTTGCATTCGGGGGTAACGACAAAGCCGGAAGCGTATCGTGCAAGCCTTGTGAAGTTTTCCTCGTACTCTCCAACATATTCTTCATCTTTTTTCTTGAGGGAAAGGAAGTCCCTTTCCATCTTAAGCTGGAGGGTGTGCGGAAAATATTTATCGAAAAACATATTCCAGAAATCCTTCCATTCCAATGCCTCGATCTCCTCCCTAGTCTTCACATTTTTGATAAATAGCCACCATTGATCAGCTTCACCCTCCATACAATAATCAGCCAGGAGAACCTTCTCTTGTTCAGAACATTAAAGGATGGAGAAGATCTTTTTAATGGAGTTGATCCATTGTTTAGCGATCTTGGGATCGGATGATCCACTAAAAGTAGGAGGACTTTGCCTCATGAAGCTCTCGATAGAGACTTGTTATTTATTAGGGGGGGGGGGTTGAAAGTTCCTCTTGACCCGTGTTTCTATTCAAAACTTGAGTAAGTTGAGAGAGAAGCATGACAAAGTTTGCGATTCCTGCTCCCATTGGATTGGGCATCTCATAAGTACAGTCATCACACTGATCTTCACAACGGTTGTTAGCCCGAGTCCTCCTATTACCGACCATTGACTGGAATAAAAGGAATGTTAGGGGTAACACATAAAGGGTAATCCAAAGACAGAAGTTGATGACTTATAAATAAACTTTTATTTCCTTAACTCATGAGTCTATAGGCTTCAATCTAGGCTTTTCATGATCTACTTTCTAACATATATTCTTAGGGGAATTTTTTTTATTCCCTTAATAAGGTTCCATACTAAGCTTGTGAATTTACCAAAGCATATCCCCCAGGAGTGTCATAACCAAGAGTGCAGCAAGACCCATTGTCGTGCACCAGTTCCCGCTTGAGTCTAGCTCAAAGCAGTGTTTTCGGGTTTTACCCCTAGGATACATCTGTGCCAGAGCCGCCGCTACCTGTTCGTATCCAGACAGGGATGTATTTTCTTGACAACCCACTTAATCAATACTCACCAAAACTTAGGGATGTATTCATTGTACTTAGTCTTGTATCTAAGGCTTTACTAGGGTTTTCTAATCCTAATCCCAAAAATAACTATACCTATCCTCTGATACCAATTATGAAAACCCTACTTTTATTACAAACTTAAACATGATTTATTACATAAAACTTCACTTGATACAACAAAGAAGATCGAAAGGTTTAGTGTATTTGTGGCTTAGGATCATTACATAAAAACTTAAAACATGAAATACAACATCTTTATTGAAAACTTCCTTTACATGACCACTACATTCCCTTATACTTAGCATTGCATGGGATAACCTGAGGACATGCATAAGAAAAGGGTGAGCTATAAAGCCCAATAAGGGAGTACACATGGAATAACATGAGGAGTAAAATAAATGTTAGACAATAGGCATATCAATAGAGAATAAGATAAACATGAACATAAAGGCAAGATAAATCATGATAATCATAACATGGAAATGTGGCAATAACACTTAACATGGAATTAGCATGAGCCAAGGCTCATTGCACATGGAGCATGAGTAAATTCTCATTGCACATGAAGCACGAGTAAACCCTCGTTGCACTTTAATTAGCATGAGTAAACACTCATTGCACATGACGTATCATGATACTATAGTTTACTCAATGCATTGGAGCGCTATAAGGGTGCACCCTTCTTAAACATTTCATTTCATGCATAAGTGTGCCACATAGATCACAAAACATTGATTCTTCAAACATAATCATTTATTCCATGATAAAGGAATGTGGAATTCATACATGAAACTTTATAATCAATAAGTGAATGTGCATAAAGGTTAATACCCTTAATGGAGAAATGGGCATGGTATTCACTACACAATGGCATTGGCTTAGAAAATCGGTGCGATTTCAGCATCGTAACGACGTGACATAAGAATTCATAAAAATGGTTGATGAGAGGGAAAGGGGTTCCTCATCATATTTACATATAATGTACAGTAAAGAGTTCATATAGATACATGTCCCAACAATTTTAATGACATTTAGATTCATGATGCAAAATTATTGCTTGAATGTAAAAGAGGAGAGAGAAGTTCCTTTCGGAATTTCAGCATAGTAACGAGTGTACATGGGAGGAATTTAATGAGAGATAAAGGGGTATCCAATCATTCAAACATAAAGAGTGAAGTATTAGGGAGGTTAGAAACCATACCCCAACATTCATAATTGAAATTAAAATGGAAAAACCACTTAAAGAAAATTGGACAAAAATGAGAAAGGAAGAAAAACCCTTACTTGGAAGTGTGCTTCCAAAGGCTAGAGAGAGGCTTGTGAGAGGCTTCTTGGGAGCTTGGGGAACCTTGGGAGGATTCTAGAGAGAGTATGTCAGAGGTTGGACGAACTCCAAAGGCTTTTAGTGAGAAGGAAGTGGGACCTTGGGTGGGTTTATATAGAAAAGGTGAGGGAATTCTTTATTATTCAGTTTTGGGGCCCCTTATATTAAATTAATCCAAACCACAAACCATACCATGGTTTTTGCCCATGTTTTTTGGAAAAGAGAAGTGGAAAAAAATATTTTATAAGGCCAAAGTCTGAACTTCTTAAAATATTAGGGTTGGTTATGTGGAGGTGAGTCACACTCCCATGGAAATTAATTTAAAAAGACAAGGTGTTTAATAAGTCTTGAGGGGTCCATTAATGCTTTGAAAAGTAAGTCAAAAAAACCAAAAATCAAATTATTTTAATGGTAAAACATATATTGGCCGAACATAAAGATTATATTATTTTATTACATCACTATTGGGTCATTATGATGTCATAAAACACATTATATATTTAAACGATATTTAATTTTTCCCCAAAAATTTGACTGTCTCAGAAAATTATGAAAAATTCACCGTTGGATAATTTCGACATCCTGGTTCTAGAAATAAAATTTATTTTATCTAAATAATTTTCTAAATATGTTAATTTTCACTTTTAAAATAAAAACCGATATTTATCGAAAATTCATGGGTTTTGACAGAAATGGATTTCAAACCTTAATAAAAATTATAATTGCATTCATAAAATTATAAGATCATTTAATAAAAATTAATTTAATAATAATAATAATATTTTATTAAAATAATATTTAATTAAAAAATCCCTTTATTTAATAAAATATATTTCTTAATTAAATAATAACTAAAAACACCATTTGTACTTTAAAAACTATTTACAATGTATCAATAATGACTAGAAATTATATTCATTGTTATATACAAAAATAATGTACATGAACATAGTACAATTTATTTGTTACATAACCCCTTAAAACAGCTGCATAAGACCTAAGGGTAAGGTGTGCGATGGTGACAGACTCTTGGGGTGGCGCGGATAACATCGCTCGAGTGGTAATTTCTATCAACTTCCACTTCTATCGTAGACGGTCCCGTTCGAGTTTGGCCTGATGAAGCTCAGCTTGGGCTTGGTCAAGAGCGAAGCCCAAGGATGCCACCTATTTTCCAAGCTCCAACAAATGGGCTTTGTATGGGGCAATTCTACTGGATGAGGCCATCGCTTCCTTTGTCTGAGTAAATTGGATTTGTTAAAGTCCTATATTTATACTAATCATGTGATCAATATTCAACGACTATATTAGCAACGGTCAAAATTCTTATCATAAAACCAAAGAAGTTTACATTTTATATAAACATAAAGAGACATTTAATTATATCAAGAGGGATTTCCATTAATGAAACTTTAGGTCGTTACATATGTCCCATAGGAGGATCTTTATACTACATCCCATAGTGTTACCATCACCCCACCGGCCTACTACAAAGTCCCACTGGAGACTTATAATAATTCAGTGTCCCACTGAAGACTTCACAATCTTGATTCCCACAAGATTCGATCCAGTGATAGGATGATTATATAATCTTACTCCATGAGCTTACCAGATCAAACTAGTTGGTGTACAATTCATGAACCTTTTCAGTAATGTAGTTCTATATCAATAAATTCTGATCACCTATAGATGGTCAGCTACCATAGTAAAACACTGCTCAGGAAATTACTTCTTCTACTGAAGACCTAACATCACTAAGTTCTGAAAAATCAAAAACAAAAATATTCTAAAACACTAATAGACTAACTTTTCTAGATTCAGTCTCAAAACTATACACACTGATTATGAAACATATATTCTACATGCACTTTTTCAAGTTTCATGCATGAACACACATGCATGGATGTATCACTATATGCATGAATTATTTAGTGTGCATGAAAAATTCCTCAAGTTAATGAAATTACATGTACATGTATGATTTTATTTCATGAACACCCTAACACACACAATCTTCACTTGGTTACTTTCCAATGAAACATAGTATACACTTTTCATTTTATGCACACTCACTATTCACACCTTTGATATTAAATACATGTATTTTTAGGAAGATTTGTATATACTGCATACTAATTTTATCAATGTGTGTGACCTTTAAAATGATTACACTTCTTTTTAACTCACTTTGAACACACTGACCACATGAACAATCCTCATGCACATACAACCTACACATCACCTTTCATATTCGTGAAAACCCATTGATTTCATGTGCACACGTGAATCATTCATAGTAAAAATTTCTTCCTGAATGCTCACTCAATATCTTAATGCAATAGTAATAAATAATATAATAAATATTATCCTTTACAATATACTCCTCTTTTTCATAATTTCATGCATATCAACTATATAATTTTCACATTCCTTGTACAAACCACTTTAAAGTATAGCATGCATGACACTAATTGATTCTTTTGCACAAGTTTGATACACACAATTTCCTTCATGAAAATGTTCACTGATATTCAATGCATATGATCTTGGTTCATCATGAAATCCAGGAAGATTTTAAGTTCCACTATTGCTTCTCAGAACTTCATTCTTCGTGAATCAATACGAGTGTGAAAAGAACATATCAAGTAATCATGTGATTATTTACCTTTACACAAACAAATATGGCATAGAAATCAACATTATACGATTCAGAGAAGATCAAGGAACTAAAAACTAAACCTCTCAAAATATCAGTAGTAAATAAAAAACCTTATGGTGGTATTTATGGGAAATATATATTGACTTCAAACCTTCAAGAACATTCAAGAATCACGAATGAATTGCATCAGATTGAGCTTTGGTCATCGCGGCTTGGATCACCTGATAAAGAGAATATTCTCAAATAATATTAGTGAGGAAGACAACCCAGCAAGGTCAAATGGGTGGTCCTGATGAAACTCGGATAGATAAGATGGTTGTGGAGCTTAATGAGTGATTCGATGATCCATATATTTTAGTTGGATGATCTAATGTCTATGATGAATTTTGTGTTAAAAAATTGATCCCAAATTAAAACACCTTCAATTATGTCTCTCCTTTATAATACAAATCGAGCCAGCATTCACTCATAATTCTCCTCTTCCTTCCCCGATACCGCCCCGTATCAGTTCTCTTGCAGGCGTGCTCTTATGACCACCCCCACTACCATGCTTCCCCACATGGTGGTGCTCCAAAACTGATCTACCTCTCATAGGTATTCCCATGTGCACTGCCTTGGCTACAACTGACCTATACTGGATGGATTTAATGTAAATCTTGGCCACCCACTATGGTGTGGTGTGCTGCTTCCCCTTACCTGGATGGCAGCTAAGCCCATATTTTTTTTGTATAAATACCATTAAAAATTTTGAAAAAATACATATAAAAAGCCAGAAAACTGAAAATAAACCACCACCAACCTCTCAAAAACTCTAGAGTGCAAAGCCAACCAATTCAAAACTCCACCCATTTTATAAACCCTCAATAAAACATTTTGAATGAATCTTACTCTAATATCAAACATTATTGTAAACAATGTTCATACCCATTCACATATGTCTTATGAATAAAACACCATCTCTTCAATCATCTGATTTAAAACTCATTGAATTTTCATATTCTTAACTAATTTACAACACTTCCAACTTCACCAAATCACTTGAAAACTTTATAATTCCCATTATATTTTTTGATCATAATTAAATAGGCCTTACACTTTGATATATTTACAATTTTTAGGTAAAAAATGAAGGCACATGATGAGAGAAAAACCTATGGAGCTGATTTTGATGCATTAGTGGAAGGGGACTATGAGTTTAAATTTATTTATTTTTTCATCCATAATTTTAATTTTTTTAGGATATTTTAGTTTCAAATTTTATTCCCTACCTTGGATATTTCTTTAATCAATGATCTAGGTAACATAAACTTCTTATTATAATCACCATTCCATGTTTTTAAATTTCATTTTTAATAAATTTTAATGAGAAAAATTAGAGAATAATTAAGTAGAGATAATCATGGCGATTTAGATTTAAAAATTCTTAATTTAGGGGAATTTGTTGATTTGTGTAAATGATTTTTGTAGAGATTTATCCTACCTTAAATTTCTAATATTTTTTATTTTATTTTATTATTTTTATTCAATACCATGATTGATTTTTCCAATAATTTGTTCTTATTCCAAAGAAATTTCTATATCTAATATTTCCCATTATTTTATTGAGTATATTTCTTATGTGAAACTCAAGTATGCATTATTCTAGAGCCTTAATTGAAACTTGTTGAAGATATGATTTTACAAAGTCATATTTAATATGATTTAGGTACATTTTTTATTATCCCTTATCTTGGGACCTACTGATACATTAATAAGTTTTAATCCCATAGAATCCATGAACAACCTTTCTAGTGAAGAGACACATTATAGAAAAACTTTATTCTTTCCTACCCTAATATAAATATTTTTTATGATTTTAAAAAATAAGCATAGGGGAGATGGTTACATGGAAGAAGGGATACACATTATTCATGCATGACCATTATGTGATGGGTGATGGAGTGATATAAATTAATTCATTTTCTAGTGGATGAACTTTACCATAACCATTGGATGGGTTTTTCTCTATATTTAAAAATGGGTTTGATTCATCCAATCATTAAAAAAATTGAAGAAATATAACCATTTAGAAAATGGAAATTTGGTGATTGGGGTTTGTTTACCATGAACATTAGATTCTCTTAGACTTGATTCTAAAAAATCATGTGTTATAAATCATCATTATATGCTATAATTCATCATGAACCTGTATTTTCAATTGTCGAACACTTTTTTATCCTTTCTTTAACTTCTACAAAACCGTCATCATTTTCTATTCAATTAAGTAGTTTAAATTTCTTTTGAAACAAAGTTTTGGTATTTAATATTAAATTACTATTTTCTATTATCTCATATCTGAGGGCTTGAACTCAGACTTTCACTTCTTATACTACTTTATATTTTTGTTATTTTTTTTGTGTTTTTAAATTTTTAATCTAGTATCCTTGTGGAAATTAACAACTCCCCATGGGATATCAATAATCTTTATGCAAAAAATATGGTACATAAAATAAATTAGTAAGGAATGAAAGTATGATATAAATTAATCAAAATTTATGTTTTTAAGTAAATTAATTTCTTTTTGATAATATAGAGTAAATTAGAAATGAAAATTTGAAAACATCTTTCCTAAATATTTTATAACATAGTCAAAAAATTATGTTAAAAGATACTTCCAAAACTCATTTCATAATGTGTCAAAAATATTTTTAAAAAATTATTTGTAAAATTATTTAAAATAATATAATATTGAAAATAAACCACTCTTAATTTAGAAAATGTGGATTGAATGATAAAAATATACATAAGTGAAATGAAATCCCATTTCAAAACTAAAAAAATATATAATTTTCTCATAATATAAAAATTAAAAAATTCATTGAATAATGGGAATGGATATTACTTTGGAAAAAAATAAAATCTTTTAATTAAAGGTAAATAATGAACAATTTTTATGACATTGGAAAACACTATTTATGTGGAAAACATTAACAATATATTCTTTTCACACTTTTGTAATGAATGTAAAAAATAACTTATATAAGAAACATTGAAAATATTCCTTATAAAAGTTTGAATAGAATATAAAAGTTAATAAATATTGGATTTATGAAATCATTAAAATATATAAATTATCATTCATAAAGAAAAATTAAGAAAAGGGATATGGAGGGAAAATATTCCCGATGAAAAAGGAGAAATAATGATGACTTTTCTTATAAACATTTTTTTCGATTGATTTGAGTTCCAAAGAGAGGAAAAATGAAAAGAATATTTAAAAAAACTATAAATTATCAAAATATAATAATATATACAGGGTTTATATGACTAATAAAATAAAATTTCTATAATGAAAATTTAAACATAAACAACCGTGATAAAAAGTGAGATTGTAAAATAAACCCTTTCCTCTGATTTCTGCTTGGTCGAACATGATCAAATGACATATATACTAAAATTATATTTATTATAAATATATATTAGAAATTTATTTATAATTATCTTACTAGATACTATTCAATTATAATTTAACACTTCCATTTATTAATAAATCTTTGTTAAAATCAATATTTTTTGTGTTAGTGTACTTTTTTGCATGTGTTTTTTAGTTTGGAGGTCCTAATAATTTCATCTTAGTCATCATTTAATAAAATTTAGAATATTAATTAAATTTTATAGTACATGTTTAATATATTTGAAGAGTCTGATGGTCATTTTATGGAACTTATGATATCAATTTTCAGAATTTATTTAAAAATATATATTTTTTGAAATTTTGATTTCATAAAGAGAATTGATTTTATTAACCAATATACATAAATATATTTCCATTATAAAATAATGAAATAATTATAAATAAATGATAATTAAATTAAATTATCAGTATTTATTATTCCTTAATCATTCATGATGTAAACATTATAACATCGTTCATGTAGGTGGTAAATCAATTATAAAAAAGCTCATGTTATAATGACTGAATGAGTAATAACATAGTATTTTATAATGATAATATCAAATTTAAAGAAGATTATTGATTTAAAAAATTTGATATTAAAGTGAAAAATCTATTTTAACAAGTGGTATATGAATAATATAAATGAAAGATAATGGTAAAAAGTTATTTCTTACAATGTGTTTTGGTAAGCTCATTTTAGGCGGTTAAATTTTAAGATGACTATTTATTGTTAATATTATTAATTTATTTCCTAAATTATATTTATAAAATATTAATCATGTTATAAATATAATATTTATTCCATAAATATATTTTTATTACCATCTATATAATGACGTGATGAAAAATGAAATATTTCATTCATAGAGGTGATAGTCTGCACGTAACACGTCTGACATTTAAATTTTTTAAAGGATGAAAGGGAGGTATATGATCATTTTTCCATAAACATAATAAAATTTTATTAAACTAAATATATTTATGTACTTATGGTAGTATTATTATATAATATTTAGAGGAAATTTATAAATAAAGAACTTGAAAGAACATGGTTAAAAGAATTACATTTTTCTTAGATATCCTCATTTAAACCACTCCTTAAATTTTTTTAGGTTGGTATTTTTGGAAGAAAAGAAGCTATAGTATGTAAAGAGACATTTACAGTGGGATTTTTATTTTTATTAGTTTATCTAAGGTTTTTAAATTACGTGAAGAAGTCGGGTGGTGAACGGATCTATTTATAAGTGTAACATGTGTAATTTTTTTCGAATACTTAATACTTTATATTTAAAACATGTATATTTTGATGGAATGTGAATAAATATTATAAAATAATTGTTATGGTATAATTATTAGTCAATAAATATCTCAAACACACATGTATAGATATGATTTCATGATATTTTTGATTTTTTATTACTTATTTTTAACTTTTTTTACCTAATTTTACCTTTACTAGGGTAACTCAACTTTTACCTCACTTACTTATTTTTATGCCTAAAAAAATTAGACTTATAAAATAGTTTGAACATTATTATTTCAAATATTAAAACCATTTTTCAAGATCCAATTCCTAGAGGTGTTAAAAATTAATTTCAATAAGAGTACGCTTAACCTAATGAAAACCATTTTTGAAAAATCTCAATTTTAAGAATAAAAATGAATTTACACTTGTTTAGTAGTTCCTTGAAATGTGTGTTCTAGATTTAAGAATCATTATTTCCAGGTGGTTTCCATTGGATTTATTCATGGAACTAGAAACTTCCAATAGTTCTTTATCCAAATAGGACATTCTTTCTAAAGGTAGGAGTTCGTTAAGTTTTGAACTTTACGATACTTAAGAACGTGCATTGGTCGAGAGGATGTGAGGTGAGACTGATCACACCATTTTGGGGGGAATTATTGTCTACTCCAGGACTCTATTTGTAAAATTAAAATATTTTCATGAATCCTTATTAATTCACCAAGTGTATCATAAGCATCCCTTGGAATTTATAATCACTTATTAACATGTGTAAAACTTTATAATCACCAGTATGTATTCAAGGTTCTTCATTAATGGAAATATCTGTATGTATTTGAGATTTTCCATCAATGGTATTCTATAATATACTGATTAGATATTCTTTTAATAATCATTATGATGATACCGGTTTTTATGCCACTCAGTGGGGCACTCTAGAATTTATTATTATCCAGGGAGACGAAGGTTTTTTTTTGATATTGGAATCATGCCTGCAAAATGGGCTACCTACGTATCCTTGTGAAAGGAATCATAACTCTCATAGTTCGGTGTCACTTAATAGGACACATCATACCTTTTAAGGTCATGTGATAAGGACCTCTAAGCGGAATGTGCTTAGTTGAAACTTAGTGTGGGACTTATGCTGAAGTATCCCAAAAGAACTTGGAAGGGATATGGGTTTCCAAGTAAGATCAGACCCTGTTGGGAATATGGACCAAAGAGAATAGGGTTGATTTGAAGTGTTGGGTTTCAACCTCATGGAGTCTTCCTATGTATCCCATATGTATGGGAATCAAATCCCACGTAGTTTGATAAATCTCATAGGAGAGTATGGTTCTATGAGACAGACCAGTTTTGGGTTACTTCCTGAAAAAGGATGCCTTGATGATTTGAGGATTGAATTTGGGGCTTATTTCATAAGGAGGATTCCCAAATTGGGGGAATTAGGGTTAGATTCATGATGAGGATATCTAGTGATCTCGGGATCTGAAAGACCTTCCTACATATCCTAGTTTGAACATGAATCCGAGTTCTTGTAGTTCCTTCCAATGAGTGTTTGTGCACATGTTTCAACCATCACATATCTCTAAGCCCATGTGACTCATTAACGGTGTGAGAAACAAGAGGGTGTGAAAGATTCCAAAATGACACTTCACACTTTCATATTTTTCCTCCATGCTAATGGAAGAGGGTACGTTGACCGTGGAAGAGGGAGAGGTGATGAACCTTCCATCTGTTCTATTTACATTGGACAAGGGTCCAATGTAAGAAAGAAGGGGTGAAGGTGAAGGTTTTATACCAGGATGGATGCCCTAAAATTGGTCCTGGTAGGGGAGGGAGACTTATTCTATGCTTTCATGGAAAAGAAATAGGTGAACCGTACCTTCCCTACTAGAAACCCAAGATCCTGGTTCATCTCTTAGAGAAAGGAGAGGCCAGGGACCCAACCCTCCTCCAAACCTGGAACTTCCCAACACTGTTTCTAGGAGAAAATTCCATGTGACTGTGGATATAAAAACCCACAAACATCCCATGAATCCTAATCCTATTATGAAACAAATGTGGGAAACCTATGATTGTGGAAATACAAACCCTAATAGAAGACACGCTGATGTGACTTTCCCAAAGGTTTGAGAAGTCAAGAGGTTTTGGTGGAGGCTTCAACTTATCCCATTTCAGATAAGGGAACCAAGGAATGAGATACCCTACCATGAATGGATTTTAAAAAGGGTACTTGAGTTGATTGTGTAAGTCCCTCGCACAATTATGCTGCGTAGGTACCCCATGTAGATGTACAATGTAGGTATACTACGCAGGTATGGTGTGTAGGTATACCGTGCAGGTATGATGCGCAGGTATGGCGTACATGTATAGAGCACAAGTATACCGCGCATGTATGGATGATGACTAAAGAATGTGAATAACTCCAAAACATTACTATCTCATTTAATTATCTTTTTATCGTGGTTTAGAGATCTACCTAAGACAATCTGAGAGATCTAGGTGAAATAGATACAAAATGGGAGTTTCAGAGAGTCATTCACTTTTTTTCGGTCTTTAAAATGGGGAGCCCAAGGGTCCTATTTATAGGCAAGGAGGGGACCTAGCTGAAGAGAAGTTGTCCGCGTAGGTCCTCCACATAGGTCCTCTACAAAGGTCCTCCACGTAGTGATGTAGAAATTATTCTTTCACATAGGTCCTCCACGCAGGTCCTCCGTATAGGTCCCTCATGTAGGTCCTCCATGTAGGTCCCTCGTGTATGTCCCTTTGTGAAATTTTATCCATCTTCCGAGTGCCATAAATTTTGATCCGTAAGCCTGTTTGGGCTCTGCGACTAGTCAAATAGAAGGTCTCTAAGAGATATACACTTCTTGAGATGGTAAATACACCATGTTTTCTCATAACAAACTCAAAAATTATATTTAATGTGTCAAACCCTTTTCATCATTGATCTTGGGAATCCACTGCCTACTTCTAGATGGGGGAATCATTACACTTATTCATCGGTATAGAGTAGTATTTTGAAACATAGAAATCCACCCTGCATCTTCTTTCTTCTTGGTGAAAAAATATTTACTCATACTTGACGGTTTTCGTCTATGCGAGAATCATATATTCACTCTATGGAAAAGTTCATGGAACACATTTCATGGTGTCAATAAAATCCCCCCCTTAGAATTTGATTCATTTGGAATGAAAATAATCTCGTTATAAGGTAAAATTAGGGAACTTTGATGCATTCCAACATCATTTGGTTAGATTTAGAGATACATCAAGTTTGGAAGGATGATCTAATTTTTTCCTAATCCATGGGGCCTAGTGAGCATAGTTTGATTTTTTCTAGAGTTTTATGGACAACCCCACAAATTTTTTATCTTTTGACCTCTTTTTTTATTTCTCAATATTACCTAAATCATACAAAAATATATGTTTAGTGAGCTGGGACTCGACTTTTGTTTATAGTTCCCTTCACGGGTTCTCAATCTAAAGAGTACCATGTCTTTTGTTACTGGAAGTTTAGAGTCATGCATTTTAGGATATAAAGGGATAATATTTAGGTTCCAATAGAATTAACTATAAAATTTGTATTAGATTCGAAACAAGAATTAATGGCTAATAATTGATTTAATATTCCTTAAAAATTTCCAAGGGGAACCTTGAGTCATGATTTTTATGTTCACCAAATCTAAAACCTGTATCGACATAAGGGGTGTCTTTTCCAGGAATGAAGTTACCATTATTTATCAAACTTGTTATAGGGTCCGCGTTATGCAGGGCCAACTGGGGAATATGCTGCATATCCAAATAGTGGTATATTTTGACTGACATCCCTATTATATAGGCAACTTATGCAAGGCCACCTAAGGGCACATGCTACATTGTCAAGAAAAAGAGTTTTTTAGGAATTTAACATTTTCTGCTGATAGATTGGGGTAAATAAGATTTGGGTGACTTAATACCGCAGTAGGTGGTTTTTCCAAGGAAATGAATTTTAAGAATGAAAAATGGATATCTTAGACTAACATAATTCATGAATAGGAAACATATTTTTATAAAAATTTGGTGTATGAGTAATGGTTAAAAATTTACTAGAAAAGGGGAGATTTCTGATATCATACTTTGTAGTTTTAAGTCATATAGTAAGGACATTGGTATTGTGCAGTTTTAAGTCATGCAGTGAGGACATTGGTACTGTGCAGTTTTAAGTCATGCAGTGAGGACATTTTGTGGATTTAATTTAAAGTATTTAGCTCTAACCAAAGGTATGAGAAAACTCTCCCAATTTCTTGATAATTTATTTGGAAACATATTATAATATTCAGGTACAGAAGGGAAAACTTTAAACTGTGATTTAGGAATTTTTGGAACTGAATAATGATATGGGAAAAAGGATAAAATCCTTAGAAGAATTATTTTCTAAGAATGAAGTTACCATTACTTGACAAACCCGTTATGGGGGCTGTATTATGTAGAGCCAACTGAGTCATATGATGTATAGCCAAATAGTGGCATCTTTTGACTGAAATTCCTGTTATGTAGGCAACTTATGCAAGGCCACCTAAGGGCAAGTGCTACATAGTAAAAAAAAAGAGCTCTCAGAAGTTTGACATTCTTTTGCTAAATGTCGAAGAAAGTTTATGGAGATTCAGAATTTCCAAAGCATAGAGTTTGATTTATGGAGAGAGGTACCTGAATATGGGAAGGGTATTTCAAATTAAGATATCCAACGAATCATAGGAACGAGACTTTTATGAAGGTCTGACCCAAATGTAAAAGATATGGTTTCCGTAGTTTTAGGTCATACAGCTAGGACCAGAAATGGAAACAATATATGATATGTGGCTAAGGGAATTCAAGTTTATTCCCTAGTGCATCAAACACATGGTGAAGGAAATGTGTAAACCATGGTCTTGAATATTTTCACATTGTGAGAAATATAAAGGGACAAGTATACATGAATGACTATTTTAAAATACAGGTTCTTATATATTGTAATAAAAGTTTGAAGGGGTCAAATATACTACAACCAAGAACGAAATTAACATTATTTGAAAAACCCATTATGGGGGCTATATTATGCAGGGCCAACTGGGGAATATGCTGCATAGCCAAATAATGGCATCTTTTGGATGATAGGCCTGTTATATAGGCAACTTATGCAAGGCTGCCTAAGGGCACGTGCTTCATAGTCAGGAAAAAGAGATCTTAAATATTAGAAACTCTGTCACCAGAAACTGTAAGAAAGATTATGAGAATCTGGAAATATTCAAGATTAAGAGTGTGAAATGTGGAAGGAGGTATTTCTTAACGCACATGAGAAAAGTTTGAATCAATATTTTTCATGAGTTTTATGTGCTTTACATAGATCTTACTCATATGTAAAATAGAGACTTTATTTGTTTCCTTTGAATGAATATGATGATGTGCTTTTTTAAGTCATGCTGTGAGGACATTGTACTCTGAAGTTTTAAGTCATGCAGTGAGGAAATTATACTATGTAGTTTTGAGTCTTGTAGTGAGTACATTATTAACCCCATAATAAATTAAAACACCTTATATAAGGAAGCCATTTACCCAATTCCTAAGCCCACGTGAGCTATGCTCGGTGTGAGAAACAAATAGCAATAAGAGTTTCTTTTATAATGCAAAGGTGATGCAAATAAAGAATAGGGGTGTTATATTTCCATGCAGTTTAACATCATGTAGAAAGGACAACAATGAACCGATGTGAAAAGAAAGATATATTGTGATTGGATTAAGGGATAAAACCCAAGTGTCACTATATGTCTTGCTGGGGAAAGAATCAAATAATACATAGTTATTAAAACATTATCTACACAGATTTGACTCTTAAAAAAGAAATAATGGGGTTTTTATCGTGGCTGGGCCCAAGATTGGATATCTAGGAATCTCTACGCATCTCAAAATAAAATGAGAATCAATCCATACATAGTTCTTTAAACAATCATTCCTCATGCTAATGGAGTTTGACATGAATAATGGAGGCTTTTTTACATGTTTTTTTGAGAGAATGATAAATTTTAAAATATAAAATGGTATAAAGACAAAATCATATATCTTAAGGAAACACTCTGTATATATCTGATTCATATATAGGAGAAGAAAATAAAATAATAAGTTTTTGTGATTTTGGATGGGCCCAAAATTGAAGATTTAGGAATCTCTATGTATCTCATTGAAAATGAGAATCAAGACATACGTAGTTCTTGAAACATGGTCTCTATGTAGATCTAACTATGACATAGGAAAGAGAGGGACTCAGGACGAATATGATACACACTTTAACATCATGAAACATGGATGCTTATGGTTGTTATGCAGTTTAATGTCTTGAAATTTGGACATGGGTGCTGTGTAGTTTTAAGTATTGCAATAAGGACATTGCACTGTGCATTTTAAAGTCTTGCAGTGAGGACTAATGTGGTTGTTATGTCTTGTAACTTGGACATGGGGGCTATGCAGTTTTAAGTCTTGCAGGAAGGACATGGTACTGTGTAGCTTAAAGTCTTGTAGTGAGGACTATATACTGCACAATTTAAAGTCTTGCAGTGAGGAATATGGTACTATGCAGTTTAAAGTCTTATAGTGAGGACTATGGTACTGTACAATTTAAAGTCTTGTAGTGAGGACTATGGTACTATGCAGTTTAAAGTCTTGTAGTGAGGACTATGATACTGTGCAGTTTAAAGTCTTGCAGTGAGGACTATGGTATTGTGAAGTTTAAAGTCTTGCAGTAAAGACTATAGTACTGTGTAGTTTAAAGTCTTTCAGTGAGGACTATGGTACTGTGCAGTTTAAAGTCTTGCACTGAGGACTATGGTGTATAATTACACAAAGTATTTCATCAAAAATAGCACATTGGTTGGAGATGTAATGAGATCTCCATCCATTGAGATTAAATCATAAGCTCAATTTTAATATACCTTATGTATGGAATAAGGTCCTTCTCACTTTGGTTCATTTTTTGGAGGTTTCTTTCCTAATATCATTGGAGTCCTAAGGACCAATACCAATTCTCCTTGAAGGAATGAACAGAGGCGAACTTTCTTATTAAAAGCTCGTGATATTCTATTCTGATAGACATCTAGATGATGCAAAGTATGCAATCTTTTCTCATCTAATCATTCCAAATCATTGAACTGTTTCTAAGATCTTTCATCTATAGAAAAATGATCACAGATTTCAACTCTAAGTGAAGGAAATTGTATTTCAATTGGAAAAACAGCTTCAGTTCCATATACCAATGAATAAGGAGTTGCTTGGGTAGCAGTACAGGTAGTTGTCTGATAATCCCATAAATCATTCAAAATTTTATCATGCTATGATTTCTTATCTTTATCCACCATCTTCTGGAGTATATTTGATAGAGTATTATTGAAGGCCTCTATCTGTCCATTGGTCACTGCATGATAGTGAGATGAGTAGTTAGACTTGATATTATGTTCTTGATATATCTTTCTTACTTCAACAGAACAAAAATTGGTTCCATTGTCCATCAAAATAGTACAAGGGACACCAAATCTAGTGATGATATTAGTTTTGAAAAAACTAACAATTCTTTTGGATTTTAATTCCTTGAGAGGTATTTCCTCAGCCCATTTAGAGAAGAAGTCAGTTGCAGTGAGAATATACTTGAACTGCTTAACTGTGACTGGAGGATAAGGCACTACTACATCCATTCCCCTTGTGGAAAATGACCAAGAGTATTTAGCTGTATGTAGAAAATCTGGGGGTTGATGAATGAAGTTGGCATGTACTTGACAGGGATGACATTTTTTAGTGAAATTTGTACAATCCTGAATCATTTAAGGCCAAAAGTATCCATGCCTTCAGATATGATTTGAGAGTCTATGCCCATATTGGTGGGCACTATAAGTTCCAGAATGTACTTCTTTCATGACAACTGTGGTCTCTTCTCCATCAATAAATCTGAAGATAATTCCATAAAAACCTCACTTGTAAAGGATCTTTTAGTGGTTTGGACTATCATAAATAATAAAATTGGCCACTTGTCACCGAATTTTCTCCTTCTTAGCCCTATTTGGTGGAAGTACCCCATTTTGAAGATATTTCATGATGGATGTTATCCATCATGTAGTATGACCATATAGTTTATAAATATGAAAAATTTCATTAATTTCCTCCATTATGGTTTGAACAAAAGGTATGACCACACAACGATGCGTTATGATGATAATTGTTTCAACCCGATTTGGATCTGAAAGGGTTGTAGATTCATTATCCAGTGCATATGCTTGGGAATTTTTTGATCGCGGGACATAAGAAAAGGTCGAATCTAAGAGAAATTCATCCATTAACTCTCTGACGTAATCACACAAAGGGATTAAATCTCATTTTCTAATAGAATATTTCCCATTGATTTGTTTGATTACCAATTCTGAATCACCTTTTACCCTTAAATGATCCATTTACACCTGAATGGATAATTCCAAACTTGCAATGAGAGATTGATATTATTCTTCATTGTTGGTACCACCTTCTGATAATAGGAAAGAATAGGGTAATACTGCCTTTTCTAGGTAAATAAGGACAATTCCTAATCCAACCTTGTTGAGTTTAGGGTTTTCTAGTCTCTTCCCTATTGGACTTCTAGAAGAACCATCAAAATACATATCCCATGTTTGTGAATTATCTTTAATAGAGAATACATCTTCATCAAGAAGTTCAGTATTAAACGATGTATCTTCCGCAGATGGGTGCTCAGCAAGGAAATCAGCCAGAGCTTGGCCCTTTATTGTTTTCTGAGGCAAAAACTGGATATAAAACTATTGTAAAATAACCTCTCACCATGCTAGATGTCTTGTAAGCATAGGGAAACTAAGGATAAATATGAGTGGGTTATTACGAGATACCAATTGGACCTCATGATGTTGCAGGTAGTGTATCAATTTCTGAACTGCAAATATTAATTCTAGGCAGCACTTCTCAATACTTCAATACCGAGTTTCCGCATCAAGCATAGTGCGACAGAGATAATAAAGACTATTTTCATTCCCAGCATCATTCTTTTGGGTGATAAAGGCATCTAGTGATCACTCTAAAGCTAACACATAGAAAATAAGTGGTCTTCCTTCAATAAGAGGCATCAATAATGGTGGGATCAAGAGATATTTATCGAGGGTATCAAATTCTTCTTGGCACTCTTCAGTCCATTGGTAGGTAACTCCCTTCTTCAATAATCTGGTGAAGGGTAATCACTTGCCTTCCAAATTGGCGATAAAGCACCAAATATAGGCCAAGTGTCCTTGGAGTCCTCTTAATTATTTTAAATTTAAAGGAGGTGACATACCAAGGATTTATTTTTTTCTCAGGATCAAGTTTGATACCACGATGGTGTACAACAAAGCCAAGAAACTTTCCTGAGGTTACCCCAAAAGCACATTTTAAGTGGTTCATCTTTAAATTATGTTGCCGATGTTTGTGAAATATGGTTTCCAAAGAAGAAAAATGATTAGAACGTTGTTTGGATTTCACTTACAAATCATCCATATAACATTCAACAAATTTTTCTAAGAAGGGTTTGAAGATATAGTGCATGACACACTGGTATGTTGCGCCTGCATTCTTAAAGCCAAAGGGAATTTCCCTATAGCAAAACACACCTTGAGGGGATCTAAAGGCTGTAGATTCTTTGTCCTCTAGGTCCATACAAATTTTATTATACCCAGAGTATCCATCCCTGAAGTAAATAACTTCATAACCAGCTGTTGCATCAATTAGAAGTTCTGTAATTTTAATGGGAAAATCATCTTTAGGAAAATGCCGTTTAAGATCTCTAAAATCAATGAATACTCTAATTTTTCCATTCTTCTTTTTCACTGGGACAATATTGGCCAGCCATTTGGGATACTGAACTTCCCTGACAAAGTTATCATTTATATTTTCATCAATTTCAGCTTCAATTATAGAGGCATGAGTTGGGTGCGTCCTTCTTGCGGCTTCCTTGAATCCACGATGTTCTTCTGACAAACCCAAATGATGGGTGGACACATCGGGATTAAGACCCGGAATATCCATATAATTCTGAGAAAATATATCTTGATGTTTCTTTAGAGAGGAAGTATACACCACTTGTTATTTAAAGGTCATGGCCACACTAATTAGAGTGGGGCGTGTATCTTCTTTTGTTCCCAGATTTATTTCTATGAGTTCATCCACAGTGGTAGAGACACCTTCTTCAAATACTGGATGAGCATCTCTAAGATCTTTCTCTTCTTCCTCATTATGTGTTACCTCTTCTGTTTCCATTTTCACAGTAGATGACAAGGAAATACTCCTAGATTTAGGGGAGAAGTCAGTATTTGAACATCCCGAAGAAGAAGCCACCATATCTGACCCAAATAATGATGAAGGGTCTTCCTGTGGTAAAGAGGGATTAATGGATTGAGAATCAACATCTTTGTATTCCTCTAAAATTTCTATAATTTCTTCTATTCTGATTAATGAAGTAGAGGCTCGTTGTAGTTCAACAGATGAAATGAAAACATCTCCATTCAAGATTCCATCATTGATTGGTGTATCAATAATTTTCCCATGTTATCAGGCTCAATCGCCGCAATTGACATTATGGGAATTACTGGAAGAGTGCATGGATTTGGTTTTACCCTTTCAATTTGATTGATGGGTAACATATAATCTGTACTCAAATGCATGAATGGATTTTCTGGAATCTTTTCCAGTCCATTAGAAGCATTAACTCTGGTTATCTCTTTGGTCATGTGCATCGTTCCTTTTCTGTGATAAAGCTCTGCCTCAATGTATTGAGATTCACATGTTTTTAACGGAGCATTGTCACCATACAATGTCCCAATTTGACCATTGAAATAGTATTTAAGACATTGATGGTATGATGAAGGTATGGATGAATGTTGATGCTACCAAGGCCTTCCAAGCAGAATATTGAAGGCTGTGTCCTGACGAACAATCATGAAATTTGAATTTGACACAAGATCTCCAAACTGAGTTCTGAGTGTAATTTTTCCCAGAGGTTCTTATTCATTCTTGTCATATCCTTGCAACATTAAAGTCGAAGGAGATAAGTCAGATTTAGTCAGGCCTAATCGACGAAGTGTACAAACGGGAATGAGGTTGACCCCAGAGCCATTATCAATGAAGGATCGTCGGATATCTATGTCATTGACCTTTCCAGACAAATACAAAGGTCTAATATACCCATGTACCACATGGTATTCATCTTTATCCATAAAAGATATGACTGCATGACATTATTTAGAATCATTCTCTTTATGGTAAACCTTAGCATCATCAACTTCGGTTTCAAACTCTTGAGGACTTGAAAAAGACCCAATGAGTGCCTCTTGAAGATATTTTGATAGATTCAAAGCATCCAGAATTGAAAACTTGTCCAGTAATTGGGATAATTGTTTCTAAACATCATACTTTTTATCTAAAGGTCTGCATTTCCCAACATGGAGATGTGGTTTTTCAGGTGATTTGGAAGTTGATGCTTCTATTGTAGATGTACTTCGTGTTGAAGAAGAAGCTAGAAATACTACCGTCTTTGGTAAATTATACTGACCATGTCTATTCATCTGCTGAGAAGAAGACCATGTGGATTTTAATCATTCTTCCAGAATAATTGTTCAAGAACTAGACTTGTTTTGCATGGAAGAAACTCCTTGTTCTTGTTGAGCTCGAAAAAATGGCTCTTCCACGATTTTCTGCCACATATATGGTTTGAGAAGGGGTAGAGTTAAAATGGTGGTTTCTAGAATTCCCACGTCTTCCCCTGTATCATCGACCTTGTCCTCTTCCTCTAGTTCCCCAATTAGGTACAAGGAATTCTTGGATCACTACAATCAGAATCACCATTGGCATAAGGATCCATTAAATGGATAACTTTAACAGAACCAAAGATAAATTACTTTTATGATGAGGATTCTACATGATAGGTTACTTCTGGTTGTTCCATTTGGTGAGGTGGTGCCCATGGTTTTGAAACAGATGGCATAAAATCTGCCAAGGTTAAGGACAAATTTGGACTTGATGTGAGCTCATCTTCTTTTGACTTCTCTTTATCTTTATCATTACTTTTATTCTTTGAGGAATGGCCTTTTGATGAAGATGGTTTTTATATGGTAGGAGTGGTAAAAGACACAATTGGTTGTTTCAACTGTGTTCGTAAAATAGCATGAGTCTGGTTGATCATTTTCCTGATCACCCAATCATCATTTTTTCACACTTTTACTTTTAACTTCTTTCCATTCTCCTTCTTCCTCTGGATTGGTAGTAGTAACACATGCTACTTGAGCTGATGAAATTTTCAATTTCACTTGTCCAGAGTCTACCATCTTTTTCAGAAGGTCTTTGAAAACAAACCACTCCTGAATGGGGTGACCCAATATCTAATAAAAGGGACAATAATTCAGACGATCTTTATATACATCATTATTTGGATTCTTCGGCCTTGAAAACTGAACCAAATTGTTTTCTAATACTAAGATTAAGTAACTAGGAACTTGTTTGTTTCTGAAAGAATAAACTTTATTCTTTAATTCCTCAAAATATTTCTTCCTTTGATCTCTTTGATCATCTTGATGAGGTGGTCATTGTTGTTGACACTCAGGAGGTGGAGCCCTTCAGTATGATGAAGGTCTTGAAGTAGAAGTAGGTACAAGTGCCTGTTTGAGTGTGATTATAGCAGCTTCTGCCTTTCCTATCCTACTTCCTGTAGCTGATGTAATTACATGAGTTTTATCCTTATCATCTATAATAGAGTCTTATATCTGCTGAACAATTGAAGTAAGGTCTCGAAACCCTCCTGTGTATTTCATAGGGATCAATGGTGTGCGTAATTCATCATGTAGATTTTCCACATAGATTGGAAACAACTCTTCTTGAGGGAGTTCTAAACTTAAGGAATATGTTAATCCCTTCTACCGAGCAATGAAATCTGAAACTCTTTCATTATCACTTTGTTTACAATTGTTAAGATAAAAAACTGTCATCTTTGGTAGTGTTGAGCTAAATTGAAGATGGAATTTCTAACAGAGATCTTCCCACCCAGTAATTGATTGAGATTACAAACTTATATACCAAAAAAAAGTTGGTCGTTCTAATGACTGCACAAAACACCTGATCTTAACTGATTCTTGTTGTTGAGAAGTTCCCATAATATGATCACAACTAGAAACAAAATGTGTTAAGTATTGTTCCAGATATCTTGAACCATTAAAGATTGGGAATATGGTATTCAAAAAATTTGGTGGGGGAGAAATTGAATCTACTAATTCAGGGTAAGCTCTATTTTCCAGCTGAACTTGTGCACATCATTCCTCTATAGATTCCAACTGAGTCATTAATGCCTCAATTTTGTTCATAAGAATTTGGAGAATATCTAGATGCGCTGGATTCTGTGCAGGTATAGCAACTGGAGCATGAGCTGGTGCAACAACCAGTAAGACCACTGATAGTGGTGCTAATATCTTCCTTGGATAACCCATGGGAACAGATCTATCAGGATGTATATAATCCTGTCTTGATTGTGTACCCAATGGAGGGAATTCATTATCCGCATATGTAGTTACTAAAAATCCCTTTTGCTGAGGAGCTCCTACAGGATTTTCAAGTTGAGGATTTTCTTGGGGAGTATGTCTATAAAAAATGACGTTTCGATGTAACTCTATATTGAGTCTTTTCAACTCCTTAATTTCCTCTTCTTGATGTGAAAATATCTCTTCAAGTGAAGAGATTTACCTTCTCCAGTGGAAAAGTGATATGCAATCTGGATTTTTTTTCTTTCCCCTTATTAGATGCCTTTTGGAGAGGGGGAGTTGGTTATTTGAAGGCATACCAAAATTCTGGGTAAGCCTCTGATTTCAGGTATACACACCTTCTTCATTTGTCTCGGTGTGTACCATATTATGGACAATAACTTCATCTTCTGATTATCTTTAACTGGAATTATTTTTTGGAGGATCTTATGCAATGGTGTTGATAACACTCACTGATATATAATGTATTTATGGAATTCTGTCAGTGTTTCTGCTAGATCGTCTCCCTTTTTGTCTTTCACGAGACTCCATTCTCCTATATGAATAATTTCCTAAAACTGTTTGGCATACAATAACATGAAGGGAATCTTTGGACAGTTCAATTGTATGCTTTCTTTGTTAATTCTTCCCTAATCAGGAGAAAATTTACTTCCGTTGAGGAGGGGATTGTTGATGTGAAAAATCCCCCAGTCTTGAAGGATGGGGTTGAACCTGTTATTCTTTTTCAAATCATTGAAAATTGTTTAATGAATTTGAAGGTTGAGCCCCTAGCCTGGAAATCTGTGGTGATTATTGAACTACTATAGCTGAAATTCATGCAACTGCTCTTCTGGTTTTGTGGATTTTGGTTCAGACATTAGTTGGGTGCATCATCCAACAATCACTTTAATTATCTATTTCAGAAGATCGCTGTGCTATTTCAAACATTTTCATCCTCTGATGCCTGAAATCATCTAAATGTGATTCTTGTTCAAGATTCTCAGATGCTTGATGTAAAAGTAGCTCAACAACTTCTTTTCTTTGGTCCTGATTCTGATGAGAACTGGTTGAGGCCTGTTCTTGAGTGTACATTTGATTACATACAAAACCTATTGACTGGGGCCAGCCGTGGGAAATAAAATTACATGAAACCACTTTTGGTAGACTTTGTTGATTTTGGAGTGCAGTGAAATGAAATGATCTATATGCACTCCATCCTCTGATGCGAACAATATATGGGGCATCATAAATTAACTGGCGTAGCCTTTTTAGAGCATTAAGACATGCATGCTGAAGGGTTCTCTGTAGTTTTTCAACCTTTGGATGTTGGGAATCTGAGAGAGATGCCAAGTCAATTTGGCAATACGACCCTTATATTACCTTTACATGATTTTTGATATTCATCATATGGTAATAATTTGGTTTTCAAATGAAGAATAGTTTTCCATAAGTTGAGAAGAATTTCATGAAAGCAATCTTCTGTTATCAATTCTAGAATATCATACTGAGAATTTTCCAAAGGCCAAAACATGACTGGTATTTCTCCTTTAGCTAATTGTTTCCTCATGTTTAACACATATTCTTCATCTTTAACTAGAGGTTTCTCCACCTGGTCTGACCAAAGTGGATGATCTGTATTAGAAGATAAATGACCCAAGGGAGGTTCGGATAATAACTGTTCTCTTAAGATGTCTTCTGACTGAGAAAGTGTTTCACCCGTAAATGACAAAGCATCAGCCATGGCTAACCTTGAGTTTACAAGTTCCTCGATATAGGAGAGATTTATTGTTCCTACATTGTTAATTATGGAATTGTTTTGACAATGTGAGATACTACTGCAGAGAGGACTTTCACAGTGAATGCCATCATGGGGAGGATCACCATGGTGAATTAAATCAAGGGATAAATCTTCTTGCTCCTTGGTCTTTTGGAACACAGAGGGTTACTGTGGCTCTCATCTGGAGATAGGAACTCTGGATTGACTGAATTTTCATGAAGCAAGCCTTCATGATGAAGTTTCCGATGAGAAACTTCAGAATTACAACTACCACTCCCAAAATTTGGTAATGAGAGGGTAGTATCTTAAGCTACAATAGATAAATGTCTGGGGGCTTCAAGAACTCCAACATTAAGAGGAGCTAAATCACATATTGACTCTTGATTTTCCAATGGTGTTTGGCGAGACTTATTTTTGGATGTTCACTTATACTTATTTGGGGCTACCTATTGGGAGAAGTGGTTATAATGGGCAGGTGTATGTGCCTTCCTTGGAGTAGTTACCAGAATAGACCAATTAACTCCAATTGGAAAGGGTGTATGTTCTCGATCCTATTATCTGTATAATATGGGGGAGTATTCCCCATGACCCTCCTAGACTAGAACATAGGTGTGTGTCTACTCCGGGATGGCATGCCGATGTGTCATCCCATGTGTGGGGACAGATTTATGTGTTTGTTCCCCTGATACTACTGAAGTAATTTTCAAAATATCTTGGCATGTTTCTAGAATATGAGTAGGGATATGTGTATGCCCTTTCACCATTGATAAGATGTGATTGTGACTTCAGCAACTAGAACAAGAATATACATCCATTCCATATCTGGAGTAGGTGTATGTGCCTGCTCCTGTCCTCTTTTTCCTATCAATAGATATTGACAGTACTCATCCATGGGGGCAGAGAGTTGGGTCTGCCCCAAATTTGTTGTCGGAGCTTTCCAAATGACTTCTATGGGTGCTACCAAACAAGAATGTTGGCATGCTTGATTAAAATTGGAAGGTGTATGTGCCTACTTGCTGTTTTCCATCAAGTATGGTTGACAGACTTCCTTCAATACTGGCAGACAAGACTGCTGATAGAATTGGTGATTGTAAATAGGTGTATATTCCTGTTTACCAGTTGCCACCATATTAGATTGGAATTCCTCTTTAAATGTAGTCATACGAGTCTGATTATTGAATGATGACTTATAAGAAGGTGTATGTGCCTATTCATGATAATCCACTAGGTTTATCTGGTGGGATTGATGAGTTGCTGTTAGAAGAGCCTACTGAGCAACAAAATTAGGAAGGACGAGTGTATGTGCCCACTTATTGTTAGCCATCAAGTCAGGTCGATGGAATTATCTGAAAAAGGTAGAGGTGAGAACCTGCTCCCTGTTGACCAGACTTTGTCCCTGGTAGTTCATCTTGCATGCCCAAGTCTGAGAGACCTAGGTCGAACGTCTAGAGGAAACAAAACCATCATGTTAAAGGTGCACTACCGCGTGAGTCTAGCAACGATTGCTGGTGGGAGTCCTTAGGAATGACTCCTGCATTATTTAATTGATGCCTTGAGTGACCTCTTGATCCACCTCCCTATAGTATAGGACGGAATGGGTATTGAGTTCCTGGGATAAGGACCCGAAACGGTTGGAGACAGTAGTTGACACCATCTGCTTCTTGATCATTAGTCGTCGTTGGCTAGATGATCGAGGATTGTTGTTGACTTGGAGGGACTGTCGAGCATCCTCCAAAGTTGGGATTGTACTGTGATGGCGATATTCATTCACCATCACATTAGAGACCCAATGTTGAAGACACTGGATTGGTGAAAATTTCCTTCCCGTGGATGGATATCCAGCTTGAGCAGCAGTCGGGAAATTCACAGATGTTGTCCTGGAGAAAGCAATTCTTTGGATTGAAGAGAGTTCTATGAAAAACTGATACAACAATAAATTCTATTAAATAAACATATTTCCAAATGGATACATGCATGATTAATTCCTTTTTCTTGACTTCCTTTATCAATTGATAGGGGCCTAACATGTGGGTAACATTATTAACGTGGTTAAGGAATCATGTTGGGTTCACCATTTTTGTTTCGTAGTTCCTTGAAAGGTATGTTCTAGATTTAAGAACCACTATTTCCAGGCGGTTGACATTGGATTTATTCATGGAACTAGATACTTCCAACAGTTCTTTATCCAAATAGGACCAACTTTCCAAAGGCAAGCATTTGTTATGTTTTGAACTTTACAATACTTAAGAACGTGCATTGGTCAAGAGGATGGGAGGTCGGACTCATCACACCCATTTGAGGATAATTATTGTATACTCCTGGAATCTCTTTGTAAAATTAAAATATTTTCATGATTATTTATTAATTCACCAAGTATATCATAAGTATCCCTTGGAATTTATAATCACTTATTAACATGTGTAAAAATTTAAAATCATAAGTATGTATTCAAAGTTCTTCATTAATAGAAATATTTGTATGTATTATAGGTTTTCCATCAATAGTATCCTCTAATATATTGGTTAGAGATTCTTTTATTCATCGTTGTGATGATACTGGTTTTCTAAGATACTCGGTGGGGCACTCTATAATTTATTGTCATCCAGGGAGACGAAGGTTTGTTTTGATCTTGGGATCATGCATGTAAAATGTGATACCTACGTATCCTTGTGAAAGAATCATAACCCTCGTAGTTCAGTGTCACTTAATAGGACACATCATACCTTTTAAGGTCATGTGATAAAGACCTTTAAGCGGAAGGTTCGTAGTTGAAACTTTGTGTGGGACTTATGCTGAATCAGCCCAAAGGAACTTGGAAGGGATATGGGTTTCCAAGTAAGATAAGACCCTATTGGGAATATGGCTCAAAGAGAATATGGATGATAATAAGTGTTGGGTTTGAACATCAAGGAGGCTTCCTATGTATCCCATATGGATGTGAATCAAATCCCACATAGTTTGATAAATATCAAAGGAGAGTATGGTCCTCTGATACATATAATTTTGAGCTTACTTCCTGAAAAAGGATGCCTTGATGATTTGAGGATTGAACTTGGGGATTATTTCATAAAAAGGAATCCCAAATTGGGGGAATTAGGTTTGGATTCTAGAGGACGATATCTAGCGAGCTTGGGCTCTAAAAGAGATTCCTACATATCCTGGTTTGAATAGGAATCAGAGTTCTCGTAGTTCCTTCCAATGAGTGTTTGTGCACATGTTGCAACCATCACATATCTCTAAGCCCACATGAGTCATGCTCGGTGTGAGAAAAAAGAGGGTGTGAAAGATTCAACAATGACACATCACAATTTTAAATTTTTCCTCCATGCTGATGGAAGAGGGCGCATTGACCATGGAAGAGGGCGAGGCGATGGACCTTTCCTCTATTCTATTTAAATTGGAAAAGTGTCCAATTTAAGAAAGAAGGGGTGAAGGTGAGGGGCTTATACCAGGATGGCTGCCCTGAAATTGGTCCTGGTAGGGGAGGGAGACTTCTCTTATGCTTGCGTGGAAAAGGAATAGGTGAACCGTACCTTCCCTACTAGAAACCTGAGATCCTGGTTTGTATCTTTGAGAAAGGAGAGGCCAGAGACCCAACCCTCCTCTAAATCGAGAACTTCCCAACACTGTTTCTTGGATAAAATTCCATGTGACTGTGGATATACAAACCTATAAACATCCCAAGAATCCTAACCCCATTGTGAAAAAAATGTGGGAAACCTCTGATTATGGAAATACAAACCCAAATAGAAGACACACTGATGTGACTTTCCCAAAGGTTTGAGAAGTCAGGAGGTTTTGGTGGAGGATTAAACTTAGCCCCTTTTAGATAAGGGAAACAAGGAAGGAGATACCCTTCCATGAATGAATTTTAAAAAGGGTATTTGAGTTGGTCACGTAGGTTCCTCACGCATGTATGCTGCGTAGGTACCCTACGTAGATGTACCATGTAGGTATACCATGCAGGTATGGCACATATGTATACCGCATAGGTATGGCGCACAGGTATGTTGCGCAGGTATGGCGCGCAAGTATACCGCATAGGTATGGATAATGACTGAATAATGTGAAGAACTTCAAAACATGCCTATCTCATTTGATTATCTCTTCTCTCGTGGTTTAGAGATCTACCTGAGACAATTTGAGAGATCTAGGTGAAAGGGCTGCACAATGGGAGCTTCAAAGAGTCTTTCACTTTTTTTCTGTTTTTAAAATGGGGAGCCCAAGAGTCCTATTTATAGGCAAAGAGGGGACCTGGTCGAAGAGAAGTTTTCCGCGTAGGTCCTCCTCGTAGGTCCTCCATGTAGGTCCTCCACGTAGGGGTATATAAATTATTATTTCACGCAGGTCCTCTACGTAGGTCCTCTGTGTAGGTCCCTCGTGTTGGTCCTACGTGTAGATCCCTTGCGTAGGTCCCTTTGTAAAGTTTTATCCATCTTCCGAGTGCCATAACTTTTGATCCGTAAGCCTATTTGGGATCTGCGACCAGTCAAATAAAAGGTCTTAAAGATATATACACTTCTTGATATGGTAGATACACCATGTTTTCTCAAAATAAACTCAGAAATTATATTTAATGTGTCAATGCCTTTTCATTACCGATCTTGGGAATCCACTACCTACTCCTAGATGGGGGAATCATTCCACTTATTCATCAGTATGGAGTAGTATTTTGGCACATATAAATCCAGCCTACATCTTCTTTCTTCATGGTGAAAACATATTTACTCATACTTGATTGTTGTCGTCTATGTGAGAATCATATCTTCACTCTATGGAAAAGTACATGGAACACATTTCATGGTGTCAACAACACTAAAATAATGTATAATATTTATTACCCTGAGATTTATAGATTTATTATAAAAATATTAAGGTCTATTAAACATTTATATCATGTAAGAACTATACTAAACCTTCCAACCACTCAACTAAATGTAATGAATCAAAAATAGGGTTTTTTTTATAAAATATAACTTAGGTTCCAAAAATATAAGTGTAAATTTCTAAATTTAACATATTAATTTTAAATGAATTATTTTACTTCGATAAATACTTTTTTTGAGAAAAAGTTTTAATAAAATTTTAATTCATACTTGTATCATTATAAGGATATAAAATTCATTGTATTGTAAAAATTTTATTTTTATTATTCTCCAAAAATTAACCTTTTTAAAAAAATTAAAAAAATCAACCCTCAGACAATTTTGAAATGATGAATTAAAAAATTAATTTCATTTAATAAAATTTATATTCCAAAATTTATAAATTTTGTGTTATTGGAATAATAAAATTTTCATTGTGTTATAGTTTCATTTGGTTAAATGTTTACTTACTATAATTTAATATCATGTTTCTCAAATGGTAAGACTTAGGAATTATATTCCTAATGTTCAAATACTTGAAAATATTAGTCTTCTTAACTCCACAACATCAAATTCTACACTTTTAACAACTTCTATTATCTATTTAGAACTCTTTCTAAGTTTATTATCAACATCCATGGAACCTTTTCAATAAATATTTTTCCTTGAAATATTTTGGTAACTAATGTAACTATTTAAATTATCAATTTACCAACACATCCTAACACCTTCTGGTTATTAAGTGATATTCACTTAGAATTATGACCGACATGATGTTTTATTTATTAAGAATGAACCTATTAATCATGAAATACTCATATTAATATTTAAAATAATATATCATATATAGAATATCATGTTAAGATAAAAAAAATGCATATTTAATAGAAAACATCACTTATTTCCTCTTAGTAAAAATATTTGAAAAATAAACTAATTCATCCATATCATATATGGTACTTTTTGTGTTTAGGGGAGTTTTTTGAAAAAAAAATTATTTTTCAAAATATTCCCCTAATGTATGTGCGATCACATCTCTCATATTTTTAAAAAGGTATTGGATAAACTCATTTATCCTTGATATTTTGTATAATTATCTTCTTATAAAGTAAGTAATGGAATTTGATGAATCATAAATCATGTGTAATATCTCATATTGTTTATAAAAAAAATTTATAGAAAAAAACTTATCTTATAATACAAGAGAAATAAGATAACCATACACATTATTTAATAAGATCCATATGATCATGATATATTCCATTGCATTAAATTTCATGATTTAGTAACCCTTTTCATCATAATTTTAATATAGACTCTAAGCTCTATTAATTCTTTAATTGATTTTGAACTCTTATATACTAAAAATATTTGTAAAGTATATATTTGGTATCACATATCCTTCAAAATCAAAGAATTAATTTCTATAACACTAATACTTGACAATAAAATTCCATGAAGTTTCATAAACTGTTTCAGGTATCTTGGATAATTCCATCATATGGAAACATTACTCCTTGATAACTATAGGTTTCAATAACCTTGATGGAATACTAGAGGAAACATTATTGGATTTTCCAAATAACTTTTATTCTTTATGTTTGAAATTTTACCCACTTGAACCATTGATATAGTACTAGATTGATGACATATCATGCCTAGTTTTTCTATCCACAAAACTTAGAGAAAATGGGGAAAGCACTTCTTGAACTCAATCAAATTATCATAACATTTATAATGTTGATTCCAGATTGAATTCAATAACTAGATCAATCCATAAAGGAAACACAAATTCTCACCATGTCATTACCATACTCAATAATTTTGAATATATGAAAGAATATTGATTTTTTTTGGTATTTTTCCTATAATGAATTTTTAACCTTATGTGAATCCATATATTCTTCTCATAATCACCTATATTACAAGTGTTTAATGACTTCAATAATTGGTTACTCAGGAGGGTATTTTTTTAACACATATAATTTCTAAACATAAAAGCTTTTATTAATTTATTAGAATTAGGATATTTCATACATTAATATTAACCTTTCAAATATTGGTCTCAAATACGAGTTGGATGATGATGATATAATTTATATATAACAGAATCTTTTATAAAATGTATATTCATGTTATAAGGAATTTTATTAAATATAATCCCCTTAAAATTACTTCCCCTTCTTAAAATCACCATATATATTAGTGGGACAAGATCCATATTTTTACTAGGATTTGGGTATATTTGGCATTTATCTCATCACTTTTCTATTTAGGTGTGGAATTATCCCAATCATATCATATTTTGGATTTTGTATTGTTATGTAGATACAATTTTGTGTAATCCCTCATATATATAAAATTAACACCATTCCTCTGGTAACCTAACCCTATTAGGGTCTCCCAAATAAGTCTAACCCATAATAAATCCCAAGAACTATAACCTAATACTATTATGGTCACCTATTTCATGCTTTACTTAAATAAGATAATCTATGGGTCCCTATTTTTGTACGACTTACCCAGTTGTATGATCAAAGTCATAACAAGTGTTCTCTTTAGAAGGAATCTGACACTTAGTATTTTTAAATAGGATTTAATCACACCATCTTATCTCATACATTCCCTTTACATATTTTCACACTTATAATGATTTATTTTGGATTCCTATTCCTTCCTCAAATTAATATGTTCAAACCATATTTTTCTAGGCAAACATATACACCACTCATGGACAAGTTAGAGTTAAAGTTCGAGAAAACTAAACCCATTATCATACCTTGCATGTTACTCCTTATATACATGTATGAAAATTTAACTAACCTGTTTAATCTTTTAAATTAAAGCATAAAATCATTCAAAATATAAAAATTATATTCATGAATAATAAAAAGAGGAATAATTAAATAAATAAACATATCATATATTTAAACATGAGATAAACTATCTATGAACAATTCATAAATAATTTATAATTTAACAAGTATTAAGGACATTTGAAAATTTAAATAAGTATAAAATATTTATATTTTTATCTCATACGATTTTACTCAAATTTTTCTTTATATGTAATTTACTTAAATATGTGATATTAAGTGAAATATAAACTTATTATAATTTAATTAGATTATTTAAACAACATTAATTAATCTAAATATCTTATATTGTAATATCTTTTTAAACATTTAGCATTTATCAAAACTCATTATGATATGGTTTAAATAATTTATCAAATAAGTATTTTAATTTGAATAATTCAAACTATTTATTATAAACAATTCATAATAATAATTATAAACTCTTTTATATTTACACCTTATTTTTTTCATTTATAATCATTTTTATAAATTACCTTTAAAATTTCAATATAATATTCTTATATCAAATTTATAAGTCATGCCATATAATTAAAAAAAAGGTATTTTAATATTAATAATTAATATTATGGTATATTTATCTATTAAATTTTTTATAAACACTTAATTAAATAATTATAAATAATTTACAATTAATTAACTTATAAAAATATGTATAATTTAATAAATATCCCAAAATACCATTTTCCATGATTTATAAACAATTCATAATTGAAATTTAAGAAAAATAAATTTTCCTTTTTTATCATGTTTAATGATATGGGTAATATCTTAACATTTGATATAGTTCAAAACAACATAACTTGGAGGGTCACTATCTATCATATTATATGATAGATAATAGCTTGGTGTGATGCTGCGGTGGTTGCGTAGCATTAACCTAGTGCATGAGGTAATCAAAACTTACAATATAGATTTTTTAAGAATAAACAATAAGCACATGTGCCTTTGTAAGATAACCATTGTGCATCAATCTACGTATGAATAACTGAGAACCTACGACTATCATGGATTATGATATGATCCCACTTATGAAGAACTAGATTTGGAGTCTTATATTATGACGAGCCATGATATCATCGGTATGATATGAGGCTCTATTACCCATCTATGGATCAACACCATCATAAAATTCAATATCATATATCATATCCTCTGATACATAGAAACTAAAGGATTTCAACTCATCATCTATTATGATATCATATATCATATTCAATGATTTCATCACAAATTATCGAATCCTAGGTCATATAGACAACTATAATTCATTTTCTCAGTAGTTTTTAATGATATAGAATGCGATAACTTATATGATATTATATATATTTATTCTAATAATTATTTCATGAATCAAATAACATGGTAAATATTTTATATGACTATTAGGTTTTTAAGGATATATTAACACTTAATTAATGCATTAGAAATCATTAGAAACCATAAATCCCAAGAACACTATGCCTTAGAAATTGAAACCATGCATAAACATAAAATGAAGATAATTTCGTATACCTTACACCATAGATTCTTATGATATAACCTTCAATTAATATTCTTGATGAAAATACCTTAAAGACAATTGAATGACTCCTCCCTCCATAGTGTATCCAAAGGTCAAAGCTAAATCACCTCTTATATGGGTGGGATCCTCCTATCCTCCATGATATGATAATATCTTATAATAAAAATTAGGAAGAATATGAGAGCTTTTAGATATATGGGGAATCTATAGAATATTTTCAAGTGTATCTCTCACCATATTTAATGGGTTTATCACATTATATAAGTCTTAGATATCCTCTTTTCATTGACTCATAAGTGATATAACGTATAAGTTAATACTATGGTCTATTCATGCATTCATCACATAAATTGAATGCTTCTTATATGTCTTTCATCCAATGAAACACTTAATAAATTATTTACAACAAGGATTATATTCTAATTTTAACTTACTGATATTCAACTTCCATGTAATGGTTGTGGATGAAATATCTTTATATCATAGCTAATGATATGCCAAAACTAAAAAATATAAAAAGTAGTTGGTTTATACATGTTATATAATATGACATGGATATATCATAACTTATGATATAATCCAAAACATATCATATGTTTGAAGTATTTTGGATATATCTCTTTTAATATAGTAAATATTTAAAAAACTAGATTAAAAAAACAAAAATAAAATTAAGTAAAAGAGAAGTAGTAATTAATGAGATAAAAATATTTGTTAATGAGGTTCTAAAAAATGTACTACCTCACAATGGGTATATATTGGAAACATAATTGTAAAAAAAACAAGTTCAAATAAAAATTAAAATCAAATAATGAGAATTCACCTTGAAAAAATAATTGTGAGTTATCCCTACATTATCTCATGAATTGACATACCTTTAATTTATAATATGCACAATCTCATCCTACAACCATTATTATGAGTCATTTAAAAGTATAAATAATGTGCTAATATTTTTTTATAAAAATATTCAATGATAAGTGATCCATTTTTTACATATATTCTTCTAATTTATATCTTTTGGATGTAATTTGGCTAAAAATATTTATTTTAAAGAGTGATATAATATTGATGCATCTTGATAATTTCTAAGAAAATTACTGAAATTTATAGATATGATTGGTTCTTGTAAAATAGTGATCATGAAACTGACCATGATTGTTATAATGTAATAATTACCACCATTAAAAATCTATACAAGGTTAGAGAAAAGAACAATTATGTTTGATGGTTTTATAAAACCCCCAATTGCTCGAAGATGCAATATCTTACCTAAAAGAATTCCAATCCATATAAAGGTTGTATTTCACATACGGAATAATAATAAAAAATGTTATTGCGAACTAATCTTGAAATCACATGTCCAGCCCCAAATAAGGTAGGCGATTTATTCACCGTATACACTTTCTTCTTCAATGAGTTTTATTACTAAATAAAATATTATAAAGTTGTGTTATCATTTTTATAAAAGGGAACCTAATTTTTTCCAGTATAAAACACAAGGAATGAATGTTACCACTTTAAATGACTATAAATCCTTAAAATATGTAAATAAAATGTTTATATCCTTATTTTTATGGATTAAGATTTAATTTTTAGAAGGTTTAAATGAGGGGTTCAATTTTTTTTTCTAGTTCTATGTTTTTTATCATTATTTTTTAAAAATAATTCTATACATTTATTATTATATTTAAATTTAGGTAATCTTATTTTCCTTTAAATTATTTAATTTCTCATATTTTTTCACTCTCATCCCCATTACCCTATTAAATTTGATGTTTAAAAGTGTTGTACTAAAGTTTTCTCAACAGTGGGAAGGGTGAATAGAGCTTAACCAATTTATAATAAATATAATATATATAAAATTTTGATACACTTTTACTCAAACCAAAAAAAAAAACTAAAATGATAAAACATAGTTAAAAAAATACATATATATTTTTGACAAAAAATATATTAAATAAAGTTTCTTTGATTAAAACACTTATTACTTTAAAACATTAAAAAATGGTATCAATTATAGTACAAAATTTCACAATAAACAATACAAATAAAAAAAAAATAAAAAATAAAATAAAAATAAAAATGTAGTTCAAAATTTAGGGACATCATATTTCTCCCAAATTTATTATAAAACAACTACCCAGAGACATCAATTAACAAGAGTAGTTTTACACCCATGAGATGAGTAGAAAAATTGGTTAATATTTAACAATAGTATAAATACTTACCCTTGTAAAATACCTTGAACATATTCCATTATTACTCATTGTAATGAAAAAATACTAGATATATTTTAAAGAGTATAAATATTATTCAATATAGAATATAGAGAGAAATAATATATGTATAAATAAATCATTTTTATAAAAAATCCCTTTGAAAATATTTTTGGGTTAATTTTATTGATAAGGTTATTGAAGGAACATTCAAGGAAGTTTAAAAATACATGGAGAATGTGTATCTTGAAGACTATAGGTGTTTTTAAATTATTATAGATGATCCATTAAAAATTCTAGTTTGAGGAGTATTTTTGGAAATTTAGAAAATCCCTATATGCATGGGTAATTAATATTCCATACATAAAGGTAACCATTAAATTATTCTAGAAATATAGAAAATGATAGAACAATATCCTTTTGTACATAAGAATAATATCTAGTATAGGTTTTAGGGTCAGTGTGGATGTTCTCTCATAAGGGGTTTCTCCAGATGGGGTTTAGAGTAGAAGGTTTTCTTCTGGCATTTACTTGGAATTTGGTTGTTTGATAGGGTATGGATTTTCCATCGGTACCAGGCCCATGCATTCATGCACAAGACAACTAGCCAGCATCGAGAAGTAGGAGGAAGCTGATCTTAATCTTTTTGATGCTAGGTATGGGCTCTTCAGTGTAGGTTTGAATGAGTTGTTTGGACTTAAAACTTTGTACCATAGTGGTTTGGTTGTTTTAAGTCATTGATGTCATGTATGGTTTTTAAGTTTTTCCTCAAAAGTGTTTGAATAATAAAAATTTTAATTTTCAGTAAAAAAGAGAGTCATTAACTCATTATGCATAAGTCATTTTTATGACTCAAAGAAATAAAAAAGGATGTATGTTACTCAAGGAATTTAATAAAATTCACTTCTGGTTCATATATGTGTTGTAAAAGGGCCACACCCTTAGATATTTTTTGAGTGAAGGGATGAACTAAAATATAAAATTATGATATCCATTTTTAATTATAAAAATATAATTATAATTTTAGTCTAGATGAATAAAGAAAGTCCTGCCGAGATTTATGAGAGGACCAAGCCATGATTTTCTAGTTATTTAAAAACAAGATTTGTAAAAATTTGGTGGATTTAATTTTTTCCATGAATAACACCATGAAGATGGATTCCATTACATGTATAAGATAGAAGGAGATTCAGATCAAATTTAAAAATAGGATTTTATTGAAGAATGAGGATTTGATTAATTCCAAAAAATTTTCAAATTAATATTAGAGAAATTCACATTGTTATTTTCATAGTGTTTTTATATTTAATCATTATAAATGTTTTCATGTAATATTTAAGAGATTAAAGAAATAAGAGGTATATTTTTTTAAAGATAAGGGAAAAAGGAAGTGAGAGTAACACAGATTGGAAATTAGTTTTTCAGAATAAGAGAGGAATATTTCTAGAATTTATATAGAAATAGAATGAAGAATAATGATTTATAGGATACGATATCACTAAAACATAATGGTATTAATTATATTGATAAAACTAGAGCTTATTTTTATACTATATTTTGTGTAAGTTATATTTATTATTCATGGATAGAAAATAATATTATAGGAGGAGTAGTTATTTCCATCCTATAAAGAGAGAAGTGAGATATTTATTTATTCTATAAAGGTTGTAAACCTAGTATTTTAGATACCTAAAAAATTTTCCATTACATTATGCTTGGATTATCCTAGTTTGGATAAACTAAGTAAATTTCTTATGCCCTTCTATGACTACTTTACTGCTTCATATTATCGTGTGGGAGAAATAATGTTTCTAATAATCATGTAACAAGATTACAGGAGAGAGTCAATTGAAAAATAGATATACCATGATTCACCCCCCATATTAGGGAATTCAAATCGCATTGTACCAGTTAATGGTATCATACTAAAAGGTTCTTAGTGAAGGTTTTCCTCTTTGAAATTATTGCAATAGTTTTCAACTATAAGGGAATTTAAATTTTCAATGGAAAAAATATCCATTTATGTAAAAATTAGATATAGAACTATTTCTACTCTTTGGGAATAGATGTCTAAATAACCATTAATGGGATTTCATATAATATAAAATGGGTTTTTATCTAAAAAATACTGAAGGGAGATTGATATCGATGCAAAAGAAGTCAATATACAGGGAGGATAATTATCCAATGCTATATTCATAAAGGCGATGTTAGGAAAGTCTTCAAATTCCACGTGGGGAAAAGTTATCAAAATTTATGAAGGAGACACAAAGGTACATAAAACCAAGTTTCATGTACCATATAACAAATATTAGGATTTTATAATGCATCCTAGTGAGTCCATTGATGAATTAATTAATCGGTTGAAAATAATTGTAGAATACATGCCCAATCTTGAAGAAAATATCAATGATATCAAAATCATGATGACTAACTAATAAAATTACCACCAAATTTCAATATAAAAGTCTCGGTGCTTGAATAAAAAGGCCAAATTGAGGTGATACAAGATAAAATTCATAGCATGCTCATTTCATACGAAATGAATAATGATGAAAAAAAATATTTAGAAAAGATGAATTATCTATGGTTTCATCCATGGTGATGAATAAGATCATGGTGGAAGAGGATCCTAGTGATATGAAATTTAATGAGGAAATCCCATTCCTTTCCTGAGATATTAAAAGGTTTAATGAAATATTCATGGTCAAGCTTCCACTTTCTTTCTTTCAGTGTGAAAAAATTATGCACCATATTTCTAGATGTTCATTTTTTTAGAATTATGATGAAGATTAAGAACCCATGAAAAAGTCATCTAAGGGTGAGAAAAGAAAGAGGATACCAAAATAAAAATGATTATAAAATAGTAACTTTATTTCATAATAGGATGTAAGCTTGGAATAAACAAAAGTTGACGAAATTGATAACTACAAAGAACTCATCAATGAAGTTCTTGTAGTTGTTATATAAAAAAAATAGAGGAAAATGATAATGATGGTGCTGGATTCAAGGTAAGAGTCAACCTTAAGGCTAAAATAGAAGCTTGTTTTGAAGAAATTTTTGTTTAGAGGGATAAAATGAAGAAATAAAATGGAGTGTCATGCGAATCCAAACTTTATATGAATCAATAAGAAGATCATAATTCAGAGTTTAAGGTGGATATTGAATGACTTAAATATGGAAATTTAGAAAAATTGAAAAATGATATTAGGATCAAGATCAAAATTAAAGAAAAATCCTAGGTTATTGATGGATTGAAAGATATAGTGAAATATCATTTCAAAATAATTTAGTAACTTAAAAGTGAATTCATGATGATGTAATGAAATATGTATGATGAAGAGATACTTTTAACTCCCGACATGACATCATAAAGTTTGAGTGAATGAGATGTAAAAGACACTAATGAGGTGCATAGGGAGTTAACCAAAAAATTAGCCACTTACCCACAAGTACAATTTTCAAAGATAAAGAGAAATATATTGAGGGTATTAATAATAAGACAAATTAGTGGTGATTTATGGGAAACCATAATCATTCACTTTCCAAAAAAAGGTTGAGTTTCATGAATCACAATAGATCCAAAAATATTCTAATAAATTATAAATTATATGATATAATTCATCATGAATCAAGTTTTATTATTATATATATATGAAAAATACACAATATGTGTGTTCCATATAAATGATTTATTTAAATACTCAAGTGAAAAAAATTAGAAAAATTTCCTACACTCGTTATATTTTTAATATCTACTTTTTTGGTATAAAGGTTATGAACACAAATCTATGATTTTCTCATTAAGGGTAAAAGGAAATTCATTGAATGATACACATAATAATATATCATTATATTTGAATGAATAATCAAGTAGGATGTAAACTTATAAAAAATTTAAAACCTTGCAAGATGAGAATAATTTAATGGATCTAAAGGTGGAAAAATACCATTCACTCCTGAAGGAAAAAAAGCAGTGAACATAGATCAAGAATGAAAATTATAAGAAGGAAAATGTTGCTAATATTTATTTGAAATTAATAAATGGGGCTTGTGTATGAATCCTAGATAATGGATTCACTTCACATATGAAGGGAAAAAATATTTTCATGGGAAAAAATTGTAAAAAATAATGTTTAGTACACTTTGGACATGATAAAAGGCACAATATCATTGACTCTAGGAAAGAAAAAGTTTAAAGAAACTACTTGGGACACTTATATATCTTGGTGTTTGAAGGACTATATCACAATTTTTTAAGTTTAAGGAAATCATGTGACTTCTTCCATGAAATTAATTTCAACAAGAATGCTTGCATCATACAAGGAAGTGATAGTTCAATTATGATATAAGTCAAGTGAAAAAAGGGGAATATTTACCTCATTGGTGGAGAAGAGAATATGTGTTTTCTGACCAAGGAAGAAGAGAACGAGTTGTGGCACAAAATTCTTTCTCGATTGAGCCAAAGTTCCTTGAAAGGAATAATAAATAATGAAGGAGTACATTATATCCCTAATATATCAAGATAAAATACTCATATATATGATAACTGTCAAAAAATAAAAATAATTCAGAAGGATTATAAGACAAAGTAAGAAAATCAATGAGGTTTCTTAAGTTGGTTCACACTGAAACGTATGTGAAAATATAACCCAAATCCATTGATGAAAAGAAGTTATATATTATGTTTGTTAATGATTATATTACTATGGAATGGATAATGGTAATATCTCGTAAATCTAAATTATTTATGTTTATTAATCATTATGGGATATTTGAAGATAGGGTGATCAAAGTTCAAAATTTAGAATTTATGAAAAAATAATGGAACATAATTCACTAAAAATAATGTAGAAGAAAATCTAAAAAAGAACATGATAAGGAACCAAGTATCAATGGTAAGGACTCAACAAAACAAAGTTGTTGAGATGAAAAACTAGAAAATCAATAATATTTTAACATCCTATATTTTAAACCGGACTAAAATCCACGGGTTTTTAAACTTTTGGCCTCTTCTGGATGATCCATTTTACAAACCAAGCTTCAAATCATTATTGAAAGATCTGTAACACTGTGATGTGTCTTTTTAAAGAAATTCAATTAATTAAATTAAAACTTAAAGTGAATAAAAGGAAAATAAAAAAATAAAGAAATATTTTTATAATAATAACAATAATAACAATTTTTATTGTTATTATTATTATTATGTTTACGATGATGATGATGATTATTATTATGTTTAGGATTATTATTATAATCTTAATTATAATTAAAATAATAATTATTTTTAGGTTAGTTTTTTAAGATACCCCAAAGGGTCTCCTTCCTCCAATGTGTACCCCCTGGTCAAACCCCCCCTTGTGTGCGTGACCCCTCCTCACAACCTCCACTATTAATTGATTCCACCACCATTTCCTTCACGATCCTTATCCGATCTAGTGAGGTAAGCCTCAATCTTCCTTATCCTCTCCATTTCGGCCACATTTAGGTCTTCCCATCACAGTAAAGGTTCAGATGAAACCCAAGGATATGAGGTTTGACTGTTTTTTTTGTTTCTTCCTTAGATAGGGTGTGAGAATGGCCACTCGGGTCATGTTTATGCATATTCTGACATCCACTGCTGAAGGTGAAGCAGATCTATTTGTTTTGGATTTCCAGTATCACTTCGAGTTGAGGGTTTCTTCTACTGTGTTATTTTACACCTATTTTATTAGGGTCTTTAAGTGTTTTTGACTCCCTAATAATTTATCGACAGTGTGTTGGACTATTCTGTGTGGTTTTGCGTTGATTCTCTTTATCTCCTCCATCTGAGGTAAATATTTATACCACTTCTTGGTTTCACTCATATATTTTTGTGTCCTTTGGGTCCTTTAAGGTTCTTAGTAATTATTTTGTAATGCGTTGGACCCTTTCATGTGCTTTATAGTCATTGGAGTCTATGGCGACTTGCCTGCGTATGCATAGGTAGGTATGTATATATATGTAGGTTCCCTCAATATGTGTATATTCCCCCATGGTAGTGAATTTATATGTATAGGGTTAGGTGTTCCTATGTATGTATTTGAAAAATGCATATATAGGTAACTGGAGATGGGTTTATGCATATAAGCATATATTTAATGATCCCCCTGCACATATTCATGGGCCATGTGAATAGGTAGATAGGGGCTAGGTGTCCTTATCTGTATGGAAAGGTGCATATGCTCAGTGGGGGTAACAACATCTTTTAGTTAGAAAGTTTCAAGAGATAAAGTGTTAGGCTTGGTTCCTCCCTAAGGTAGGATCACTTTACTTTCCCTTTAAAATTTAAGAATGTATTAATTAATTAATTCCAAGTACTTCAAAATTTTAATTAATGTTTTTCTATATATGGTGGTTTTTCTAAAATTATTTCCTTTGATGAATTGAAACTAATGCTTAAAAAAGATAAATGACTTGTTTGATAAACAACGTCATGGTTTTATAATAAAACCCTCCATTGGAGGTGTGCTGTCTTATAGCTAAAAAGTATTGATAGTTGTTTATATCATGCTTACTTATGGTTTGAGTTTTCCATATTTCTTCTTGTTCATGATTTTTATGTGGAAATTTAATATTTCCCCCATATGAATAATGTGAATTTATTTTTCATACTCGATTATTTTAAATGGAATGAATTAAATGGTTAGTTTGAAATGGAAATGAATATGGTGGAATGACCATGCCTTTGGTTAATTAATAAGAAGTGCTTATGATAACTTAATGGTTTAAGAGGTTGACATATATGTAGGATAGTTAAACGATAAATTTTTTTATGTTTAACTAAAATAATTTAAATGAGATTTATGTGGGTGGTCTAAACCAAATCACTTTTTTATGATTTAATTATTTAATGTATATGAAATATCTTTGATCACTCTGGCACACCACACACAGAAATATAAATATAAGAATCCCAATTAAATTATAATTGTTCATTTCAAACCATCCCTTGAATTCCTTTGGGTCCATAGGCAAGGAGAATAAGACTTGTATCCATCCGATAGGTATGAAAGCCTTGGAAATTATTATGACTTGGAATGTTTGAATTTAAATCCCCATAATAAAATGATAAATTGTTTGATAATGGATTAGACTTTTGAAGTGGAATAATAATTAGTCATGTGATTTATTATTGTAGAATTACCTTGTCCAAATTGGTTAATTAATATTAATGACTATAGGGTATATGGATTTATTAACATTTTTGATATAATTATGTTTATAATTAGGAACCTGGATTAATGAACTGAACTGGTTGATAGATGATAATTTTTTATAAATTTGTTGTTGTGTATTTTGATGATAAATCTTGTATGTTTGATACTATAATTTATATTTTGATTGCTTAGCTTTTGAGATTATGTTATTTTTATGGGATTGATTTCTGAGGGTTGATACTGTTTGGAATGTTGAGTTTGTCTAGACACATCTCATGTTTAATGGGATGCCTGAAATCTTGGTTCATGTTACATACTTCCCGAGGGATAGGAACACTTGTACTGAATGCCTGAGGGCATATTATATGTTTATATCGGATGCCTGAGGGCTAGATGCACGATCACATGATGCCTAAGGGGAAGATTATAGTTATTCCCAAGGGAGATATTTTGGATAGAATAAGGGTGAGATTCTAGTTATGCATGATGGAGAGATTATGGATAGCCTGAGGTGAGATTCTAGTTATGCTTGAGGGTGAGGTTTTGGTTATCCTGAGGGTAGAGACCATATGTCTATGGTATATTCTGAGTGATTCATCATCTAATGGGGAATCAATTACTGATTTGGGTGATCCTTCTTGATGTTATAGGATCTACCCATAGACATAGATACCTGTCTTAGGCTAAAGCATGTTTTATAGGACAGGTGTCTGTTTAGGACCCTGAACCAAGTTGTTATTATTTAATTTTCTATCACTTTGTATTTATAATGTGTTTCACACTATCATTTATTATAAATTTCATAAAATTTATTAGGCTATAAACCATGGGTTCTAGCCTACTGAGATTTATATCTCACACCTTGATCGTGCGACATTTGGTACTTGAGTATATCTTCTTACTCATAGGTATTTGGATTCATTGCTTATGGTGTTTTGTGTACATAGGAGCTGGGGATAATAGGATTAGGATCTTAATTAGGATGCTCAAAGATTTGACCATTGGGTTTTTCATTTATTTTGTTAATTTTTACTACTTATACTTATAACATCTTCTATCATACATGAAATGTTGTAAATTGGCACTACCCATTTTTTATTAAGATATTATATTATTCTTCCTGTTGTTGTCTTTATTATTATATATTCTATTTATTTTTTGTTTAAATATTATTATACCATTGTGTGACTCTAATCTTGAGGGTATATTATCCCCATTGTACCATCAATTGACCCTTGATTCTAGTTGGCAGCCTCTGACATACAGGTAGGCGCACCTAAGGCTATGTGACCCACAGGTCTGACCACCATCTTAGTGGTGTGCCGTGTCGGGATGTTACAAAGTGGTATCTGAGGTAGGTTTGTTTTCCTTTAGTCTTACTATTTTGGGCTGGTAGATAGGAGACTGGGAATGTGTCGGTACTTGGTAAATAGCCATGCTTAGGGATGATCACCCCATGTATGGGGAAATGACCAAGGGGCCAGGGGTGAGATTGTTGTTCATGCTATTTGTTATTAAAGTTGGATTTTATTTCACCTCGAGTGATTGGTATAATTTTTACTCTATGATTTATGGAATTTCTTGTATTTTTATGCTTAGCCTAGTTTGGTAAGGATGGAGCATATCATGCATCATAACAGACACATAGTAATTAACATGTCATAAATATAACATGACATGCAGTTTCATTATAGTTTTTCAGCTGATTTGACTTTGTGCCTTGAGTTATATGCCGGGATTTTCATTTCTTTATCATTCATGTTAAGATAACATGACTGGGTGTTTAATTTTAGCATGTTTTTCTATGCTTCAGTTTTTATATACCATGCTTCTATGTCATAGAATAATCCTTTTTGTTTATTTGAAGATGACATCCTAGTTTTGTTTGATAGATATTAATGGTTTTAGGATGTTTCTAAAATGTAAAAGGCTACTAAAGTTAAAATGTTAAAGTGGATTGGATTCAATTAATGGGAGACAATTTTTAATACATGAAGTGTATGAGCACTTTATGAATTGTGAAATAGAAACTCATGAAATCAAAACTTTTTTGATCTAACATTTATGTATTTTGAGATGGTTTAAAAATGAAAAGTTTGTTTAATATAGATCTAAATGAATTGGTCCAATTATAAAATACACAACCGGACCCAAGTGGGCTGGATGATTCATGCATCTTATTAGATAACACTTAATGGGTGTTTAAAATTTTAACAATTAATCAACTGATATCAGGTTTCTTTCTAAAGAACCTGGGTTGGATTAATGGGACCCTCATAGGTCAACTAATATATGATAGGATTTCAATTAATGTAAAATGATTAAAAATGATGTATTATGAGACTTTCCTGTTGTTCCTTGATGTTTTTTAAATCTTTTAACATTTTAAAGATTAAATGTGAATAAATGTAATGGCCTTAAAATAGAACCATAGGTGGTGTACTTTGTTTAAACCTTAAGAAGAGTAGCTTGAGATTTTCTTTTTGAGTTGACTTATAATAGAAACATGATCATTTTTTGTAGGCCATAATTTTTTTAGAAATGGATTAGATGGTAGGATCTTGAGCCTGGTTGCTTTTTGTTTTTCCCGACTAAGTTGTATAGTCGACACTTATTCTATTTTAAGGGGATAACATGTGGTAGGTAACACCCTTAAAATGTAAATTCCTTGCCAATGCCATGTGTTTTATGATGATTTATTTCATTTGGGTTCTGTTGTTCTTTGTGGGACTTTCAGTTTTTAGTGAAACCCTTGTTCGGATGGGTGGTCATGGTATCCTTTATTTTTTCTATGGGTGTGAGCAATGGGTAACACTCATTTTTAGCTAGTTAGACATGCCTCAGGCATGGTCGGCTGATTTTTCAAATGCTTGACCCTTTATTTATCATTGATGGATGATTTGGTATGTCGTCATCTATGTGAATGGTCATATGGGGAAACACGACTTTGGGTTAAATCTCTTGTATAGACCATTTGATGCTTGAATCCATAGGGAAAAAAACCTATGGATGGTATTCAAGATGTGTCATTTTCTCATGAAATATCAGAGTAGTATTCATCAGTATACACGGTAGCCATCAAGTGTTTATTAATGTAACAAAATAGTTGATTTCTGTAGCCTTGTTGAGACTTACGTTGTTGGGTAAGGTCTCAGGATGTCTCTGAGGTAGAGTGAGCTAGGTATAAAGAAATTAGGTTTGTCCCAATACTCAGGAGAAATACCTCAAGACTTAGGTGTTTTGACACACTAGTCAGTTCAGTTTTTCATTCCTTGTCTAATGCTTTGATGTAGTGATCGTGGCTCATAGGAGTGCCATGTCAATTTTGGTAAATGTGTACTTCCAAGTACAAGTGATATAAATTAATAGGACCATTGGAAAATGGTTGGGGTTGTTCGAATACCATTAAGTCTTGTAAATGTCTATTCTTTCATGGAATCATGACTTTGATGAGGTTTGTTGTGTATGAAAACCTTGTGAACTGCCATTGGTTGTAGGTGGAATTCAATGGTTAATCTTAAATGATCACAAACATTCCTTGGGTGGTAAAGGTTTGGTGATCTGTTAATGGAGGTACATCGATATGTGAAGCTAGGATTCTTGCAAGGGAAGTCAACCAATAGTGGTTTGATTGATATTCTTGGTAATATTCTAATCCCATTAGACTACTCATCTTTAAGCGACGCGCTTTTCCCTATCTTGGATTAGTCCTTAATGTACTAAGAGAGCATTAGTCTTACACTTAACTAAATCATTAAAATATGTTGGGTATGTTTGGGTGGTTTCCTTAGCGTTTCATGCTAAAACATGGTTCTTATCGAGGTTTGGTTAGTCCCAAGTGAAACTTGGGTTTCCGTGTAGGAATTCCTAGGAAGGAATATTGAACACCAACCGTTCCCTTATTTGACTTTAATTCTAGGTGGATGCCACTTTGGGCTCAATCATTGATCTAATGTGGATGTTGTGACCTTGTGCCAACATCACACTCATGAATATAGGGTATAGACTAACTCATTTAGTTCCTGATGCTCCAGTTCATTGAAATTAGAGGTTATCCCAGACTTGTTTTCGAAATTGGTGATGCTTAAATCAAGTAACGTCACCAGAAGCCAGGTATGGACTTCTGTGAGTGTTTTTTTGTAAATTTGAGTTACCTTGGAAGAGATCATCATAGTTCAGTTTGTAAAATTTCATTCATCTAAGCCAAGAGTCAACATAAATGGTCGACTGGAGAGGCTCGACTAGTTTTCTCCCTTGTTCAATGGAATGAAAAATGAAGGACTGTTTTGGAACATCGTTGGGTGAGATGAGTGTGGTTTTTTTGGGCATGGATTTTCATGAAAAGATGGATCTACTTGGGATTTAAGGTCGATGAAGAATTTACCAACTTGACTATTTCAAAAATCATATGATAAGCATCGCTAGAACACTTAAGGGTGTGTATTTTAGGTAATTCTGACGATGGAAGGTGTCGTGGCTCGAAATTTTTCCCATTTCTAAGGTTAAATACTAAGGTGGGAAGTACCTCTATCCATATGTCTAACAAGATGATGAGGTGGTAATGTCTCTAGATGAACGAGACCGAGTAAGTTTCATCTCGGTGTTTTGGTGGGAAAACAAGCATTGCCTCTGGCTTTGATAGCTTTAGTGTCATGTGTTTAAGAAGTGTTGAAAGGTGCATTAGGCATTGGGAAACACAACATGACCATTTGAATGAAACATCATGACTATAGGTTGGGTGATGTTTCCCTATTTCCTATAGGATTATCTGGGAAGAGAAGTTATATTGTGGGAAGGTTGTAACATCCTGTGTTTTGAACCAGACCAAAATCCAAGGGTTTTTAAACTTTTGGCATCTTATGGATGGGCAATTTTACAAACTGACCTTCAGATATTTATTATAAGAGATGGAACACTGCAATGTGTTTTATTAAAGAAATTAAATTAATTAAATTAAAATTAAATGTGAATAAAAAAAAGAAAATAAATATTTTTTTTATAATAATAATAACAACATTATTATTATTGTTATTATTATTATTATTATTATTTTTATGATGACGATTATTATTATGTTTATTAATTCAATAATAATAATAATAATTATTATTTTAGGTTAGTTATTTTAAGAGACCCTAAAGGGCCTCCTTCATCCAACATGCACCCCCTGGACTAAACCTACCTAGTGTGCACAACCCCTCCTCATTACCTCTTCCATTCATCAATTACACTACTATTTCTTTCACTACCCTTCTCTAATATGGTGAGGTAAGCCTCTATATTCCATCTCCTCTCCTTTTCGGCCATGTTTTGGTCTTACTGTCACCCTATACGGTTCAACTGAAACCCTAAGATTTGGGGTTTGATCGATTTTTGTGTTTCTTCCTTCAATAGGGTGTGTGAATGGCCTCTCGGGTCATTTTCATGCATATTATGACATCCACCACTAAAGGCGAAGAAAATCAGTTCATTTGGGATTACCATCATCACTTTGAGGTGAGGGTTTCTTCCATTTTTTTCACCTCTTTTATTAGGATCTTTAAGTGTTTTGAATCTATGATAAGTTATCGGTAGTGCGTTGGACTATTTCATGTTGTTTTGGATTGATTCAATTTACTGATGCCATCTAAGGTAAAGATTCATACCCACTGATTGGTTTCACCCTTATATTTGTTTGCATCCTTTAGGTGTTTTAAGGTTCCTAGTAATTATTTTGTAGTGCTTTGGACCCTTCAATGTGGTTTAGAGTCACTAGAATCTATGGTGACTTGCCTGCATATGCATAAGTTGGTATGCATATATATGCCAGTCCCCCTGTTATGTGTATATTCACCCACAGAAGTGAATATATACGTATGGGGATAGGTTTTCCTATGTATATATATATGAAAAATGAATACGTAGGTAAGTAGAGACATGTGTATGCATATGAGAATATATGTAAGGATCCCCTTGCACATATTCATGGTCTATGAGAATAGGTGAATATGGGCTAGGTGTTCTTATATGTATATGAAGATGCATATGCTTAATGGGGGTAACAACAGCTTCTAATTAGAAAGCATCAAGATGCAAAGTGTTTTACTTGGTTCATCCCTAAGGTAGGATCTCTTTCCCTTCCATTTTAAATTTGAGAATGCATTAAATAATTAATTGCACATACCTCACACTTTTAATTATTGTTTTTCTATTTATGGTGTTTTTTTTGAAATTCTTTCCCTCGGTGAATTGGAAGTAATGCTTAAATAAGATAAATGATTTGTTTTATAAACAAATTCATGGTTTTATAATAAAACCTCTCCATCAAAGGTTCACTCTCTTCAAGATAAAAAGTAGTGATAATTATTTATATCAGGCTTAGTTATGGATTGAGTTTTCCATCTTCCTTCTTATTAGTGCTTATTATGTAGAAAGTTAGTTTTCCCCCTTTTAATAATGTGAATTTATTTTTCATGTTCAATTATATTAAATGGAATTAATTAAATGGTTAGTTTGAAATGGAACTAAATAGGGTGATATGACCACACCTATGGTTAATTTAATAAGAACTGCTTATGAGAACTTAATTTTTTAAAAGGTTGAAATATATATAGGATGGTTAAACCATTCCTTTTGTTCTGTTTGACTAAATTAATTTAAATAGTATTGATGTGGGTGGTCTAAACCAAATCATTTTTGTCTGATTTAATTATTTAACATATATGCGATATTTTGATCGCATTGGCACGCCGCACATGGCCAAATAAATCAAATAATCCCTATTAAAAAATAATTTTTCATTTCAAACCATCCCTTGGATTATATTGGGTCCATAGGAAAGTAAACTGAGACTATAAGCCACTCGATAGTTGTATTATCCTTTTAAATTATAATGATTTGGCATTTTTAACTTTAAATCCCTATTATAAAATTGATAAATTGTTTGATTGTAGGCTTAGACTTTTGATGTGGAATAATAATATATTGTGTGATTTCTTATGGTATAATCACCTTGGACAAACTGGTTAATTAATATTAATGACTAGAGGGCCAATGTATTAATTAACAAGTTTGATATTGTATTTAAAAGGTTGGTGTTGAAGCCTCATTTTATCATTAAAGAAAATACCCCTTTTTTTTTCTAGGTAGAGGGAGACCCATTACATAGCCCAAAGGCCCAATGCCATGTGACCTGAATAAAAGGCTTGAAAGCTAATTTTTTGGCCCAAAGGTCCCTTCAATGAATAGTAATGATATAGTACTTGGCCTGCTACAGTGCCTGCTATAGTACCACCACCGCTACAGTTACTACTATAGTGGCTCCACCGCTATAGTGTCACCACTGCTAATGTTCTACCACTGCTACAGTACTACTATAGTGCCCCCTACTATAGTATTGCTATAGTTCAGGAAATGTTTCCCTACCCAAATTCGATCCTGGGTCTTTTGGATGCCAAGAATAAGCCTTTACCACTTCGGTACCTTCTTGTTGGAAATTAACAAGTTTGATATAATTATGATGATAATTAGGAACCTAGATTAATGAACTGAACTGGTTGACATATGGTAATTTTTTATAAATTGACCATTATGTCTTATGATGATAAATCTGCTATGTTTGATAATAGAATTGAAATTTTTCTTTCATATATTTTTATATTATGTGATATGAATGTGATTGATACTGGAGGGTTGATACTATTTGACATGTTGAGTTTTTATAGATACAAATCATGTTTTATGTGATGACTGGGGGCTTGGTGTATGTTTTCATACCACTTGAGGACTAGGTGCAATGGTAAAGAGTGAACGAGGGTAGATTATATGTTTATATTGGATGCATGAGGGATAGATACAGAGTCACACAATACCAGAGGGTGAGATTATAGTTATGCTTGAGGGAGAAATTTTGGATAGCTTGAGGGTGAGATTCTAGTTATGCATGAGGGAAATATTTTGGATAGCCCGAGGGAAAGATTATAGTTTGTATTAAGGGATATTTTTTGGTTATCTTGAGGGAATAAATCATATGTTGATAGTATATTATGAGTGATTCATCATTAGTAGGAGAATATTCCACCGATTTGGGTGATCCTTCCTAATGCAGAAAGATCTACCCACAGACATAGATATCTGGCTTATGCCGAAGCATATGGTATGGGACGAGTGTCCGTTTAGGACCCTGAACCAGGTTGCTATTTTTTTTTCAGTTTTCATTTATAATGTGTGCCACACTATCATTTATTATACATTTCATGAAATAGATTGGGGTAGACACCGTGGATGCCGAACTACAAAAATTTATATCTCACACCCGACTCATGTGCTGTTTGGCACCCGAATAGATCTCCCTACTCACAGGTATTTAGATTCATTGCTTATTTTATTCTGTTGACATGGGATCTAGGAAGTACAAGACGAAGGTCTTTATTAGGATGCTTGTGAAGTTAACCATTGATATTTTCTTTTTATTTTGTTAATTTGTACTACTTTTAATTGAAACATCATCTTTCATACATTCAATGTTGTAAATTGGCGTTGGCCATTTTTTATTCAAATAGTATATTATTCTTCCACTACATGTCTTTATTATTATTTCTCCTGATACTATTTGTTGTTTAAATATTATTATACCACTATGCGACTTTGGTCTATAGGGCATAGTCTCCCCACTATACCATCAATATACCCACTCTTCTAGTTGGCAGCCTTTGACATATGGGGAGGCGCACCTGAGGCCATGTGACCCACCAGTCCAACCACCATCTTCGTGGTGAGCTTGGTCGGGACATTAAAAATATGTCCCAAAAAATTATCTTTTAGAAAAAATTTCTAATGATAAATTAGAAATAAGTATTGATTACATTAGTTTATATCACCAATAGGGATTAGTTATGTCCAAATGAAGAGAATACGCCATATTATATGTCATATGGGAAGAATTTGAAACTAAATTACTTTTAAATTTTCAGAATAAAATGATTTATTTTCAACAAAGATAGTAATATCAAATTTGAATCTAAGGGGATCAAGGTATTTTTTTGGGTCCACTCATCCAAAATCAAAGTTTAAAAGATCTATAAAAAAATCCATGAGAAAATAATTGAAATTTAAGATGCAATAGTTATGTAAATTGAGAATATTTTTAAACCTAGTGAGTATATTTCACAGCGAAGTAGTAAATAAAATACAGAGGTTAGCAGTGTTGAAATAGGTAGTGAAGTGGGATCACATGTGCCTATTGAAGACTCAGAATAAGTCATTATCAATGAGAAAAATAAAAAAGATTTAATAGCTATAAATAGGGTTAAATTAATGAATGAAATCTATAATGAAAATAATATTAGCGATTGGAAATATTTGATGAAAATAAAAATGGTTAAGTATCTACAAAAAAAACTTTCTTTTATATCAAGTAGACTATTTTTTTTCAAGAGGCTAATAAATATGATAATTGGATTAAAGGGTTACATGAATAACTCAAAAAATTGTGAAGAATTGAACCCAAGATTTTTTTTAAAGTTGAAAGAGAAAAATTTCATTAGTACAAAGTGGGTGTTTTAGAATAATATCATTGAAGATGAAAATGTATCTTGGAATAAATCATGAATAGTTTTCAATGGATATTCTCAAATAAAAGGGATTGATAATGATGATACTTTTGACCTGTATCCTGATTGTAAAAATTTCAACTTTCCTTAGAAATGACTTTGTAAAGAAGATTAAAGTTTTACCAAATGGATATCAAATATAAATTACTTAGTAAAATTCATGATGAGGAAGTTTACATAGAGAAACATAATGTATTTATTATAGATTAATATGAGTGAAAATTGTGCTAATTGAAGAAGGATTTGTATAAAGTAATGTAATCACTAAGAGATTTGTATTATAGGATTGATTAATATTTGAGAAAGATTAGTTTCTAATGAGGTGGAATTGATCAAAAATTATACGTAAATAAATAAAATATTCAAATAAAATTGATTCTTATTTATTTGAATGACATAATTTTTTGAGTATCGGACGATGCAAAATAAAATATGTTTTTTAAATATAATAGGTGTGAATTTGAGAAGCCTATTATTTGTGAGTTAAAATTATTCCTTAGATTTAAGGTGAATTTAAAAAGGGATGGTATAATCATTTCCTAATTAAAATGTTCCAAATAAATACTCATGAAATTTATTATATAATTTTCCAATTTTATGAAAAATTTATAGTTAACTGGATGAAATTTTCAAGAGACGATGGTAGAAAAGAGGTCAATATTATAGAGTATAGATAAGTTATTAGAATCCTCTTTCACTTTATAGAAACATGAAATGAAACTATATTTTTTTACATTCCATGACACACAATAAAAAATACATTTCAAAGAAAGAAACATGTTAAAAGTGAAAATAATTATTCATTACATTAATTTCCTGGAGGATTTGGCGATGTTTTATCATAGAACATCACAAAAAGAATTTTTGGGAAACATAGATACTAATTAGGTAGGTTAATTGGAGAGTCTTATATTGACATTAGGTATCAATTTATATCTCTAAGGATCAGGCATTTCATAATTTTATTAGAAGAAATACTACATTTCTCTTATCACATAGGAAATTGAACATATCTTAGTTACTAAATCCTACCCTCAATTAATATGGATGAATCAATACTTTAGGACAATGGAACTGGTGTCAAATATTATGTTGATATCATAGGTAGAATCTTGATTGTTACCGATATTTTCAAAAATACCTTTAATCATTCAAGAATAAATCAATAAAGATAAAGTATCATTCAATTAAGGATAAGTTTGAGAAATGGATAGTGAAGTTGTACTGTATGTAAACAAAAAATCAGGGTGCTAATATCATGACAAAGGTACTACCTAAGGATGATTTTGAAAAGAATCAGTTATCTCTTGGGGTTTAACTATATCCAACCTATTAGATGGTTGGGAAAAAGGACCCCGACTCCCACATGAAGAATACTATTAATAAAAAGGTATAGTAACTCTATTTAAATAAGTGATTATATTTCTAACTCTCTCTTATATACTTTTAGAGAAGTGATATTTGGGTTCATTGAAAAAATTAGAGAAATGTCCATAAATTGTTTGTTAGGATTTTTTCCACAAAGTGGCTAGGAATATTTATTACTATTAGGGGGGGATCTAACCCTTACTGATGGTTTGAAAATGGGGAGAGTTTTTGATTATTTTTTTAGAGGGAACATCTCTATAGGGGAGTTTGAATAGAACAATTATTAATAAAGTGTCTACATGAGGATACTTTCATATAACTATTATTTCTCACACTAAGATTAACTATTGTGGGGTTATAGTTAGTTATTTTTTAATCATTGGGGAACTATATTATGGGAATAAGGTTTTATTAGTTCTTCTCTATAGGTCTTAAATTTTCATATGGTGATGTGATAAATCAATATTGAAATATTTTTTGGAGTTATCAACAAAACCAATTGAGGGAATTATTTGGAAAATAATATTTGAATGGTTTTGGTTTTCGGTTTTTGGATAGGTTGTTAAATGAACCATCAAGTAAGATTACAAATTTGTGGAGATCATGTATCTTGAATGATGGAGGGGTTTTGTAAGTGTGAGGGAGGATTTCTAGAAAATTATGGTTTGAGATGATTTTTTTAAAATTCAATAATATGCTATATATATGAGTAAGTAATACTCAATATGTAAAGGTGAAATGTTAGTCGGGATATAAATTTCAAAAAGTCTATAAAACTCTACCTATATATGTATTAGAAATATTTAGTTGAGGAATCAAACTATGGGAAAGTCATGGAGGTGATCCTTATATATGTAAAAGTAAATTATATTCATATCGAAGAAATTATTATAGAATAACATCACTCTAGATGTATAATGGTATATTTGGACCATGTATAAGAGTCATTATCTTATTTAATTCTGAATAAATGAAAAAGGAAGGGATCCGCACTGTGGTTTTTAAGGGTCATCAACCCAGTATGTAAGATTCATTTTGATGACTCAAGGAAGTACATAAGGGTCATGAATATGACTTAAGTAATACATGAGAGTTAACTTTTATTGCACATATGATATGTGTATGGGTCATTACCTTATCTATTTATGGATTTAATGGTTTTACTTCAATAGAAAATTATGATCATTATTTTTAATTATAAAAATATGATTAATATTTCAGTTAATTTGTGATAGGAAAATTCTTACTGATACTTAAGGGAAGATGACGTTTTGATTTTATAATTGTTTAAACATAAGGTTTGTACAGATTTATTAGATTTAGTTTTTACCAAACATTATGCCATGAAGTGTTAAGTCACTCCATGTAGAATATTTTTGGAGATTCAAATTAAATTTAGATAGGGGATTTGACTAATTTAAAAATATTTAGAAATTTGTTTTAGAGGAAATCACACTACTGCTTTCATGGAGTTTCCAAATTTAATTATGTAAATACTTCTACACGATATTTTGCAAATTAAAAAAAGAAGATATATCTTTATATTCAAGATAAGGGAAAAATTAAGGGATAATGAAGTAGATTGAAAATTAGTTTTTAGAATAGGAGAGATTTCATTCTAGAACTATGTTGAAAAATATGTGAAGAAGGAGTTATTGGATACTATATAACTGAAAGATCATAGGGTTCATCACACTAATAAAACTAGAGATGATTGTTACAATATACCTATTATAAGTTATATTTATTGATCATGGAAGTAAAAATAGTTTATAGGTTGAGCATTGAGTTCTATCGTGCAGGGAGACCTGTGAGTTCTTCATTTATTTTTTAAATGTTGTGAACCAAGAGGGTAAGTGAAAACACTATAATTTTTAATAAAATAAGAGATCTTAGTGTTTCAGGTGTATCAATACATTTCCATTTAATACTCTTTAGAGTATACTAGTTTGGGTGAACTGTGTAAGTTTTATGTTTCCCACTTTTACTACTTTACCACTTTATACTAGTTGTGAGGGAGAAAGAGAATTACTAATAATCATGAAACAAGATAGTTGGAGAGGTTCTATTGAAAAATATATATACCCTAATTCACTCCCCATCTTAGGGTATCAACCTTACTTAGGACCAATGAGTATGCAACTAACTCTATGTAAATACAAAAACAAGACACAAATAAATTGATAATGAAAGTTACAAAATAGTGTTTTGTATATCTTTTCATGAAGGTTATGAGAACTGATGCAGTAATCCCTCCTTGATTTACCTTGATTTTTTTAAAAAAGTAAACACTTATTGATGATCTATGATATTATTTCTTAAATTTTTGACATAAAAATACTGAATTTTAAATATATATTTTTCTTAGAGTGAATATCACATAAGAAATATATTTATTACTTTAGGATCCTTTAAAGAGTTTTTAAGTACAAATCTTTTATAATATTGAATTTAAGAAAAAAAATCCAAATGAATGATTTATTATGAGTATAAATAATAAAATGATAAATTTTAAATAAAACAAAGCTTGCCTCATTGTCTATGTTGAATCTTCCACAATGGTGAATTCGATTGTGATCAACTATAAGTAATTAAAGGACTCATTCCTCCAAATGTATCCTCCATTTAAAATAGAGTCATCAAAACTTTACTAGGACCCATTCTACTTGAAATAGTGTGATAAAACCACCTATAAGGATAAATGATAGAAGGGAAATTGTGAGAGATTCAACTAATTAGAGACTGATTACTAGTCTACACAATGAGTCCCATGAACTCCATTATATATAAATATTTTGTTGAATGAAAGAGTCTATTAAAGTTTATCTATTTTATATATGTTTTGAAATGAATAAATCCTTAACTCTTCATTTTAATGATTATAATGAATCCTCATTTATTTATGTGATTATTAATGTCTAATAATAATCAATAATCATCTAAACACCATCACATGATGTGTTAAAAATAAAATACAATAAGAAAATAAATATAGGACTATTTCTTGAATGATATCTAGTATCATTAATCTTATATATCATGACGCAGTATCAATAACCATAATATAACACAATCCATAATTTTATTACTATTACCATACACAAGTATAAAAAAATGCTACGTCCATGGGCGAAAAATGTGGTCGTAGATCATATGTCCATGGACAGTGTTTCTATAGAAATAGACTTTGGGAAAATTTCCATGAGAGTGATTAGGGATATAGGGCCTTTGTGATAGTATGATCATATATTATTGAGTAGTACTTCTAGACATAGGCTGAGGACACATACTATATCCACGGGTAGTTCCTGTGGCCATAATCTTGAGCTACCACCACACTGCATATGGATATGATCATTCCCATGGAAATATCCTCATCTAATATTGTCATGAAAACATCAAACATGTGTCAAATGCTTGTGGCCATAAATTTTTAGGCCACCATCATTATCTAAGATTGTGTTGATGGGTGATTAAAATTTAAAAATATAATGGGTTTTCATCTAATGATCTATAGGTTATTTGACTCTCACTCTACCACTCCATCATATCAAGTTTTGTTAATATATATATATTTTTAAAATATTAAATATTATGAATATTATATATTTATAATTATTATATATTTTAAATATTTGGTCTAACAGAACACACACGGAGTTCTCTATAGGCATGGGTATAGTTGGCCGTGGTGGTAGTATCCCCATCACTATGGGTAATTATGCCCACGACGGTCGGTCCCCATATAGAAAAATGTACTAATACATGACTAATTAACTATGGTGGTAGGGAAACTATGATTATGGGAAATTTTGCCTCCTGTTTTTGGGATCCCCAAATAGAAACACCTACTACCATGGGTGTAAGTGCATGTGGTGGTAGAGATACTATGACCAAGAGATACTATGACCATAACCATTGGGGTCCTCACATGGGACTAATACCATGAGTATGTATACCCATGGAAGTAGGTCCCGACCTTCATGAAATTTCTATCACCATGGGTAGATAAGCCTATGGATATAGGTCATGATGGATATAATTTATTTCTATGGTGTAATTCCCTGTGGCTATAGGCTTTTCCTACCAAGGTAGAAAATTTCTTGAGAATAACATTGAATATTCTTGGCCTTGTACAAAAAGACCTATATCTATGGGAATCCAAACCATGGCCTTATATGGAACCTATAGCCATGGGAAATATCTACTCTGGCCACATGGATATAAAACTGACCCTATATCCATGATAAAAGTTGCATGTGGCTATAAGGAAACCTCTGGAAACATTTCTTCTAATCGTGGCTATAGATCCATGGTTATAGTTAAATTCTATAATTTTAAAATCATAGATTATTCTTTAGTTCATATATCTAAAAGTCACCCACTTGCATGAATGTCTCAATACTGTACAAAAAAATTCACAACTCTTTATTAATCCATAAAAACATATTTATCTATGATTATTAATATAAAATCACTCAAAATTTTGATATTAACATTGTTCCAAAACTAATCCTTAATCCATAGCCTAAAATTTAACCTGATAATCCTGTATATAATTTAAAACAATTATGAAGTACTCAAACAAAACAACATTACTACTCAAGATGCAAAGGGTTCTAATATGATCTCGATCAAACACATCCATATCTCTATTTTCTAATTTATATCACAAGATGTATCTCTATAAATCATATTCATGCTTATATAATCCTTTTTCACAAGACATAGAGTTAGAAACTAGACATGTAACATTCTAATCTAGTATAAGGAAACTCATACATTCTCGATTCTTTGAAATAGATTGACATGATTGAATAGATACCTCACATGACATTCAACCAAATAGTTAATAACATCATGTTTTATTCAAATAGGCATGTCCATGTATTTTATTTGTCTAATTAAATCAAGGGATTATATGACATACTTTTCATAAAATAGGAAAAATAAAATCTTTATTAAACTCAACCAATGAAATGATCAACAACATACCTAACCAACCCCTAATTAGATTTTCCTCAAGTTTGGTGTAATTAAAGTTATCAATATATGAATGTTCACATTCTAATTATCTTATAAACCTTAGGAAATAAGGATTTATATAGAGCATATATCCCTAATAATATAAATATCCATATAAAATTACACATGATATACATTGGTTGGTCATTCCTGATAATAAATCTCTACTTATTATCTCATGAGTTTACTTTATATTCCATCCAATGCCCGAAGGCCTTCAAATATTTTTTATTATTGATAAGTCCTCCTTTTAAGGGAATAAAGTGGAAACCCAAAAACTTCATGGACATAGGACAATCACACCCGAAGTACAAAAATAGATACAGCTAGATTGAAAACCAGATTAGACTGTCCCCATCATAAAAACAAGATGAAGCACTCCAAAAATGCAAGAATAATTGGCAAGCAAGTGTCCTGTGTCAAAGCACAGGCCCGATCCGATGGATGACGCCATACCCTCTCAAACAACCAAATCCGAAAAGCACTACAATGGTGGACCACCAGTTCTGAATCCTCCTCTGAGACTGTTCCAAGGATCAAGTCTAGTTGCACATCTTCCCACCTCAGGATCGAACCAAACAAACACAACTTACAACAAAACCATCAAAATTCTTAAGAGATCCAAACACTTACAGAGTTATGAAAAAAAGTGTTAGAGCCAACAAAAACTCTCCCGTAGCAAACACCACTGGGATTGAAACCATAAGAACCCCGATAAAACCCTAAGTCACCCTTCAAACACATCTGCATCAACCTGAAAATCAAGAAAAACCAAGGAGATGAAGCCAAATCTTCATCACCTAGGACTGGAAGATCCAACAACATACCGATAGAGCATCGTCGATGCGGGAAACTGAGCAGGTCTGAGTCGAAAATGATGCTCTAGGCTAGAGCAGATCAGATTGAACCCATGGAAGAACCCACATCAGATTCCAAATCATACCACAGAAGGCAGAAGGGACCAGCGTGAAGAACCAGGACACCTCTGATGACAACACCACTGAAAGAAACACTAACATCACAACCAAGAAACAATGAAAACAAAATGAAACAAAACAAAACAAAACAAAACCTCCCTCTCTCCAAGATGCTTAGGAGAAGATGCCGAGCTCTACTAGAACGCGCCCAAATCCTATAGACAAACAATAACCGAACTCGATTCTAGAAGCCAGTGCCCAACCATGACAGATTCAAAGCCAATCCACCTGAAGCCAAAGAGTCCCGTCATCACCATAACCAAGCCAAAATTGGGAGCCGACACCAAGACCAAAACCACCAGATCCTTCCAAACACTCCGTTTCCAAGCCGAGATATGACCACCGGACCGTCGCTAGGTCTTGCCGTCGCCAAGACGAGAGATCTGGAGCCTGCCTGTGTTGCACCAGGACCATGACAAAGTCGTCGTCATCACCGCCTCCGAGATGAGATCCTGAAGAAGCCGTCGTTGAGCCCCACCACTACTGAGACGAGATCCAGAGAGGCCAATGCCTAGCCGCCGAGCACATCGGAGGGGGGGGGGAGATAACACAACACATTATAAAGTGGTGATTATTTCATGTTCACCCATGATGTGGTACTAATATATCCACCCTACTAGGGACCATCATACTCATTGACACATTTATGGGTTACTGGATTTGATACCACTATTAATAGCCTAGACCACCCACAATCATGATATTGTCCACTTCGGGTGGAGTGTTCCTTCTGATTTGATTTTTCTTAGGATTTCTCCAAATAAAATGCCTTGTTATGGGTGTGGTATACACAATACCTTATAATGGGGTGATTCGATCACCTTTACCCATGATGAGGGAATTATATATCCCAAATCAACCAAATAACAAAAACCTACATCATATCTAGAATATCAACCACATAGAAGCATACTGATGTCATGTGGGTCCTATGTGCTAAGAATGATGCATGAAATTACACTCTCTTTCCACACCAAGACAATAATAAAACCCAATAAACTATAAATCACAAATCATTTAAAAAATAAAATAAAATAATAATTCTTAAAATCTAATAAACCCAATATCAGCCCTTGTAACTTTTACTTATCTCATAAGTGAGTGGGATAATTGCATGAATAAGTCCCATAACAAACATTGATAATTTCATGTCTCCTTTCTACCATATCCTAAATAACAAGGAAAAAATAAACAAGGTTATGATACCACTTTGTAACATCCTTGAACCTGCTTCCCAAATGACCTTGAATCAGGTGGCGTCATATGAACTCAAATGCACCTCCCCTTGTAGAAGAGGCTTATGACTAGCATTGAGGGTCGATGTGATGAAATTGAGGAGACTATAACCTAATGACATATAAAAAAAACATTATGAAATAAATTTTAATATTAGTAATCAAAATAATTAACATACATGGAAATTATGGGTATAGGCCAACAAGCACAAAAAATAATGCATGTTATATAAAAATGGAATATAATATAATGCCACATAGTTACAATTCAACATGTGAGTTTTTTATAGGTTGATCATATAAAAAACAATCGATAAGAAAAAATACATGTGACTTTATCTAAGTTATGTCCCAAGTATCATCCCATTCCTATCTATATACTCCATAAACATAGGTCATTCATCAATAACAGGGTCTTTGAACATATATATAACAACAACCATGAAGTCTAATTGGGTACCAGATCACTTGAGTAGGGTGTGATTACAACTCAGTAAGACACTACCAATGGTTTCCCTAAGCAAGTCTAGTACACATGAGTGCATGTTTGATATAAAATGTTGATTAAAAAAATAAAAAAATAACTCATCACATCATAGAATCATCAGAGTACTAAACACATGACAATGCCTGCTTCAGCCTGTAGCTAAATAGGATGATACAACCATTATTTGAACACACCTAAAGAATGAATACTCAATCACTTGTCATTTCATAAGATATGGTGAACAAGTTTTCAATAATATATAGTATTGATGAATAAGGTTTCACCATAAAATTAATTTTATGAACAAGGTATCACCATTATATAATCTTAGTGGATGATGTATCACTTCCAAATACTCTTGATGAAAAATGTTTCACCATTATAACAACAATGGTGAATCACCCGATGAGTGATGCATCACTACTAAATAGAAAATAGGTGAATTATTTATCACTTGATCACATATTTTAGGGGGAAGGTACACTAAAATATCATATTTTATAATAAATGAAGTATCACCAATGCAACTTTGGGTGGATGAAATACCACCAACATACATCTTGGGTGGATAAAGTACAACTAAACCAACTTATATAGGAGTATATTTCACAAATAAAATCATCAGGGTAAAAAGTATACCACCAATGCATATACGATGTAGAAAAAGTTCCACCAAACCAGTAATGGGTGAATGATTTACCACTAACAAAACCATGAGGGTGGATGATGCACCACCAAATATAATTCGTGGCCACTAATTTTTGGTTGATTCATCTACCATAAAGAATCAGGGGAAAAAATTATAAAAATAATACAAAAATAGAAAAATAATCATTACATCATTAATTAAATAATTTATTTGAGTGAAACATCACAAGTAAATCATTTAAGGGTGAATAATTTATCACTTATAATTACTTTAATCAAACATCTCAATATTCATGAACCATTTATCATGAAAGGGGTTATTCTCTCAAGGACACTAGAAAAATAAAAGAATATGGAAAGGCTAAAATATTACTAGACTAACCAATATTTGGTCTCTCCCCCATCAATGTCTCTTTGGACTCCTCACTAAGTTCCTAGGGTGATTTCATAAAAAAGGACACTATTCATGGGATTTGATTTATAATTCCATATCACATTAATCAAGGTAATAAGTCATTGATGACCATGGTGATGATGTAGACCACTCATAGGACCAATCAAGGGTTTATTGGCTCTTATTCACATAATAGAAAGTAATGGAATAAATTTATATATAATTATAGGACATGTATAAAAAATTAGTGTTTAACACATTTCAAAAAACACATGCCATACTTATAAAAAATAATAGGAAAGATAAGGATAAATCACCCTAGATTAGTAGATCTTCATATGTTGAATATTACTAGTCTATTTGTATTTAAATGGTTTAAATATAAAAACCTAGAACAAACCCTAAAATTATATAACAACAAAATATAGATAGATAAACAATGAGATAAATGAGGAATTTATCTAAAAGGTGGGTTATAGTTACCTATGATGCCACCCTAGGTCCATTGGCATGATGATCGAACAAAAAATAAGTGATATCTGGCTTGAAAGAGAAGAAATGAGAGAGGAAGAGGGGAGGGGTTTGTGAAATCTACTCCTAGGAAGAAATAAGGAATTTTATCATTTAATAAAATTATAATATCAAATAAATACTTTCATAAAAAATATGAGAAAAACCACACTGGGACCCATCAAAACATTGTTGGTCATCCACTAGTACCCCCAACATACCCTCATAGGTAGATGTAGTCACAACTTCTTTTCCCCCTAAACTATAGTGGCTTCCAATTGAGATTCTGATGGAAAATATACTCTTAAATATATTTCCACTACTCAATAATTTATTCAAAATATAATCCCATTTCTCCTCTAACTCTCTCCACACTAAAAAATGGTCAAAATATATGATTTTAACCACAATTTAATTTTATTTTTAGCTAGTAATGGGTGATGTGTTTCAAACTTTATACTATATGGAAAATAATACCTAAGAGACATCATCAAGCCTTTTTGGTGAACAATTCTGACCACTAAGACCATATATTATCCTCTCAATCCCAAGTATCCACCTAGATATGATTTTATTACCACTATACAAACACTAGAGGTATTATTTTCCTATAGAGGGTATTATTTATCTCATCTATGATATGAATTGGTTGTTACTCGAATAATGTCTTTGAATCTAGCTTGGAATGATCGATACAAATCACATGGGAAGAGTCATGGTGGTATCTCTAAAACCGAGATACATGGAATACATCAGGAATAAATTTGCATCTATGAGTATTTTCTAATTGGTATTCCACCATATTAATCCTCTAAAGAATCTCAAATAGAGACACAAACCTAGGTGCCAACATTAGTTTCCTTTAAATTTGACAATACCCCAAGTGAGGTATCACCCTTAAGAATATCTAGTCATATACCTGAAACTCAACAGGTTTGTTTAATTAGTTGTCATATATGATCAATGCATTTTCTAAATATTCACTAACTACCTCTTATTAATTGGATATTCTCTAATGAAACAAACATGAGACTTATCCCGATGATATAATATTGTATAACCTTTAACCAACATAGTGGAAATCAATATAACCTATAATTCAAGGCCTCAAATAGTTCCATTTTAATTGATACCTTATATCTATTTTTATAATATAAATATTCAAGAACATTATGTTTTTTCCATGAACCACTGAAATCAAGGATGCAAGATCACAATATATCCACTAATACATGAATGGTATTCTCAGAATACCCATCTATTTGAGGATGATTGGTAGTGCTCAAATTAACATATATATATATATTTTCATATATAGACCATTATAGAAGAGATTTTTAAAATGGAAATATTTATTAGAAATTATTCTCCCAGGTAGCACATAAAGATGCATTATCACCTGAATATACAATCAACCCAAATCATTGATGAAATAGTTCTCTCATATCAGTATAAACTGCATGATCTTCATCAACCAGTCCATAATAATCCATTCCACATAATTTGCATAAGAATAAATCAATAAATAAATCATGAAGTATATATTCCCATTATACCACATACACTTAAGAGAAATAAGTGGTCAAATGATACCATTAGGTCATTGATGCTCAACCTTCACCTACTGATAGGTGAAACATTTCAAGAAAAACTCCCCACTATGTACTTATTTATCTTGGTCCATTAATACTACATGTGGATGTCATAAAACATCATGGGAATATATAATATAAAAACCCAACTAGAGGCATGTGAATATTGAGATAACTCCTCACACAATCTAGAAAAAACTTTCATATGACTCAATATATAAAGAATATGATTTGAATACATAGACTAGTTTGGTGGTGGCTACCCACCATATACATTTCCCATTATAACAAGATAATTTGATTTATATAACCGAATCTCCATTACCCTCTCTAGGAGTAAGGTGGTAATAGTCATAGATATTAAGGTTTATATTTCATAATACTCTTGAACATCATGTTGTATCTCAGTGAAGAGGCTAATAACCTGCCACTCTCCATTGTCCACTTACACCTTATGTGCCATATTTTTCTTACACAGAGTGTTTTCTATGTCATTCTATTTCCATGGGGTGTATTCCTTCTTTAAATTTAAAGATTATGTAATAAATTTGGAGTATTGATTTAGTTCTTTGGGTATATATATATATATATCTTGATTTCTCCTTAGACTCGGTGTTGTTGTTGGTTTTTATAGGACCACATAATTAATATATATAAAAATATTAATATATATTAAATCATGCACAAATATATTTTTAGAATAAATGGGTTTCACATTAATTGGGCCTCAGGTGGGATATCCCAGACCACATTTGATTCAAGGATGTGGGGTTCACCCTAGGAATGACATAAAGTTGGTTGGAATAAGGAGTTCAGTGGAAGGTGACCATTGGAGGATGCTATGATTAATTAAATGATTATTTATTTAATTAAAATAGTATAATAACCCATATATTTGGTTTCCATGCCTGAGAGATTAAGAGGGCTCTACCTTGCATGAAAACCAAACAGAGAGGAAGGGAAAAAGAAGAGGTTCTATCACGCTTCATCCTTGATAGTGATCAAGACCAAATCTAGGAGGAACAGCTTCCAAGAACAGTTTTATACTAAAAGATTTAACATTTTCTATGTGAGGTATGTGATTTTTTTACATCATAGTCCATGTACATGAATTGTTTAAGAGTTTTAAATCCATTTTTTGATTGATATGGTCCCCCGATCTATGAATAATTGGGAAACAAATGGGGGTTTTGGGTGGTTCATTGGGATTTCCCATTTGGGAATCCAAATCACACACTGTGTAGTTCAAGAGAACACATCATGTATTCTACCAATTAGGGGAAGAAATAGTTTTTTATGGATACATGTTGTGCACCCAGATTATATGTCATGTAGTGGGTAATGGAATTAGAGATGAGTATATGGAAAGACACCCCATGTAAGGGGACTTGGATGTGTAGTTTTTCATGACTAGAATCTAGGTGTACACGAGCATAATAATGGGTAGGTACATGGGTATGGGATGATGGACACATGATCAGGCTAGTATAGATAGTACATTCCTTGTAATAAATATACACATAGCATGTAACCACATGGCCTACAAGGCCATGTGGAGGAAATGACATACCTAAGTGTCCCCAAGAGGTTAAATTCCATGTACACCATATACATATCATGTACATCCACATGTATATCCATTCCATGTGTAGAAGAGGACATGAGTAGGTGGTTAGGTGGGGTCACACGCTATGTGACCCCATGTATATATGAAGAATATTTTTGATGTTTTGTTTTTAACAAATATTTGTATTTGTTGAAAACTAACCTTTTTTGTATAATATTTTTTTATTCTTCAAGATCAGACTTAGTCCATCAGATGAGTTTTTATAAGAAAGCTAAAAGTCTCTGAATGTTTAAAACTAATCACAAAAGGATATAAAGTTTGTTTCTAGATACATAAAATTGGAATGAGAAGCACCAAACACAGAGTATTGGACTGAGCAACACTGATAAAAGAAGTTGTTAGAAAGATGCATTGTTAATCAGACAGACCATTGATCTCCGAATCATTAGTATGAAGATCAATTTTCATTAGAATATGTGTTGTTTATAAAGATATAATTTTACTGAAGAAGATGAATGAAGATACTGATGTCTGGAGTTATAGAGTTCTTAAAGTTTCTATCCTTTAAATCAGATGATAATTTGATGGTCATAGAGTTATCATAAATCAAGAGACATTATCACGATAAAAGATTTTGAATAAATGGAGTAATGGTAATGATTGTATCATTTCCATAGATCAAGAAAAAGTTTTCACCAGATCTAGAAGTACCATACACAGAATTCATCAAAAATATGAATGAGTTAAAGATGATAAGTTCCATAAAAAATAATATGTGAAGATGAGGAAGTTAATAAAACTTATTCCTTGGAAGTTAATTAGAAAGATGTTGAGGAAGTTAATCAGACTAAAGATGAGGATGTTAGTGAGATCGAAGCATAGGAAGAATGTTAGAACATAATGAGTAGAAAAAGATAGCCAGATCATAATGAATAGATGAATATAGTCAGATCATAATGAGTAGAGGAAGAAATTCATATTGTGATGAGCTAATAAAGTTACATCATAATTATCTGAGAAAGTTCTATCCTAATAAAGTTACATTAGACTGAAGAAAATTTAGTATGTTTGAGAAGGATTATTTTTGAGAATTCTTGATAAGGTTTGAAAAAGTCAAAGATGAAGTTTTAAATGTGAGTGTTTTTTAGAATTTTTAAATTTGATTAAGTGGGAAAAGTTTTTTAGTTTCTCAACATTGATATTCTATGTCACCTATAAATATAAGCACAATTCAACCTTTCACGTAAGTAGAAAATATGGATCACTGAATAATTTAAGTGAGGGATCTTTCCAAATTGATATCTCATTATAAGATCAGATAACTAAAAGTTTTTCTTACCGTATCAAGGAATACCAAACTTAGGAGGATCTGACTGAGGTTGATTGGACTGAGGAATTATAGACTGTGTTTTTGAAAAGTTTCTAAGAAACAAAAGTATTGTAATCTATATAGAAAAAAAGGTTTATTTAGGTGCATAATTATAATGAACGCATTACATTAAATCCACCAGACTTAGTTAATCAAACTAAAGTCCATCAAACCTACTGTCATCAGACCTAGGAATATTTGTGGAGAAGTTTAAAAAAAGTATTTCTTCATTTTTTTGGATCAATTGTTTTCTAAGAAAAATTTGTAAACTGAAAAGATTCAGTATGATCGTTTCAATCAGGAAATAGAAGGTGTGTAATGAGAGTTAGCAAAATATTTACTCCCTTATTCATAATAGTGAATTTACATAGATTTGTGGGAGTGGCTATAGAAAGGATTTAGGTTCTCACATTGTAAAGACCCGAATTTTCCATATAACTTTTTTTAATTATAGTGAATTATTACGAGTCTGCGAAAATTGACGGTGCATGATTTCGAGGCCCGATGTGCCGGGAATAAATTTCTCAACTTTTTTAAGGTACATTCTGTAAACACACGAGCATCGTTTTCTAATTTTTGAACCAGTGCTCGGATTAAAAATATGAGGGAAAAATTGAATCTACAGCGCCGAGATTCACTTAAGGGAGGCTTCTCTTTGACAGTAGTAGTTCTAGAGAAAAATTTAGATTTTGGGACTTTAAAAAAAATAACTTTGTTATTTGATTTATTTATTTCTTTTCCTCCAACGGACAAGCGGCAACATGGGACCAGTGATGTGTCAAGGCATTAAATGATATGAACCTTAAATCCTATCTAACAGAACCATTGGGAATGGGGAAGGTTTCTAATAAAAGAACCCTCATAAATCCCATGAGCGTTAGACACCCTCCCCCTCTCTTATTTATATGGAGCTTGGGGAGAGGTATCAGCAATGATTCACCAAAAAACAAAGTGCTAAAAAAGTATTGAGACACCAAACCCTTCGAGGACGGAGCCAGTTTTAGCAGGAGGTGATAGGAGACACCGAACCACAAATTGAAGGATGACGTAAGAGTGGCATCATTGAAAGCTTGTTGCAGGAAAGACGAATGCCGAAACTTCCTTGATCATGGGCGTTATCCATCATTCTTGTGGTAGGTATTTTATTTTTGATTAAATTCAATTGGTTATTGAATTTTTTAATCTTCCTTGATGATTAAAAGTTAACGTGGAGTGCACGGGCCTAAAAAACCTAGCCCGGACCCTCTACTACCTTGCTACCCTTTCGTTTTTTGTAGAATACCACTATCACAATGACACCGACCGGCTACGATGGAGTCGGCTCGCCATCGCGCACCGAAAGAGGATGCTATGGAATTAAGCTGTGACAATTAGCAGAACGGCAGACACCAATCGGTCGCGGAGGAGGTGTGGCACGCCGTCAGTGAGCAAGGGGCTGCGACTAAAGCCGCGGTGGATGAAGATGGTGGATGGAACACCTACCAGCCATGAGGAAGGAGGCAGCACACCCGTGACTCCAGAGGAACCAGTTGTGGATCGTCAACCGGGGCGGTCAGAAGAGGTGGCCAACACACCGACCACCCGTAGAAGGGGAGGTCGGCAGGACCAGCGCGCCACCGGGGGAGCCGTGGCTCCGACGCGGTGGCGGTGGGACCTATAGTGGTTCCCACGGTAAAATGGCAGTGCATTTAGGTTCTTTCTCTTCGCATAACAAATGGAGGGTCCGCTCCCCTCCCATTCCAGCTTGAACAGACCCTGCCCAGTGGGCCACGCATGCCAACGGGTCGTGCTCCGCTGCGAGCCGGGCCATACCCCCTTGCGGGCCGGGCCACGCTGCACCGTGGGTCAGGCCACACCTCTGTAGTTCGGGCCACACAACACCTTGTGGAATGGGCCGGACTGCGACCCAGTGGGCTGAGCCCGTTGTGGTCCAGCCCAGCCGGGTCAGACCGGACCTCGGCCCAACCAGACCTAGAAACACTTAAAGGGCCATATCTTGAGAACCAGACATCTGTTTGATGAAATTTCTATGGCTCTGGGATCCTTGGACCGAGACAATCCTTTTGGTACACTACACTTGAGTTTGGGAACAGTTGGAGTATGACTGGGTTGGATCAAATTCAAATCCAATTGGGCACTCAGAACTTAAATGCTTATAACTCACAGACCGGACGTCCGATTGACGCACCATATGTCACATTGGAACCCTTACTGCAAAGACCTAGATTTTCCATGTAAATTTTATAATTATATTGAATTATTAAGAGTCTTCAAGAATTGACAGTGTGTGATTCTAAGTCTTGGTGTGCCCGGAATGAATTTCTGAACATTTTTTAAGGTACGTTCAGTAAACACGTGAGCAGAGTTTTCTAACTTTTTAACCGGTACTGAGATTAAAAATATGAGGGTACCATTGAATCCACAACACTAGGATTCATGTAAGGGAGGCTTCATTTCAACCATAATAGGTCTAAAGAAAAATTTAGATTTTGGGACTTTTTAAAAGAATAAATAAAATAACTTTTTTATTTGATTGATTTATTTATTTTCCTCCGACAGAAAAGTGGCTACGTGAGACCAGAAATGTGTCAAGACATTAAATTTCTTGACCCTTCAATCATAATTAATATCATAATTGGTAATTAGTAAGGTTCCTAATTAATGAACCCTTATAAATCCCACGAGCGTTAGACACCCTCCCCCTCTCCTATTTATATGATGCCTGGGGAGAGGTATCAACACTGCTTCACCAAGAAACTAAGTGCTAAAAAAGTTCCAAGATGACAAAACCATAGAGGACGGAGCTGGTTCTGACGAGCGGTGACAAGCAACACTGAAACCCAGAACCGAAGATCGACGATCGAGTGAAGTCGTTGGAGGCTAGTTGCCAGGGACGATGAACATCGGCCCACTTCCTCAACTGCAAGCGTTGGACCATTGTTCTTGAGGTAGGGTTTACATTTGGTTTTAATCTCAATAGTTGTAGAATCCTTTTTCCTCCTTCATTTTGATTAAAAGAAAACACATAGGGAATGTTCCTAACAAACCCTACTCGAACCCTCCGCTACCTTGCTACACTTGCATTCTCCATGGAAGATCATCGGCGCAGAAGCACCATACGACTATGATGGAGGCAGAGCACCGTCATGAACCATAAGAGGAGGCCATGACACTATGCCATGATTGTCAGTGGAGCAGATGATACCGACCGGCCACGGAGGAGGTGCAGTGTGTCTTCGCGTGCCACCGGTAAGGATGGGGCTGCGATAGATGAAGGCGGCGACCGGTACATCTTTCTTCCATGAGGAAGGAGGCAGTGCAACCATGAAGTGGGAGGAAACAACCACGAATAGTTATCTGCGATAATTAGAAGTGGCGTTTGACCACGAAAGTGGAGGGCGACGTGACCAGCGCGCTGTTGGTGGAGCCGCAGCTCCAATGCCGTGGCGACGGGACCTACAGTAGGTCCTGCAGTGACCTGGAAGCGCCCTTAGGTGTTTCCACTTTTCATTCCAAATTGTGGGCCCCTACACTCCCATAATATCTAGGGAGGACCCCACCGCAGGCCGGAAAGGTGGGACAGGCCACCCCCTTGTTGGTCGGGCCGCCCCCTTGTGGGTCGGGTCGTGCCCCCCTTGTGGTCCAGGCCGGGCCAGACCTTAGCCCAATGGGATGAGCTTGCCACAGCGCAGCCTAGTAAGGTTGGACCCAAATGGGGTCAGGTCACCATGAACTGGGTCAGGTCGGCCCAGACTGGGTAGGGCCAGGTTAGTCTGACCGGGTCGGACCAGACTGGGTCCCAACCGGACCCAGAAACACTTAAAGGGCCATATCTTGAGAACCTGACATTTTTTTGACAAACCATCTATGATGTTGGGATTCTTGGAGCAAGACAATACCTTTGGTATACTCCACTTGAGTTTTGGAGACAGTTAGAATATGTCTGGGTTGGATCGAACCCAAATTCAACCGAGCCCTCAGAACTAAAATGCTTATAACTCACAGATCGGGCGTCCGATTGACGCACCATCTATCACGTTAGAACCCTTAAGACATGGAGGTACTTTGGGTTACTTCTTTGTGTAAATTAGTGGTGGTAGAGGTATGAATGATATATCGAGGGGCAGATTCTACGGAACTCAAGCGCACTGGGTGCGAGGAATCCTGTGGTATCCTGTAATGTGAAGAAAGAACATCGATCCTGTGTGGGTTAGCATCTATCGATCCTATGTGTGTTAGATTATATTAGATTTTGTGTGGGTCAGCACTCAACGATCCTGTTTGGGTAAGCATATAACGATCCTATGTGGGTCATATCCTGTATGGGTCAGTGAGCGTTAGTACCTATCGATCCAGTGTAGGTCAGTAGCAGTTCCTCTTAACAGAATAAGATGATATAGCTTACGAATAATCATCTATACCACTGTAATTAAGTTATAATTTATTGTCAGATAATTCTTTTACCTTCGTGGTGTTATCTTCGGCATGTTACCTATGTGGTACTTCTATCTTTGTGGTGTTACCGGTGTGGTACTTCTACCTTCGTGGTGTTGTCTTCGTGGTGTTACCTGTGTGGTACTTCTAACTTCATGGTGTTTCTTTCGTGGTGTTACCTATGTGGTACATCCATCTTCATGGTGTTGCCTATGTGGTACTTCTCCTTTTGTGGTGTTACCATTGTGGAATTCTTCCCTCATGTATGAGATGAGTATGCCTTGATAACTTAGGTATATTTATGGGCATATACCTAAGTATACTTGATGTCTATTGCTTTGTACTTTCAGATTGAGGGATTTCTTTATGGTATTCCTTTTGTGGAACTCTAGGAGACCAATGGGGGTCTTGGGGTCCCTATTGAGTATCGTTATAATCACCTCTTCATGGACTACACCCACACCTTGTTGTGTCTTGTACAGACGATGGACACCATTGATTGTGGCTGAGGGAGCCAGGGCTGGATGGTACTCAGAGGTGGACTATTTGGCATGACGTGATGTAGGGACTACTGAACATGGGCTATACCTACCCTTCAGGTAGGATCCTCAGTGGATGATCTAGAAGCTGTTTTCACTTTTTAGTTGTATTTTTACTTTCCTGTTGTACTTGTACTTTTCAGTTGGGCTTGTATTCCAGCCCCTTTACTTTCATCACACTTTTACTACAGTAGTTTACCTTGTGGTTTCTTCTTGTTGTGTTCTTGGACTATGTGTCTGTACATGTTTAAAAGGTAATGCCTTCCCATTTTAGGGATACGCCTTTCCGGTGCTAGTCGCTAGCCCATGGCCTATGGAAGGTGGGCTTGGGGTAGTTACGACACGAGCCCCGGGGGATGGGTCGTGACAAAGTGGTATCAGAGGAGTCAGTTATATCGAAAAACTAGGACTCTGATCTTTTCTATGTGGAAATAGTGTTAAGTTTTATGAGTGTGGTTTTTAGTTTGGGGAATCCAGTGTTGGTGAAGCTATAAGGCCCGAGCCTTAAACATTACATAATATTGAGATATTTCAAGAATACACCTTGAGGATCTTTTCAGGTTTAGAGTTTTAGAGAATTAGATCATAAAACATGCATTACATCCCACATTTAAATAAAGTGGTTATAATAAAATATAGTATTCAGATTCTTTCTTGACACTTCCTTGTCACTATCATCATATCATGTACCTTTCCATTGACCTGTGAAAAACATTTCAAAAACATGGGATGAGCATAAAAAGCTCAGTAAGGGATATAAAAATATGGAAAGGAAACATGAGTACATGTATACATAAGAATCAATGAAATCATACTTTACTCATAAAAAATAAGCACTTTAACATACCTCATCAAATCATGAATAAATCATAGAAATCATAATACATAAAGGTAACTTGAGGAATTCATAACATTCTTACGTAGGGAGTAACCCTCTTGGTTACGTTTGGAATACCCATCACAGTATATTCCCTAAATCTCTTCGGAGAAACCTTAACATTTAACCCCTTCGCATTACCCAATGCATTGGAGAGCTATATCGGGCGCACCCGCCCTTAGTTTATCACGGAACCACCCGTCTTCATAATAATTCCCAAGAACCATAACATAATTGTATCACAAAAAACATACATAAAGGAAACATAACATTTCCACATTTCAATCAAAATATATCAATACAACACATTGATATAATAGAAACATTATAAAAACCATTTTCAATACCAAAATAAAAGAAAAGTAAAACATGGTATTTATTTTTCTTTTAAAAAAAGGTATGACTTGTAGAGGAAGCCGAAACTCAAATAATGATCACGACGACGGTGAAGTCGTTGTCACCGCATACATACGACAAAAACATTCCCTTTTGTTTTTTAGTAAAAAAGCTTCATATAAAAAAATATTCCTTTTGGATAAACATAAAATTCAAAGGGGTTTATACACCATATAAAAGAAGGTTGTGTATAAAACAAAATATGCCTCAATGAAAGGAGATTGAGACGAAGTCCTATAAAAAGAATATTTTTTAAATAAAATATATCTATTATGTGTATTCACTATAAGTACACATAAAGAAAGGACAAATACAAGATAGGACATAATAATATCATGACATAATTTGAAAGTAAGAGATTAACCCAAAGAATGGAAATTGGGTTAAGAAGTTCCCTTACCTCGGGTCCAAATTGACTCAATCATTCTTTAATCTCTTGAATAATAAACTTGAGTTAATTTCTACTTGCTTAAGAACATTTTTCAAGTCCATTATTCCTTTTATATCACTTATTACCATGTTATAAACATTATGTGATCATTTAAGTTAATAATGTTTGTTTTGTCGATATTTGGTTCTTAAGTCGAAAGTGGACTTCTTACAATTACATGTTGTTCATGTGGTAAAATATCCATTATATCCAGAATTGTATTCATGATGTAGATATAATATATATCATATATATCAAGTACATTCATGCATTTATAATATTTCATAACATTTAGAGGTAAGAAATGAAATGCACCGTTCATGGAGACAGTAAGCCGTACGTACGCATGAACGCTACTTACATTTCTATTTCATATTTAATGGAATTAAAACATAATGATACATAATAGTATTTTAATTCCAGTATGGTATCATATATAATATCATTAAATATATCCTTTATACGTACCACATATGGTATTAACAAATCAAATCACTTGAGGGGGCGGTAGTCCGCACTTCCTAAAATGAAGATATCGTGTATACCCATAATGGAAACCATAAAGGTATGCCATAAATGAAAAATAAAGAATTTTAAGTAAAAAATAAACATATTATATATCATATATAAGTATATTGACATCTTAATGGCCACCTTTAGAGGTGTTATATGAGTGTTGAACAATCATCGTTTCGTGAGGCAGAAATTCGCCATCCATAGAAATAATATGTTCTTTAACCATTAGATGTAGGTGTGTGTAAGTGTAGCTCGAATAATTATTATAAAGACATCCTAGTATATTTAAGATACTGTATTTGTTACAAAAGAAATCAATAAAAAGAGTTTAGGGGGTTGGAGAAGCAAAATAAAACAAAAGGACTCAAGTGAAGACATTACCTTAAAATCGGGTAACTCCATTTGGTTTGAGCTCAAAGGCTTACTTGGGAAGACTTCTTCCCAAAGTGAGGATTCTAAGAGTTATAGAGGGATGTGGAGAGACAAAATGGGTAGGGGTTGGCCGAGACAAAGGCTTTGGAAGTGTGGGTAAGGAGGTATAGGTGGGGGCCTTTTATAAGAGGAGAGAAGGGGCACTCTTGGAAAGTAAAGAAATGTTACTTTATTTTAAAATGCGTTTCGGATTTAAAAGGTACCACATTGATATAATTCTAGGATAAGGGGATAAGAGTTCGAAATATACCCAACCAATAGGTTTTTGACAAGTGTAGGTCTTATATTTTACATTATCTTTTCATTTTATTTAAATCATTAAATAATGAGGTAATCGATGCATCATCATGATGTCATAAATAATTTAATTTATTTAATGTCTAAAAATTATAAAAAAATAATATGATGTAGCAAATAGTTTCATATTTCCAATGACTATTTATAGTCAAAAATTTGACTTGTATAAACCCATGTAAAAATGTTTTAGTAAAACAATACATGTTTGTGACATTTTTATTTTAACATTAAATAAAAAGCATTAATGTCTTTATCTTACCCAAGTGGCTCCATGGGGTCCCAAAAATAGACCCATGGGTTGTCTTGGTCGGCCATGACACATCAAATAAGGGTAGGACATGTGTCTAGGTCATCTCATATTATTAAAACATTATTTTTACCTTAAACTACACTAATTAACTCTAATCACGATTAAAAACATAAAAGTTACTATTCACCAAAAAATTATTTTAATCCCATTGAACCAAATTTTACCTCTTAATGACAACCATGTATGTCGGATTTTTTTGAAATTCAAAACACAGAAGTGGTAAAGTTTCATTTAAATGAAAATTCAGTTTTTTTAAGTACCACTTTGTGGTTTCACTATTCATCAAAAATTGAAGTTTTTCAGAAAAATAACAAAACTTCACCCTAAGCTATATTTGATTTTCCGAATTCAAAAATGATTTCTATTTTAAAAAATTCAAAAAATATAAGTTTCATTAATTAATTTAATAAATAATTCCCACTGTCAGAGCAAATAGCGTGTTTTTTATGAAACAATAAGTATCAAAAGATTGACACTAGTTTAAGTCCAATTTCAAAGTGAAATTAATTAAAACAACCAATATTGGATTAAATGGTAAAAATGTATTCTAATTGAACTTTAAAACAAATTCAAAAGATAATCTTACCATATAATTAAATTAGATGAAAAACCAGTTTTGATATAAAATGCAGTATTTTTCACTATTCATTAAAAAAATGAACATTGTCAGAAAAATACCATAAATTTATCCCATGAAAATTTCAATGTCCCAATCACAAATAATAAGTTTATTTTGACAAATAGAGCTTATAAAATTTTCAAAAGTTTTATTTAAAAATGGATTGCCATAAAAAAGGCAGTAAAACAATATTTTAAAAAATATTAGTTTATTCCATGCTTAAGATTGGATTTATTCTCATTTTAAGCCTCTAAAACACTATCTAATTCATTATTAGACCTAGAAAAAATATCTATTATTCATTACTTACTTGGTATGTTACATCCTTCCCCCCTTTAGAAAATTGTGTCCCCGTAATTTATTTACTTATCGAATAAGTGCGGGTATTTAGCCCTCATTGCATTTTCAGATTCCCATGTTGCCTCTTCAACCATGTGGTTTTTCCACAAAACCTTTACCTGTTGAATCACCTTATTCCATAACACTTGCTCCTTGTGGTCAAGAATCTGGACCGGTTGTTCCTCATAAGATAGGTTCTCTTCCAGCTGAACTACCTCTGGACTCAAAACATGAGATGGATCTGGCATGTACTTCCATAACATTGAAACATGAAAAACATTGTGTACCTGAGATAAACTCGGAGGTAAAGCCACTCGGTAAGCAATTGATCCAACTCGCTCCAGAATTTCATATGGTCCAATGAACCTTGGAATCCACTTTCCTTTCTTACCAAATAGTATCACACTTTTCCATGGTGAGACTTTGAGAAAAACATGATCACCTACCTCGAAAGATAGATCCTTCCTCCTATTGTCCGCATAACTCTTCTGCCTGCTCTGAGATGTTTTCATGCGTTTCTGTATCAACTGAACTTTTTCTGCCAAATCTTCCACCAATTCTGGTCCCATCAGCTTTCTTTCAACCACTTCATCCTAGAAAGCTGGAGTTCAACACCGCTTCCCATATAACACCTCAAATGGTGCCATCTATATACTGGAATGAAAACTGTTATTATATGAAAACTCAACCAAAGAAAGATGCTGGTCCGAACTTCCCTGATAATCCATCGAACAAGCACGTAGCATATCTTCCAAAGTCTGGATCATTCATTCTGACTGCCCATCTGATTGAGGATGAAAAGCTGTACTAAAATTTAATTCAATAACCAATGACTTCTGAAGGCCTTTCCAAAAGTTAAAAGTGAACCTGGGATCACGGTTAGATACAATGGAGAGAGGAACTCTATGTAACCTGACTATCTCTTTAAGATACAAACAGGAAAGTTGATCTAGGGAAAAAGTGTCTCTTATAGCAAGGAAATGAGTAGATTTAGTCAAGCGATCAACAATAACCCAGATTGCATTATTACCTCGAGGTGTCTTCGGCAATCCCACAACAAAGTCCATGGATATATTTTCCCATTTCCACTCTGGCACTGGTAAAGGCTGAAGCATCCCTTTCGGTAACTGCCGCTCTGCTTTAACCTATTGACATGTCAAACACTTCACAGTAAAATTAGCAATATCTCTTTTCATTACATCCCACCAGTAATACTCCCGCAGATCTCTGTACATCTTAGTACTGCCAGGATGAACTGAAAACGGAGAACTATGAGCTTCACATAACAACTCTATCTTCAACTGTGATTCACAAGGCACACACAATCTCTTCCCAAATCTCAAAACGCAATCATTATCAATGTTGAATTCCGGAAACTTACCTTTCTAAACCAACTCTACCTTTTTCTGCAACTCACTATCTTGCTTCTGTGCTTGCATGATTCTATCTGATAGAGAACATTTTACTGATACCTGAAACAAAACAGAAGGACATCCTACACAAACAACTTCTATGCCAAAGTTCATCAAATCCTTAACCAAAGGATCACATTCCAAATGCAACATTGTTAATGAATCATTACTTTTTCGACTCAAAGCATCAGCCACTTTATTTGCTTTTCCCGGATGGTAATGAATTGTACAATCATAATCCTTGATTAATTCTAGACATCTCCTCTGTCTCATGTTTAATTATTTCTAAGTGAATATATACTTTAAACTTTTGTGATTGGTATATATTTCACACTTTACTCTATACAAATGATGCCTCTAAATTTTTAAAGTGAAAACAACAGCAACTAATTCCAAATCATGTGTAGGGTAATTTACCTCATGAGTTTTCAACTGTCATGAAGCATAAGCAATTACCTGATCATTCTGCCTTAAGACGCAACCAAGTCCTTTCAATGAATCATCAATGTAGATAAAAAACTCACTATTCTTGGAAGGTAGTGACAAAACTGGAGCATTCACCAATCTTTGTTTCAATTCCTGAAAACAATCATCACATTCTTTGGTCCAGATAAACTTAACACCCTTCCGAGTTAGCTTAGTCATTGGACTAGATAAACATGAAAAATTTATAACAAACCTTCGGTAATAGCCTACCAAACCAAGGAAACTATGAATCTCTATTACATTTGTGGGTCTTGGCCATTCTTCAACAACCTTTAGTTTTTGCATGATCAATGGTTATCCCATCTTTAGAAACAATGTGACCAAGGAAAGAAATTTGTTGCAACCAAAACTCACACTTGCTGAATTTCCCATACAATTTCTTTTCTTTTAAGGTTTTCAAAATAACCCTTAAATGTCTTTCATGCTCCTCTTTACTTTTAGAAAACACCAAAATATCATCAATGAAAACCACCACAAACTTATCCATGAACTCATGGAAAATTCTATTCATTAAGTCCATGAATACAAAAGGTGCATTGGTTAGCCCAAAAGGCATTACTAAAAATTCATAATGGCCATATCTTGTACGAAACGCAGTCTTCGGAACATCTGCTTCCTTTACCTTCAGCTGATGGTACCCCGATCTCAGGTCAATGTTTGAAAAATACTGAGCTCCCTGGAGCTGATCAAACAAATCATCGATATGAGACAAAGGATATTTGTTCTTAACAGTGATGTTATTCAAGGCTCTATAATCAATGCAAAGTCTCATAGAACCATATTTCTTTTTAAAAAATAAAAAAGGGGAAACCCAAGGTAATGTGCTAGATCGAAAGAAACCTTTCTCTAATAAATCTTGCAATTGCTCCTTCAACTCTAAAAGTTCAATTTGAGCCATTCGATAAGGGGGTTTTGAAATTGGCTTAGCATCAGGAACTAAGTCAACAGTAAATTCAACTTACCGATCTGGTATTCTTCCAGGAAAATCATCAGGAAAAACATCAGGATACTTATTTACCACTGGCACATCATTAATCTTAACAGTTCCTTTGTTTTCAACAATATGTGCAAGGTAACATTCATTTCCATCTTTTACAAGTTTTTCAGCCTCTTGATAAGTTATCAATAGTAAGGGTTCATTCTTGTACACAAAATGAAAGCCTTTCTGAAAAGAAACTTCTTTAGCTCTATAGTCAATCTTATCATGGTAAATAGAGAGCCAATCCATACCTAGGATAACATCAAACTCTACTAGAGGTAGAACAATAAGGTTTGCAAGTAGGTTCTTTCCACGGATAAGGATAGAAAGATTATTATAAATTCTTTTTGCCTGAACATTTCCCCCAGGTGTTTTTACCAAAAGTTCAGGAGTCATTTCTGGAGATGGTATTCCCATTTTACTAGAAAGGTTTTCAGAGATGAAAGAATGTGTAGACCCCAAATCAAACAACACACTGGCATAATCTGAAAAAACAAACAAAGTACCTGATACAACTTTCTTTGATGGCCCTACATCTGCTAAAGTAGTTGAAAAGGATTTCACCACCCCTTTATGCTTTTAGTATAACTACTTCCCATCACTCAAGCTCTTTGTTGGACAATCGTTTGCATAGTGACCCATCTCATTGCACATAAAACATTTCACTAACTGTAAATCAAATTTGGTCTTACCTTCACCTTGATCTTTTTCAGTGCAATCACGAGCCTTATGTCCCATATTACCACATCGGTAGCACTTTCTAGAATTCAGAAGACATTCCCCAGCATGCCTTTTACAACATTTATCACAAACTGGAAACTTAGTTTTCTTACCATCAGTCTTTTTTGAAGAATTATTTCCTTTCACCTGCCACCTCGGTCTCTTCTTCTGTTGGTTGTTATAGAACACTTGATCATCAGAAAACTCCATTTCTACCTTCTCAGCATATTGAACAAGCTTTTCATAACTTTTGAACTCACGAGAAGATAAAGCCCTTCGATATTTTGGCTTTAATCCTGAGTAAAAACGATTGATTTTACTATCAAGGTCTCAGATAAAATTTGGAGCATACCTTTCCAATCAAGTGAACCTTTCTTCATAGGCAGCCACTGAGTCTTCCTCTTGCCTCAATTCCAAGAATTACTTTTCCATCTTATGTCAAACATCCTTAGGAAAATACTTCTCAAGAAAAAAACCTTTAAATTCATCCCAGTCGAGAGCATCAATCTCATCAGCGTCCCTGACATTTTTAACCATCAACCACCACTGATCTGCTTCACCCTCCAAACAGTAAATAGAAAGACTAACCTTTTGATTGTCTGAACACCCCATGACATCGAAAATCTTCTCCAGTGCTTTAATCCACCCTTCAGCTAGCACATGGTCAGATGATCCTCTGAATTATGGGGGATGTTGCCTTATGAAATGTTCCACCACTGACATGTTCCTTTGCGGTTGATATGGATGATCTCGTGCATGGATACCACCACCATTTATCGCTCGAGTCAACTGCGCCATTACTGCAGCAAACTATTCAATTCCAATTCTGACCATCTCAGCATGCTGATTCGGAAGGTTATTTCCTTCTGTATGCCTTCCTAGCACTGCTTCCCTGTTTCATATGTGGAAAACCATTCTGAACAAATATGTCTTATATGAAGCAACATGGTAATCTTCAAATGCTATATAATTTCAAAAAAATATTTTTGGATAATCATTTAATAGAATTATAACTCCTAAAGTTATCTAAACCAACCTCTAATACCAACTATAAGGCCCCAGCCTTAAACATTACATAATCTTGAGATATTTCAAGAATACACCTTGAGGATATTTTCATGTTTAGAGTTTTATAGAATTAGATCATAAAACATGCATTACATCCCACATTTAAACAAAGTGGTTACAATAAAATATAGGATTCAGATTCTTTCTTGAAACTTCCTTGTCACTATCATCATATCATGTACCTTTCCCTTGACCTATGAAAAACATTTCAAAAACTTGGTATGAGCATAAAAAGCTCAGTAAGGGATATAAAAATATGGAAAGGAAACATGAGTACATGTATACATAAGAATCAATGAAATCATACTTTACTCATAAAACATAATCACTTTAACATACCTCATCAAATCATGAATAAATCATAGAAATCATAAGACATAAAGGTAACTTGAGGCATTCATAACATTATTACGTAGGGAGTAACCCTCTTGGTTACGTTTGGAATACCCATCACAGTATATTTCATAAATCTCTTAGGAGAAACCTTAATGTTTAATCCATTCACGTTACCCAATGCATTGGAGAGCTATATCGGGCTCACCGGTCCTTAGTTTATCATGGAACCACCCGTCTTCATAATAATTCCCAAGAACCATAACATAATCATATCACAAAAAACATACATAAAGGAAACATAACATTTCCACATTTAAATCACAAGATATGAATACAACACATTGATATAATAGAAACATTATAAAAACCATTTTCAATACCAAAATAAAAGAAAAGTAAAACATGGTATTTATTTTTCTTTTAAAAAAAGGTATGGCTTGTAGAGGAAGCCGAAACTCAAATAATGGTCATGGTGGCAGAGAAGTCGTTGTTGCTGCATAAGTACGACAAAAACATTCCCTTTTGTCGTTTAGTAAAAATCTTCATATAAAAAAAAATATTCGTTTTGGATAAACGTAAAAGTCAAAGGGGTTTATACACCGTATAAAAGAAGGTTGTGTATAAAACAAAATATGCCTCAATGAAAGGAGATTGAGACGAAGTCCCATAAAAAGAATATTTTTTAAATAAAATAGATCTATTATGTGTATTCACTATAAGTACACATAAATAAAGGACAAATACAAGATAGGACATAATAATATCATGACATAATTTGAAAGTAAGAGATTAACCCAAAGAATGGAAATTGGGTTAAGAAGTTCCCTTACCTCGGGTCCAACTTGACTCGATCGTTCTTTAATCTCCTGAATAATAAACTTGAGTTAATTAATACTTTCTTAAGAACCTTTTTAAAGTTAATTATTCCTTTTTATCACTTATTACCATGTTATAAACATTATGTAATCATTTAAGTTTATAATGTTTGTTTTGTCAATATTTGGTTCTTAAGTCAAAAGTGGACTTCTTAAAATTACATGTTGTTCATGTGGTAAAATATCTATTATATACAGAATTGTATTCATGATTTAGATATCATATATATCATATATATCCAGTACATTCATGCATTTATAATATTGCATAACATTTAGAGGTAGGAAATGAAATGCACCATTCATGGAGACGGTAATCCGTACGTACGCATGAACGCTACTTCCATTTCTATTTCATATTTAATGGAATTAAAAAATAATGATACATAATAGTATTTTAATTCCAGTATGGTATCATATATAATATTGTTAAATATATCCTTTATACATACCACATATGGTATTAACGAATCAAATCACTTGAGGGGGAGGTAGTCCGCACTTCCTAAAATGATGATATCGCGTATACCCATAATGGAAACCATAAAGGTATGCCATAAATGAAAAATAAAGAAGCTTAAGTAAAACATAAACATATTATATATCATATATAAGTATATTTACATCTTAATGGCCACCTTTAGAGGTGTTATATGAGTGTTGAACAATCATCATTTCGTGAGGCAGAAATTCCCCATCCACAGAAATAGTATATTCTTTAACCATTAGATGTAGGTGTGTGTAAGTGTAGCTCGAATCCCTCTTATAGAAACATCCTAGTATATTGAATATACTGGATTTGTTACAAAAGAAGTGAATAAAAAGAGTTTAGGGGGTTGGAGAAGCAAAATAAAACAAAAGGACTCAAGTGAAGACATTACCTTAAAATCGGGTAACTCCCTTTGGTTTGAGCTCAAAGCCTTCCTTGGGAAGACTTCTGCCCAAAGTCAGACTTCTAAGAGTTATATAGGGATGTGGATAGACAAAATGGGCAGGGGTTGGCCGAGCCAATGGCTTTGGAAGTGTGGGTAAGGAGGTAGAGGTGGGGGACTTTTATAAGAGGCGAGGAGGGGCACTCTTGGAAAGTAAAGAAATGTTACTTTATTTTAAAATGAGTTTCAGATTTAAAAGGTCCCACATTGATATAATTCGAGGATAAGGTGATAAGGGTTCTAAATATAACCAACCAATAGGTTTTTGACAAGTTTAGGTCTTAGATTTTACATTATCTTTTCATTTTATTTAAATCGTTAAATAATGAGGTAATCGATGCATCATCATGATGTCATAAATAATTTAATTTATTCTATGTCTAAAAATTATAAAAAAATACTATGATGTAGGAAATTGTTTTATCTTTCCAATGACTATGTATAGTCAAAAATATGACTTGTATAACCCCATGTAATTTTTTTTTAGTAAAACAATACATGTTTGTGACATTTTTATTTTATCATTAAATAAAAAGCATTAATGTCTTTATCTTACCCAAGTGGCTCCATGGGGTCCCGAAAATCGACCCATAGGTTTTCTTGGTCGGCCATGACACATCCAATAAGGGTAGTACATGTGTATAGGTCATCTCATATTATTAAAACATTATTTTTACCTTAAACTACACTAATTACCTCTAATTGCGATTAAAAACATAAAAGTTACTATTCACCAAAAAATTATTTTAATCCCATTGAACCACATTTTACTTCTTAATGAAAACCATTTATGTCGGATTTTTTGAAATTCAAAAAATAGAAGTGGTAAAGTTTCATTTAAACGAAAAATCAGTTTTTTTAAGTACCACTTAGTGGTTTCACTATTCATCAAAAGTTGAAGTTTTTCCGAAAAATACCAAAACATCACCCTAAGATATATTTGATATTCTGAATTCAAAAATGATTTCTATTTTAAAAAATTAAAAACATATAAGTTTCATTAATTAATTTAATAATTAATTCCCGCTGTCAGAGAAAATAGAGTGTTTTTTTATGAAACAATAAGTATCAAAAGATTGACACTAGTTTAAGTCCAATTTCAAAGTGAAATTAATTACAATGACCAATATTAAATTAAATGGTAAAAATAAATTCTAAATGAACTTTAAAACCAACTAAAAATATAATCTAACAATATAATTAAATTTGATGAAAAAGCAGTTTTGATGTAAAATGCTGTATTTTTCACTATTCATTAAAAAAATGAACATTGTCAGAAAAATACCAAAAAATTATCCAATGAAAATTTCAATGTCCCAATCATAAATAATAAGTTTATTTTGAAAAATATAGCTTATAAAATTGTCAAAAGTTTAATTTAAAAAGGGATTTCCATAAAAAAGGCAGTAAAACAATCTTTTAAAAAATATTAATGTATTCCATGCTTAAGATTGGATTTATTTTCATTTTAAGCCTCTAAAACACTATCTAATTCATTAGTAGACATAGATAAAAATATCTATTATTCATTACTTACTTGGGATGTTACATAAGCGACCGACATATCCATACATAAGGACCCTGAATTATGATTTCCGACTCAGTGCACAGAAACACTAATTACATGTGTTTTTGAAAGGATTTTCTTGTGATCTTTTTGTGTCACCTCACTAGGTATAATGTATTGACCATGGCGCACCCGTTTCTTTTTAGGATTCCTCCACGAAGACAACCAACTAGGTTTCCTGAGAGAGTATGTGATGAAGGACCATTGAGTGATGAGGCCTCAGTGTAGGGCCCTCTTATGGCGTTAGCACCTTCAGGTGGTGTACCAGTAGCACCACTACCCATTAGGGAGTTGTTGCCACCAGCCCCACCATCAGAGGGTGCATGCCGACTGAGTGCGTTGTATGAGTTTCAGCGTCAGAGGCCTCTAAGGTTCTGAGGTGAGACAAACTCACAGGCGGTTGAGGACTGTATGGAGGTTGTAGCCAAAGTTTTCCACATGGTTGGGACACCAACTGACCTTATGGTGATCCTAGTAGCCAATATTTTTTTTGGTAGCAACAGGGAGATGGTGGAGGTTGATACTCCAGATACACAAGGAGGTGACCCTCATCTGGGCAGACTTCCAGATCCTTTTCAGGGTAGAGTTTGTCCCATTGAATTTATGCTCAGTGCGTATATAGGAGCTGCTGCACTTACAGTAGGGTGGCATGACTGTGGCCCAGTACTCAGCAAGGTTCATTGATCTCTCTCGCTACACCACCAGCGTGGTATGAGACCCTTTATTCAGGGCCCGAAACTTTGTGTAGGGTCTCCTACAGAAGATCAGAGCATCGATGATATCGATCAGCATTCCGACTCAGACTGGGGTGCTAAAGCTAGCACTTTTGGTGGAGAGCTTCTTAGCTGAGAAGGAACCGACGACAAGAGACACCACCAGACATCAGGTAGCATAGTCATATATAGCAGATAATAGATGGATGATGCATGGACCCAAGTGGGCCATTCCTTCTGGTGGATGAACTTAGGATATAGGGTCGGTGGTGTGGGGATCACATGATAAAGGAGGAAAACCTAGGAGCAGGCAGTGCTACTTGTGCGGCGGGTGGAGTCACATGGCTCGCGACTGCCTGACTCGCCATACAAATGACCAGTAGACAGTCGAGGGACCGCTGAGGCAGAGGAATAGATTCGATCAGGGACATCTATAGGTAGTAAGAAGACGTGGCAGAGGAGATGGTCGTACAATAGGTAGTGGGTGGTGATTTGATGTTTTACCGCCACCACCTCCAGGTGGTCCACCCCGACCACAGGGAGCAAGTGGATAGGGACGATCTCAGCTCCAGGAAGCTGAGGCCTATGAACACGGTTCTTTGGAGATGATTAGAGATACTGTATGGTTGTACTCCACCTTAGTTGCGGTACTTATAGACACAAGTTATAGTCAATCTTTTATTTCCATGACCCTTATTCAGAGCTCGGAGATTCCGATAGAGCCGTTGGATTGATACTTACATCTAGAGACTCCTATGGGAGAGGATTCGACGATTACACACTGGTGCCGAAAATGTGAGCTTACTATAGGAGGTGAGAGATTTGGATGGGATCTTCAAGTAGCCACATCAAGGCCTTACAATTTCATCTTGGGTATGGACTGGTTATCCACATTCCATGCCTAGATTGGCTGTATTAGGTGCAATGTGCGGTGTGTCCACGAGGATGGGACCAGGTTTTCCTTCACCGGTGAGAAGGGAACCTTTGCAGCACCTGAAGTACTTAACCGAAGGAGGGTGTAGCCGATCACACACCAGTTGGATAGCATTACCCTTAGAGAAGTAGATACTGAGAGTCTGAGCCATCCTGTAGTAGTGGACCAGTATGCCAATGTCTTTCCTGATGATGTTCCAGGACTACCTCTACACAGAGAGGTATAATTTTACATTGACCTGTACCTCGATATGACACCAATATCTACACCAGCATATCAGATGGCTCTCATGGAGCTTCTTGAGTTATGAGTAAATTTGTAGGATTTAAAGAGAAAAGGGTTCATAAGGCCCAATTTTTCTCTATGGGAAGCCCCAATTTTGTTTTCTAAGAAGTCATATGGGAGTTTGAGACTCTATGTGTACTATCGACGCCAGATTCAGGTGACCGTGAAGAACAAGTATCCAATTCTGAGGATTGATAATATTTTCAATCAGTTGAAGGGAGATCATTGGTTTTTAAAGATAGACCTCAGATCAGGATATCATCATCTTAGAGTACGAGATGAGGATGTGCAGAAGATGACCTTCAGATGTCTGTATGGCCACTATGAGTTCTTGGTTATGCCATTCGGCATGACCAATGAACCTGCAGTGTTCATGGGACTCATGAACAAGATCTTCTAGCCATACCTTGATCTCTTTGTGGTGGTCTTCATCGACGACATCTTGATATACTCAGTGTCAGAGGAGAAGTATGCCTATCATCTGCAGATAGTTCTGGATACACTCAGAGAGCACTGGCTTTATGGAAATCTCTTGAAGTGCCAGTTCTAGATATGAGAGGTCTAATTTCTGGGTCATGTTATCTTGAAGGATGGAGTTGCAGTGTATCCAGTGAAGATAGAGGCTGTACTTTCTTGGGAGGCACCCAAGAGCGTGAACAAGGTGTAGAGTTTCCTAGGGTTGGTTGGATACTACTGGAGATTCGTTCCTGACTTTTCCTAAGTTGTGGCACCCTTGTCAGCATTGACGAAGAAATGACAGACCTTCGTATGGACAAAGAGATCCCAGTAGAGTTTTCAGGAGCTGAGGCAGAGACTGATGAGTTCCCCCATCTTGAGGATACCAGAAGAGGGCTTTGGGTATGTGGTCTACTGCGACACATCCAGGAACAGACTTGGGTGTGTCCTAATGCTGGAGTGATAAGTGATCACCTACGGCTCCCAATAGCTAAGGAAACATGAGTAGAACTATGATACCCACAAACTGTAGTTAGTAGCAATGGTCTTCACCCTAAAGATGTGGCGACATTACTTGATGGGCGAACGTTTTACATTTTACTTTGATCACAAGAGTCTCAGGTATATCTTCTCTTACAAGGACCTGAACCTGAGACAATGAAGATATCTAGAGTTCCTCGAGGAATATGAATTTGAGATAGTATATATTATTAAGAAGGGGGAAATGGTAGCATATGCACTCAGTAGGAGGTTCATCCTGTAGTTGCTAAGTGAGGCGACAGAGCAGCTAACTGCATTGCAGTTATCCTTTATGGATAGAAATGGAGCAGATTACCTGCATTCTATGGCTGTCACTCCCCCACTTATTTATTGAGTTCGAGAGGCACATCTTTGGGATATTGACTGCAAGACTCAACATGCTCAGATATCCTTAGGACATGCACCTGGAGGATTTTTCGAAGGAAGGGAGCACATCATCATCTTCAGAGGATGCATCATGGTACTAGTGGCGCTAAGAGAGGTGGTATTGAGGGAGTTCCATACGTCCCATCTAGTAGTACATCCTGGTGTGGAGAAGATTTACCAGGACCTCTGGCGTCAACACTAGCGGCCAAGGATGAAGAAATAAGTGGCATAGTTTTTTCCATGATACCTCACTTTTCAGCAAGTGAAGGTGGGGCATCAGGTTCTAGTAGGCTTAGCACAACCACTAGAGGTTCCAGAGTGGAAGTGGGATGGTATATCTATGGAATTTGTGATAGGTATTCTATATATGTCTAGAGGACATGATTCTATTTGGGTGATAATTGACCGAATCACCAGGTCAGACCACTTCCTACCTATCTGAGAGTAGGGATCAGTACAGGGCTTGGGATGCCTCTATGTACAAGAGATCATGAGACCTCATGGGGTGCTATCGACGATCGTATCTAACTATGAAACAAATTTTACATCTCAGTTGTGGAAGGGATTATAGGAGGCTTTTGGGACTAAACTGCATTTGAACACTACCCTTCATCCACAGATGGATAGTCAGATGGAGCGGACCATTTAGACGTTGGAGGACATGGTACATGCTTATGTCCTATATTTTGTCCATAGTTGGGAGGATCACTTTCCCTTGGTGGAGTTATCATACAAAAACAGTTATCACTCCACCATTCGTATGACACCATTCGTGGCCCTATATGGTCGACCTCGTAGACCACCTCTTTTCTAGATAGACCTAGGGGATTCCGCACTTATGGGTCCAGAGTTGGTACAGGATACCACTGAGAAAGTGCATATCATCCAGGAGTGGATGAAGACTGCACATAGAAGATAGAAGTCTTATTTTGAAAAGAGGCAGAGACCTTTGGATTTTGAGGAGGGAGAATGTGTCTTCTTATGTGTCTCACCTCGACAAGGTTTACAGAGATTTTTATGAGGTGGAAAGTTATCAACGAGGTTTATCAGATCATTTCTGATACATCTGATGATAGGTGAGGTGGAATACTTCTTGGAACTTCCACCGCAACTGGATAGGGTGCACGACGTCTTCCACGTATCCCAGCTGAGGAGATACATGCATGACCCATATCACATCATCGACCATGGTGATCTATACTTTGATGATGAGGTGACATTTACGGAGGTTCCATTAGAGAATTAGGATCGATATGAGTGTGTCCTTCATGGGCAGTCAATAACTCTGGTGCATGATCACTGGTAGCATGAGAACCTTCAGGAGAGCACATGGGAGCAGGATGCTCATATTCATGCTCAGTACCCCCATTTGTTTTCTTAGTCTATATTGTAGCTTTTAGGTATGAAAATACCTAAGGTGGGGAGAATGTAAAAACCTGGATTTTCCATGTATTTTTTTTAATTATATGGAATTATTAAGAGTCTGCAAAAATTTATGGTGCGTGATTCGGAGGACCGGTGTGCCCAAAATGAATTTCTGAACTTTTTTAAAGTTACATTCAGTAAATGCACGAGTGACATTTTCTAACTTTTGAAGCAGTGATCAGATTAAAAATCTGAGGGCACTGTTGAATCCTTAATGCTGGGATTCACTTAAGGGAGGATTAATTTTGACCGTAGTAGGTCTGGAGAAAAAAGTTATATTTTGGGAATTTTTAAAATAATAAATAAAATTACTTTGTTATTTGATTTATTTATTTCTTTTCCTCCAACAAACAAGCAGCAACGTGGGACCAACTATGTGTCAATCCATTAAATGGCTTGACCGTTCAATCCTATGTAACAATTCCATTATGAATGAGGAAGGATCCTAAATAATGAACCCTCATAAATCCCATGAGCGTTAGACACCCTTCCCCTCTAATATTTATATGGAGCTTGGGGAAAGGTATTAGCACTGCTTCACCAAGCGAAAAAGTACTGACAAAGTACCGAGACACCAAAACCTTGGAGGACGGAGCTGGTGCCAATGGGTGGTGATGGGAGACACCGAAGCATGAACCGAATGATGACGTATGAGTGATGTCATTGAAATATTGCTATGGGAAAGACGAAGGCCAACACTTCCTCGATCACGGGCGTTCTCTATTGTTCTTGAGGTAGGGATTTTTTTTTATTAAATTCAATTGGTTATTGAATATTTTAATCCTCCTTCATGATTACAAGTTAACGCGGAGGGCACATGCCTAACGTACCTGGTCCAGACCCTTTGTTACCTTGACACCCTTTCATTCTCCATGGAAGACCACCAACATAGTGGCAACGACCGGCTATAATGGAGGCAGTGTGACATCGCGTGCCACAAGAGGAGGCTGTGATAATATGCTTCAACGGTTAGCAGAGTGGTCGACACCAGCCAGCCGAGGGGGGGGGGGGGGTGCGGTGCGCCATCGCGCACCACTAGTGAGAAAGGGGCCATGGCTGAAGCTGCAGTAGTCGGAAGAGGCGGCCAACCGTGGAAGGGGAGGGCGTCACAACCAGTGTGCCACCGGATGAGCTACGGATCCAACACTGCAGCAGGTCCCACAGTGACCTGGCAGCGCCTTTAGGCACTATCGCCTCACATTCCAAATGGGGGGGGGATTCTCCCCTACCATACCAGCTCGAGCGGACCCCACCCAGTGGGCCATGCATTCCAGTAGACCACAATCTGCTATGAGCCAATACATGCCCCCTTTTTGGCTAGGCCGTACCCACTGTGGGCTGGCCTGCGTGAGCCCAGCGGGCCAAGCCTCCACGTGCAGGGCTGCGCAAGCTGAGCTGGACGCCCCTGGGGGGGCCAGGTTGGACTGCGACCCAAATGGCCTAGCCCGCCACGACCCAGCCTAGACAGGTCGGACCCGGACCTGGTCGACCAAAACCGGGTCAGACCGGTCCCGGGCCCAACCAGACCTAAAAACACCTAAAGGGACATATCTTGAGAACCAGAAGTCCGTTTGACGAACCATCTATAAAAATGAGATCCTTGGATCGAGATGGTCCTTTTGGTATACTCCACTTGGGTTTTTGGAAGAGGTGGAGTACGGTTGGGTTGGATTGAACCTGAATCCAACCAGGCCCCAAAACTAAAATTCTTATAACTCACAGACCGGACGTTCGATTGATGCACCGTATGTCATGTTGGAACCCTTATGATATGGCGGTCCTTTAGGTTACACATTTTTGGATCTTAGAGGTGGTAGAGGTACATCTGATATCTCAAGGGTTAGATTCTATAGAACTTGAGTGCACCAGGTGCAAGGAATACTGTGGCAGGCTATAACATGAAGAAAGAACATAAATCCTAAGTGGGTAACCATATATCGATCCTGTGTGGGTCAACATATGTCAGATCCTGTATTGGTCAGCGCTCAACGATCCTATGTGGGTCACTACATACCGATCCTATGTGGATCAGATCCTGTGTGGGTCAACGAGGGTTATTACCTAATGATCCTGTGTGGGTCAGCAGTAGTGATTCTTATAGAATAAGTTTATCTAGCTTTCGACTAATCATCCATACTTCTATACTTAAGTTATACCTGATTGTGAGCTGATTATTTTACCTTTGTGGTGTTATATTCATGGTGTTACCTATGTGGTACTTCTACCTTTGTGGTATTTCTACCTCCATGGTGTTACCTGTGTGGTATTTTTATCTTTGTGGTGTTACCTTTGTGGTATTCTTCCCTCATGTATGAGATAAGTATATCTTGATAACTTAGGTATATGTATGGGAATATACCTAAGTAGAGTTGATGTCTTGCTTTGTTATTTTTCCTTTGTGGAACTCTAGGAGACCTATAGGGGTCTCGGGGTCCCTACTGAGTATCATTATACTCACCCCTGCACGGGCTACACCCACACCTTGTTGTGTCTTGTGTAGACAATGTACACCGTTGACTAATGCTGAGGAATCTAGGACTAGACGGTACTCAGAGGTGGATTATTTGGTTTGATGTGATACAGGGACTACTGATTGTGAGCTGTACCTACCTTTCAAGTAGGATCCTCGATGGACAATCTCGGAGCCGTTTTTTTCACATTTCTGTTGTACTTGTACTTTTCAGTTGGGATTGTATTCCGACCCCTTTACATTCAGCACACTTTTACTACAATAGTTTACTTGGTGGTTTCTTCTTGTTGTGTTCTTGGACCATGTGTCTATACATGTTAAAAGAAAATGTCTTCCCATTTTAGGGATACGCTTTTCCAGTTCTATTCACTAGCCCCTAGCCTATGAAAGGCGAGCTTGGGGTAGTCACGTAACAGGCCTTGAGGGACGGGTCATGACACACACTAAGGCCAAATATTATAAATATCATATTTTTTACATGCTTTACTACTTATTAATTAATGAGTATTTACTAAAATATGACAAGGATATGAAATTTATCAGGTTTCGGGGGTTAGGTTTTTAAATGTATTGAAACTTATAAAAAGTGACCAACTAATTCCCCACATTCTCAGTTAATATTCAATCCTTTGGAACTTCAATTGGTATCATATGGAGGTTTCCTTGATGAATCCCTATCATGGTTAATATCAATTATTTAAAAATTAGTGAAATTTCTCCATTGGATGAGAAAAATTATTATGGATATAAAAATAGGATGATTACTTATCTCATATATATTTTTCTTGAAGTTGTTAATTCTTATATAATTGGTTTTACACATATTGAGAAGGATTCTCAATGAATTTTTCTTATAAAATAAATATCTAAGATGATGAAAAAGCTATAAATGATATCCTTATGTCCTTATTAGAAAATTTTTATATGAAGGTGATGGGTATCAAAACATAAAAGAGTTTCTGGGACAATATAGAAAGTATTTTATAAGGGAATACTAACATGACAGAAGAAAATATAAAAATATAGAATAGTACGTATGGAGATATATAATGACATATGAATAATACTTTACCAGATTAAATGAAATTGTTTTCAAAATCAAAGTATTCAGTGATTTCTTCGAAGATTCTACAATTTTGAAGAAACTTATGAGAAACTTTTTAGATAGGTTTGATTCTAAAATTTCATATTTATAATATAATGTTTATTTATATCTTTATTAATTTCATAAATTACTTATTTCTTATGAAATGAGAAAACATCCAATTTCCAATAAGAAGATATAATATTAAATAGATTTCAAATCTATGAGAAAAATGAAAATTCAAGATGTTGAAGATGCTGATCCTTATGACTCCAAAGATAAAAAAGATTATAACTTGAATGAAAAAATCATGTATCTTATATCCAAGAACTATCAAATAGGAAGAGGAACTTTTGAAGGTAAACTTCCTATCAAATGTTTTGAGTGTGGTGGAATTAGAAACATTTTTTTATGAATTTCTCCTAGAAGAAATTTGGAGAATATCAAGATGTTTTTGATAAAAATCCTCGATGGAAGATGTGGAACAAAAGTTCTAAATAAAAAAAATTAATCTAAAAAAAATAAAAAGAAGTTCACAGGATAAAAATGAAGTATGTTCAAAAAAATTTATAACCTTCATTGAAAAAGTTTAGAAAACAAAAAATTCCCCCGTTAGTGAAGAAGGCGGTGAACAATCATATAGAGAGTACCAACTCAGAACAAAACTTGTTGCATGTCTTGAAAAAAACCCTCAAGAATGAAATTAGAGTAATAAATAAATATTGCGAATAATATAATAATTAATTTCTTATAATTTTATAATTTTAATTTTTTAAAGGGATATATTTTTTTTTAAATAAGATTAAAAAATATTATAGGGTTAAAATTTATGATTTTTCAGAAAAGGTTGATTTTTCAAGGAATATTGAAAATATAGATTTTATAGAAAACTGTCTTTTATTTAAAAGTATTCACAAATTAAATTTATTTTTTGAAACTTTTTAAAAATATAATTAATTTATTTGGATTAAAAATAATCCAATTAAGTTTATTTAAATCAATATTATTCCTAATTGTTGCATAAAAACATTTTTATACATAAAATGGAAAATTATGGAAAACCATTTTTCATCACGTTTTACAATTTTATTTTAAGATTTATTAATTATTTTATTATGAATTTAATTTGAAAAAAGGATTAATTTTTTGTATTTATCATGTCAAAATTTGGTAATTAATTTAACTTACTTTTTGGTCATAATAAATAGTAACCCTAGTAATATTTATAACTATAGTAAACGATAAATTGGGTTACATAGGGATAAAAATTATATGAAAATAATTTAAAATCACTATAACACATGATTTTAATATTTTTATGAGTTTAGTGATACCAAAAAATTTATATATTCAAAAATATTTCATTTAGGTTCTATTTTACTTTGATAAATAGCTTTATATTATTTTAAGTTAATACTAATTCCAAAATGTAACTTTATTGATTTTATTTTATCTAACCTATTTTTAGAAGGTTAAAAACATATCCTGAATGGATATAATTTTTTATTTTCAATATTAATTTTTTTTCTAATGTTAATTTTTTTTGAATCTTTATTGATAAAATAATTACCTTAAATTCTTACATAATGCCAACATAATGCTTGTGCAAAAGTAAACATATCAAGTAAATGATATGAAAAACATATAGAGTAATATTTTTTTGGGTGATTTATATTGTTAAATTAAATTTTTATATAAATAAAATTTATTAGAAAGGTTTTTAAATTATATATCCGAAATAAATTATTTTCTTGATTTTTTAAATCTAGATATTTTAATAGTACTAAAATGAATTTAATGGTATCTTATGTTAAATAATATTTTATAAAATGATTTAAAATTCATAAAATACTTTTCTCTAACCAATTTAATGTTACATGGTCTATAATATCATAAATATTACATTTATGGGTTATTTTTTCTTTTATAGTAACTTTATTAATCCCTAAAGAGTTAAAAACATTGATATTATAGTAATCATCAAAACCGTTAATGAGGGTTAAAACTAATCGATTGGAGTTAAAAAAATCATGTAAAATTGTATAAATTTTATTTTTTTAGATATTTTAGACCTATATTCATCCTATATTATAATTATATAATTTTTTCCACCTGAACAATAATATTAACGTATAATAATTTAATACTTTAGGTAATTCGAAGGGTTCCACTGTTATCTCTTACAGATGAACACCACCCATCCTCTACTCCTCACACTTATTAAACCATGTATCTCAACAAATCACTAACCAAATCCCCTATTAAAAGTACTCATCACCACCTAGAGGCACTGATCTCAAAAAAGGATCAACCAAAAAGGCTTAAGGTGTAATCAAAAGGTAGTTTTTTGAAGAAGTGGTATAACTCTTAAAAATGTGTTTTTATTTTATTTATTATTATAAATAATTAAAATATTATATAAAAATGATAATATAATAATATAAATATCTTAAATATAATAAAATTTTATTATTCTATATGCCAAATCCCTATTCATCCACCTTCCATCCTATGGAAAATGAAAACATCACTCGTGAGTACGTATGACCTACTTTCTCTACATAGTGGGGTAATTCATATTTCATCACTACATTAAATATATTGTTATAAAGGTAGAATTAATTAATATATATGATATTTATGATATATTCTATAAATATTATATATCATATAACTTCTTACCCTTCTATCCATTGGAAAATGAAAACATTGTTCGTGCGTATGTGTGGATTACCACCCCCATGAAGTGATGTGATTCATTTATCATGTCCACCATTTATAAATGACTATAAATTTTTATTTAATGTATAAATATGATAATTATTTCATGATTAAAAATTTGGATATTATGAATTCATGACTAAGATGCAAGAACCATAATTATTGAACCAAAACATACATGAAAAATGAAACAGTGAACATTCAGAATTGATGATTTAATAAATAATTATTAATAAAAAGTTGTTGAAATGATATAAGTTGATGATATATGATATTATAAGTAGTTATATGGTTATTTATATAATTATAATAAATTTAAATTTATCATTTAGAAGGTAAAAATCTCTTACAAAGAAATTCCAACCCAAGGTAGGAGTTTAACAATCTCATCTTTATTAAATAATGTTTATATTTATATTTTTATTTGAATAATTATATGATTCTTATATCTTAAACCACATATATTTTATAAAATTATAAATATTTATGGAAATTACAAGTTTTTCTTTCATTTTACTTTTTTAAGCACTCAAAATTCCTAATGAACTTTTTTATGAAAAGATGACTTTTTTTTTTCTATTCAACTGATAATATTTTTCTTCAATATCCATATTTTATTTAAAATTTTTTCAAGAATGTTTTTAGTATTATCCAATTAATTTTATATTCATTTTTACCCATGTTTTACTTTTTATAAAATAGTTTTCAAGGAATTTTCTTATCATTTTCTCAATGTGGAATTAATACTGAATGTGTTAATAAAATCTTTATTTTAATGTTTACCAAATGAATAAATTTTATAACCATCATGAATATTTTTTTACTTGAATAATAATTTAAAAATTTTCATGATTATTTTCAATGAAAATTATTTACCTAATATTTTATAGTTTTTATATTTTAATATAAGTTATCTGATAATGATAAGGGTATTTTCATGAAGAAATGTTCATATATTCTTTTAAAATTATTTTTATATATAATGGTATAATTCAATAAATATTTTGATTTACTAAGGATATAATCTTGTTATCCTATCCACCATATTTCTATGGATTTCTTATGATAATTCTGAATTGGGTAAGTATTGACATTCAATATACAAGTTCTTCCAAAAATGATAATTATTGGTTATTAAGGCATGAAGATTAAGTTGTATTATTTTTTTATACAATAAATGCATTAGACATATTAAGTGATAGGTAATGCCAAAAATTACATATCCCATTTTTGAGTCTATAGGTCTCACGTGACAAAATATATTGGGTATTTTTCATATGAATTACCCATTTATATATGATGTATTAGAACAAAGCCTCAACAACAATATTAGGATGTCCAACATTATGAATTCCTTCATTATGAAATTAGTTATTGAAGTCCTTATGATTATTAGAATAGTTATTTTATCCATGGATAAGTTTCAAGATCATGTGATTATTTATATAGAATTATTTGATCATCAATTATTCCCACCATATTATTCATGTCATATTTATTCTATGATAGACTTTGTTGTATGCATTTTCCTTACTAAGTATCTAATCTCAGAATTTTATTTTATTTAATTTCCCTGGGATTCATATAAGTGTACTATTTTTGATTTAAATGTATATTATAGAGGTAATAATAAATTTATCAAAGAAAATTCTATGTTATAATTTATGATTTCAAATTTAATGTGAGATTCAAGAATTTTTCTAGTTTTCCAAGACTAAAAAACTATTGATCCCTTGATAAGTGATCAGATGTATCTATTTACAATGTAATAATGTAACAACCAACCATGAGATATAAGGGATTTTGTTGTTACATCCCTACTATCATGAATACACTTGAAACTAATATCTAATTACTCCTTCATTACAAAAATTAATGGAAGAACCTAATCTAATCGACTTCTATAAATATCCTGGTCCTACTTATGACCCATATGTCTAGATAGACTACTATCCACTAAAAAATCATGGTAAAATTTCACACAATCTATTTATATTAGACAACCATATAGAAGAGAAATAATTATTTAGAGGCCTATCTGTAGAGACCCAAAGCTTGACAAACAAGGACATTACATTTCTTTTGCGGAATACTTATTACATAACAAACACACACAAAAGGACCGTAATAGTTTAGTGTCTTTGGAAACTCAGAACGTAATCTTCTAATCATGGTGAAAGATCTTCAACATCTCCCATAAAGATCTTCCCTTTTTTTTCTTACCTAAAACCTTTCTTTATATCCTTGGGAAAAGAAAACATAAAAGGGTGAGCTCAAATGCTCAGTAAGGGTAAACAAAAGAAATATCAATCACATCATATTCATAAGAACATAACATTTTGGAAATCTTAACCTGTAAAAGAGATCATAATATCATAACATGGGATAAATCATAGTAGTGAAATGTAATCCCAATAATCATAACTTAAAACATGAAACTTTGTGGCATAAACACATAATCATAGAGAATCATTTCTTATTAGTCAAGACTCATAGCCAAGACTATCTTAGTGGTCAAAGTCCATTTCTGAACCGAGTTCACTCCTCGTTTCAGTCCTGTTTCACTGAACTGGTTTAACCTGCCATTCCAGCCATGTCTATCTCATGAGATATAAAATCTTTACCCAATACATTTGAGGGAGATATAGGTCCCACCCATCTCATAATGATATCATTCATATGTGTGCCACAAAATCCTAAACCATACATCATAGCATAACCCATGTAATGAAAATGGGAATCTTAAACATCATGACATCATAAATCAATTAATATAAGATAAAGGAATAAAAATATTTCCATCACAAAATAATCAAATCAATGTAATAATAGGTATAGAAACATAACCCTTTATTATCTTAGATGGAAAATAATTTTGATAAAACAGTTGAACTCCATTCTTGAGGAAAATATCCTTTCTACTTCAAAAAAACTTTTCCTTTCTTAACGTGTCATACAATTCTAAACTAAAATAAGTTGATTAAAAATAAACTTGAAAACTTGTAAAGGAAGCTTCTTGGAAATAATGTTTTAAAAATCCATTCATGCCGTATAAGTTAAAAAAACATTCTTCTCGTACTTTTGTCGGAAAAGTCAAAAAGTACCTCGTATGAAAAACGACAAAAGATTCCTTTCATATCTTTTACTAAAAACTCACCTAAAGGTAAAGTTGGATTTAAACAATTGTAGGTGGATGGAAATAATATTAAATATTGAGGAAACATAGATTTGGATGATAAAATATACCCCAGTAAATTCCAAAGTATAAACAATCTCAGATAAAAATGAGATTGTGATATTTCCCTTACCTTAGGTCCGATTTGCTTCGTAAGTGTCTGAGCCTCCTGTATAATGATTTAAATAATGTCATTGACTTATTCCAGAATCATACTCATTTTTATGATATCATATATGGTTCACTTATGACTTTATTTTACCAGTTCTTTTGTAAATTCCATGTTAAAGAGCGTTTTGGGTAAAATCGTTTCATTTGTCGTCCGTGTTTTGACTTGTAATTATTTATATGATTACTTAGATCATAATTAAATAATTCCAGAATATAAAAAATGATTTATATATAATATATATTCAGAATATACATATATATAATAGATCATTAAATGGAAATAAATACACCGTTCATGGAGACGGTAGGTCGTACGTACGCATGAACGCTGTTTTCGTTTCCTTATTGAGTTGAATGGAATTCAGTAGATGACATACATATATATACACATAAATCCAGTATCATTATTATGTCATATATTTCATGATTACTTATTATTATATACACTTTATAATCATTCATGAATGGTTAACGTGGATAATGAATCTCGTCGCGTCGTGGAGACGGTAGTCCGTACGTACGCACGAGCGATGATATCGTTCTCATGATCGTGGAATTGTATTAGAGTGTATTTATACTATTTCTGAATCAATATCACTTTACAATAATCATATATAGTTATTATTTACACCATTATATCCATTCAAGTAAGGTGGTGGTGGAAAATAGATTACACCACGACGTGGAGACGGTATTTCGTACGTACCCACACGCGATGATTTCATTTTCCATAGGATGGATAGATGGTGAAATAGGGTTGTTTCATACTTATAATAACATATCATTATATTATTGATACTGATTTTATTACTTCATAATGAAACAACCTAAGAAGAAGAAGTGGAAGAAGAATTAAAGTTGAAAGAATCGGTAACGGACATTACCTCTTCTTTGAAGCGCCTCTTTGAGTCCTCCTCTTAGGACACTAAAATTGGTCTTTGAAGAAGACAAGGACCTCTAGGATGTTACTAGGGAAGTGGAGAAGAGAATTTGGTAGGGGTTGGACGAGCTTGAAGGCTCAATGTGGTGTGAGGAAGAGAGGGAGGAGGTGCCCTTTTTTAAGGGAGGAGAGGGGCACCTTTGAAATAACTAAAAATATTATTTTATTATAAAGTCAAATTCGGTTTTAAATAGATCCAAATTGATTTATTTAGAAGATAAGGTGGGTATGGGTCGAAATAATCTCATCAAATAGAATTTAGACAAGTTTAGGTCATTATACTAACCTTATCTTTTAGTTTTAACTCTTAGTTAATTAGATTGACATTTACCATGTCACTTTGTATTTTTATATTATATGGTTAATAAACTTACCATATACATCCAATCGACCCACAAGTGGTCCATTAATGATACAACTATCTTGATATAAGTATCTTGGCTGAACCATAGATTTTTAGGAATAAAATAAAAATCAATAATATAATATTTTTTTTAAAAACTATTTTATGTCAATTTTGAAACTATTCAATAGTTGATTTTTTTGAAACTCATAACAGAATTATTACTTCGACCAAAGTTAATTAAATCAATACTAACATGTCATATTAACCTATAAAATTAGTTTAATTCATAAAAAGTCTCAAATTATATTTATTTGGGTATTTATAATATCAATTATGATAATTTTTTATTATTATGGTAATTACTGCATTATCATTGTGTCATGAATAAATTAATTTATTTAATGCCTAAAATTTATAAATAAAATATCATTATGTAGGAAATCGTATTATATTTCTAATTAATATTTAAAATAGAATTTATCTTATGTATAACCCTATATTAAAAATGTTTTAGTAAATAAACATTGATTTTAACTCTTTTAACTCTTCTTTGAATTAAATAATAATAAATGTCCTAATCTAATCCAAGTGGGCCTAAATGGTCATATTTTATTCCTAAGGTTGTTTTTGGCCGAATTACACTTATCCAGTAGAATTAGGACATGTGTTAGGGTAATAATAATATCATTTTTACCCTTAATTACCCTATTTACTTTTAACCGTGGTAAAAAAAAGTAAAAAGTTACTATTCACCAAAAGTTATTTTCATCTCATTGAACCACATTTTACTTACTGACATCAACCGTGTCTCTTGTATTTTTGAAATTCCACTCACAGAAGTGGTAAAATTAAGTTTTATGAAAAATTCATTTTTTTAACTACCACTTAGTGGTTTCACTATTCATCAAAAAAATGAAAATTTCCAGAAAAATACCAAAATTTAGGCCTAAGATATATTTGATATTATGAACTCAAAAATGATGTCTATTTTACCAAATTCAAAACATATCAGTTGCATTAATTAATTTAAAAATTAATTCCCGTCGTCAAAACAAATAGCGTGTTCTTAAGAGATAATAACTATCAAAAGATTGACACTTGTTTATGTCTGGTTTAAATGTGAAATTACATCCAATCACCAACATTGTATTAAATTGTAAGAATATATTCTAAATATACTTTAAAACCACTAAAATTAATAATTTATCACTATTAATTATTTCTATTAAAAAGGTTGTTTTTAATTAAAATTTAGTAATTTTCACTATTCATCAGAAAATGAAAGTTATCCGAAAAATACCAAAATTTCACACTAAGCTAATTTCGATATTCCGAATCCAAAAATGAAGTCCATTTTGAAAAATAAAATTTACAAAATTTCAAAAAGTGGTTATTACTATTTATAACGGCTAGTTTTAATAACATTTTAATAGCATATCGTTGTTTAGTGAAACTCGGTATTGCGTACTACACACGCTATCGAGGAAGGTCGCGATTGCATGTAATGAAAGGCAAGTCAAGGATGCATGTTGTGCAAGCTTCTTTTGGTGTAGCGTACAACACAAGACATTAATGAAATTAAAAATAATATTTTTCATAAAATCTCGGGGTATTACATTCTACCCCCCTTAAAATGAATTTCGCCCTCGAAATTCGTCAAGGTTATAAATGGTTTAATATTCTAAAGTTTCTTTAATAGAAACCCACATCATAAAAAGGAATACCAAAATAAATCTTTAAAAACAAAATTATGAAATGTAACAGTTACCCAAATAAACTAATCACTGGGTTTCCACATAGGTGAAAATATGGATATGGAAGAGAAATCTAACCATCATGTTCTGATGGAGAGTGGTAGAGAACATGGCTATGGAAAAGCCAGCAATCACAAATCCATAGATTTCTGATGATATAAGGTACCATCTGATTCATCAGATATAAGAGCACTAGTACAACATTTTTGGTTTTCAAGATCATTTCCCTAAAGTTGATGAAATTGGAATTAGAAGAAATACTTTCGTGATTTTGGTATAGTCTCACCGTTGGTAGTTCATTGGAAAATTTCCACTTCATATCTTAAAGAAATGAAGTTGAATTTCTCATTCATGATGTGTTAGCAGATCAGGTGATAGAATGATGGTTAATTTCATCTATCTCAAACAAAAGGTTAGGAAAGTTATCAAAAAATACATAAGTCCATCTATAGTGAGATTAATCATATATGGTTCCTAAAATGGACTTATACTTCATATATAATACTACATAATATAATGAAAATAGTTTCTACTAAACAGGGACTTCCTGTAGTTCAGTGGTAGGCGATAAAGGCCAGTCGCACTTCGGTTGTGGGTTCGATTCCCACAGCCTTGTCCGACGCGATGAGCTGTCACCCGTCCTGCAGGTTGTCCTTTTTCTAAAACTAAATTACTATAACATCCCATCAATAATATCGAAAAATTTCTATCCATAAACAATACTAAATTATGTCCAACATAATCTATTCCAATCTTTAGGCTTATCTAAAATACTGCTGTCCAATCTCATATTATGGTGAAAACGATTACCAAAGAGTTCATATAACAAGCATGTTAATACCATCGTTGATCCCCATATATCTTGTTGGTCACATTCCAATCATGTGAATACCTTAATCATGTATTCTCTTGAAAAATGAATACCCATTGAATCTTAGTGAAAACATGAGTGCTATCAAAAGTTAACTCTTTTCACATACCAAAACCTCAAACCATGATATAACTATTTCCTTATATCAGTCATGAGCTCATGAATAATCTCAAACATTTCATTTTCTCATTATCCCTTCATTATGCACATATCATCTTTTTTCCAAAAATATCTCAATCACTTTCCATGGTTACCAGTACCATAAAATTATTGAAAACCACAATATACCAATACAGAAATATTCTAATATTCCACGATACTATATACAACATTATTTTGGAATCCCATTACATAAACACTTAATCATTCCACCACATCGTTGTCATATTCAACATCGCCAATGTTGATCGCATGTGACTTTCCTTTTTTCCTTTGCCTTAAGTGGTTGCTAATGTCGATCATCACTAACCCTTGGATTAGGTCATTTATTAGCATAATGCCCCATTTCCTTGCACTTGAACCATTTAAGTGTTGGTGGTGCGTTCTCTGCAGTCTTTTCTTTATTCACATCATTTGAAACCCCTTTTCCATTAATTCGACACTCAGTTGCTCGATGACCTTATTTTGCACACTTGAAACATTTTCTAGTCTCTTTAAGACATTCTCCTCCATGCTTCTTTCCACACTTTGAGCATAAGGAAACATTCATCTTCTTTTCACCATTATTTTGAGATTTATCCTTGAACTCCATCTTTCGTTTCTTGTCAAAACTATGATATGGATAAGTAACACCAACTTCCATTACTACCTTGATAGAACAACGCACAATTTCTTCATAGCTACTGAAGTATCTTATATCTAATACCCTTCGAAGATTTGGTTTTAAGCAACTGAAGAATCTATCAACTTTACTTTCAGGTTGGATGATAAAGCCAGATGCATACCTTACAAGCCTTGTAAAATTCGCTTAGTATACAACAACAGATTCATCATCCTTTTTCTTTAGTTCAAGAAACTCCTTCTCCATCTTTGTTCGAAGAATACGAGGGAAGTACTTATTGAAAAATAAGTTCTTGAACTCGTCCCATTCCATGGACTCACTTTCATCTCTTGGCCTCGTATTCTTGATAAGATTCCACCATTGATCAGCTTCACCTTCCAAACGATATACTGATAAGATGACTTTATCATGTTTAGAACATTGAAGAACTGAAAATATCTTTTCAATAGTACTGATCCATTGTTCAGCAACAAGTGGATCAGAAGACCCACTGAAAGAAGGTGGATGTTTCCTCATGAAAGACTCAATAGAATATTTTTCCATTCTCTGCTCATTTGAAAGTCCAGAATTATTCATAGCTTGTGTAAGTATATCAAGAAGATTTTTCACTCCATCTCCCATAAAATTTGTTTGTTCAGGAGGACAATCATTGCATTGTCCATTGCATTGATCAACACGGTTCCTTCGGGTTCCAGCCATCGTCTAAAACCCAAAAAGAATAGTGTGAGAGGCAAAAACCATGCTAGGGAAAACAACACAATAAAGGGGGAGTACCTTCAATATCTAACATCTTGGGTTACCGTAATTTTAGTACTATAACCTATATTTATACTTAACCTTTGGGAAATCCCTAGACATACCTTAGAAATATCTCTAGGGATCTCACTAAAGTTCTCGCATCCTAGTTTCGAAAGGTTGACTAAACCTTTCCTCTAATACCAACTGTAGAGACCCGAAGATTGACGTACAAGGACATTACATTAATTTTGTGGAATACTTATTACATAAAAAACACACACACAAGGACCGTAATAGTTAAGTGTCTTTGGAAACTCGGAACGTAATATTCTAATCATGGTTAAAGATCTTCAACATCTCCCATAAAGATCTTCCCTTTTTTTTCTTACCTAAAACCTTTCTTTATATCCTGGGGAAAAGAAAACATAAAAGGGTGAGCTCAAATGCTCAGTAAGGGTAAACAAAATAAATATCAATCACATCATATTTATAAGAACATAACATTTTGGAAATCTTAACCTGCAAAAGAGATCATAATATCATAACATGGGATAAATCATAGTAGTGAAATATAATCCCAATAATCATAACTTAAAACATGAAACTTTGTGTCATACACACATAATCATATAGAATCATTTCTTATTAGTCAAGACTCATAGCCAAGACTATCTTAGTGGACAAAGTCCATTTCTGAACCGAGTTCACTCCTCGTTTCAGTCCTGTTTCACTAAACCGGTTTAACCTGCCATTCCAGCCATGTCTATCTCATGAGATATAAAATCTTTACCCAATGAATTGGAGGGAGATATAGGTCCCACCCATCTCATAATGATACCATTCTTATGTGTGCCACAAAATCATTAACCATACATCATAGCATAACCCATGTAATGAAAATTGGAATCTTAAACATCATGACATCATAAAACAATTCATATAAGATAAAGGAATAAAAATATTTCCATCACAACATAATCAAATCAATGTAATAATAGGGATAGAAACAGAACCCTTTATTATCTTAGATGGAAAATAATTTTGATAAAACACTTGAACTCCATTCTTGAGGAAAATATCCTTTCTACTTAAAAAACACTTTTCCTTTCTTAACATGTCATACAATTCTAAACTAAAAGAAGTTGATTAAAAATATACTTGAAAACTTGTAAAGGAAGCTTCTTGGAAATAATTTTTTAAAAATCCATTCATTTCGTATAAGTTAAAAAAAACATTCTTCTCATACTTTTGTCGGAAAAGTCAAAAAGTACCTCATTAGAAAAACGACAAAAGATTCCTTTCATATCTTTTACTAAAAACTCACCGAAGGGTAAAGTTGGATTTAAACAATTTTAGGTGGATGGAAATAATATTAAATATTGAGGAAACATAGATGTGGATGATAAAATATACCCCAGTAAATTCCAAAGTATAAACAATCTCGGATAAAAATGAGATTGTGATATTTTCCTTACCTTAGGCCCGATTTGCTTCGTAAGTGTCCGAAACTCCTGTATAATGATTTAAATAATGTCATTGACTTATTCCAGAATCATACTCATTGTTATTATATCATATATGGTTCACTTATGACTTTATTTTACCCGTTCTTTTGTAAATTCCATGTTAAAGAGCGTTTTGGGTAAAATCGTTTCATTTATCGTCCGTGTTTTGACTTGTAATTATTCATATGATTACTTAGATCATGATTAATTAATTCCAGAATATAAAACAAGATTTATATATAATATATATTCATAATATACATATATATAATAGATCATTAAATGGAAAGAAATACACCGTTCATGGAGACGGTAGGTCGTACGTACGCATGAACGCTGTTTTCGTTTCCTTATTGAGTTGAATGGAATTAAGTAGATGACATACATATATATACACATAAATCCAGTATCATTATTATTTCATATATTTCATGATTACTTATTATTATATATACTTTATAATCATTCATGAAGGGTTAACGTGGATAATGAATCTCATCGCGTCGTGGAGATGGTAGTCCGTACGTACGCACGAGCGATGATATCGTTCTCATGATCGTGGAATTGTATTGGAGTGTATGTATACTATTTAAGAATCAATATCACTTTACAATAATCATATATAGTTATTATGTACAACATTATATCTATCCAAGTAAGGTGGGGGTGGAAAATAGATTACACCACGGCGTGGAGACGGTATTCCGTACGTACGCACGTGCGGTGATTTCGTTTTCCGTAGGATGGATAGATAGTGAAATAGGGTTGTTTCATACTTATAATAACATATCAGTATATTATTGATACTAATTTTATTACTTCATAATGAAACAACCTAAGAAGAAGAAGTGGAAGAAGAATTAAAGTTGAAAGAATCGGTAACGGACATTACCTCTTCTTTGAAGCGCCTCTTTGAGTCCTCCTCTTAGGGCACTAAAATTGGTCTTTGAAGAAGACCAGGACCTCTAGGATGTTACTAGGGAAGTGGAAAAGATAATTTGGTAGGGTTTGGACGAGCTTGAAGGCTCAAAGTGGTGTGAGGAAGAGAAGGAGGAGGTGCCCTTTTATAAGGGAGGAGAGGGGCACCTTTGGAATAACTAAAAATATTATTTTATTATAAAGTCAAATTCGGTTTTAAATAGCTCCAAATTGATTTATTTCTAATCTAAGGTGGGTATGGGTTGAAATACTCTCATCCAATAGAATTTATACATGTTTAGGTCATTATACTAACCTTATCTTTTAGTTTTAACTCTTAGTTTATTAGATTGACATTTACCATGTCACTTTGTATTTTTATATTATATGGTTAATAAACTTACCATATACATCTAAGAGACCCCCAAATAGTCCATTAATGATTCACCTATCTTGATATAAGTATATTGGCCAAACCTTAGATTTTTAGGAATAAAATAACAATCAATAATATAATATTTGTTTTAAAAACTATTTTATGTTAATTTTGACACTATTCAATAGTTGATTTTTGTGAAACTCATAACAGAATGATTAATTCGACCAAAGTTAATTAAATCAATCCTAACATGCCATATTAACCTAGAAAATTAGTGTAATTCATAAAAAGTCTCAAATTATATTTATTTGGGTATTTATAATATCAATTATTCTAATAATTCATTATTATGGTAATTACTGCATCATCATTGTGTCATAAATAAATTAATTTATTTAATGTCTAAAAATTATAAGTAAAATATAATTATGTAGGAAATCGTATTATCTTTCTAATGAATATTTAAAATAGAATTTATCTTATGTATAACCCTATATTAAAAATGTTTTAGTAAATAAACTTTGATTTTAACTCTTTTAACTCTTCTTTGAATTAAATAATAATAAATGTCCTAATCTAATCCAAGTGGGACTAAATGGTCATATTTTATTCCTAAGGTTGTTTTTGGTCGAATTAAACTTATCCAATATAATTAGGACATGTGTTAGGGTAATAATAATATCATTTTTACCCTTAATTACCCTATTTACTTTTAACCGTGGTAAAAAAAAGTAAAAAGTTACTATTCACCAAAAATTATTTTCATCTCATTGAACCACATTTTACTTACTGACATCAACCGTGTCTCTCGGAGTTTTGAAATTCCACTCATAGAAGTAATAAAATTAAGTTTTATGAAAAATTCATTTTTTTAACTACCACTTAGTGGTTTCACTATTCATCAAAAAATGAAAGTTTAAAGAAAAATACCAAAAATTAGGCCTAAGCTATATTTGATATTATGAACTCAAAAATGATGTCTATTTTACAAAATTCAAAACATATCAGTTGCATTAATTAATTTAAAAATTAATTCCCGTCGTCAAAATAAATAGCGTGTTCTTAAGAGATAATAACTATCAAAAGATTGACACTTGTTTATGTCTGGTTTAAATGTGAAATTACATCCAATCACTAACATTGTATTAAATTGTAAAAATATATTATAAATATACTTTAAAACCACTAAAATTAATAATTTATCATTATTAATTATTTCGATTAAAAAGGTTTTTTTAAATTAAAATTTAGTAATTTTCACTATTCATCAGAAAATGAAAGTTATCCGAAAAATACCAAAATTTCACCCTAAGATAATTTCGATATTCCGAATCCAAAAATGAAGTCCATTTTGAAAAATAAAATTTACAAAATTTCAAAAAGTGGTTATTACTATTTATAACGGCTACTTTCAATAATATTTTAATAGCATATCGTTGTTTAGTGAAACTCGGTATTGTGTACTACACACGCTATCGAGGAAGGTCGCGATTGCGTGTAATGAAAGGCAAGTCAAGGATGCATGTTGTGCAAGATCCTTTTGGTGTAGCGTACAACACAAGACATTAATGAAATTAAAAAGAATATTTTTCATAAAATCTCGGGGTGTTACACTATCACAATCTAGCTAAGTATATCCCGGCATACCATATTGGTAATACTTGATTAAAGCATTCTCTCCAAAAGGAAGGAATTGAATTCTATCATGACCAGCCTATCTATATTTACCTTGACAAAAATCAACAACCTCTACTTCTAGCTACAATATGACCCTATATTTTTCTAGGGTGATAATGTTTACTTCCCAGATGATACACCCTTAGTTTTTTTCATCTCTATGACAAGGGTTTGTCTTATTACCTTAAATAAAGATATCAAGTGGAAAATATTCATTTGTGATTGAATATAATGAAATAATATATAATTCAAAATTCATGGCCCCAGATCCCACATCACTCACCAGTATAGGATACAAATTTTATAAATCAAAAAATCATATGGCATATGAACTATCTAGATCTATCTACCTTTACGGTTTTAGGGAAAAATAACTCAAAGAAAAAAAATACTAAAAATACTTATAGGAAAATCCCACATTTCAGTCTACCTAGACCAAAACATCCCACCCAAAGTTGGATGGTCCAAAAAACAAATAAACATCAATATTCACCCTCCTCTATTGGGTGAATAAATCTTATTAAAGACAATTTTTTTAGACAATAGACAATACTCCAAAACCACTGGTCCACCCGCTCTTGAAAAGGGTAGTGGAATTCGTAACTGGAACTTTGAGTTAAATCCTAATGTGGTTGAATAATATCTTGGTTCCCCACATCACTTGGAATGAATAAACTAAAGTAAACTCTCTTGTAGTTTATGATATATAAAAGAAATATAAAATGTTTTGTCTCCAGCTTTAGTATTAGTGGGGCATGAAAATATCCACCCACCTAGAACTCAATGAGAGGTTTCCATTGTGATATATAACTATAAATCTATGTATATGACTCAAATAAAATTTATATTCCAAGTATTAATATTTAACTTTAGGTAAAATAATAACACAAAATAGACAATAATAATTTAAATGAACTCCATAAAACATTAGGGTTTCAGAAGTATTAGCTCTAGTTTATCCAAATCTACCCACTCTCTTAGGTTAGGTGTAATATCACCGAGGTCTACAAGACAAAACACTTTGTTTTAGAAGAAAAATTCACTATACATGGGTCAATTAGGTAGTGAGTCACCAAGAATTTAAATATGAATACAATATATAAGTTGTTGTTGAAATTTTAAATAAAATAAACCAACATCATATTAGGAATATCAACCAAATAAAAAAAATAAAAATGTCTTGTGAGTCTAATATACTAAGAATGATAAATGAGAACACACTCGCATAACACTCTAGGTCAAGAGTAAAACCTAATAAATCATAAATTAAAAATCATTTTCTTTGAAAACCAAAATCATAAAGCTCAAAAACCAAGAACACCAATACATCCTTGGTAACTTGGACTTACCACATAAATGATTTTCTACTACCATACATAATATCCTTACCATGATCTAACAATATCCCATATATTATACAATAAATCCCAAATATTAAGGTAAAAAATAAACAAGTAACTAATAACACTTTATAACATCTCCACCCCAGATGCGTAAACGACCCTAAAATGGGTGGAACTATGTAGCCTTAAGTATTCATTCCTGTATGCTATAGGCTAATGACTAGAGTCCTGGGTCAATGTGGGATAGGTGAGGAAACTATACCATTAGAGATAAATAACCACACATCATATTGAATGAAAGAACAAAAATAGTGATCAAAATAATTACCACACAAGTAAATTATAGCTATGGGACAACCTTGGTACAATAATAGTGCATGCTATAAAAAATAAAATATACTATAATTTCTCACATAGATACATCAACATATGAGATCACTCATGGCATGATAAATGAAAGATAGTATAAAATAAATAAAATATATGATACTATAACTATACTGATCCATGAGTCCTGACTCAGTCCTGCATCTATACTAAATCAACCTAGCTCATCCATCAATGATAGGGTCCTTTCCCTTAACTGCTCCTGAAACCTTAAAGTCGACTTAGGTACCAAGGTTTCTGAGGATAGTTTTAATATAACTTTTAAGTCCTCTAAAAAATGTTTCCCTATAAAAATTATACTAAACAGAAGTCCATACTAGAAATTAAATGATTATATTTTAAATAAATAAGTAAATAACCCTTAACATCATGGAATTATTAGTGGAGAAATCACATATGACCACTCCTACTTCCTATACTTATGAAATGGGATGATCCATCATTGTATTAAAACACTTTAATATTGAATTATCTATCACTAATAATCTCATAATATATGGTGAATGAGTTATCATCATTAAATAGTATTGGTGAATTATGTTTCATTGTTAAATAACTATAGTGAATGAGGTATCACCATCACATAATCTTAGTGGATGATATACCAACTATGCATACTCAAGGAGTATGACGTATCACCATTATAATAATAGTAATAAATGCGAGATCTCTATATGAGTGATGCATCACTGCTAAACATCATATATTATAATGGTTAATCACTAGTTCATATATTTTAGGTGGATGATGCACCACCGGGTCACATGCCATGCTGGATAAAGTACCTCAAATGCAACTCTATGTGAATGATATACCACCAAGATAGATCATGAGTGGAAAAAGTAACACTAAACTAGTTCATGGTGTATGATATGCCACAATTAAAACCATAGGGGTGGAAAATATATCACCAACACACATCTTAGGTGGATAAAGTACCACTAAACCAAATCTGGGGAATAATATAACACCAATACAATCATGAAGGTGTATAAGCCACACCTAAATATAATTATATTCCATATATATATGGTTGATTAATCATTCAACAAGAATAATAGGTGAATGAGTCATTACCTAGAAACAGTAATAGAAAAATAAACATTTCAAAACTAATTAAATCATTTAAGTGAATGAAAAATCACTAGAAAACCATTTAATCATGAAAATGTTATCATTTATAGTCACCTTAATCAAATATATATATATATTTAAAACATAATATCATGAAATTTGTTATTATCTCAAGGAAAATTACCCAATTATGTCTTTAGTCAAATAAATACCATCATTAGTCAAACCAACATTTAGTATCTACCTCATAAAATTTACTATGGGACACCTTTCATTATTATTAATGCAATTTCATAATAAACAACACTTTCATGAACCAATTCAGGATAATATTGAACTATTACTTACGCTGGTCCATCATAAGGCCTATAGGGTGTTCTCGATCCCCACAGGTTGAAAACTAATGTCTGGGTTTCAATGAAGCACTCTTGGAAAATAATTTTTAATAAAATAAATGTTATCAACATATAAGATCATTTAATGAAAATTTAACATGAAAAATCTAAACATTGGACAACCACACCTAGAAAATAATCATAACCAAATAAATAATCAACTAAATGAGTGATAATCAATATACATGATCCAAATCATATATATTAATAAAAAAACATAATAATCTAGAATAAAAGAAAATAAGTAAATATAAAGGAGAGTTCATCTTGGATGATATAACAATATACAAAAAATAAAATCCAAAATTGTAACCAAACTATGATGTTATTTTTACACAACCCATGGGTTTTCACCACATCTTAACTAATCCATCACTAATCCAAGAGTAAAATAAACAATTCAAAATGAAACTTGGAACTAGTATATGTTATAGGAGCTTCCCACACACACATGGTGTGAGAAAATAGTCCTAGTAGGATTTCACCATGAAGTATATATAATTCCTTTCATAAATAAAATCATAAATTCTAGTTTGAAGTAAAATATAAAATAGTATTTTTCATTTTCATAAATCCTGAGGAAAACCAAAACACATTAATATAATCATAATTAAGGAAATACTTATCCCTTTTATAAAACCATATAACCTCTCTAATTTATAAATCAATTTTTTTTATAAGTTTTGAAGGGAGGACCACTAAAAAGATGAAAACCAACTAAAACCTCTTTGTCCTTCTTCCAACCCCCTTCAAAAAATCCCATTTATCATGAAAGGGGTTATTCTATCAATTCCCCACAATAATAAAAAAACACAACCAAAATAAACAATTTAAATGATTCCATAATAAAAAAATCTCATGGGGATGCACAAAAAGGGGGATATCCTCTATGTTAACCACCAATCATAGATAAATTGTCATGGGAAACTTTCTAAGTAATAAATTGAGATAATATTAATTGTTCTATAAAATCATAGACAAAAAATGGACTACATGTCATCTAATAATGAACAAATACATCTAATTATCCCACATCAACCATATCAGAATGGAACAACCCCTCTATCCTAGACCTATAACATAACTATAGAGGCCGTAGTAGTGTGTGTACCAACCAGTGTACAATTAATCATACCTACAACATAGAAACCTAGGTTTTGATATTCAATATAACATGTAGGTGAGGAAGAAATTTAGATAATTATATAAATAAATCATAATAAATTCCTCAAATCTCAACACCTACACCTTTTCACAAAACAACAACTTTTTCCAACACACATACAACAAAAAATAATAAAAAACTCATAATGGGTGAAACAATTATAAAGAGTAACCATTTAGAGTCTCAAAAAATTAAAGCAATTGTTTATAAAGTTACAAAAGCATTTAAAAATAAATTTGACTTAGAATGAAAATTATTTTTCAATTCATAAAACCTTATTATTGAAAATAAACTTTAAAAAGCACACTTCTCTATAAAACAACAACATCCTTAAAAAAATTTATTTAAAAGACTATTTATTTCCATTAAAAATCAAAATGGGACAATGCCCCATATTTTACCACAAAAACAACTTAAATATACACTTAAGAATTGGGTAAATGTGATTAGAATAATAGAACATTTGTTTAAAATGGTCATATGAATATTCATCAATAATCCTTTCATGGTACGACCATAAATTCATGAAAAAGTTTTTAAACTCCTCATGAGTATTATACATAGCCATGCTCTTGGTAAAAGTGAATTTATAAAACTCAAGTTATATCATGATTTTCTAAATAATAGGGTATCTTAAAAACCCTCCCTCAAAATGGATATAATATAGTCAAAGTATGTCACATTCCCTAGAGAATACCCAAATGAGTAAGGAACCACCATTTATAAGTATGAGAAAATAAAAAACCTATGTTAGAACCATCCAAAACCAAAACATTAAACCTCAAAATTATTTAGGGTTATATGATAAGAATTAAAATTTGAGAAATTGAAGAGAAAATAGGGGAGATAATAATAGTGGAATAAAATAGAATATTACATTGATAAATCACCTGAAAACTCATAGAGGAGGAGCCAAAATCGAAGGAGGAGGAGAAAGAGATCTCCTTGAGATCATGAGTAGGATGAACACATGAATAGGATAATATAGGAGGGAAAATAAATTAAAAAATTGATTAGGGTCTTTTAAAAATTAGAAAAGTTGCATGATTAGGCCACATGGTTTGGTAAATTACATGTCAACCATGTGGGTTGCACTGGACAATACCTAGAACCCACATGGTTTGGCTACATGGTTTACCAAACAATGTTCAAAATGTTCATAATTACTTTGAAACCACTGTAACAACTCTCAAATGATTATCACATGTTTTATCTTAACCATTAACAAACCTTGGGACTCCTTGAAACTTCGTAAATTTAAAATCTAATTCCCAAAACTCCCAAAATCTCAAGATAATTCGAAATAATATAAAATAATATTAAATGGACAATAACAGTAATAAGGGGGAGTTAAAATTATCTCTAATATACCACATTATATCCAAATAAAGTATTTATTCAAAGTAGAAGGTGGTGAATGATCAAATTTATACACCCTAAACTAAAGGTGGGTGGGTCAAGAGAAATTTTAGAAGGTTATAATGAAGTAGAAACCAATAAACATTGACCACTACAAAACTATACCTATGTAATCCTCAAAACAATAGAACCCATAACCAAAAATGAAATAAAAAAACTATGGGAAATGGAAAAAATACTTCTTAAAGGTCTCCAAACCATTTATAATTTTTATAAAATGATGAAATTAAAGGAAACACTCTTAGAGAGATACTATCACCAAATATAAAACTCATCTTCTATAAGAATTTAAGATGGAACAGAATAATCCACCAACCATAATAACCATTAAAATATAAACCAAATAAATTCTCTTCAAGTGATACACAACCCCCCAAAAAAATTAATATCTATAATTATACTCATTACCAAAGCCCAAAAAAAACGAACACAAGAGGAAATAGAGAAAAACCACTAATAAATATCAACCAAGTATTCTATAAACCAACATAGTCCATAGACTCAGATCAATAAACTCCATATGATCTAACTAGGACCTCATCCATGGATCACATCTCATGATATGCCAATAAAAACAAACCATAAACCATGTGTGTTCACCTATCAAGAAAAATTAAAACTAATTAATTGAGTATAGAACCAATGGAATCCCATCTTAAATCTCTTAATGATCTATCCTTATCAAAATTAATATCATAAAAAACCTCAAGAAACAAAATTCCCCCAAGAAATTGAAAACACTACCACAAACAAATAACTTCCCACAAAATGATTAAAGAGATAACCAAAGAAAAATCTTAAACAGATTCACCTAAAAAATTTAATATGATTTTAAATGATAAAAAAATAATGAAACTAAAACCAAAAAAATGAATATACATCCAAAAAACTATTACTTCAAAAATATATTTTGATAACTTAATTTTAAAAAACTTTTGAAGATGATCTAAATGGATACAATGAAGTCAGGTCCTCATAGATTTCAAGTAAGAGGGATTAGAGTGCCCCAAATCACCACACTAGAATCACATCAAAGGCCTTTTGTTTTTTTCATGTAGTATGAGAATCATAAGATAAACGAACCTTTTTAACATATAATAACAATACCAGCTCATTTATCTCCTACTATACACTTGAAAGGCCACTCTCAGTCATAGAGAATGAACCAATAAATCATCCACAACTAGTTTTGTTGAATAATCAACCTCCATCCATATGGATCTATCAAATTACCACTTAAAGACATCAATATATATATAAAATAGATGATTAAATATCTGGGTGAAGACCAAATCTAAAGAAATGATCCTTCTCAGAATCATTTATTACCAACCCAAGAGAGAAAGTCACTAACTCTGAGAAATGATTGATGAGATCTCTCACTTTTTTTCACCTTAATTAAGGATCATGAATTATAGACTTTAATATAATTTCATATTCTTAGGCTAGAAACACTAAATTAACATCACATTGAACATATTATAAGATATATAATAATGAAATAGATAATCTTTCATCAACTACCATAATACTCGGCTCAGTATAATGTAAAAAACTACAAAAAATCTCACTCTAGAAGCTTCTTGAGTCTTGAGAGAATTGTGGATCCCATTAATATTTTCTTACCACCCATCTGTTTCAGTTTAATCATGATCACCACTAAAAAAGGTAGATGTTGATTGAAGTGATTCTATATATGGTCGAAGAATAAAAAATGTACTAATTCCACCACTTTATCTTGAGTATAGTTAGAGTCTGTAATTGAATGGATTTTATCCAAACGATGAGAGAATTCATCTTTAGGCTCATCATTAGAAATAATACTTTCACTTTCATTTTTTACTATTTTGGTAGGCATATTCTAATTAACACAAGACATGAACCCATCAAATTCATCCCTCAAAATCTAGACAAAAGAGTCCCATTACGAACTAAAGGACCAACCAAAAATAGAAATATGACATAAAAAACATCACTTACACATCAAAAAAACTTCTATATTCATAATTTATAGCATTAAATAATAAATTTAAACCCACTTACTAAGGCTTACACTAAAAAACAAATCACCTCACTTTATAATAAACCATCCTTGTTAAAACATTTAAAATCCATTTAAAAACTAATAAGATCATTTTACCACTTATTATAATTTTGATCCATCACTTAATTAATTGAATTTATTTCAAAACATTTACATAAAAGTCACTTCCATTTAAAAATGTAATCTAAATATAATAATTAAATCAACATCTTCATGAAACACCTTATGTGAAACAAATAGATACTTTTTAAAACATTACACCAAAACCAATCTTAAAAACATTTTTTTGCAAAATATACCCTTTATTTATAAAGAAAACCATAAAGAAATCAATAAAAATAAAACATAATACTACACATCAAGAAAATAACCATTTTAAACACATTAATATATATTTAAATCCTTCTTAAATTCATCTATAACAAGTGGAAATCACTTTTTTAGTAATACAAAAAGCAATATGGACAAAAAAAATTAAAAATAAGATTTTAAAGAAAATTTCAGGGTTTGGACACACTATTTTTTAGGATCTATGAAAATCAAGTAAAAATATTTTTGAATCTCACAAAACCACCAGTTTAAGCCTAGAACAATTTGAAATACCATGGGGGATAACCTTGAAGTCCCAGTTCAACTTATGTTTCACCCTAAAACTCAAAATAACCCCACAAATCTCTTTCAAAACTCATAAAGTATTCGAATATGATGTCCCCCATAATAATTCATCAAAACTGGTCATGTTTGGAATGAAAAGTAAATACTTATCCCAATGACCCATGATAACATGGGATCCGACATGTGGAAGTTCTAGCCATGCACTTTCCTTCATATTCCACTCAAGTATTGAAACCCTATCTTCATAACACCATGAATTATCATAAATAACAATAGGAGGTTCTCAAGTACCTAGGACCATTATAAGAACCTATGATTTGATACCATTTTTTTTAAAAAACAACTTGGTTTACCTCTAAACCAATACCCATTCCAGTCCATCACAAGGTCGATAGTGCATTCCTAATCCACATAGGATGGAAAATAGGGACTAGTAATCAAAGAAGGAATCTAGGAAATTATTTATCACTTAAATTAGAGTTAATAATATAGTGGACCCGTTATGAAAAATCTAGCATTGAACATCCAATCATTAAAAATAAATATTATATCTCCATTTGATATCTATATTAATATGTGTTTTTGATTTTTTTTGAGTTGAATATTAATTTATTAAAGTTGTGTTTCAGTAAATATATTTATTTCTTGTTTATTATTATTTAGGATCGACATGGGGAACAATAGAGAGGAAAATGTGGCAATCAAGGAGCATAAAGGCACTTGAGGCCAAGATAAGAAGTGAAGCGATAAAACAATGAAAATTGATGATTAAGTCAAGATTGATGATTGAATCCAAAAAGACAAATACATCCATTAAATGAAGGTTCCCCATGATTCTGGAGGATTAAAAGAGGTTCCAGAGGCCCAAAAACGATGAACTAGAGAAAACCAAAGATTTTGATGCTAAAAAAACATTTTAAACATCATGTAAAATAATTACATGACGTGGAATTTAAAAATTACATGAAACATTTGATTCTAAAAAATTAAAATTTGTGTAAATATTACTTTATGTGAAGGAATTAGATAGAATAAAAAAATAGATATTTTTAGTGTATCTTACAAACTTATATTTATATATGGACCCTTGGACTTCCATTTATTACTATAATTGACATGTGGATGCCTAATGATGATTTCCATGATTATTTATATGTGTATCTACCAAGAGATATAGATTCCATTCTAGGTGGAGAGGCTCGACTACAGGGTTTCGACCCAGACTTCTTTGAAGATAAGTTTTCATTTTTCTTTCCTTTTATTTTTCCATATTTTATGTAACATTGGTTTTTATAATTTGTTTAATTCTAGTTTATTTGTTTTCAATTATTTATCATAATTTCTATTCTGATATATCACTAATGTAATATGGTTTATTTTTTATTGGTAATCACCAAATGATTATTGGATAAATCCATAAGGGAGAGTATAATCAGGAAAAATTGGTGTGTACCAAATTGTTATATCTCATTCTTCACTTACATGATGATTTTGATAAATTGACATTGTGTTGTGATTAAATTTTTTTATATATATTATTAAATCATTGAATAAAAGTGTTTATTAGTGGATGAAGCCCAACATTATTATGATAATTAATTGATGATCATTGAATGTGATTATTCTTTTGCAATTGCAATATGATCTGAATGAACTTTGGTTATTTTAATTTGTCAGACCAACATGAATTGAGATTCTAGGGTAGATTGATAGAGTTTGACCATCTCTCCATTCAAATAAAAATGATTTATTTCATATCCAATTATTATTATTAATTTTCAAGTGCAGTCTAAATTTCTTTTTAGAAAATCCACACATGGAAAAAATGTTCCCCTTTATTCTTATTTTATATTTGAGTTATTTATTTAAATTTTATTATTAGTTAAATAAATTAAAACTAAAATTAGAGATACCTAAGCTTTACTTGAGATTAGGTATTGCTACATTTCCCTCTATCTGTGGGTTCGACCTCACACTTCCACTTTATTACCCCTTATAGTTATTTTTGTGTAGAACAATATAAATTTTTAAGTTGATACCATTATATGATTTAAAGTATTTTTCTAGACACATCAACATACATAGAAAATAATTATAAAAAAATAAATCAATAACCAAAATTGTCATAATAAATTCAACTGATCTAACTCATTCATAAAAATATACATATATCATCTACAATAAATACATAAAAATGTATAATAAAACAAAATGAGTGTAAATAAAGGAGATATTATCTTGAATGATAAACTGATATAATAAAAAATAAAAACCAAAACTAGATCTAAACCATGTGTCTGTCTCTAAGAAAACCATAATTTCTCATGATATTCCAAATCATCCATTTTGAGCCTAATAGAAATATACAAATCCAACACAGAAATAGGAACTTGTACAAGGAAAAAATATTTCATACACTCACACACACATGGTGTGTGTATACAAAGTTTGAGAAAATAGCCTTCAATAAGATCTCACTATAGAATATATGCAATTACTTTCATAAATAAAGTCATAAATTTTAGTTTTAAATACTATAGAAAATAAGCTTTTCATTTTCATAAAGCCCGAGTAAAACCAAAACACATGCATGTAATCATAAGGAAGGAAATACTTGTATATTTTATAAAACCACATGAAATATCTTCTTAATAAATCAATTTTTTTTTATAAATTTGAAATCTAGGACCTTTTAAAATATGATTATCAATTAAAATCCCATTTCCTCATTTTAACCCATTTTACAAAAATAACATTGCTAAGAGTAAACATTTATCTTTTAATTTTTTAATTTTTTCCCCAAAGTTATTATTTAAATCCATTTTTAGAAATCAAACCACTATAAATAATAAAATATAGTAATATTAGGCACCATGATAACAATAAAAAAACAAAAATAAACAAGATTAATTGTTCTATCATAAATAATATCAAGTAGATACATATGAAGAGGGTAATTACATCCATAAATCACTAATAAAGGATCAAGTGTCCTGATAATATCTCTAGATCCTAAGGTGATATGATTCTAAAATCACTATAATAACACAAACCAATAAATTACCAATGTTTTTCTGATAATTACACAATTCATCTGATTATACCACATTGTCCTCATTAGAATGAAACCTCCCATCTGGACCTGACCTATAAGACAACTATGGGGACCCTAGTCACATGTGTACCAACTAGGGTAACATGAATCATGACCTCCCAGTAAGATACCCATGTTACCATGATCAATCTAACATATATGTGAGAAATAAATCAATATAATCATATAAATAAATCATAAGAAATGCCTCATATCTCACCTCTTACACCCTCACACAAAATAATCCCTTTTTTCCATCACACATCCAACAAAAAATAATAAAAAACCCATAATAGGTGAAATAAGCCTAAGGGAAAACCATCAAGGGTCTCGAAGACATTAAACCACTTATTTATAAATTTCCAAACAGGACTTTGAAACACAATCTAATTCCAAATTCCAAATAATTTTCACTTATTGAAACCTCATTATTCAAAATAGAAATTATAATTCACACTCCTATATAAAAATAAGATATCATTCAAACCCTATTTTAAAATTATTAGTTATTTATTTTAAAAATTAAACCGGGGTAATGACCCATATTTTCCATAAGAAACACCTTAAAGAGCCACTTAGGTTTTTACTAAAGGGGATTTTATGATATAACATTTATTAAAGAAGGGAATTCAAATATTTGAAATTAACCTTTTATGCCAATCCATGAAATCCATGAAACATTTTTGTAAACTCATCATGGGTAAAATACATATCATAAATTTAGTGGAAAGTTAATTTATATAACTCATGAATCACATGATATTCAAAATAAAATAATAACATAGAAACACATAAATTAAAACATATTGAGTCAATTCCCTATGTGTCACCATCCATGGAGAACACCCCAATGAGTGAGGGATCACCCTCCATGTGCCCTAAACAATAAAATCCCTAGGTTATAACCACCCAGAACCCATAACCTATCATTCAGTATGATTTAGTGTTCTGCAAGAAGGAATATTATAGGGTAAATAGTAGAGAAAATATAATATAGAAGAATATAGGAAGAAAATATAATATTACCTTGAGAAATTAGATATAAACTCATGGGGAAATATCCAAAATTTAATGAGGAGGATACGAATCTCTCCTTGATATTGTAAGGAGGATGGAAATAAGAATAAGTGGGCATAGGAGGAGAAATAAATTAAAAAAGCTGGAAATTTATGTATTTCAACTTTAAATGAAAACTAGGCAACATATAGGGTTAGTTTTTATGGTTTGGAAAACCTCGTGACAATAATTTTTCTTATATTGGAAAAGACTTATCAACTGCACAATTTACCAAATTGTGTTACAAATGTATTCAATGTAACGACCCAACATTCATTAATGGAAATCCCTCTCGATCTAATTAAATGTCTTATTATGGTTATATAAAATGTGAACTTAAATGATTTTATGTTTCTAGATTTTAAAATACCATTATGAATTGTGATCGTTACTAATATAGACATTGAACAATGATCACATGATTAGTATAAATATATGGCTTTAACAAATCCAATTTACTCAGATAAAGGAAGTGATGGCCTCATCTAGTAAACTTTCCCCATACAAAGCCCATTTGTCAGAGCTCAGAAAGGATGTGGCATCATTGGGCTTTTCTTTTGACCATCCCTAGCTGAGATTGAATACATTTAGCTCAAGCGGAACCACCTACGAGAGAAGTGGAAGTTGATAGAGATTACCACTCGAGCAATGCTATCCGAGCCACCCCAAGAGTCTCTCACCAGCGTGAACCTTACCCTTCGGTCTTATGCAGGTGTTATAAGGGGTTATGTAAAAAGACCTTAGCAATATGAATATGTGAATTATTTTTTATATAATAATTAATATACATTCATTTTATTATTGTTACTTTGTAAATAGTTTTTAATGTACAAATAGTATTTTTAGATAATATTCAACTAATAAATAAATTTTGATGAATTAGTGAATTTTTAATTAAATAATATTTTAATAAAATATTATTACTATTAATTAACTTTTTATTAAATATAAATTATTGTATAATTTTATGAATGCAATTGTGATTTTTATTAAGGTTTGAAAGTCATTTTTATCAAAACCCATGAATTTTCGATAAATGACAATTTTTATTATAAAAATAAAAAATTCACATATTTAGAAAATTATTTAGATAACATGAATATTATTTTTAGAATTAGGATGTCGAAATTATCCAACGGTAAATTTTTCATAATTTTCTGAGAGAGTCGAATTTTTGGGTAAAAATTAAATACTGTTTAAATATTTAATGTGTTTTATGACATCATAATAAATCAATAGTGATGTAATAAAATAATATAAATGATATTTTCGTCCAATATATGTTTTATCAATAAAATAATGTTATTTTAGGTTTTTTTGGTTTATTCTACAAAACATTAGTGGACCCTCCAAGAGTTATAAAGCATTTTCACTTTTTAAATGAATTTCCTTGAGAGTGTGACTCACCTCCACATAAGCACCCTCAATATTTTAATAATTTATGACATTGGAATTATAAAATATTGTTTTACAATCCGATTTGGCAAAAACCATGGGCAAAACCAAGGGCTAGTTTGTGATATTGATTAGTTTATTATGTGGTGACCCAAACCAAAATAATAAAGAATTCCCTCTCCTTTCCTATATAAACCCACCCAAGGTACCACTTCCTCTTCACTAAAATCCATTTTAGTTCTTCAAACTTCTGACCTACACTCTCTAGAATCCTCTTAAGGTTCCACAAGCTCCCAAGAAGCCTTTATCAAGCCTCTCCCAATCCTTTGGGAACACACATCCAAGTAAGGGATTTATTCCTTTCTCATTTTTGTCTAATTTTCTTTAAGTTGTTATGCCATTTTATTTTGAATTTAAAATGTTGGGGTATGATTTATCACCTCCCCCATAATTTAATATTTATGTTTATATGATTCTATACCCCTTTATCTCTCATTAATACCTCCGATGTACACCCGTCACCATGCCAAAATTCCGTGAGGGATTTCTCTCACCTCTTTTACATCTAAGTAATTCTTTTGTATTATGCATCTAAATTCCATTAAGTTAGTTGGGATATGTATCTATATTATCCCATTATTTTAAATTTCATTTATATATGATGAGAAACCCTTTTCTCTCTCATCAACCATTTTGATGTATCCTTATGTCACGCCGTTATGCTGTCGAAATTACACCGCGTTTTTCCAAGCCAAGATCATTGTGTAGTGAATACCACACGGATGTCTCTATCAAGGGTATTCACTTTTATAAAAATATAAATATTTAATTTTACATTCATGTATTTATTAAAAATTACTTAATCATGGAATAACTTATGATTTTGATTGATTCCATGATCCATGTGTCACACTTATGCATGAAATGAAATGTTTAAGAAGGGTGCGCCCTGATAGTGCTCTAATGCATTGGGTAAAGATTAATATCATGATATGTCAAGTAAAATGAGGGTTTACTCATGCTAATTCAATTTCAATGAGGGTTTACTCATGCTCCATGTGTAATGAACCTTGGATCATGCTAAAATCATGTTAAATGTTGTTGCCACATTTCCATGTTATGATTATCATGCTTTATCATGCCTTTATGTTAACATTTCTCTTGTGATCCATTGATATTCCTATTATCTAACATTTACTATATTACTCATGTTATTCCATGATTATTCCCTTAATGGGCTTTATAGTTCACCCTTTTCTTATGCATGTCCTCAGGTTATCTGATGCAATGCTAAGTACGAGGGAATGTAGTGGTCATGTAAAGGAAATTTTCAATAAAGATGTTGTATTTCATGTTCTAAGTTCTTATGAAAAGATAATAAGCCCCAAATACACTAGACCTATTGATCTTATATGTTTTATTAAGTTAATTTTATGTAATAAATCATGTTTAAGTGTGTAATGAAGAGCAGTGTTGTCATAGTTGGTATCATAGGACAGGTTTAGTTATTTTTGGGATTAGGATTAGAAAACCCTAGTGAAGACTTAGAGATAAGAATAAGTATAATAAAAAACATCCATATTCATTGGTGAGTATTGAGTAAGTGGTTTATCAAGAAAATACATCTCTGTATGGATACGAGCAGGTAGAGGTGGCTCTATCACATATGTATCATAGAGGTAAAACCCGAAAACACCGCTTCGAGCTAGACTTAAACGAGAACTAGTGCACGATAGTAGGCCTTGATGCACTATTGGTTTCGAGACTCTTAGGGGACATGCTTTAGAAATTTCACAAGCTTATTATGAACCCTTATTAAGGGAATAAAAAAAATTATCCTAAGAATATATGTTAGAAAGTAGATCATGAATAGCATAGATTGAAGCCTATGGATTTATAAGTTAAGTAAATAAAAGTTATTAATAAGTCATCTCTTTTGTCCTTAGATTACCCTTTAGGTGTTACCCCTAGCTTTCCTTTTATTCTAGATAATGGCTAGTAATAGGAAGAATCAGGCTAACAACCGATGTAAAGATCAATGTGACGACTGTGCTAATGAGATGCCCAATCCGATGGGATAAGGAATCACGAACATTGTCATGCTTATATCTCAGTTAAATCAATATTTGAATAGAAACATGGTCCAAGAAGAACATTACCCCCCCCCCCCAAGAAAGAACAAGTTGCTATCGAGATCTTTATGAGACAAAGGACTCCTACTTTTAATGGATCATCTGATCCCTCAATCGCTAAAAAACGGATCAACTCCATTGAAAAGATCTTCTCTATAATTCAATTTTTCAAACAAGAGAAGGTTTTATTGACTAATTATCATATATAGGGTGAAGCTGATTAATGGTGGACGTTGATAAAAAATATGAAGTCTGAGGAGGAGATTGAGGCGTTGGAATGGAAGGATTTTTAGAAGATGTTTTTCGATAAATATTTTCCGTGCACCCTCCGACTTAATGTAGAAAGGGACTTCCTTTCCCTCAAGAAAAATTATGATGAATCTATCAGATTTTATGAGGAAAACTTCACAAGGATTTCACGATACGCCTCCGGCTTTGTCTTCACCCTTGAATTCAAGGTTGACCACTTATTTGGTGCACTGAAACCTAGCCTACGGAAAGTGCTGGCGATCCGTGACTTCGACAGCTATGAGGAAATTGTCTGATGTTCCCTGAAGGCTGAAATGGAGATCAGATAATCTCAGTGGTATCATGGGGATAATAAGAGTAAGGTGGACTTTAATTATGGTAGTCCGATGGATAAATCCAATGGTTCTAAGAATATTTGGCACCTCACTTTCCAAAGGTGTGGAAAGAAGCACCCCAGAAATTACTTGAAGGGGATGAGGAAATGATTTAGGTGTAGAAGAGAAGGACACATAACTGTTAAATTCCAACAAGAAAAACCTGTGGATGTGATAGAGGATAAGAATGCTCTGCTTGAACCTCACCACATTTTTTATTGCTTCAACTGTAAATAACCAGGATGATTTTTAAATCAGTGCCCTAAGCCAAGGGTTTTATGAGGCAACCCACAACATCCAAGGTAGCAAGGGCAAGAGTTTTCCATCACTACCATTAAAGTGAACCCCAACAACAAAGTGGTGACAGGTACACTAGTTATTCATTCAATAATATAGAACATACTTTTTGATTTGGGTTCTACACATTCTTTTATATCCCGAAAGTTTAGTAGAACAATATCAACACCACCACAAATAATGGAAGTAATGATGTCGGTGAGTATGGAAAATGGGGAAATCATTGGATCCCATGAATATAACTCCTCCCCTATCCTAATTTGTGGATTGAAATTCTAGGATTACCTCATCATACTACCTCTAGTGGAATTTTATGCAATTCTTGGCATGGATTGAATTTCCTTATATAGAACCAACATAAATTTCCATGAGAGGGAAATCACTCTCCATATGGAGAATCGACCCCCGATTCTATACAAGTGCAAGGAGGAAGATAAATATTCTTTAGCTCCATCATCTCTAGCATGGATATTACTACCCAATGAGAAAACATATCTAGCATAGATGATTGGGTCCAAGGAAACAACCATCCTTGAATACATGCCTATTATGAGGGAATTCTCTAAAGTGTTTCCTGAGGAATTGCCTGGTCTTCCTCTAAGAAGAGAAATTGAATTATCAATTGATCGTATACCTAGGAAGTTTCCAATATCTAAGACTCCATATAGAATGACCATTGTGGAAATTGAGGAGTTGAAGAAACAATTACAAGAGAATCTGGATGAAGGGTTTATACGCCCAAGTGATTCACCATGGGGTGCACCTGTCCTCTTCATCAAGAAGAAGGATAGATCAATGCGCCTTTGCATCGATTATCGTTAGCTTCAAAAATCACGATAAAGAACAAGTATCCTCTCCCACAAATTGTTGAATTGTTCGATCATCTATGTGGAGCACAATACTTCTCCAAGGTGGATTTGCGGTCAGGATATTATCAAGTAAGGTTGAAGAAGGAAGATATCCCAAAAAATACTTTTCATACAAGATATGGGCACTATGAATTCATAGTAATGCCTTTCAGACTCACTAATGCTTCAGAAATATTCATGGAATTGATGCATAGTGTCTTTATAGATTACTTTGAAAAATTTGTGGTTGTCTTTATAGATGATATTCTATATACTCCAAAACCAAGGAGGATCACAAGGAGCATTAAAGAACTGTACTAGAGACCTTGCGGAAGGAGAAGCTATATGAAAAGTATAACAAGTGTGAGTTTTGGTTGACGAAGGTCTCATTCTTGGGCCATATCATCACAAGTAATGGGATATCTACAGATCCCTCCAAGACAGCTGCAATAGATGGATGGCCAAGGACAACATCGGTAACAAATATACGTAGATTTTTGTGATTAGCTGGATATTATCAAAAATTTATGAGAAATTTCACCTAACTGTACACCCCTCTTACCAAGATGACTCAAAATAGAGTAAAGTTTTCTTGGAGTGATGAATGTGAAGAAAGCTTCACGGAGTTGAAAAGGAGGCTTATCACTGTGCCTGTTCTCACTTTACCCACAAGTGGAGAACTTTTTGTGGTATTCAGTGATGCTTCAAAGAATGTCCTGGGATGTGTGTTAATGAAAAATGAAAAAGTCATTGCCTATGATTCAATTAAATTAAAGGTTCATGAGTAGAAATATCCAACACATGATTTGGAGTTGGCTGCGGTGATCTTCACATTAAAAATTTGGCAGCATTATCTCTTTGGGGAGAAGTTTGAAATATATACGGACCAAAAAAACCTCAAGTATATATTTACACAGAAGGAGTTGAACATGCGCCAATGAAGATGGTTAGATAAGATCAAAGAATATGACTTCTCAATCCATTACCACCCTGGGAAAGAAAAAAAGGTGGAAGATGATAAAATTAGAAATGATCCAGTGATTCTATCATTGATGAGAATTGAGAAGGATCAAATATTCTTAGATTTGATGAAGATGGACATGGGAATCATAAAAAAGGGAACATCATCAATCCTTTCACAAATTATGGCTCAACCGTTTCTTTTGGAAAGGTTAAATGATGCTCAAAGAAAGGATATGGAAATTATGAAAAGGGTGGAAGCTATCAGAAATGGGAAATCCTCAGAGTTCATGGTTGAAAAAGATGGAATCATGATATTTGGGTGACGATTATGTGTACCATCTGATCCAGAGATAAAGAAGGAGCTTATGGATGACTCACAAAGCTCAACCTTTTCTATTCACCCAGGGAGTACAAAGATGTATCGAGATCTCCAAGAAAACATTTTGTGGGACAATATGAAAAGGGAGATTACAGACTATATATCAACATTTCTGGTATGTCAGCAAGTGAAGGCTGAGAGGAAATATTCTAAGGGGACAATGAAACCACTACCCATACCAACATGGGAGTTGGATAACATTACCGTGGACTTTGTCACTGGACTTCTAAGGACATCTAGATGAGACAATGCTATATGGGTCATTGTGGATCATCTTACGAAGACATATCACTTTATCGTGATTCGAGAGGACTTCTCATTGGATCAACTTTCACAGATTTACATCAAATAAGTGGTAAGGCTATATGGAGTACCAATATATATTATATCTGATTTTGATCCAAAATTCCCCCTCGAAGTTATGGAAAAGTCTCCAACATGCTCTAAGCACTGAATTGAACTTCAGTATGACCTATCATCATCAAACTGAAGGGAAATATGAGTGAACTATTCAAGCCGTAGAAGATATGCTAAGATCATGTTCTATGGACTTAAATGGAGGATGTGACCAACATCTTCCACTGGTTGAATTCTACTACAATAACAGTTTCCACTAGAGCATCCAAATGGCACCATAAGAATCCCTTTATGGGAAAAGGTGTAGAACACCAGCGTGTTGGGATGAAGTTGATGAGCGTAAGCTACTAGGAACAGAAATGGTCGAAGAGATGGCAGAGAAGGTGAAAACCATTCAGCAGCATATCAAGGCAGCCCAGAGTCAACATAAGTGTTATTCAAATAACCATCGATGAGACCTTGAGTTTAAAGATGGATATATGGTATTTCTACACATATCTTTGTGGAATAAAGTCATGATGTTTGGAAAGAAAGGGATGTTTAGTCTTAGGCACGTCAGCCACTTCGAGATTTTTGATCGTGTTGGGGCTGTGGCCTATTGACTAGCACTTACACCTACCATGGCCAAAGTACATGATGTATCTCATGTATCCCTCTTAGGGAAGTACATACTATAACTTTCACATATACTCTCTTCAGAGGTGGTATAGTTGGAGGATGATCTTTTTTACGGGGATCAACCAGTGAAGATCTTAGATTGTAGATAAAGAGTTCTACGAAATAAGACAATGCCCCTCGTTAAGGTGTTGTGAAAAAACCACAATTTTGAAGAAGCAATGTGAGAATCAGAGGAAGTAATAAAGCAGAGTTACCCACATCTGTTTTAGTGTAGGAAAAGGAAATTTTGAGGGTGAAATTCCTTAATGGGGGATGATTGTAACGACCCAAACTTTCATTAATGGAAATCCCTCTTGATCTAATTAAATGTTTTATTATGGTTATATAAAATTTGAACTTCAATGGTTTTATGTTTCTAGATTTTAAAATACCGTTATTAATTGTGACCATTGCTAATATATCCGTTGAACAGAGATCACATGATTAGTATAAATATTGGGCTTTAACAAATCCAATTTACTCAAACAAAGGAAGTGATGACCTAATCTAGTAGACTTGACCCATACGAAGACCATTTGTCAGAGCTCAGAAAGGAGGTGACATCATTGGGCTTCTCTCTTGAACAAGACCAAGACGAGCTTGAATACGTTAAGCTTTAGTGGAACCACTTATGAGATAAGTGGAAGTTGATAGAGATTACCACTCGAGCAATGCTATCCAAGCCACCCCAAGAGTCTGTCACCATCACTCACCTTGCCCTTCTATCTTATGCAGGTTTTATAAGGGTTTATGCAATGAGACCTTATCACTATGAATATATGCATTATTTTTTATATAATAATTAATATACATTCATTTTATTATTGTTACTTTGTAAATAGTTTTTAATGTACAAATAGTATTTTTAGTTAATATTCAACTAAGAAATCAATTTTTATAAATTAACGGATTTTTTAATTAAATAATATTTTAATAAAATATTATTATTAATAAATAAATTTTTATTAAATATAAATTATTGTATAATTTTATGAATGCAATTGTGATTTTTATTAAGGTTTGAAAGTCTTTTTTGTCAAAACCCATGAATTTTCGATAAATGACGGTTTTTATTTTAAAAGTAAAAATTCACATATTTAGAAAGTTTTTTAGATAAAATTAATATTATTTTTTGAATAAGGACTTCAAAATTTTCCAACGGTGAATTTTTCATAATTTTCCGAGTCAGTCGAATTTTGTGTAAAAATTAAATCCTGTTTAAATATATAATGTATTTTATGACATCATAATGACCCAATAGTGATGTAATAAAATACTATAAATGATATGTTCGGCCAATATATGTTTTATCAATAAAATAATGTAATTTTAGGTTTTTTTGGTTTATTTTAAAAAACATTAGTGGACCCTCCAAGAGTTATAAAACATTTTCACTTTTTAAATGAATTTCCTTGAGAGTGTGACTCACCTCCACATAAGAACCCTCAATATTTTAAGAAGTTAGGAAATTGTACTTATAAAATATTGTTTTTCACACACCTTTGGTTAAAACCATGGGAAAAAACCATGGTCTGGTTTGTGGTATTGATTAGTTTATTATGTGGTGACCCAAACCTAAATAATAAATAATTCCCTCTCCTTTCCTATATAAACCCGCCCAATCTCCCACTTCCTCTTCACTCAAAGCCTTTGGAGTTCGTCCAAAATCTACCCTCTTCTCTCTATACTCCTCCCAAGGTTCCCCAATCTCCCAAGAAGCCTCTCTCAAGCCTCTCCCAAGCCTTTGGGATCACACTTCCAAGTAAGGGATTTCTTACTCTATCATTTTTGTCTAATTTTATTTAAGTTTTTATGCCATTTTGTTTTCAATTAAAAATTTTGGTGTATGATTTCACACATCCCCCATACTGTACTCTTTATGTTTAGATGATGGGATACCCCTTTCTCTCTCATTAATACCTCCCATTTACACCTATTACCATGCCGATATTCCGTGAGGGATTTCTCTCACCTCTTTTACATCTAAGAAATTCTTTTGTATTATGCATCTAAATTCTATTATGTTTGTTGGAACATGTATCTATATGAGACCCATACTATCCATTTAATGTATATATTATGAGACACCATTTTCTCTCTCATCAACCATTTTCATGAATCCTTTTGTCATGCCGTTATGCTGCCGAAATTGCACCGCGTTTTTTTCAAGCCAAAATCATTGTGTAGTGAATACCATACCCATGTCTCTATCAAGGGTATTCACCTTTATAAACATTTAAATATTGAATGGTAATTTCATGTATTTATTCCACATTAATTAATAATGGAATAACTTATGATGTTGATTTATTCCATGATCCATGTGGCACACTTATGCATGAAATGAAATGTTTAAGAAGGGTGTGCCCTGATAGACCTCCAATGCATTGGGTGAAGATTAGTATCATGATACGTCAAGTGCAATGAGGATTTAATCATTCTAATTCAAGTGTAATGAGGGTTTAATCATGATCCATGTGCAATTAGCCTTGGATCATGATAAATTCATGTTAAATGTTATTGCCACATTTCCATGTTATGATTATCATGCTTTATCATGCCTTCATGTTAAAGTTTCTCTTGTGCTCCATTGATATGCCTATTGTCTAACATGTACTATATTCCTCATGTTATTCCATGTTTATTACCTTACTGGACTTTATAGTTCTCCCTTTTCTTATGCATGCCCTCAGGTTATCCTATGCAATGCTAAGTACGAGGGAATATAGTGGTCATGTAAAGAATGTTTTCAATAAAGATGTTGTATTTCATGTGCTAAGTTGTTATGTAAAGATCCTAAGACCCAAATCCACTAGACCTATCGATCTTCTATGTTGTATCAAGTGAAGTTTATGTAATAAATCATGTTTAAGTGTGTAATAAAGAGCAGGGTTGTCATATTCAATGCCTCTAAAACCACTAAAATACCCCTCATAAGGTTACTTTGTAATTTATCATAACTATGTGTAAATCATGTGACACCATAAAAGATCCCAAATTTCAAAATCTAGCTTAAAAAACTTAAAAAAGTTCATGATAACCCAAAATAAAATAACATAGTATTAAAGGAATAAGAATAGTAACATGGGGGTGCTATAGAAACCCTTATTGGGCCCTAAGTCACAATTTTATATCACTTTTCTCAAGTAAATAATTCATCCATGACCATGGTGATGACTCACACCACCCAAAGGACCACTCACTCATCTATCATATCCTATTTTCACTATAGAATATAAAATATGAAATTTAAATATAATTATTGGGAATGTGCATATATTCAATGATTTTCATATTTCATATGATACATTACAAAGTTGTAAATACCAATAAGAAAGATAGGGTCCACCTAAATTAGCTTAGAATATCCCTTATAATTGAATTCATCCAATTAGTTTGGCTTTAATTAGAGGATTTGAGAATCCTAACATAGGGCCCCCAAATTTGGTAATAACCTATGAGAGATGGTAAAATAGGGAGACAATCATAGAGAGGATTCAAGATGAGGGTTAAAATTATTTGAAACATCACCTTGGTTACAATGACATAAATATCATACTAAAAATGATAAACACCTAACTTAAAAGAGAATAAATTATAGAGAAATAGGAGATGGGTATGCAACTGCTTTTAAGAGGAATAAATTAGATTTTTTATTTAATAACATTATAATATCAATTAAATTAATTTATCATTTTTTTAAAAAAATTGCATATTACCGAACTAAAACTTCAATGGGACTCTACTAGAACTCAAATGGCTTTCTAGGGTTTTGGTGCTCCCATATAAGACCTCTAGGGATGGTGGAAGTCTCCACTACCCTTGTTGCTAGAACATCGGTGGTCCCTATTGAGATTCCTATGGAAAATATTCCCCCAAGGACATTTACCTAGGTTGTTCATTTCCATGAAATGTGGTATGTTCCTCCTCTTCCTCCACTACCAAAATATGCTAAAATACATGTGGTTTATCCAAAATAAAATCAAATTTATACTTCAGAATGGGAAGGGTGGTACATCCATGATGATAATCAATTAGAGATAACCATAATTCATACTCTAATGGGTTTTACCATTCAACAATTTTGTTAAAATCACTTTAAAAAACTATATATTATCATCAACTTTTTATAAGGACTTATTCAGAACCACCTCTAAATTATTTTTATAGATAATTTAACATCAGTTTCATAAAATCATAACTAATATAAGAAATTAGAAGAGATATTGAACCTTGTTATTTTTTGTATCTTTTTTTAATAAATAAATTTATATATATTTAATTATGGTTTTATCAAAATAACCACAAAAATAATATATAATCTCCATTTTCAGATACTGCTAAATATATAAATCAATGAATTAATTTTTTTGAGAAAAATAGCTGTTTTTTGAAACCACTTATAATTTATTATATTACCAGCTGTTAAAAATCCCCTCCATTTTTAAAAAAGTTTTGAAAAATAAATAAATATTAAAATTAAAATAATAAGTAAATATATTAAATATATGTAAATATAAAAATATATAAACATAGAAATAGGTATATATATATATATATCAATATATATATATGTATGTATGTATGTAACACACACACACTTACATAAAATCTATGTGTAAAAAACTCATTGTCGTTTTTATAAATAAAATATTAGATATAATAATAATTATATATTTTTTAGTATATGTTAAAATAAATATATGTATTTAAATGACACACACATGAACACATGTATTTATACATAATTACATATGTTTATTTAAATATATATTTATCGAGGCATAGTAGTATATATGTAAATATTTATTAATATATGTATATATACATAGACACATAAAAATATATGTGTATAAAACCCCCTCTAAATTTTATAGTAAAAAATTTTATTTAATAATAATAATTACTAGTATACATTAAAGGCATAATTAAATGCATATTAACACCCACACACATCATGTTTGACCATTAAACCCCCCAAAGGTTGAGCAACATTATTTTCACATGCACACAATATTTAAAATGAGTCCATAGGACCCCAATGATTATTTATTCAACATTCCCACACTTTTTATCCATTTTTAATCTATGAAGTTGGCTCCACCCATGCGCTTTGAGGATGGTAGTGTCTCCACCTCCTAGACACACAAACGTTTTCTGCTTATCTTTAGCATATTAGGAATGCATGCATGATGCACATGAAAATGTCAGAATTCCACCATGAGATATAGGAATAAACCCCGCCTGCTGCTATGAAAGTCCCATGATTGCACCACCCTTACTTTTCTTTTTACCATCCACATATCTCGGTATAATATAGCTCGGTGGTGGATTATCCATCGTTTTCTAATTCATATCCAATAGGTCGGGGGTTCAACCCTGGAGGACACTCCATTTAGGGGGAATTTTTTACGTGGTGATTTTAAAGGTGATGTAGAACTATATTATACTATAGTAGAGCATGTACTATAATAATATGAGGTACTATATCTGTCGATCAATATAATAGATAGGGTACTGTAACACTGGTACTATTCATATCAATGATCCTTTATGTTATAAAATTGGTTCTTCAAGGCCATGAGGCCTATGGCCCATGGAATCATTGGGCTTTCATGATATTTAAATAATGTAATTTCTAGCTTGGATGTGGGAATATCCTTGGGGGGGGGGGATGGGGACATGTCTAGGTTATCCTAACAAGAGCATGTATGTTTGTATTTACTATGTAACCCCTATACTAAGTAATAAATTATTTTTATTTTCATCATCATAACCATCATTATAATTATATAAACACATTACATAAATGTATATATAATTTTTTATATTAATAAAATATACATATAAAAATGAATTTAAATACATTATATTTATGTATTTATGATTCAATGATAGAAAAATATTATAAATACATTATATTAATATAATATATTATATCAAATTATTTATAAAAACATATCATTAAATACATTATATAAATGTATATAAATAATATATATATATAAATATATTATAATATATATATATATATTATAAATATATTTATATTATCATTAAATGTAAATATTTATGAAAATATATAAATATTCATGTAAATATATAAATATACATTTATATGTTTTTAAGAACGTGTGTGGTTTCAGAATGTAAATACATATATATTATATAAACATATTAAGAATAACCATTATATATATAAATATGTAACATCCTTGGACCAGTTCACCTTCACCATGATTGAATTGAGGTGTTAGGAAACCTCAGGTGTGTCTTCATATATTCCATATGCTGCTGAGTAGTGGAAGATGTCTAATAATATCCTCGGTATACTATACCCCTGGGACTAGGTAACCAAAAATAACAGGGAAGTAAGAATAGTAAGATTCATCCAGATAAACTAGGATAAATAAATATCGTAGCTGAATTCCAATAAGAAAATAAATGAACCCATGTTATATAAATTTGGACAACCATACATGTCATACAAGTACATAGGCACAATCAAGAATTCCCATGGGCATATCATATACATTAAGATCCAAAATTATTTTAAAAAATAAAACTAGTAAAAATCCATAAAATTAATCCCAAGTACAGGCCCAATCTCATATCCCAACTCTATCATAATTACCTAGTTCGACCATCAAACATAGGGCCCTTCCCCCTAATTCGGACCTATTTCTATGAAGTTCTTGGGCACCCATGGTGGCCATATTAGGGTGTGAGTACAATTCAATAGGCCATTAAAATGGGGTCCCAAAATAGATCCAATCTAAATAGTTTTCATTTTTATGTGTTAGAATGAATAACTAAAACCCTAAATAAATAAACCGCCGTATGACCTCTGGTTCTATGGTTACACCTGATATCAACCATACATTCTTTATCCAGTGTTAGATGTTTCTAAACATGAATGTTCTCTACACAAGGGGATTAAGTGTACCCTACCCCACAACCTCTTCAGAATATAACCACCTAGGTGGAACCATGTACTAACTTGAAACCTTTTTAAAATTTCATCACCCATGGGAACCACATCCTATATTAGAACCATTTTAGAATAACATCACCCAGGGGGAATAATGACCTACCCCAAAACCTGTTTAGAATGAAATCACCCAGGAGGAACCATATCCTACTCTGAAACCTTTTTAAAATATTTATTCCTAGGGGAACAACATCCTACCTCAAAACCATTTTAGAATATCATCATTAAATAATTAACCACATTATATACATTTCATAGTCTATTAATATGGAAAGTCATAAAAACTTTCAATACTAACATTTCATTTTTTCCTTTCACATGGATCACTCACCCAATACAGGTCTCCACACATACCCACAAAGGGATAACTCCATGATAACATTGTTTATCAAATGATTCAATCCTAAGAATCATTATAGCGTATCTATGTTCAACTTACTAGATCACCATTACACTTGGGCTAACCATTAAATTACCTCCAACATTTTCTATTTCATTAGTTCAAGGCATGACACTCATGGAGTGTAAGGTTTTAGGCTTCAAATCTAACATTGGAATCCTCACAGTCTAAATAAGAATATTTCCACTGGAAATAGAAAGACATACCATTTTTTTAAATTCTTTATGAAACACACATAAAGTTGTTGTGAATTGATATAATAGGAAAATATGAAAAAAAATTATTCTTAGGTAAAAGTTATTTACCTCCTACCTTATGCTTATAAAAATCATCCCATTAAATATCAATAGTTGACTAGAGCTCACATGGATGAAATTTAAGAATAAAATGAAAATGCTAAAATAGAGCACAACCAAAGTCGGTGTAAAACCACTGAACATCAATAGGAATTGGGAAAGAGTTATATAGGACTAATTTTCAAACCTCTAGCTATCAATTATAACAAATTATTATTGAATATATTTAATAATAGGAGGGAAATCACCTTGGATGAAAAATGATTGAGAGAGAAGTGGAGGAAGGAAGTGTGTTTCTACCAGGAAGTGAGAGACCACCTTTATTAACTTTAAATTTTTAAACAATTTATTAATTTATTTTATATAAAAACATACATGTTCATGCATCATGACATGACCATAATAGTCATATCATGAATAATATTCAGGGTATCCCCCATTATGTATAATCCTCTGATCATAACATGCCACATCTCAACTAATCTAAACCAAGAATCCCACAATCCATGTCATCATGGTGCGGCCATCCTCATTAATATCATAAAGAACCTCCCAGTTAGACTCTATGAAATAATTTACTCATCATGGTTTGTTCACATTCCAAAATTTATGAAATGAACCATAGGTCATAGGGTGACCAAACCTTATGAAAATTTGCAAAGACATATATTTAAGGGTTTAATACTCAAGGATTTCAATACATAATAATTCCCAAGATGATATGTGAGGGTAACCACTATATCATGAAACCCTTTAAAATAGGCTGACCCAACTACCTCACTAAATTTTTTAAAGGAAATCAGAAGGGTTTAATATATAAAGGTTTTCAAAAAAAAATGTAAATGTCATCATCATGATGTGATTCCCTCTAACATGAAATTATCCTAATACGTTAATGTCTTGAAAATGGAATGAAACCCTCCTATAATATGTAAATATTATTTACTTAGGAAAGTAACCTAACACATGCTAGAATCCATCATAGTGCGACCGACACCTATCTTGGCATGATGACCCTTTTGTAGAAATTTCCAACCACCTATAGAAATTCTAAGTCCCAAATATCAAGCTAACTTCCAGAAAAAACTGTTGGCTTCCCCACAAACTCCCCAAAAATGTAAAAATACCTATGATACATGAGGTTTGGAAGAAATTTTAAAAGGTTCTTACACTATCATAGTTTACGATGTTATAGCCTCCCCATCATATAACTACTTATCCTTGATCAGAACTCCTAAGTGTCACTAGGACTCATCAGAGAATTTTTTTTGGCCATTGTGCCTATATGTCAAAATCACACCCCCAATTATCCTCCTAAATATTATTTTTCCTCCACAATACTCATACTAGAGTGTTCATATATCATTGTAGAGTCTTATTACTCAAATATATAAGAGTAAATGAACACCCCTCATGTAACATGTTAGCTTTAAGATTGACATCATCAGTACAAATCACATGTGAAGAGTAGTGATGATATCATCAAAGATGTGATACATGAAACAAATTATGTATAACACCAAAATAATAAATAATATCCAATTAGTATGATACTATATCAATACTCTACACAATTTCAAATTACCCCCTGAACCTTGGTGCAATTTCTCTTACATCTGAATATGATGATGTCCCAATATAGGAGAAAACCATAGAAATACCTGACCTCCAACCTTAAACTCTCTAGGATGGAATTTATACTTGGTGCATGACCTATTACTTCAATGAGTATTCAGTAACTACTTCTTGACTAGTCAGGTGTGCTCTGATGTCTCATTTATGAGACTTAGTCTAGTAACTAATGACTCTATGACCTCTAAAAAACATAGAAATTATTGACACAACCTACCATATAAATATAAAAAAATTATCCATCTAAATTTTATACTAGTGACTTTTTTTGTAGGAAAACTTTGAAAGATGCAAATAGTTCTACCAAAAAACCCTATGATCCATGATACATACCAATAACATGGCCTCTAATATTTGGATAGTATACTTTGCTTACCCATCTATTTGAGTATGATAAGAAGTACTAAAATTCACCTATATATAAATAAACTTCTGAAATCTTATCCAGAAGCGTGATGTGTATTAGACAACATAACATGATGATCTATAGAAATCCATATAGATGTACTATTTCCCAAACACTGAGGTTACTTAACTCATCAACTGAAAAGGTCTCATATGTTATTTTGAAATAATCAACCTTAGTTAACCAATAAAAAACCGAAAACTCACCATTGTTCTAGGGTTTCCTTGGAAACCCCATCACAAAATCAATGATCACATTATCCCACTTTCACTTGAGAATGGAAAACGAGTGAAGAAGAACAATGGCTCACTAGTGATCATCCTTAACCCATTGATTTTTAATAAAACACACTATATCACTCATGATTATGGTCCATCAATACTACCTATGAATATTATGGTACATCTTGGTATGTTATAGATGAACAAACCATCCCAAGGTATGCGAGTCCCTCATCAAATACTCACACATAATCATATGGACAAAAAAATGACCATAGAAAAAAGTAATATCATCAACAAAAAGAGACAAATATGGTAGTGTCTCCCTATCAAATATATTGTTCCTTATCACCAGATAGTCTGAAGTTGAAAACTAAATATTCTTCACCATTTGGAGGATTAAGGAGGTGATAAAAAAATATACAAGGGTCACTTGTACCTAATGATCATGAACATTAATATGAATCTCATTATAAAGGTACATCATCTTCCACTCACTACTTGAATCATGCATCACTTTTGATTGAGTCTTTTTACTCTATTTCATTAATGAACTTACCCTTTCGAGGGTTATACTCCACCTCAATGTCAAAAGACTACAATTAATCACCCATATTTTCTTCCAATGATTCAATTCATTCTATAATAAAATATATCTCAAGATATTATTGTTGATATATTATATAAAACTCTTTCCTAATAGATAGTCCCACCAACACCGTAGGTAATGTATCATTACATCAAACTCAAAAACATGAATTAGGTTGTTATGATCATAAATACTCAACTTTCTATAACCATAAGCAAGTACATGATTATACTATATTATAATTGATCCATGAATGACTCTTGATGCATCAAATTATAACTTATACTCATTTCAGGACTCAATTAAGGCTAGGATTATCATTTTCATCAATATCCTTTTTAACTACGGAAAGAATCTTTGAAAAGAATATAACCAAAATAATTTCATCATATTCTTGTTTAGGGTCTTCATCACTGCTTATAATTAGTTTAATTCCTTTATAAACCTCAGGTAGTAATAAAAAAATCACATGCAACTAAGGATATCAAAAATATTTTTAGTCAACTCTTATTAAACCAAAACATTGACCTTCTCAGGGTCTATCGATTCACTAGCCTCCGATATCCCATTCCCCCATAAGCATATCTGATCAACCCAAAACTAACAATTTGTGATATTTTCATACATTTTATTATCTTTATGTGTTGTAAAAACAATCTCTAAATGTCATGATTTATCCTCCCTTAATCTAGAATACATTATAATATCAAAAAAATAATCCAAATAATAATGGAAGACCTGAATTTCCAAGACCATAAAAACTTCTAGTGTGTTTATCAATCTGAACAACATCATAAGATAATTATATAGGATAATCATTTCTTTCAACATATTCTAGGGTATTTTAGTGTAAGAACCTGAACCTTACTTTCAGTTATGTTTTAATTTTTTGGTCGTTTTTGAGAAAAAGAGGTTTTTTTGGAGGTTGTGTAGGGGCGCACTGTTGGCGCATGGTCTGAGCAAACCGTGCAGCCAGCCCAGAAAACCGTGCACCCTTGACAGTGGGTTCTACACGAGATATACACGGATTGTAAAAACGTGTGGGAAAGACATGCAAAGTCCCTAGGTGAGACAGTGGCAACCACATGGTTGGCGCACGGTTTTCCAAACCGTGCAGGGTAACCATACGACCACTTAAAGTTAGGGTTTTTAAGTCCTGGGCCACTCAGATTTCCCATTTCTCCACCATTTCTCCTTCCACTCGTGGTTCACATGGTAGTTTCAAATTTTAGAGGTTTTGGGAGCTCCTTGGCTCGTTTTGGAGGAAAATCAAAGGGGTTTCTTGGCGGATCGAAGGAGGTTATCCTCAGGTAAGTCTCTAGTTTGGTTCTTTGAGGTTTTGGTTAGGGTTTTCCCTCTTCCTCTCTTAGTTTCCTATATCTACAAGGGTTTCATGTAGATATAGGGTTATATTGACTTTGTGTGTTAAAGGTTGACCTTTTTGATGTTAGGGGAGGGTTTTTGAGGTGGTTTCGAGGAGGCGTTCACCCGGTTTGGAGCACGTTTGGGTAAAGAGGTCGATATCGCCAATCCCTAAGAGGTAGGTGGTTTGTGCCTTTCCATTGAAGTCTTTGAGTATTATTTATAATTGTGCCAATACCCTTTAACGGGGTATTGAGAGTTTTCCATTTTAGCCCTGTTTTTTTTTTGAATTTTCTTGTATGCTTGAGTAGAGGTCAAATATTGTGAATATGGTGAATTACTATGCTTTGGATGTGTTTACCATGCATTGTTCTGTTTATGACTGTTTGGTCCTGTTTAGCCTATTGGCGATTTACCTATTTTCCATGCCTTGTGGTTGTAGGATGGAGTATTGTTTTATGACATGCGTGAGATGTTGTAGACTGGTTAGCCAAGTAGTTCTGTAGGTTTAATTTGGCCTTATAGCATTACTATGCATTGACTTACATGGAGCCGTAAGAACCTAGTGCTATAGACTAAAAGAGGATAGACCGAGTGAGCTTCCTCCGAGAGTCTTTGGACAATATAGATTATAAGAGGATATAACGAGTGAGATTCCTTAGAGAGTCTTTGGAAATTATAGACTATAGGGGGATAGACCGAGTGAGCTTCCTCAGAGAGTCTTTGAGCTTTATAGACTATAAGGGGATAGACCGAGTAAGCTTCGTCTGAGAGTCTTTGTTTTACTTGAATTACCTTGAACCACTCTAGGCTATAAGAGGAATTGACCGGGTGAGCTTCCTCAGAGAGTCTGTGAACGACCTGGGGCTATAAGAAAAATTGACTGGGTGAGCTTCCTCAGAGAGTCTCTTAACCTTTGGGCTATAAGGGAAATTGATTGTGTGATATTCCTCAGAGATTCCCTAACTACCTTAGTCTATAAGGGGAATTGATCAGGTGAGCTTCCTCAGAGAGACTTATATTTTTTTCGTATGACCAAACCAGAGGGGTTAAGATGAGTGTACTGCCTAAAGGGTTGTTGGTACTTGTTAGGTAGGACCAGAGGGGATGACTGTGAGTACTTTCCAGAGGGTTACCTGTTTGTGTTTAGCTACTCGTTAGATGTTGCTTGATATTAGAACTTTGGATTGTTTACTGTTCATCATGTTCCTATTTACTGCTTTCTGTACTTTTACCTGCCATATATTCACTAACTATTAGGCACAGTTCTTTGGGTGGTTGCCTACTAGGATTTAGTCTCACACCCTGTTTGGGCCATGCTTTTGGGCCCAAACAGATTATATTGTTGCAGGTATAGATAAGGGTAAGCACCCTTCCACTTCAGGTACTTGACTTGCTATGGAGCTAGAGAGAATGAGACTAATCCTAGGCTTGTGATGCTGAGGAGTTGTGATCTTTTTCTTTTGTACTTGGTTCAATATTGTTTGTATTCCGCATGGTGACTTTTTTGGCTCTTTTCCTAGACATATGTATCATGCATCATTTATTATGCATTGCTCTAGTTGTTTATTATCTCAGTCTTCTGTTGTTTACTATTGTTGGATATTTACTGCTTCTGATATTTCATGTTTGTTTACTGCCACTGTGTACTCTTCCAATGAGGGAATAGTTTCCCCACTATCACACCCATGTCCCTCACTACTAGTCGGCATCCTCTAGAATTCAGAGAAATGCGCTTGAGGCCATGTGACCAACCAGGTACGGGGCGCCTCTGGGTGGCTTTCAGATCCGAGATGTTACAAAGTGGTATCCAAGGAATCTTTTCTCTTGACTTAATGTTTGGAGCCTATAGGAAGAGATAGGACGAAATAGGTAATTATTAATAAGCTGTGACCAAGAGTAACTAACCCGTTTATAGGGAAAAGCTAATTTACCTCGATTATTGGAAGTTTTTCGGTTTTGCAATTTTATAGTTGATTCGATTTCTCTGTTGGGTGATTCACATGCATTGTTATGTTACTGTTGATATTATTGAGGTTATATTTATACTACAACCTGATGAGATGAGGGTATTCCATCTCATGCATCATATATGCACTTGCTAGAAATCACATGTCATGCATTTTTTCCATGCCAATTAGGGTGTATTAGAAATTGCATGTTGTTGTGATAGATGTTGTGTATAATATTCATGTCGTTGTGATATATGCCTTGAGAAAGATACATGTTGTTTGATAGGGTATTGTTGGTGTGAGGTTTTGTTTCAATGAACACCAAACTTTGGTTCTTGAGGTGTTATGGGCCCTCATGGACCAGAATTTGGTGGATGATTGACTTATTCACTTTGTTATATTATGTATAAGATGCCAAGCTTTGATTCCTGGGGAGTATGGGCCCTCACGGATTAGAATTTGGCACTTAAATGTTCGTTTTTAGTGTTTTATGGGTTCCTGAGTAGTTTCTGAGGCTTTATATCTGGAAAAAACCATACTACATGTTGTGTCACTAACTGTGTGGGTAGAGCCATAGGGTTGTGAAAATCTTGGTAGAACACACCGTGTACCAGATGTGCACGCCCTATGTAGGGACCTTGTATCTGGCTATGTAACTTACAACACGGGTCAGTGAAACTTGTTTTGTACATGCCGTGTCTATAAAGAACACACTGTGAGGTTTTTTTAAGGGAACCATGTGAGTTAGTTGTGTAGAAGGACTCAGGCATGGGAAGAAAATTCAAGCACACGCCTTGTAGTCGTGTTTTGAAAAACTTGATTTCTTTCTTTCTTCTATTCATTTCTCATCTTTAACATTTTTAGTCCTTGATAATCTTGAATCTAAGGTGTGCAGTTGACCTTGCAGGGTCATTCCACCAAGACGTCATCTGGTTGAATGCCTTTATCTAGATGGTGACCAATCACTAGATATGGATGATCAGGGACTTCGTGCAGATCCTCCAATTGTGCCAGTCTTGTCACCATAAGTTATTCCTGACACAGGAGTTGATGCTTAGTTCAGAGAGGGATTTTTGAGGATGATGCAGAATTTTCAGGGAGTGCCTCCTCCTGCCCCATCGATGGCAGAATTGATGCAGCTCTTTCAGCAGCAGCAGCATCCTCCTATCTTCTCAGGGGATGGAGGACCCCAGGCTGCAGAGTCTAGATGGAATCCACACTGACGATTTTTGAGCATATGAAGATACCTCCAGAGAAGAGGGTGAAGATCGCTACCTACATGCTCCGAGACTCCACCAAGAGGTGGTGGGAGGTGATCTCACAGGCAGGGCGCCAGTAGAGTATGGCGTGGGATGATTTTTGGCGCATCTTCTATGATTAATTCTATCTAGAGACCTTGAGAGCTGATCGGTCCCAGGATTTCATGAGTCTAGAGCAGGGTACTCTTTTTGTTATGGAGTAATCATCTCACTTTACTAAGCTGCAGTGTTTCACAACTATTCCAAGAAGTGATGAGTTGTTCCTTGTATGGAAGTTTGAGGATGGTCTAAGGAATGGCATCCGGTCGCAGCTAAACATCTTCAAGTTGACTTAGATATCCTCCATCATCAACTAGGTGCTGATCACAGAGCGCAATCTGAGGGGTTATAGAGATTTGAGCTAGGGAGGTTTGACATCCAGAGTTAATATTCCTCCTACTGATAGCAAGAAGCGCCGTAGGGAGTCTGCGCGAGGAGATAAGAGTACGCGAGATGCATCTTCTAGTAGCTAGGTGGTGTGCTACTAGTGATGGAGAAGTGAGCATACTAGGCCGCAGTGAAAGAGAGACCTAATGGAGTGCTGATCTTGCGTCAAGATGAGCCATCTACAGCGTTTCTGTCAGATCTTCTCACCAGCAGTTGGTGATTGGGGTTTGTCTATGACTCCTCATACAAGAGTAGCCCCACCAGTTTCTCATCAGTCTGGGAACTGGAGTTCTTCCATCCATTCAGGCTGAGGTGAAGGTCGCGGCCGTGGTAGCCAATCACCAGGCTATCAGTGACAGCTGGGTGGATCAGCTCAGAGCTGTCAGGTAGGGTCACAAGGCCATAGAGAAGGCCAGACATTTTCGGTGGAGCAGACCCAGTAGGAGCCGGATCCCGAACTCTCTACAGTTCGAGGTACAATTTTAGTATCCTCAGTTTTATCTTATGCTCTTTTCGACACAGGGGATTCCCATAGATTTATATCTGTTGCTGTCATGGAGAGCCTTGGGATATTTATCTTTTCCTATACCGATATCTTAACATTAGACACTCTATTGGGGATGAGGAAATCTAGTGTATGTCTGTGCAAGGAGTGCCCTCTTGAGGTTGGTGGGTGTCACTTCCTTTGGGACCTCTATTTTCTAGAGATGACAGACTATGATGTCATCCTCGGAATGGACTGGTTGGTTACCTTCCAGGAAGTCATTGATTTCTATCACCGTAGGGTGAGTTTCATATCACCAGAGGGTTGATATTTTCTTCATAAGGGTGAATGGGATGTCCGGGCGAGTAGAGTGGTTCCAGAGCATCATGGGTTAGGAGGAGTTACAACCCATATTGTCATTCTATATCTAGATGACCAGGGGACTTCACAGATGGAATTTCCTCCAGTTGTGGATTGTTTCAGGGACTTCCTTCCAGAGGACTTTTTAGGTTTGCCTATGGATTGTGAGGTAGAATTTTCTTTTGATCTTGTGGCTGGAGCGGCACCGGTGTCCATTCCTCCTTATAGGATGGCTACACCTAAGTTTCAGGAACTCAAGAAGGAGTTGGAGGAGTTACATGAAAAGGGTTTCATCTGACCCAATACTTCTTCTTGGGGTTCACCTGTCCTTTTTGTGAAGAAGGTAGACGATACTATTAGGCTGTGTGTGGACTATCAGAAGTTGAACTAGTTAATGGTCAAGAACCGATATCCCTTTCCTAGGATTGATGAATTCTTTGATCATCTTTAAGGATCCTGGGTGTTCTTGAAGATTGATGTGAGGTTCAATTATCATCAGTTGTGTGTTAGACCAACTGATATATCTCTCACAACCTTCTAGAGAAGGTAAGGTGTATACGAGTATATGGTTATGCCGTTCGGTCTCACGAATGCGCCTGCAGTTCTCATAGCACCGATGAACCGAGTGTTCCATCCATACTTAGATTCCTTCGTGGTAGTTTTCATGGATGATATCTTGGTGTACTCTCAAACTCTACACGACCATGCTACCCATATTGAGACCATTTTGAGTACACTGAGAGAGCATCAGTTATATGCTAAGCTCTTGAAGTGACACTTTTTATAGACTAGATTCACTTCTTGGGTCATGTTATCTCAGAGATAGGAGTACCAGTAAACCAAAAGAAAGAGAGGGAAGTAGTTTCCTAGGAGCAGCCGAAGAAAGTCTTTGAGGTGCAGAGTTTTCTAGGTTTGGCTGGATACTACAGACACTTAATTTAGGACTTTTCACGCTTAGCAGCACCGCTGATGGGCCCAACTAAGAAGTGTGAAAATTTCTTATGGTCAGATTCATATGAGTCAGCCTTTCAGGAGCTGAAAGGGAGGTTGATGTCAGCACCGATACTATTCTTTCCAGATCTAGGCAAGAGCTATACTATTTACTGCGATGCTTCAGGTATCGGTATGGGAGATGTTCTCATGCAGGGAGATGGAGTCATTGCATATGGGTCTCAGCAGTTGAGGCCAAATGAGAAGAACTACCCAACACATGATCTAGAGTTGGAGGATGTTGTTCTTTCCTTACGCTATTGGAGACATTACCTTCTGGGAGATCATTTTGTGGTTTTCACCAACCAAAAAACTCTCAAGTACATTTTCACTCAGCGTGATTTGAATTTGAGACAGTGGCGGTGGGTTGAGTACCTACAGTCCTTTGACTTCGAGCATACCTATATGTCTGGGAAAGGCAATGCAATGGCTGATTCACTGAGCAGGAGGACTTAGATACAGGCTGTTCAAAAGGCTAACAGTGAGTGGAAGCTTATGGATTTTTTCTCTGAGATACATTTGGAGGTACACGACAGACAATGGATGACGTTTCTATCTTCAGTAGCTGTTACCTATACTCTGCTTGATCGAGTGCGAATAAGGAAGTTATTAGATTCTAAAGGCCTAGTCCTGCGAGAAAGTGTATCAGGAGAGGACCCCATTCTGATATGGACCATAGGTGAGGATGAGATCTTACATTTCGAGGGGCATGTATGGGTTCTAGAAGACATACGTAAGGAGCTGATGTGAGACTTTAATTACTTAGTTTGGGCAGTTCATCCCAGTGTCACCAAGATGTATCGTGATCTACACCGTCAGTATTGGTGGCTAGGTATAAAGAGACATGTTTCTGGGTTTTTCATGAGGTGTTCCACCTTTCAGCAGGTGAAGGCGGAGCATCAGCGACCAACATGACTTCTAAAGCAGTCACCCATTCCCAAGTGGAAGTGGAATGATGTCACAAAGGACTTCGTGACCAGTTTTCTGAGGTCGCCTCGAGGGAATGATGCAGTATGGGTTGTCATTTATAGGCTCACGAAGGTTGCTCACTTTATGCCGATCAAGGATACCTCCAATGTTGATGAGTTGGGAAGAATGTACATCCAAGATATTGTATGTCTGCATGGAGTTCCACACTCCATTGTATCGGGCAGGGATGTACATTTTACTTCTCGGGTTTGGCAGGGGATTCATAAGGCTTTGGGAACACATGTACTTTTGAGTACAGCTTACCATCCCCAAACAGATGGCCAGTCCAAGCGTATGATTCCAGTGCTTGAGGACATGCTTCGAGCATGAATTCTAGATTTTGGAGGTTCTTGGGAGAAGTATATACCTCTTGTGGAGTTTGCATACAATAATAGTTTTCATGAAACTATACAGATGACACCTTATGAGGCTTTGTACGGTAGGCCATGTCGATCACCCTTGTGTTGTCTAGAGGTAGGAGAGGAAGATTTGCTGTGAACTCATCTTGTCCAGGAGACCACATAACATATAGAGTTGATTCAGAAGAGGATGAATATTGTGAAGCCTTGTTAGAAGTATTATGCTGAATAGTGAAGACAACCTCTGGATTTTAAGGTCAGTGATAAGGTTTTTCTATGTGTCACACCAAGGTTGGGGCACAAAAGGATCAAAAGACAGGGTATGCTTTTGCCGAGGTACATCGGGCCGTTTGAGGTGTTGGAGAGAGTTGTTCTGGTTGCATATTGGTTGCAGTTACCTCAGAGGTACCAGGATATGCATGACGTCTTCCACGTTTCACAGCTTCGATGTTACATTTTAGACCAGTCTCATGTCTTGTAACCTGAGGATGTTGAGTTAGAGATGGATGCCTTGTTCAGGGAGCATCCTATCCGTATTATCGATCGTAGTACAAAAGTTCTCCGTGGTCGGTCTTTTACCTTAGTACGAGTGCTATGGAAGCATGGGAAGGTGCAGGATGAGACTTGGGAGAGGGTGGTCGATGTACGAGCACAGTGGCTGGAATTATTCGGATTTTCTTCTTCTATGCCGCGATAGGGAAATTCCAGGATGAATTTCTTTAAGGGGGGAAGTTTGTAAGAACCTGGACCTTCCTTTCAGGTATGTTTTCTTTTTCTGGTCATTTTTGAGAAAAAGAGGTTTTTCTAGAGGTTATGCCGGGGCACACGGTTGGCGCATGGTCTAAGAAAACCATGTGTCCAACCTAGGAAACCATGCACCCTTGACACTGGGATCCCCATGGTCTGCACACGGTTTGTCAAATAGTGCGGGAAAGTCATGCGAAGTCCTTGGGTGAGACAGTGGCAACCGCATGGTTGGCGCATGGTTTTCCAAACCGTGTGAGGGAACTGTGCGACCACTTAATGTTAGGGTTTTTAAGTCCTGAGCCTCTCAGGATTTTTCATTCCTCCACCATTTCTTCTTCCACTCGTGGCTCACATGGTAGTGGAAATTATCAGAGGTTGGGGGAGCTCCTTGGCTCGTTTCTAAGGCAAATAGAAGGGGTTTCTTGGCGGATCGAAGGCAGTTCTCCTCAGGTAAGTCTCACTTTTGTTTATTTGAGGTTTTGGTTAGTGTTAGCCCTCTTCCTCTCTTAGTTTCCTAGATCTAAAAGGGTTGGATGTAGATCTTGGGTTGTTTTTACTTTGTGTGTTAAAGGTTAACCTTTTTGATGTTAGGGGAGGGTTTTTGATGTGGTTTTGAGGAGGAATTCATCTGGTTTGGAGAAAGTTTGGGTGAAGAGGTCGATATCGCCAAACCCTAAGAGGTAGGTGGTTTGTGACTTTCCATTGTAGTCTTTGAGTATTATGTGCAATTGTACCAATACCCTTGAATGGGGTATTGCACGTTTTCTATTTTAGCCCTATTGTTTTCCTGCCTTGCTTGTATGCTTGAGTAGAGGTCAATTGTTGTGAATAGGGTGAATTACTAGACTTTGGATGTGTTTCCCATGCATTGTTCAGTTTACAAACATTTGGTCCTATTTAGCCTATTGTTCGTTTACCTATTTTCCATGCCTTATCGTTGTAGGATGGAGTGTTGTTTTCTGACTTGCATGAGATGCTATAGACTGGTTATCCAAGTAGTTCTGTAGGTTTACTTTGGCCTTATAGAATTACTATGTGTTGACTTACACGGGGCCATGAGAACCTGGTGCTATAGACTAAAAGATGATAGACCGAGTGAGCTTCCTCAGAGAGTCTTTGGACAGTATAGACTATAAGAGGATAGAGCAAGTGAGATTCCTGAGAGAGTCTTTGGACATTATAGACTATAAGGGGATATACTGAGTGAGCTTCCTCAGAGAGACTTTGATCTTTATAGACTATAAGGGGATAGACTGAGTGAGCTTCCTCATAGAGTCTTTGTTTTACTTGAATTAACTTGAACTACTCCAAGCTATAAGAGGAATTGACCGAGTGAGCTTTCTTAGAGAGTCTGTGAATGACCTGGGGCTATAAGTGGAATTCAATGGTTGAGATTCCTCAGAGACTCTCTTGACCTTGGGGCTATAAGAGGAATTGGTTGTGTGATCTTCCTCAGAGAGTCCCTGACTATCTTAGACTATAAGGGTAATTGACCAAGTGAGCTTCCTCAGAGAGTCTTATTTTTTTTTCGTTTGACCAAACCAGAGGGGTTAGACTGAGTGTACTGCCCAGAGGGTTTTTGGTATTTTTAGGTAGGACCAGAGGGGATGGCTGTGAGTACTTCCCAGAGGATTACTTATTTGTGTTTAGATTCTCGTTAGTTGTTTATTGATATTAGAACTGTGTATTGTTTATTGTTCAGCATGTTCCTATTTATTGCTTTCTGTACTTTTACCTGCCATATATTCACTGACTGTTAGGCACTGATCTTCGGGTGGTTTCCTACTGGTATTTATTCTCACACCCTGTTTGGGCCATGATTTTGGGCCCAAATAGATTATATTGTTACAAGTATAGATAAGGGAAAGCGCCCTTCCACTTCTAGTCAGCAGCCTCTGGCATTCGGGGAAATGCGCTTGAGGCCATGTGACCAACCGGGTACAGGGAGCCTCTGGGTGGCTTCTAGATCTGGGAAGTTACAATTAGAAGGTCTCTCCCTCTACTAATGACAACTTGATCTCAAATAAATAATTAAGAAAACTCTTACATCCCTTAGTTGGTCACATAAATCATCGATACACAGAAGTGGATAACAGTTCTTGATGATCACATGATTCAACTTATGATAATCCACACACAATCTAAAAGAACCATATTCCTTATTTGTGAAAAAAATAGAAGCACCCTTATGGGATATACTAAGACTCGTAAACCCATTCACCTCCAAGACCTCCATCTGACCTTTCAACTCTTGACATATTTCAAGGTTCATTCTATATGGTGGACTAAATATAGGCTCAATTTCTGGTAAAACATAAATCATATACTCTATATCTCTCTCTATCTTGGGTGTAATCCTCAATAAGTTCTCAATAATTAAATCATAAAAATAGTAAACTAAAAAAGTAAAAACCACATGATATATCTCCCTATCACCCGTAATTACACTGTAAACTAGGTCATGATACCACCTAGATACTAAATTCCATAACCCATATGACATTCCTATAAATCCCACTATTTAATATGAACACAATCAATTCCCTTAGAAGACATAAACAAAACTCATCGATGATAATATATATTATGGGCTTGATATTGATCCATCCAATCCATCCTAAGGATTAAGTCGAAATAACTCAAATCTGAAACAAACCATCCCTAATAAAATATATAGCCACCAATAACTATAGAACACTACCAACACATCCAAATACCATTATAATGTTCCCATAATGGAATATAAATCAAAATAACTTTATATAGGTACTTTGTCACCAATTCCAATACATGAAACAACCATGGGGATATAAATAAATTTGAAGAACATATATCAAACAAATAATATTCCAAAGTTGATTCAACTAGAAACATATGCTGAACTGTAGATAGTTTTACATCCCGATCTGTAAGAGTAGAGTCTATAACATGAATATTGCCTAAGCCTCAAGCCTTAGGTTCTGCCAATATCCACTAAGTAACATCTCCCCATTGATTCAATTTCTTCTATCCCTAGGCACTACGTCCACCATCATGACCTAAATGACCAGTGGAAGACCCAATAACACATTATTATGGAAATCATTGTTTAGATCTTAAAAAATGAGCCTGATTAGATTCTATTTCACTGGATGGATGTTGAGTATCCTTATAATTCCATTGATGGTGCACCACATTCTATAAAAATCGACACTTCACTAGTGACCGACTATACTGAGATCAAACATGACTATTCTTGCTGCGCTGATATCACTCCACTTAAACCCCAGTCCAAGGTAAACAAGATGAATCACCACCTTGAGTACTCTATCCACCGCCTCTTTGGTGTCATCCATTAAAAAAACCTTCCAAATTCTTGAAGATCGAATACCAGTTCTCCAATTAGAAACCCAATTCCCAGATACCGTGCCCTTATTCAAGTTACTTTTAGATACGAGGGACTTATTTATGACATCTGAGAAGTAAATAAAGAAAAAAATAACTTTCTATAAAATATACTATATCAAATAATTTTTATTTTTTCTTTTCTTGGGTACCACATCCTCAATCAACATTGGAAAAAACACTGTATCTTAGTAAAGCATAAAACATACTCCATAATAGACATCCCACTCTAGGTAAGGTTCATGAAATCTAAGTTATCATCAACCCTCAATGTCTTTTGAAAGAAGTGATCATTAAACCTATCTTAGAAATACCTCTAAGACAACACCATATACCAAACCCATTGAACTATAATATCTCAGAAATGCTTAGTTAGAGCTTATGACATAAAAACTACGAACGTTACCCTACTTATTAGGAGCATTTATAAATTATCAAAACTACACTGAATTGTCTCAACCCAAAGATCAATATACTGGGGTCACCCTCACCCATAAAAAGGTGTATTCTATATATAGAAGTATCATGTTATCTTTGAAATAGAATCTATTACTGATGTTATCTCTCTCACTATAGACTGCATAACCTTGAATAATCTCTCATGATCATCCATCATAAGTACTATATCAACAAGGGGTTCTAAATTAACTATCAATGTGGAATTCTCACCCCACCCTCCTAGTTCTTGATCAGTTGTTTTTATGCTATAATTCTACAACAATTACAAAAAAATTATTCATAACACATTTTCATACCATATTTTAATATCACAATATAGAGTTAAAAGTAACAAGAATAGATTACTGCTATACTATATATGCATCCCCATATAACATGGTGTCATAAACAGAGTGCTCCCACTAGCCCGAACTACACATTCATAGGGCCAATATTAATTACACATACAATCCATTGAATTTAATTTCCATTTTATCTTTAACAAAAGTATCACAACTATTTTTTAATAAAATGAAATTATAATAGAAAATTATATAGGAAAAAACTTTATAAGTTAAAATTGGAAGTTTATTTAACCAAAACCATTAATAAATCAGATAATTTATCATTAGAAACAATAATAGCCATATGAATAATTTTTTGAGTAAGATGAATACATATAGTTATATAGTAAACAAGCTATATTTTTTTACATTTTAAATAACAAACCCCCATTTCATAAATAGAGTAACCTATAATAATAAATCAGAAAAATGGAATTTTAATCCTACATTCCTAACATGATGCACAAAAACACACCCTCTTACCTACCTATGATAAGAATAAAATCCCATAAGTCATAAATAACAATCAAAATGCAACATATATAATGAATTAATAAATAAAAATCCCAATAATAACTATCCTATCCCAAGTAATTTGGACTTCCCTCATACATGGGTTATTTAATCCTCAGTATAAGGTATATATAGTGATTAAAAACTATCCAATATTTTATCTACCATTCCCAAATAGTAATAAAAATAATACAAAAATGAATTTGACATCACTTTGTATCATCCTCGTCTCAGATCCAATCCATCATGACTAAACTAGAGAGCTACATGACCTCATACATGCCTCCCCATATGCAACATGATTTGACTAGCAGATATGGTCTAATAACATCAAAGGAAGACTATAACCCTAGATAAGGTAACCATAGATAACAAAAAAACAACTATTAAAATCTTCAAGATAAACTAATAAGAATCAATATCAAAGTTGAATGCTAATAAATAAATAATTCAAGATATACTATATCAATATGAAAAACTATACATGTTATATAAACACATGGAAGCAACCAATATCTCCCATGGGTGGATCCCATACCTCATGATCCAAAATAATAATAAAAAATAGAAAAGAACTATAAAAATGGTACCATGTCTTGGATATGTCCCATATACAAACTCAATCTAAACTACCTCTATCAACCATCAATCATATTGACCATGGACTTTCCCTAAATTACAACCATGAAGTCTGCTTAGGTACCTATGTAGGTCTGATTAGTGTGTGAGTATTACTCAATAGAACACCACCAATAATATCCTAAAATAGATCAAATATAAATAGTGTTCATGATGATGTGTAGAATTAATAACAAGAAGTATGAAAAAATATACCATTTTTAATCCTCATATTCTATGGAGACACTCGAGATCGACCAAATATCCAGTGCTAGATGACTCTAAAAATGAATGATCTCCACCCATGGTTATTAATAATACCCCAAATAAGAATCCTATCATAAATAACCACCCAGGGGGGACCACAACCTATCCTAAAACCATTTTAAAATATCATTACCTAAGGGGAACGAAGCCCTGACCCAACACCATTATTGAATTTTATCACCTAGGGGTAACCAGATCCTGTGTAATACATTTTAGAATATTATTACCTTGTGGGAACCATATCCTTCCCTAAAACCTTTGTAGAATGTCATCACCAATGGGGAACCACATCATTCCCTATAAGTTTTTGAGAATTTCATTCCCCAATGAAGAATTCCTCCTTCTTGAGAATATTTTTTAAAAATTTCATCACTTATAGAAAACTAAATTTTTCCATGAAACATTGTTTTTGAATATAATCTCCCATGGGGAACCAAAACTTTACCTATGACCTTTTTATGACATCATTATTGAATCATTAACAGTATCATATATATTTTTTATTTTAGTAATAATCTAAGTCATAAAAATTTCCAGCATTAATATTTTAGTTTTCCTTTTATAAGGGCCACTAATCATCCAAGGTGTTTAACCATACCCACCAAGGGATACCACCATGATATCTAAAGTTCATCACACGATTCCATCTCAGGGATCATCATATCAAATTTATACTGAACTTACTAGATCACTATTACACTTAGATAACCACTCAAGTTGGCTCCAACATTTCCCATTTCATCAGTTTAAGGAACACCTCACATGGTAGACAAATTTTTTTGGATAACCATTTAATAATGGAATGAACATGGTTCAAACATGAAGAAATGTCCTTGAAATAAAAAAGTGAACCATTTATTTAAGTTTTAGGTTATATGAACATGAGGTTTGTGTGCCCTCCAATCATATGAATATAGAAAATAATATTAAACTTATAGATAACATATGGACCACCAACCATATACTCATAGAAATTATCTCATTGAATATCATCTGCTGATCTGAGCTCAAATAGAAGAAATTGAAGAATCATATGAAAATGATGAAAAGGGGGGAAAATGACCACACACAATGTAAATCATGGAAAAATAATAGGAATATTGAATGAATTATATAGGAGTGATAAAATTACCTCTACATTTCACAAAAAGCAAACAAAACTGAAACCAGTTGATGAATTTAATGGAACTCACCTTAGAAAAGAAACGATCAAGGGAAATGTGTAGGAAGTGTGTTTATTTTAGGAAAAGTGGTACCATATTAATTATCTTTTAATATTTAAACTAATTATTAATATATTTTATTAAAATATAACTATTTTATGTGTCACAACATAACCACATTGGTCATGATGTGATGACCATTCAGGGTCTCCCTCATAGTTTCACCACCTCTGGTCATGATGTGCCACACTTCTCCCTGATAGAGCCAAAAATACCAAACTCCAGGCCATTTTAGAATGATCATTCTTCATAAAATGAAGTGCCTATTATCTTGGATCCATGACATGAAACCCTCATTATAGAGTGATCCCTCACCAACCTTCATGACATGACCCACATGTCATGGTTTAACCAAACTGACAAAAAAATTCACAATGGAATATATAAGGGTTTCTAAAATAATACGTAAGGGTCATTATCATGAAATGATTCTCATACATAGGGTGTTTTATATAGAGTGACACACTTATCCCCAACGTGAATCCTCTAGATTTGGTAAAATAAACTAAATCACACATACACCCATCACGACAAGACTTCTACCCATCATGGTGTGATGGATCCTCTGTAGAAATTTCCAACCACATGTAGCAAATCTCTATCCAAAATCCTGGGCGAACTATTACATAACAACTTAAATATTACAAGTAGACACTACTACTCCGTATCCATTTTTTTCATAAAATAAATACTCTTAAAAAGACACATGTCTAGTTCCATGTTTTATAAAACATGACTTTTCCTTGATCCCATCCATGAACCTATTCATATTTAAGTCCTGTGGAAAACATTTCAAAAATTTGGGATGAGCATAAAAAGATCAGTAAGGGTTATAAAATAAGAAAGGAAAAAATTGTCCCAAAAATAAATACAAATCCATGAAACCATACTTTTCAATAATAACATATCTTATGAAATCATAATATTTATGAATAACACACACAAATCATAAATCTTAAAGGTTACTTACGACATCCATATTAAACTTACATTGTAGCTATCACAGCTACGTAGGGAGTTACACTTGGAATACCCATCATAGTATATTCCCATAATTTCTTAGGAGAAACATCACGTTTACCTCCGTCACTTTACCCAATGCATTGGAGAGCTATCTCGGGCTCACCCGCCCTTGGTTTATCATAGAACCACCCGTATACGTAAACAATGCCCAATAACCATAACATAATCATAACATATAACACATGTATAAAGGAAAGATAACATTTCCACATTCCAATATATAAAATCAAGATATTGAAATAAATAATGCTTTATCAAATCATTTTCAAACCCATTTAAAAATAGAATTTTGAATCAAAGTGTCCCATGCCACTTTAAAGATTTTAAATGAATTAACATTTGAAAACAGTAATGTCCATATAAATAAATCCTAAAACCCATTTTGAAAACATGGACATTAATGAGAAATATTTGGAAGAATAAATCTTTAAAACATTTAAAATGATATTTTAGTTAAAGAGTTTTTTTAAAAAAAAGAGAGACACTTGAATACAAATAATTGAGGAATAACATTTAATTAGAACATTATAATATCATGAGAATTAATGGATTCATGATATAATATGTAAAATTATAGTATATACACCATATAAGAGTTAATTGGTGCATAAAAACAATGAAGTCTCAATGGAAATTTACATTGAGATGAAATCCCTTATAAAGATGGTATCCTTAAATTAAGGATAAATCAATCACATAATTATGTGTGAAAAATATAAATACACCCAATTTAAGTGGATATTAAGTTTACAAAAATAATAGGTCATTAACACATATTAATTGGATGACATATTCAATAAGTACAAGTTGAACCCAAAGAATTGAAATTGGGTTAAGAAGTTCCCTTGTAAAAATTTGACACCCTAACAACGTCACTTTAAAATTCAGAAAATGAGTTGATGAGATAAAAAGGGTATGTCATCACTTGGACATAAATTTTAAATCTATAAGGATATATAAGAACATATCCCAACATAATAATATGTAAATTAAAAGACATAACAAAAATAAGTCTTTTAAAAAGAGGAGGTTCAAAGGTTCCCTTACCGATTTGGTAACTTACAAAACATATGCCACATGAAAGAAGGATCATACAATGAAGATGTAAATACTAATAAATGAAAGTATATTAAAAAAATATTAAAATAATGGGCAGTACATACACAACACAAAAGGTAATAGTGGAAAATATAGCATGAATCTCACGGGAATAAAAAGTGAGACGAAACCCTTTACCACGTTGTAATCAACTGAGTCGTATGACCAAAAGTTAATAACCACGAAATGAATCAAAGAATACCATGAATATACTGAGAATAATGATAATATATATCAAAAGGTAGTACACAATACACCACATGTAATGAATAAGTGGTGAAAAATGGAAATTTCATGGAATTAAAAATGAGATAAAAAAATCCCTTACCTCGTGTCTGACTTGACTCGATCGTCCTTTAATCTCCTTTAATTTGGGTAACTCCCTTTGGTTTGAACCAAAGGACTTCTTGAAGTTCCTTATGCCTAAGGTAAGGATTCTTGGAGGAGGAGAGGGATGTATGGAGCTTAATTGGGCAAAGTTTGGATGATCCAAAAGGCTTGAGAGGTTTGAGGAATTGGTTAGAAATGGTCTCTTTTTATAAGGGGGAGGATGGACTCTTCAGGAAAGTGTGAAACCATTATTTTATTATATATTGATATTCGGTTTATAATGGTCCAAAAATAATTATAGTCGAACATAAGATGACTAATGGTCGAAATAAAATCATCCAATAGAAATTGGACAGGTTTTGGATAATATTTTAATCATTATAATCTTATTTATTTAAATGATTTATTAATGAGGTAAACACTACTCTATTATTGTGTCATAAATAATTTAAATTATTTGATGTCTAAAAATTATAAAAAAATACTATAATGTAGTAAATATTTTTATATTTCTAAATAATATTTATAGTATAAAATATGACTTATATAAAACCATATAAAAAATAATTTACTAAAAGATATTTGCTATTTTCATTTTTTCCTTTACTTTAAGTTAATTAATCTAAATTTTCATTATCACTCTGAAGTGGCTCAATGGGGTCCCAAAATCGACCCAAAGATGACCATGGTCGTAAATGACTCATCCAATAAGGTTTGGACAAGTGTTAAGGTAATTTTAAATTATTATAATATTCTTTTTACCTTGAATTACCTTATTTACCTTTAACCGTGGTAAACGAAAGTCAAAAGTTTCTATTCACCAAAAATTATTTTCATCTTATTGAACCAAATTTTACTTCTTGATAACAACCATGTATGTCGGATTTTCTAAATTCAATTCACAGAAGTGGAAAAATTTCGTTTAAATGAAAAAGTCATTTTTTAACTACCACTAAGTGGTTTCACTATTCATCAAAAATTGATGTTTTTCAGAAAAATACCAAAAATTCAGCCTAAGATATATTTGATATTCCAAATTCTAAAATGATGTATAATTTGAAAATTTTAAAACATATAAGTGTAATTAATTAATTTTAAAATTAATTCCTATTATCAAAACAAATAGCATGTTTTTAAGAAACAATAACTATCAAAAGATTTATACTTGTTTATGTCCAATTTCAAAGTGAAATTAATTCCAATGACCAAAATTGGATTAAATGGTAAAAATATATTTTAATTTCACTTGAAAAACAATTAAAAAGATAATCTAACCATATAAATAAATTAGATTAAAAGGCACTTTTGAATTAAAATACAATATTTTTCACTATTCATTAAAAAATGAACTTTATCGGAAAAATTCCAAAAATTTACAAAAATTAAATTTTGATGTCCCCATTATAAAAAAGGATTTTATTTGGTCATATATAATTTATTAAAGTGACTAAAACTATATTTAAAAAGGGTTTGCCATTAAAAGGTGATAAATCGGCCTTTTAATGTAAATTATGCTTAAAATTAGATTCATTCACATTTTAAGCCTCTAACTTTTATTGAATAAATGTAAATACATTTAAAAACATGTATAATCATATTTTAGTTAGTTTTGTTCATTCTCACCAATACAATGGCTAGGCGTTAACTACCGTTTAAAATAATAATATATTATTAGTGTGCAACGTAAGATTTCAAAGAAACCCATTGTTGCGTATCAGGTATGCTATCAAACATAGAAACCCTTTTAAAGTAAAATTGATATTTAATTCAAAAATTAATAAATATGAAAAATTGACATTCTTTATTTACCTGGGATGTTACATCCTTCGCCCCTTTTGGGAATTGCGTCCTCATAATTTTAAAATTTGGTCTTGGAAACATTATTGAGAGTCCCATATCGGAAAAAAGAGTTAGTAAAACTATCACTTTAAAAGAAAGAAAGAGAAGTAAAATGGTCACCCGAGTTAAATTATACTAATATTTCATGAAAACATGGATATGGAGTAGAAAACAAAGGGTCATGTTCTGATGGAGAGTGATAGGAAACATGATAAGGAGAAAGTTAACCACAAGAAAATCACAAACTTATGATGTGTGTAAATGGTATTTGATTACCCAGTAGAAAATATAAACCAAAAACGTTTTTGTTTTACGTTCCTTTTCATAATTTTGAGGAATTAATCTTCTATATAAAATAAAAACATAAGGAAATATAATTACCTTCAAGTAGAGTTTCATCTTTTAATAAGTTTCTACCAAAACTAATAATTTCTCTAAACGATGAGCATTCAAAAAGACTTGGTCACATCAAAAGCACAAGAATCATATTCTAGAGAATCACATAATCCATAAAAGGGGAACTATCTATTTCCCTTGTACTTAGACATCAACTAAAACCAAAATTGTTAGTACCAGATCATATAATCACTAAAAGGATAGTCCTTTATAAAAAGAAATACTACTCTTAATCTCCAAAATTCAACAAAAATAACCCAAGGTTCAAGAAAGACCATTAAATAAACATTTATCCTTATAATTCTTCAAAGTAATCCAAAATAAGATTGAAAACCAAATCTATGAAGGATTTAATCACATAGTCTTCCAAGGTAAATCTTAACATTTATCTCCAAATAACATCAGTTACTCTTAAAGTCTCATACTGGAAAGTAATTAACCTAATCACATATCCTCCATGATAGGTTAATAATTTCCATATATAACCCAAAATCAAATTATTAATGATTCATAGGATCATCTAACTAAAAATAATTAGTCATACTTACCAGGGACATCACGTATTCCAATGGTAGGTGATAAATACCAGTCACACTTTGGTTGAGGGTTCGATTCCAACAGCTTCATCCGATGCGATGGGTTGTCACATGGTTTGCGTGTTGTCCCTTTTCAAAAAATACATAATTTTATAACATTCCCAAAAAGAGATAAATTCATCAAAAATAACTACAACATATTTTAACCACAAATGTTATCTAATAACTTTGTTTTTGCATCCCAAAATGTATTAACCAGTAATTGCCTCAAATTCATGGATAATATAAACCCAAATGGTTCTTTATAACTATATCCACAAAAGAGAAGATAATTATTCCTTGAATAAAATATTCATATATCAAACATCAGGGTTACACATACTATAAAAAGTCTTCTAATGCAATCCCATCTTCAGAAGATCCTTAGTACTTTTAAGCATTTCACCATCCTAAATTCTACCATAACTCTTGAATCCCTTATACATTGACTTCTTACTCATTCAAAATTATTCATGATCCATTAACCATTCCTTTCCAACTTATTCTGAAATAATTCTTTCCTAAAAAAAATCATGAATCATATCCTAAGATTTCAATAATAGGAAAACATTTGATAAGAAATAATCCATACCTTTCATTAGTCATTGTCAGTTTCTTCATCCTCAATCAGAATGGCATTAGGTATTGGTAAACGAATATCTGTTTGATCCTAGTGATCCCATCCCCAAAACTTCTTCATAGGACATGTGTTTGCATAATGACCATGAACACTAAATTTAAAACATTAAATTGATCCATCAGAAAGGACTTTTTCCCTTTCCTAGAGTCAACTAGATGCTTCCTTTTTCCATGGCAGGTTCTTGCTTTATGAACTTAATTTACACATATATAGAATCTTTATGTCCCTTTGAAACATTTTACTAGGTGTTTCTTTCCAAATTTTGACACATAGGTTTTTGAACACACTTACCTTTATGATTATTACCTGAACTTATGTAGGGATTTGTTTCTCGCATATATGATGCCTTATAAAGATCACTAAGGTTCAGGTGGTCAATCATGACTCCAGACAGTTGGTTGAGAATAACCACAAGTGTTCTCATTGCAGCTCCCATATCATTCAGTTGATCATTCAGAAAACCATCACAGTTTTATTCACATCCACCGTTACTTTGGTGCCTGCTAGATCCAGCCATTTACTAAAACCAAAAAGCACAGTGTGAGTATATCTATAAAATCATCATATAATATCTTATGAGGAGGGTAAACACTAAGATATACTTATTCAGTTAATCTTAAACTCATTAACTTTATATAAAAATAACTATGACTCTTTCTGAAGTCCTGACAATTATGGTAATGTCACTTATGCTTACAGAATTCCCTATCCTCTAAAGTTATCTAAACCGACCTCTGATACCAACTATAAGGACCCGAATGTAAACATTACATAATCTTGAATTAAATGAATAATTCACATTGGGGATCTTTTCAGGTTTATAGTTTTATAGAATTAGGCCATAACTATTACATAACAACTTGAATATTACAAGTAGACACTACAACTCAGTATCCATTTTTTTCATAAAATAATAACTCTTAAAAAGACACATGTCTAGTTCCGTGTTTTAGACAACATGACTTTTCCTTGATCCCATACTTGAACCTATTCATCTTTAAGTCCGATGGAAAACATTTCAAAAACATGGGATGAGCATAAAAAGCTCTGTAAGGGTTATAAAATAAGGAAGGAAAACATTAGCCCAATAATAAATACAAATCCATAAAACCATACTTTTTAATCATAACATACCTTATGAAATCATAATATTTATGAATAACACACAAAAATCATAAATCTTAAAGGTTACTTACGACATCAATATTAAGCTTCCATTGTTGCTATCATATATACATAGGGATTTACACTTGGAATACCCATTACAGTATATTACCTAAATCTCTTAGAAGAAACATCACGTTTACCTCCGTCACTTTACCCAATGCATTGGAGAGCTATCTCGGGCTCACCCGCCCTAAGTTTATCACAGAACCACCCATATACGTAAAAAATGCCCAAAAACATAACATAATCATAACATATAACACATTTATAAAGGAAATATAAAATTTCCACATTCCAATATATCAAATCAATATATTTAAATAAACAATTATTTATCAAATCATTTTAAAACCCATTTAAAAATAGATTTTTGAATCAAAGTTTCCCATACCACTTTGATGCTTTTAAATGAATTATCATTTGAAAACATTAATGTCCATATAAATAAATACTAAAACCCATTTTGAAAAAATGTAAATTAATGAGAAATATTTGGAAGAATAAATCTATAAAACATTTAAAATGATATTTTAGTTAAAGAGTTTTTTTTACAAAATGAGAGACACTTGAATACAAATAATTGAGGAATACCATTTAATCAGAACTTTATAATATCACGAGAATTAGGGGATTCATGATATAATATGTCAAAGTACAGTATATACACCATATAATAGTGAATTGGTTAATAACAACATTGAAGTATCAATGGAAATGTAAATTGAGATGAAATCCCTTATAAAGATGACATCCTTAAATTAAGGATAAATCAATCACATAATTATGTGTGACAAATATAAATACTCCCAATATAAGTGGTTATTAAGTATAAAACAATTATAGGTCATTCAAACATATTAATTGGATGAAATATTCAATAAGTACAAGTTGAACACAAATAATTGAAATTGGGTTAAGAAGTTCCCTTGTAAAAATTTGACAGCCTAACGACGTCACTTTAAAATTCAGAAAATGAGTTGATGAGATAAAAAGGGTATGTCATCACTTGGACATAAATTTTAAATCTATAAGGATATAGAAGAACATATCTCAACATAATAATATATAAATTAAAAGACATAACAAAAATAAGTCTTTTAAAAAGAGGAGGGTCAAAGGTTCCCTTATCGATTTGGTATCCTACAAAACATATGCCACATGAAAGAAGGATCATACAATGAAGATGTAAATACTAATAAATGAAATTATATTACACAAAGAGTACAATAATGGGCAGTACATACAAAAAAAAGGAAACAGTGGAAAATATAGCATCAATCTCACGGGAATAAAAAGTGAGACAAAACCCTTTACCACATTGTAATCAACTGAGTCGTATGACCAAAAGTTAATAACCACCAAATGAATCATAGAATACCATGAATATAATAAGAATCATGATAATATATATCAAATGTCAGTATAAAATACACCACATGTAATTAATAAGTGGCGAACAATGGAAATATCACGGAATTAAAAATGAGATAAGAAAATCCCCTACCTCGTGTTCGACATGACTCGATCGTTCTTTAATCTCATTTAATTTGTGTAACTCCCATTGGTTTGAACCAAAGTACTTCTTGAAGTGCCTTATTCCTAAGGTAAGGCTTCTAGGAAGAGGAGAGGGATGTATGGATCTTAATTGGGTAGAGTTTGGATGATCCAAAAGGCTTGATAGGTGTCAGGAATTGGTTAGAAATGGCCTCCTTTTATAAGGGGGAGGAGGGGCTCTTTAGGAAAGTGTGAAAACATTATTTTATTATATATTGTTATTTAGTTTCTAATGGTCAAAAAATCATTATAGTCAAAGATAAGATAACTAAAGGTCGAAATAATATCATCCAATTAGAATTGGACAGGTTTTGGATAATATTTTAATAATTATAATCTTATTTATTTAAATGATTTATTAATGATGTAAAAACTCTATCATTATTGTGTCATAAATAATTTAAATTATTTGATGTCTAAATATTATAAAAAAATACTATCATGTATGAAATAGTTTTATCTTTCTAAATAATATTTATAGTCGAAAATATGACTTATATAACACCATATAAAAAATTAATTTACTAAAAGATATTTTCTTTTGTCAGTTTTTCCTTTACATTAAGTTGATTAATCTAAATTGTCATTATCACTCCCAAGTGGCTCAATGGGGTCCCAAAATAGATCCAAAGATGCCCATGCTCATGAATGACTCAACCAATAAGGTTTGGATAAGTGTTAAGGTAATTTTTAATTATTTTAATATTCTTTTTACCTTGAATTACCTTATTTACCTTTAACCGCGGTAAACAAAAGTCAAAAGTTACTATTCACCAAAAATTATTTTCATCTTATTGAACAAAATTTTACTTCTTGATAATAACTATATATGTCGGATTTTCGAAATTCAATTCATAGAAGTGGTAAAAGTTCATTTAAATGAAAAAGTCAGTTTTTTTAACTACCACTAAGTGGTTTCACTATTCATCAAAAATTGAAGTTTTTCAGAAAAATACGAAAAATTCAGCCTAAGATATATTTGATATTCCAAATTAAAAAATGATTTCTATTTTTTTAAATTAAAAACATAGAAGT